>CP106733.1:38536268-39136268 GCA_025506655.1 Gossypium rotundifolium
ATTAAATAATTGAGTGACTATTTTGTAACTTTTCATATTTGAATGATAAAAAAATACTAATAGTTGAATAACCATTTTGTAATTTTCATAGTTGAGTGACTAAAAAATAAATTATAATTGAATGACTACTAAAATAATTCTCCGTAACAAACATGAACCAAACAAAAATAGACCTAAAAATAAACAAAGATGCATAAACAAAAACTCATTCGTTCAAGCTCGGTTTATTTACGGACCAGGCATAACATCACAATATACTTATACGTAGGCCAGAGAAACACATTGATCTGGACTTACAAGAAAGACAAACATTATCCAAAAAAGACAACTTTTAACAAAAACACACCTTGATCTTTACCATATGTTTTTTTTTTTTTTCTTATAAACAACCGGGTAGACTTTATCTGTAGTCCTATAAACGAAACGGAGTCGAAAATCGAGACACCGGCAACGAGTCCTGAACATAGACAAAAAAAGAAAACTAATATCGACCAACCAAGATGAAATCGTCGTCATCAAGTACCTGAACATCTTTTTCTCCAACAAAGTTCTCTCGCCCGATTTCATTGATCAGTTCAACAAATTTGACCCTCTTTTCCAGCGGAAGAGGTACATATGGTAACCTAAAAACCGGCCTCACAACCCCGAGTTGTGCAAGGGCTGTGTTAAGACCAATGGGGTTAGGTTCCTCAAAGAGCCATTGAATCAAAGGTAAGAGCTTCGCGTTAAGTGAAGTGTTTTTCCCATTGAACATGAGTTTGTGCATCAAATCGGGAACCAGATTACTAGTAACGGAAATTACCCCGGTAGCCCCATGGCTCCACCTAGCATCATGGCACTGATCATCATTCCCACTCCACACCACAATTCCGTTACCTGTATATTGCTCAATTCGGTCATTTCCAACACATTCTTTGATACCAGCCAAGTTAGGACTCTGTGCCACGGTATTGACTACACGCGGAGGAATATCTTGGCCAGTTCGTGACGGGACGTTGTATATGATAGTAGGGCCCATTGGTAGTACACTATTAAAGTGAGAAACCAAGCCCTCTAGAGAGGTTTTGCCATAGTAAGGATTGATGTGAAGAGCGGCATGCATTCCAACAGCAAAACCTTGTTCGGTGGCGTGAATCGCTTCCCTGGTTGAGTTACTTCCCGTGTTACCAATGACCTTAACGGATCCACCGAAACAGTTGACAGTATGACCGATAAGCATTATGTGTTCATCCCAGCTCATTAGCTGGCCTTCACCGGTTGTGCCACCAACAATTACCCCTTCGGCACCGTTTTCAATCTGCATATTCACCAAATCATCGTATGCTTCAAGATCAAACCTTCCATCAGGTAGATACGGGGTTTTGATGGCTGTTATCAGTCGAAGAGCCTTTATATCTTCGGCCGATGTCCTGGAAAGCATTAGGCAGGCAAAATCATCAAGAGCAATTATTCTTTCAAAAGAAAGCTTCATTTCCAACAAATCTAAAGCTACATATAAACCATCTCTCCATCAATTAGGACCTACGTTACTCAGACTCAGGTCTGAGTATCAGATACGATTATGAGCACATATATGACACAAGTACAGTTGGATTTTTCTAAGTTACGTATTTGGAGGATCCTTGGTGGTCAGACAAAGGCGGAGGGAGAGGGGCAAGCAGTGGCCTTCCTCCCCCAAAAAAAAAGAGCAATTTCCTGGCTTCACCCCTGAGGTCATATCCCCATATCCAATTGTTAGAAACAGGTATTTCAAGAAAAATGAAGAGTCCGGGCAGCATAGATCAGGACACCAAAATATTAGCATTCACCAGAACTTTATCACACATACCATATCATCATCATCACAGACTAATAGATCTTATGCATTCACCATGTATGGTGCATTACACAAATACCAACACCAAACATAAGATAATATTACAAGCACAAAGAGATCCTAATCAAGTTTATGCACAGAAAGGCTCCATAAATAAAGTTTTGAATAACAGAACCATGTCAACGGCACATTCAAAGCACATATCGCTTGTACCAGCTATAAGAAAGATGATAAACCGGTACAATAACACCGCCAGCACTAACATTCCAAGAACGAACATAGGTAGAGATGCAGAGAAACTATAAGCAAATTAACAACAAATTCTTCCCAGCAAAACATCAAACCACATTAAGATAACGAAAAATTTTATTAGCTACCTGTTTTTAACCTCGAAGCTACGCATTGGGAGGTGAAAATCGGTTATTATTGCTGCTTGGGGCGACCTCCATTTCACATTTCTCCTGATACGAAGCAAGCAAACAAGATGATAAGCAAATCTTTGTTACCATAAATCACTATCTCCCTAGAGATTTTCGAATTGGTACTTATATTTCGAAACAAGGAACACTAGCGATCCAATTCAGTAAAACTATAATTACTACTAGCCTATAGTTCATTATACAATTATATATTTAGAAGTATGTATTTATATAAACAAAAAAACAATACATATAAGTTCAAAAAAACCTATTTTACATTAAACGAACTCAAATTGAGTTCTAATTTTTGTTCCCCAGGATCGATCCACATTTAACATAGGAGCAAATAAACTATGCAGATATAAAGTTCAACTATGATTAACCTTTGATTATCATTATCACCCATCAAGCACTAAATCAAACAAACCCATAATCTTTTAAACAATTACCAAATTGAGCTGTTATACAAATAAGGAACAAGGAATAATACATGATTATAAAGTAATTAATGAATCCAACCATTACTGCAATTAAAAACAAAGGAAAAAGAACAAATATCTTATCCTAAATAGTGAGTGTTAATTTTTAAATACCTCTTGTAGTTATCGATGCGATGGGAGCGAGGGAACTGGAAGGAGGACTCTCTCAAGCAAGCTCCATAGCTCTTCAAAATAGCCATTTTTAAACCAAATGAAAACAGCAACCCAAAGTCTAGATAAGGCTTGAATTTGAGTTGGGTAAGGATTTTTATGCTTTGAAATTGAAAATGTGTGGAAAATGAGATAAATGGGAGGTTGATTCAATAAATGGTAATGGTGGTGATAATAGTGGTGAAGATGGTCGATCGGAGGAAGACGGCGGAGATTACGTCACGGTGATGGTTTTGAGCCATGACGTCAGATTCCGATGATGAGGTGAAGGGATTGAAGGGGAAACGTAATGGAGGCTGCTAGAAATTGATGTGGGTTTTAGGGTTGGAAATGGCTGCGGCTCTGATCGTATACTTTTTGTGGTTTTGTGCCAAATTTCTACATGCAAATTTCGCACCATCTTCTTTTTGACTCGTGGGGTGCAGCTACGGGTGGGGTTGATAAATCAAAAATCAAAAATTGAATCCATACCGGCAATTTACCAAAATATAATAAAATAAAAAAATTACGAAAATGAGCTGAAATTTGTATTATTTATGGAAAAGACTCATTTCTCTTCAAAACGAACTGACGAGGACGCGTTTTGTTGATGTGGTACAAAAGGGTGCGATTTATTGCTGCAACGATCAAATTTTTCAGAAAAAAAACCTATAAAAACCCCAACCCTTTTATTTTTTTCACAACAAAGTCCGTATTCATTTTTCTCTCAACTTTCTCTCAAATTCTTCTCAAATTTCTCTTAAATTCCTTAAAACTTCCTCTCAAATTTCACAATAGTCTTTTAATATTTACAAAAAAACTTTTTTTTTAAATTTTTTAAAATATATTTTTTGATAAATTTTAAAATATTCGATCGTATTACCAATGGCCGGGGAATTAGTTTGTCTCGACGATAAACACATCTCCATCGATCAAATGCAAATGGTAAGTTTTAATTTTAATTTTTCAATACTATTTAATATTTTTTAGGTTTATGTAATTTTAATTAATTTTTGTTTTATAATTTTTTAAATAGTTTGTAGATCTGGTGTTGTAATGCTATATTCGCAATATGTCTGGTCCGCTATCACCGTTTATTGAGAATTACTTGAGGGAAATGGGGTTTTGTCACGTGGCCACGATAGGCCGGGGGTGCAAGTTAGAGCCGAAGTTAATCAGTGCATTGATAGAGAGGTGGAGACCCGAGACGCACACTTTCCATCTTCCATGCGGAGAGTGTACTATCACTCTGGAAGACGTGCAGTTGCAATTGAGATTGTCGATGGATGGGTCCGTAGTCATCGGGTCCGCAACTTCTAGCGATTGACCGCCAGTGCTACGAGCTTCGGGTGCCATTCGGATAACATTTATGGAGGTCGGATCGAGATGGGTGGTTACGAGACACATTCCGAGTCAATAATGGTTCTACCGAAATAGAAAGAATACTGTATGCTCGGCATACATTCTTGAGATGATTGGAGGCTATTTGATGCCGGACTGTCTCAAACCTCAGACACCGAGATGGTTCTTTGAAACTCGTTGATTTTAGAGCAGCCGGTGAATTGAGTTGGGGGTCTATCATGCTATCAAAATTGTATCGGGAGATGTGCGGGGCGTCGCGACCGAGTAAAGCGAAAATCGGAGTTTGCATATCACTACTGCAGTCATAGGCACGATTTCGATTTCCATTTTTATGTCCTCGAGTTGACCACCCATATACATTCTCACTCATAACGAGGTAAATTTAATATTATATTTTACAATTATTACGTAGATTTAAAGTATAATTGTATGCTAAAAATTTATTTAATTAGGTAAAACCATTCGGCAAGTTATGTTGGAATACCTACCTCGCTTGAAGATATACGACTTCTATTAAAACAACGGTCGGAATCACAAGTAATTATTAAATAAAATATATTTTTGTAATAAATTGTCGTTTCGAATTTCGTATTTAGTATTTAGTATTATGTATATAACTAATATTTTGGTTATGTTAATATAGTTTCAATGGACACCATACGAGGATCCGGCAATTCGGGCGGGAGGAGTTCTTGCTAAATCCGAACATTTGGCATGTGAAGGTCCCATTGATCAACTATGCCACAGTGGAGATGCACCAGTTAGATCGGGTTCTGCGATAATTTGGATTCCAACAACCGATTCCCGTGCCACCTAAAGTGCTCGATGATGAGCACAAAGTCGACTTGCAGCAGTTGCACACAGATTGGCCAAGATTTTGGTCAGCATATATCGAAATGTGGGAGAACCAGTATGATTATATACCTAGTCGGGAACCGATCGCCGTTCTTGAGTTAGCGTGCATGCCGGAATACATGTCATGGTTTAGGATCCATGGCAAGCCGTATTTATTGTCGGAAGAGAAGAGCCGACGGCAACTTTGTGAACAAAGGGAACGACGGGGCCCTTTAAATCCAAGGAGAAGAGGTAATGAGACGGGACCATCAACAGCACCGACACAATCACCAGACCCATCAACAGCGCCCACACAGTCACCGTGCCCAACACTTCAGCCGACGACACCAACATCACAGCCTTTGGCCTTTATGCTAGGTGCGTACCCTAGCCCTTATATGTATCCTAACCCATATATGTTTCCTTTTTCCAGTCCCACTACAGGTTGGAATGCATAGCCCGGTTTGAGTCTATTCCCGACTACTCCGACTGGCCAGCCGATCTTGAGGCCACCATCGCATTGAGGATCACACGAGGCGCCGTCGGGGAGCTCTTCTTTTTACCAGTCTCCTTCGCCTTATGGGATTCAAACACCCCCGCCATATTTTATGCAAACACCTCCGCAGTCGTTATTTTATCAAGGTGGGTCATCCTCCCAACACCCACAACTGCACTCCACCGCCGGAGAACTGAATCCCTTTGAGGTTTCACGACCCCCGCCGGAAGCTAGAAGAAAGAGGAATCCAGCGCGTAACCACCGACCACCCCCATGTGGCACTGATTCCGACCGACACCAACATTTATTCCAACCGCCTTTTTTATTTTTTAATTGTAATATAATTTTTAATTTTTTTAATAAAATAAAAGTTATTTTTATTTTTGTTTGTAATTTAATTTTAATATCTTTAATAAAATAGAAGTTGTTTATTTTTATTGTAATTTAATTTTAATATATTTAATAAAATAAAAGTTGTTTTTTATTTTTTGTAATTTAGTTTTAATATCTTTAATAAAATAAAAGTTGTTAATTTTTTTGTAATTTAATTTTAATATCTTTAATAAAATAAAAGTTGTTTTTATTTTTTTTTTGTAATTTAGTTTTAATATCTTTAATAAAATAAAAGTTGTTTATTTTTTGTAATTTAATTTTAATATCTTTAATAAAATAAAAGTTGCTTATTTTTTTATTGTAATTTAATTTTAATATCTTTAATAAAATAAAAGTTGTTTTTTATTTTTTATAATTTAACTTTAATATCTTTAATAGAATAAAAGTTGTGTATTTTTAATTTAATTTTAATATCTTTAATAAAATAAAAGTTATTTTTGTTTTTTTGTAATTTAATTTTAATATCTTTAATAGAATAAAAGTTGTGTATTTTTTGTAATTTAATTTTAATATCTTTAATAAAATAAATTTTGTTTTTATTTTTTGTAATTTAATTTTAATATCTTTAATAGAATAAAAATTGTTTATTTTTTTGTAATTTAATTTTAATATCTTTAATAAAATAAAAGTTGTTTTTATTTTTTATTCTAATTTAATTTTAATATCTTTAATAAAATAAAAGTCCAAGATTTGTTTTTTATTGTAATTTATTTATTATTTTTTGCAAATTAGTCATTCTATAAAAGTTCACCGTTTTCATCAAGAAATAAATAGAATTTACATAGCCACCAAGGGACAAAAAAGCTAAGAAGACTGTCAACTATTCCGATTTGGACACGAGCGAGATGTATGGCCTAGGTTCCTA
This sequence comes from Gossypium rotundifolium, assembly GCA_025506655.1. Taxonomy (NCBI): domain Eukaryota; kingdom Viridiplantae; phylum Streptophyta; class Magnoliopsida; order Malvales; family Malvaceae; genus Gossypium; species Gossypium rotundifolium. Next base: position 38,543,083 of record CP106733.1, read on the forward strand.
CACCATCCGCACAACCTACGTTGGTTGGTCGTTTCTCGGATATCTATATTGTTACGTATTCTAGTCGAGCAAGGTCGACCTTTTGGTTTGCGCCTCAGTTGTTTATCCAACAACAGCTTATACGGTGCAAGCGATATAGACGGCCACTTACGTTCATCTGGGACTAGTAGGAATACATGTCTCTAAACGTTGTACATGTTTTCTATTTTATACACTTCGTCGACATAGCTCATAGGATCCAGACGGAGATTCTGACAAGTCGAAGTACATAAGCGCATGGGTAACGAAGTGCATCAAATATCCCACAGTCGTAGGTCCTATTTCTCAAGTGTACACGATATTGCCCGCCAACAATACCTTGGTTCGATTTGTCAAACTCCATCACACGAAACCATAGGTTGTCGCGATCGTGACATACTGTGTGCATGGTGTTAGCCCGTGCCTTCCCCTTGTTAATTTCTCGTAAGACCTTCGCGCACCATACATGGCCTCATTGTATTTGGCCTTTATAACTCGCTGCTCGCTTCGAAAATAATACCGCTAAACGAAAATATGTCTCTCGCACAACCAATGTTATCGGCAAATGGCGCGTTCCTTTTGGAATAGAATTTATGCATTCGGCCAGGTTTGAGGTCATATGACCATATCGTAGGCCGACGTCGTATGCTTGTGTCCACTGTTGGAAAGGAATATTGCATAGGTAGTTTACGCCTTCTTCGTTAACTTCTCGCAAACTCGCCAACATCTCCTAAAATGGTCCTTATTGATCTCGTACTCTGCCGATATAAGTTGATAGCAAATATTACATACCACTCTTCAATTTAGAATAAATTGAATATTACAAACGAAATTATATTAATAGATATTACATACCCATATTGGTCACTTGTCGTCGTTGACTTGTAGATCGATGTTGCCCGTGGTAGTTGGACGCAACATGCTTTAGGCAATATCGATGGTGTGTGCGATGCCACAAGTTTTCCTGTCGCTCTATTGTGGCTAGTATTTCAGGGCCCCGATTCGATATAATGCATATATCAGGTTGGAGGCAGACATGCCTCCTTAACCTAGATAGGAAAAAATCTCAGTCATCAGCTAACTCCCCCAGTGTTATTGCAAACGCAATTTGAAGGATTCTCCCACTGTCGTCCTGTACCACAGCTAGCAATAGCCAATGCGTATATCTACAATATATAAAGGTACTATCAATTTGTACCAATGGCTTGCAGTAAATAAACGCGTCTCGGCATTGCTTAAATGTCCAGAACAGACGCTTGAACATCTGCGCATCCACGGAGCAATCGATCGTTGTAGTACGCCGATTCCGTTTCAAGGTCTATTATGCTGCCTGAGACATATCTCTCCAGCACCTGACACCACGGGCACACTTTATTATATGAAGCGTCTCACCGACCATACAACTTTTCCAACTCCTTCTGCTTGGCTATCCAAATCTTCCGGTAAGAGGGCGTGTACCCCAATTGGCTACGAATATTGCCAATTAAGGCTGGCACTGTAGTCTTGGGATCGGCTTTCACCGTCGATATTATTAAGTCAGCCAACATCTCTAAATCCATCTTTGGATGATCTTGTGAAACACCTGTCAATAAAGTACGTTAAATAATGCAACATTACGTAATATTAGTATTATTCAAAAATATTGAACACATAATGATACTGTACCGGCAAGACATGTATGTGGACTTTTGTACTTTTTGATCTCCCACAAGCATTTCCTTTTCATCAACGAGGCCATGATTTTCCATGAACATGTATCGTCTTGCACTGCACACTTCGCCTCGTACTTATCGAGCTTGGATTTAACCACGTTGTAGTTAAACCCGTTCTTGATGCTGTATTGTTTCAATGCACCAAGAAAAGCATTCTTGTTGGAAAACTCTTTACCAACTTCTAATTCGCCCGAATCCAACGACGAACTTGTACGGTCACGCGTCTGGTGTGGTAGTTCAGGAAACTCCAATGTATCATCTTGAGATAGATCGACATTATGCATGTGGGCTGGAGGCGAGTACGCCCTAAATAGCGGATCTTCTTCTTCTTCATTTGAACCGTCCTCAAAATCTTCAGGTACGATTAGAACAGGCTTCGATTCAAAAATAATGCAACTTCTACATCATCGGGCCCGGGCTCTCAAGGTGGATCTACATCGGACTCATCATCTGACCCACCATAATCTGCAACCAATGATGGCCCCTCGCCGGTAGATGTCGTGGGGAGTACATTATCCCTCCTTAAACATCTTTCGTAACGTTCCTAATCATATGTGAATTGCCAACCACTAGAAGTTGATGACGTTCCTCAATACGTAATTATATCATCGGACGTCGAAGGAAGGATATGCATGTCCCATCCACCAACCGAGTGACGTGTAAGGGTTATGTTTTCCATACTACCACCAAACACGAGCACTTCCGTATTCTACCTCCCACTAACAGAGTGTCGACTTGGGGTCGTGTATTCCCCTCGAACAGCAGTAGATGTTGAAGTCGAATAAAAATCACATGGCGATAAAAATTGTACATATACCTCAAGATTGGGTGATCCACTGGCAAGATGAGTCTCCATCATTGCCTCAAAGCTCCGAGGACCTTTGATGTCGAATGAGTCATATCTTACCGGATCAACCGAAGCGCAAAATCTATACTTAATAGACTGAACTTTCATTGGCGTTGTTTCGAAGAATTTACGCCTAATTCTTTTGCGAAGTTCTATCAAATATATGTTCCGATTAAAACCCAGTCACGCTGTATTCTTCAATAAAAAAAATAACACCATTTTCGGTGTCACAAACCTCACCATCGTAGTAAATAATAACATTAATACGTTCACTCATTTTCAGTTTCTATTTTTTTCCCTTAATTTCTGTTATGCAACCTGAGAATAAAATTTGGCTGATTTATAGTCTAAGGATTGCCAGAGACTACTGTAGCAAAAGAGCGTCCACGTGGGAGCTCTTTTCAGTACTCTTGCTGACAGTGCATCCTACTTGAAGCGTTTTGAGTACTATTTGTTCAGAAACGTCTTCTCAAAATTATTTTACCGGAGACTACTGTAGCAAAAGAGCGTCCACGTGGGAGCTCTTTTCAGTACTCTTGCTGACAATGCATCCTACTTGAAGCGTTTTGGGCACTATTTGTTCAGAAGCGTCTTCTCAAAATTATTTTATCGGAGACTACTGTAGCAAAAGAGCGTCTACGTGGGAGCTCTTTTCAGTACTCTTGCTGACAGTGCATCTTGCTTGAAGCGTTTTGGGCACTATTTGTTCAGAAACGTCTTCTCAAAATTATTTTACCGGAGACTACTGTAGCAAAAGAGCGTCCACGTGGGAGCTCTTTTTAGTACTCTTGCTGACAATGCATCCTGCTTGAAGCGTTTTCAGTACTATTTTTTCAGAAACGTCTTCTCAAAATTATTTTGCCAGATACAACTGTCAAAAAATTCAAAAAATTTTTATTTTGCTAACATATTTTCCCCAAAACCCTAAACATATTTTTACTAAACCCTAATTAGCCCTATAATCTAATCCATTAATTTTTTCCTAAAACCCTAAACCTAACGACCCTAAAAAATTCTAAACCCTAGCCCTAAAACCCTAAAACCTCATACCCTAACACTAAAAACAGCTAAAAAGGTAGTCGGGGGAAGGAGGGCAAAAGCACGCCCTTGAGGGAGCGCTTTGTGCCACATCAAGAAAGACGTCCTCGTCAAGATGTTTTGTCTTGATGTGGCAAAGCGCTCCCTCAAGGCGCTTTCTCTGCATCCCCAAAACGCTACCGACATGGAAGCGTTTTGGGGGAAAATGACCCTTTTCCGTAAATAATGCAAATTTCGACCCATTTCCGTAATTTTTTTTTATTTTGGTATATTTTGGTAAATTACCCCTTACCATACTCACATCTATATTTTTCTGTATTATAAAAATATCGATGTCAATCCACAGAGCTGATAATAATTAAGCTAATACTATAGTTATTCACCCATAGGTTTAACATCAATCTCAAGCTAGCATTTAATGTCAAATTTGACTATTAAACTAATGAAATGACTTGATTGATATGATATTGATAATTTAAGTTAAAATTAATGAATAATCTAAATCATTGTTCGATGACATGTGATGATATTACTTTAGTGTACGTCAATATTGAGTTTGATCAATGAATAATCCTTACCTTCTTTCAATTCCAATCAAAGTTAACTTTTACAATCACTAAACTGACTATCTCGAACTAATTAATTAGAATAGATACGAGTCAAAACCCATATTCTTACATATATTGATATTCAAATATGATATTTCAATGTTCTCAAGGTCTTAATCTTATCATTGAGCTAAGAAAGACCAGTCAACTCGCTCACATAAATTTTGAATGAGCCTTATACATTTATGGTTAAAATATGCCACAAACCTATGCATTCTTTGTGTGTATCGAACTTAGTGATTGTAATTTTATTTATAGGAATTTAATTCTTTTTTATTTCAAATTTTAGGTTCAATTATTAATATTGTTAAAATTATTTTGTTAAATCAACATTACAACATCGTTTTTTAGTTAAGTTGCTACTAAACGAGAATTTTTTTATTCCAAAATGTCAAATTAACAAGTTTAATAAAAAAAAATGTTGAGAATTAAACCTGAATTTTGAAATATAAAAAATAAAAGGACTAAAATTCAAATTTATAAACCCAAAATTTGAACAATCATTGTTGAGCCTCATACATTTATTTAAGTCCCTGTAATTTGGAAGGATCCAAATACAAAATGGGTCTAAACCCAACCGAGGCCTTACTAATTGGGCTACCCAGAGGTGTAATAGATTCATAAATAATTCAATTTTATTAAGGGTGAGCAAAACTCGATTTGACTCGAAAAAATCAAAAAATTTTGAATTTCGAGTTAAACGAATTGAATTATTCAAGTTAATCGAGTTATTCGAGTCAACTCGAATTTTTTTTTGAATTTCGAGTTCGAATCGAGTTGAGTTTTCAATTTGAATAACTCGAATAATTCAAATAATTCGAATATCAAAATATAATATTTTACATTTTTACCCCAAACTCTCAAACCTTTTTACTTTTCCCTCAAAACTTTTACTCCTTCCCACTTTCCCCCCAAAACTTTTATTCCCCTCCCATCCCAACCCTCCAATCTACCCAAAATCTATTTCCCACCAAAATTTTACTCTCCCATTCACTTTTTCTCAATATTTTACTCTCAAAAACCCTCAAAGCTTTTTATTTTCCCCCCAAATTTTTGCTTCCTCCCACTTTTCCCGTAAAACTCTTACTCCCTTCCCATCTCACCTCCCATCTACCCTAAACTCATCCCCCCCCCAAATTTTTTTTATATTTTCCCTCCAAAATTTTACTCCCCTATTTACTTTCCTCAAACTTTTATTCCCCAAAACTTTTATTTTCTCCCTAAACTTTTACTTCTCACCCTTTACTCTCAAATAAAAATCAAAATTATCCAAAAAATCACTAAACATAAATAGTAATAATTTTATTTATATCTACTATTTATATTATTAAATTAAATTTCACATTTTATATTATTTATATTATTGAATTGTTTAGTCATATTGAATATTTATATTAAAATTGAATTATTAATTATGCCATAAAATATTCGTATTGAAATTTTATATTGGTATCAATTTCATATTTTATCTTTAAAATAACTTTTATTAAAAAATCACATTTTACATTTAATATATATTTTAATTCTAAAATACATAGTAACAAGAATCAAGATAATTGAAAGAATTAAACAAGCAAAAAAGCTAGCCAGTATATAAAATATTAATAAATAAATTATGAGGTGATGGAAATTAATAAAAAATCTGATTAAGGTGGACAAATTTTATTACGATGGGTGGCAGTGGTTACAAAGACCCAAAATTATTTTTTAAAATTTAACTCGAACAAATATATTCGATTCGAATTTCATCTCATTCAACTCGATTCGAGAAAATTTCAAATCAAATTAGGATAATAAAATATGATTCGTCAACTCGAAATTTTTTCATTCGATTCGATTGAACGCTCACCCATGATGCTCAATAAGAGACTATAACCACTATTATTATGTTGTGTTATATTAAGATTTCAACATGTGAATCAAAATTCAAATTAATTTAAATCAATCGATTTAATTAATATTTAAAGTCATCGATAAATTGATTAAATTAGGAAAATTGATTGATTTGATCAATAATACAAAAGCATAAATTTTTATCGATATTTAAAACTCTCAACTGACACTCAAATAACACGAGTTCAGAAAAACCATAAGTTTGTATTAAGGTGGAAAGATGATGGGAAACTAATTATGAAAATTCAATTTTGCCCTTTACGTGTGTATGCGTCACACCTTTTTGTTCGTTGCAGCGACTGCCTCGACTGCACCCACAATATTTCTTACCAAGAATGTTCCATTCAATAATTTAAAGCCTCAGCCTACGAGGTTCTTTTGGTCATATTTGGATTTTATTTCTTATATTTTAATCAATATAGTTTATTTTTTTTATTTTATAATATCATTTAATTATTTCAATTTAAATTCCTCTAAAACAATTCATTCTATGTTAACATCAAGATTTTAATCGTGTTATCCAACGACCAAATTAAGGATTTGGTTTAGGGTCAGAATTAAAAATTTGTATTAAAAAGATTTGGATTAAATTATTAATGTCTTAAAAAAGCTAAAAATATAATTTTTCATTTAATTAAATTGAATCTTTTAATTTGGAGAAAAGGTTAAGGAGCAATTTATCCATTTAGCCAAAGGGGCCAAAGCTCTCCAAGTATACTCTAGTGTTGTCTGTTTCAACTAATTAATTACATTATAAATGTTGAATTAAAGCAGTTAAATCTCAAATTTAATTGTAGTTAAGGGATCAAAACCATAATTTCAACTAGGGTTAGTAAATACTTTAAGCCTTTAAATTTAGCATTTTATTTATAATCTAATTGATACCTAAACTTAAATTCTGTTAACCAATCGAGTAACTTTTTTAAGTACGACCATTAATTTTAGCCAAACCCATCAATCCCTGTGCAACCTTTAGAACAAAAAAAACTTAATAAAAAATTCTGGCAGATTAAAAAATTATAAATTTTTTAATGAGTTAAAATTGAAAAAGGATTTTTCTTTTATAATTTTAAAAAAGAACTTCAACTGAATGTTTATAACCATAAAGCCACAACACATTTCCTCCTTCGTTGCGCCTTCCTTCATCCTTTCTTCCCCCACCCAAGATCACCTCCAAACTTCTCCTAAAACCCCAAATTAAAAACTCAGCTTCTAAACTTAGGGCTCTGATGAAAACCCTAAATTACTATAAAATATCAAGCATTGACCTAAAATATTCAAAACATATATCGACAAGTCTATTATAACACTTAGGAAAGTGCCGCCTTAAAAATACTGTCTTAAGACTATTTTGTTGTAGTGCATAATCCAATTTCAAATAACCCTAAATTTCTATTCTGGAATTTCAACCCAAAAGATCCTTCGCCCACGTTTCCCTAAACCAGAAATTGAAAAAAACCCCTAAACCCACATAAACCCAAGACATTTTCCCATCAAATGACTGAAACCATAGCCCAAAATACCATCAAATTGGGAAAATATTTTAACCAAAATCAATGGAAGAATTTGGCTTTGATAAAAAGAAGTGTTTCAAATTCCCATAGTTTTTTATTTATTAAGTATATTTGTTTTATAATTTTTAATTCTTTTTATTAGGTTTAAACATTCATACGTGGTGTAAGAATATAGGTATTGATCATTTTTTTTCTGACAAAATTCTTAAAACTACTCATAGCATCTCCTCCTAACCTCAGGTCCGGTCCTGGGCCAGGGCAGGTGGGGCCCTTACCCAGGGCCCAACAGAAAATTTATTAAATTTCATTAAAAAAACTTCAAAGAAACATTTTCTCATAATAATTTGTCAGATGTTGATGCTGATAACCTTTATTCTGAAATGAAAGTGTTACAAATGACTTTACCAAATGAGTCAATGGCAGCAATTGATAATCTTGAATTTGTCAAAAAAGCATATTGTTATCCTAACGTTTCTATTGCATATCGGATCCTATTGACGATGCCTGTGACAGTAGCTTCCGCGGAAAGAAGTTTTTCGAAGTTAAAATTATTGAAAAATTACTTGAGATAGACAATGTCGCAGGAGAGATTAAATGGTCTAGCAATATTATCTATTGAGAGAAATATGTTAGATAAAATTGATGTAGATATGATCATAAATGACTTTGCATCAAGAAATGCTCAAAGGAAATGCTTTTTATAAGTATAATATGTATCTTTCATATACATTTTTTAAATTTATATGGGATGTAACGAATTTTTATATCTTTTTATATGACTTAGTATTTTAAAGAAGAAGTGCGTTAGGGGACCATTTTTTCAGTTCGCCCCGGGCCAAAGAAAATTCAGTAACGGCCCTGCCTAATCTATAAATAGAAAGATAACGTACTTCATTACAAGTACTTGAACCCACGTCCTATTTGCATTAACAATAATGCCTATCACCAATCAAGCTAAAATTCAATCGACAATATTTAAAGTTTTTTTTTTTTTATAAATTAGACAAAAGTAACTTTTCTAAAAATAAACTAAAATTGAATTTCATCTAAAAAAGGAATATTAAGGAAAAAAAAAACAAAATTAAAAATGAAAGATTAATTAGTTATTAAGGTTACTTGCCCAATGAAATATATAACATGAAAATTTAAGCTCCCTTGCTTGGATAAAGCTAAGTATGTATATATATATATATATATATATGGGTCACATGGTAATAATTTTCCAAGGCAAGCAAAATTAAAAAGGGGTCAGTCTCACTTTGAGAAAGATGGTGACGGTGAAGCCGGTTGTCGTGGTGGTGACCCTTGTCGATGGAGGAGTTCTCGAGCCAATGCTTGAAGATCGCCGCTTCCAAGCGATGACGAGTCGAACTGGTTGATTTGTCTTTGTTGCATGGCCCATGAAGGTTGCACCATAGGATCAAAAAGTGTGGATAAGTCGTAATTGGCTGGTGGGAGGTCTGATAATGAGAGAGGTGGCGGTTCCATTAGTGTTTGTTGTGGCGGCGGTGGAGGAGGAGAAGGTAGTGGCGGCGATGGAAGCTCTAGTGTAGCTAAATGGGCTTGTAAATACGATAGCTCTGCTTGTAAATTCACAACCTGCCCAAAAAAGAATACCCATATATTTAATTTTGTAAATAATATATAGGAAGTAAAAAATGTTTTTTTGAGGCATATTAATGACATGTTGTCTTTATTTACACTAAAAGGATGCTTAGGATTATGTGTACGAGAACATGGCATTGCCAACAAATCAAGTTTCTTATGAAATGAGGAATAAAAGTGCAAAACATGTTCTTGATTTAAACAAACTTTAAAATATTACGTATATATCGAGTTTGTGACTTTTTCTCTTAACAATAATGTTTTTAGGGTTTAAATATGAGTTTTTGAAGAAAAAAAGGCGCAAAAAGAAATAAAAAAAGGTGTAAAATTGAATGATAAAGGTTTATAATTGTACCTGTTGTTGAAGTGCAAAGATATAAGCGACGCAACCGTAAACGGGGTCTCTCAGCCGAGCTTGAGCCTCAAAACATATAGTAACCACCGCATCAAGCCGTTTATGAAGCGGGATATGAAGTAACAGCTTCGACACATTACTAGCACCAAACACCTTATGAACCGCCGCGAAATGAGCCGCACCTTGTTCCGAGTCGAAATACGGTGCAAATATACAACCCGGAACACATTTCCTCCTCAAAAACTTACACGCGCCACAAGGTCCACCACCACCACCACCAACAGCACCGCCAGTCGAATTACCAGCAGCACCGCCGCTACTACAGGTGTTTGCACTCATGATCTTGGGAAAAAAAGAACTCTTTTTAGAACCAACTTTTTTCAAGTTTTAAAGTAATTTAATAGGTCCCATAATTAGGGTTTGTTTTCAAGTTGAAAAAAGGTGAAGAAGAAGAAGAAGAGGAGGAGGAGGAGGAGAGGAAAGTACAGGGACTTCCTTTTTAGGGTTTGGTGATGATGGGGGTGTTATATATTTTAATGGTGGATTTTTAAAAAAAGGCTTAGAAGAAGAAGACTTTAAAGCCACGCGAGGGAGCAAAACAACACCACAATTACCCCTCTTCTTCTAATTTAGCTGCTTGCGTGAAGCAAACATGCGATAGCCTAGCCATTCTCTCAACTGCCCTTCTATTAATTATAAATAAATTTTAATTCCTTTTTTTGGTTTTCTTTTTTTTTTACATATATTTCGTGAATTTTATAACAAAAAAACACATGTTCTTCCCTCTCGATTAAATTCAGAGTTCATCAAATCTTAAATTAATTTAATTAATTAAGGGATTAAATTAAAAATTTATTTTAATAAGATCAAAATTGATTTATAAATTATTAGAGGGTTAAAGTGTAATTTAATCAATTATTTTATCATATAATTTCATACAAATTTAAGAGATTAAATTGAAAATTTACCATTATGAGGAAGGGCCAAAGACATTGCTTACCCTCTTTGCCTTCTCCCACATATCACTAGTTCAATCAGTTTTATTTTTTATTTTTATAATTAATTAATTTGGTTTGAAATTTTAAACTTTAAATTAAATTAAATTAGTTAATCAATTTGGTATCACGGTAATTAGTTCAACTAGGTATTGTTTAATTTTATTTTATTTTTTTGTAGTTTTGATTATCAATTAATTCGATTTCAAAATTCTAAGCTCTAAATTAAATTAATTTGGTTAATTAACCAGTATCACAATAATTAGTTTGACTAGGTATTGGTTCAAAGATTTTATAATTTTGATTACGAGTTAATTCGGTTTGAAAACCTAAAACCTAAATTAAATGAATTCAGTTAATTAGTGGGTATAACTGTAATTAGTTCTATTGGGTATCATTTTAAAGATTTAAAAAAATTGATTATCAGTTAATTTGATATGAAAACCCTAATCTCTAAATTAAATTTATTTGATTAATCAATTGTATCATTGTAATTAATTTGATAGATTATCGGTTAAAGGATTTTTTAATAAAAATCAAAATTAATAATAATAAATAATATATATAACCCTGTTAGATATGTTAAGAATTTAAATAAAATTAAAATAGGACCGATTGAAACAATGAAATAAGCTCAACTCAATTAACGGTTAAGCATTCAATTAACGATAATTAAGTTGGATTATTAATTAAATCGACTGTTTGAACACTTTTGTATTAACAGAAAAATAAAGTGTTTCAATCTATATTTTCTCGATTCTTTTATTTCATTTTTCTATTTAAGTTTCGATGTAATGTAACTATCGAATATAAAAAATAAAAAACTTTTCTTTTTCAGAACTCGAAACGTGTCATTAGGATGTGTCTAAAATTGACACTGCGTGTTTTAAGCTGCGTGGAGGGCAAAAGACGCCATCTTACGTTGAAAATGACTCAGCTTAATTTGTATATTCTTTATTCTTTATTTTTATTTTTTTTTGCCCTTTTTATACAATAAGCCAAAATAAATCCACTGGATTTTCGACAATGGCTTGCTGTGACCCACAGGTTTTAATTTTCTTTTTCTTTTTAATTTTTTGCATTTAATTTTGTTGGTTAAGTACTATAAATAGTATGCGTTTAATGAATGATGGGGAATTTTAGTTTGAAGTTTTTTTAAAAAAATTAGGGTTAATTATATCTACAAATTATCGGGATTATATCAATTAGGTCTTTTTATTATTAAAATTGTTAATTTAACTATTAGTTGCAGCGTTAGATTTTATGCAACTTAATTTTAAGGAAAAAATGAATATTATAAAAATATTGATTTTAACTCTCTTTTTATTATCAATTTTACTTTTAAAAGTTATGTTGCATAAGTTTATTTTCCTTTAAAATTTTTATTTTAAATCTACTTATATAAAATTTGAGTTGTCATTTAATGATTAAATCAACAGTTTTAATAATAAAAGACTTGATTGATATAATCTTAATAGTTAAAAGGATGTAATTAGAATATTTTAAAATTTAAGGACGGATTTAAAATGTAATTACTCAAAAATAATTAAAATTTTGTTTATTTAAGAATAGGACTTAGGGTTAAAGTTGGAAAGATATCAACATCTCAAACTATATATATATAAGCAAAAGTCTTACGCATAGATTTTTAAATAAAATAATAAAATTAATTTGACAATGTCTAACAACAACACTAACAGTGATTATCATCGTCATCATCATAATCTTTACTTAAAATGGGTATTCTCAATCAATGGCGGATTTTTACATAATGATTTAAGAGGTTTATTTAAATTTTCCAAAAAGTTAAAAAGGATTTAATGAGAATATTTAAAATTTTAATAGGTTTAATCAAAATTTGATAAAAAATTTTGGAGGATTGAATTTTAAAAATTAAAAATTTTAAAGGGTTATAATGAAAATTTTCAATTTTTTTTGGAGGGGTAACTAAAATTTTTAAAAGAAAATAAGGGATTAAAATTTTTTAAAATGAATTTGGGAGGACAAAGCTCCTTAGGCTCTCATTACCATCTCCCTCCTCTATGTCATTTTTTTGGCTCTTAGATTGGTTTATATTTGATAATCATGTCGAGTAATTTAGTATTTAAGTTCAAACCCTAAACACTCTTTGCTCTCGTTATGCTCAATGGGTCAATATATATATTATAATAAATTATTTAATTTAATTATAAAATTAAAATTCGATTGAGTCTTAACTCGATTAATATAGGTATTGTTATCAATATAGAAGGACATGAAGCGTATTATCTTTCTATTTATGGGTTGAGAAGAATTATGGAGTAGAGATGGCAATGCATATTCGACATGCTTCAAAATTGGTTGTATTGGTATACCTACGATTCACAAACTTATCTCACATCTTGACCAACATTGCCGAGTATTGTAGGAGCTAAAGACTGGTGAGAACCAAATCCAACCGATCAGGACTCAAGGATACTCCATGGTTTAGCCTTATAGTAAGGCGATCGAGTGTACACCATGGGGACCACAACTTGGACAGAGGCGGTGCATCTAAACACCGTATGTATATGGAATCCTGATAAAACGGCCTAGTTTTACAAGAAGGTGATATGAATAGAGAGAAAATGAAAAAGGAACAAAAGGTTGATGCGTAGCGTCCCGACAAGGACAAATGAGACCTCTTATAACACTCTCTTTCGAAAAATCCAAATCAATATTAATTAAAGATTTAATTGATGATATATAATTACTCTTTTCAACTTTCTATGAAATCAATAAGATGTTGGAATCCGAATGGAAAGGTCAAAACACTAATTCAGCGTTCAAAGCAGCAGCATCACCCATTCCAATACCTGCCTGCCACGTAACAATCCTTGACGAAGAACCTAACGTTTTGGTGAAAACATGACCTCATTACTTTTCCCTACTGCCACCCCACACGCCGTTCAATTAAATAATCTAAAGTAACGTTCCTCAAAATTACTTTTTTAAATTCAAAATTGAAAGTATTTTAATTTCTAAAAATAATATAAAATAGGATAATATAATTTTTGGCTAATTACATTCACTTTGGTCCCTATATTTTTTTATTCACTTTGTTATTTCAACTTGGCAACTAAATCTATTTTAGTCACTGAACTTAGATTCCATCAAGATTTAATGACGTGACTAGTATTCTTGGAATATGATTGGATTGGTCGATCGGATCGAGAATCAATTGGTATGTTAGTTCAAACAAAGAGGTTGAACCGATTGAATCGGGAAGTGGTCAAAAATAGTAAAAATAAAAATTGGGACAAAAATCAATAATTGAATAGATTGAACTGGTTTAATATTTTTTATTTTTAAATTTTTAATTAATTATTTAATAGTTAAACTGATTAAATCAAAAACCAATGGTCTGACTGATTCAACAACTGGTCCGATTATTAGGACATTGTATGTGATACTTTAATGTTGTATCATGTCATCATCAATTGGATTTTATATACATTTTTTAACTTTCAAGTGATGTCGTAGCACAATTTCAAATCATCATGTTATTAAACTTTTATATTTTTCAAGTGCAAAGACCAAAATGAATCTAGTTGTTAAGTTCAGGTACCAAAATAGACTTAATTACTAAATTTCAGGACCAAAAATGATATTATCCCTAAAAAATATATTACACCAATAGAAGGAAAATTACAAAAAGAGAAAAGATAGTAATAACGGCGTGTCACCGCGCCGTCCGGTTACGGTTCTGTCCCCGGGGTGTGAAGAGGAAGCATTTGACAGAAATTCAAATCCTGTTAGAAGCAATAACATCAGGGCACGTGGAAGTCATGGTACGAGTTCGATGACCGACGGGTGACGTTAGAACAGTTCCACATGCAAAAGAACAACCTTCTGCAAATTCTGGCCATTTCAATCCTAGTATAGTGTAGTAGCTCGTGCTGTCTCATGTCTATTTCCATAAATATTTTTATGTCCTTTTTATATATATCCTTTTTCATTCAAGTACGAGATTTCAATTAAAAATGAAAATGGAAATCATTTTTTTTCAAATAAAGTTTGATTCAATAAATGATTCAATGTATTAGATAGGTGGTTTAGGGTTTACAATTTATGTATTTGTGTCGTTTGAAACATAAATATTTGTTATTAGTGAAAGGAAAAAATGATAGAATTTTTAAAGTAGAAGTATCATAAAATCTTTTTATTAGAAGTTAGATTGTATTTTATCCTATTATATTTTTTTAAAAAAAAGTAGATTAGTTTGTATATGTTAGATCAAAAGACAAATTAATCATTCTATTAAAATTTTATACATTTCCATTATTAAAAATTGGTCCTATATATATATATATTAGCATGTGGTACATATGGTATGTCGTGTGTCACTAACAGGTTATTTAGTCAGCCAGACTAATTTTTAACAATATAGATGGATAAAATTTTTAACAGAAATGATCAATTTGTACTTTGATTTTTACATTTTTTTTAGTAGAGAAGGTAAAATGCTATTATCTCCTAGTACAGGGACTTCCATAGTACTTTTACCAATTTTTGATAGATTAGAAACTAAGAGAGAAGCCAAAAATTGTATGATGGATGGTTGAGATTAATAAAAAAGAAAAAGTTAAAAATTTTGTATTAAAATGATTTGTATATTCTCAAATTTTGTAATGATATCAAAATGGAAGATGAGGGGGCATATAAACATGTTTGTATTTTGTCATGCATTATATCCAAAATTATAGTATATCTAATAAAAAATTTGATATTGAATTACATTGTTATATGCCTTTATCCCACTTTGTTTTGCTTCGTTAAGACCACACCAAGTGGACCCATCCCACCAACGTCCATTGCCTTGCTTAGCAGAAATCTCGCCATGCTTCATCTGTCGCTTGTAAGGCACATGAATCCGTCACCATACAAACTGTGAAGGCCTAATAAGGTGGCACATGACTGAGGAGTCAGGAGATAAACTCCAATACACGTACTGATAAGATCATATGACTCATTCCATGAATATCTAAAAGAAGACACTTGTTTAAATGAATTAGACATTCAACATGATATTGTGCAAACTTGGTTCCACTCCTCGGGCTCTAGTCTCTTCCTTCATCCATCTCCCTACATCCACTACTAACATTAACAAACATATTATTGTTGAAGTAACGAAGTTCCCACAAGACATTTTTAAGGTTGAACGGATTTCCTTTGAATGTGATTAAAGTGTATTGTTATTAGGTTTTTGTCTACACTTTAACTAACATAAACAGTGTCATCAAAAGCTCAATAATTTTCATATTATGTGATGCCCCCCACAACATGTTTTTTTCTCCCACTCGTGCGGTCAAAAGGATGACTAATTATGAGATTTAATTATTATTTTTCTTCACCAATTTTATGACCAAATAAATTCATTATAAATTACAAGATGTCATCTTTTGATACGGCAAAGGCGCTTTCAAGTCTAACTTAATTACATTAATAGGAGCGAAATTTTAGGATTTAATTAAAAGGAATAGAAAATTTGTGTTTGGACCATCAAATCTATGAATTAATTTGTATTTGGAAGTCACTATAGGCTGGTCCAACTAATTAATTTATCAGAGTAATGTGCAATAAGTTGGTTTAACAATCTCTCTAACTTATAAATAGAAAAGTAATATACTTTAACGTACTCGAATTTACGTCTTTTTATATTGACAATAATATCTATTCTAAACTAACTTAGATTCAATTTGTATATAGAAGATATAATTTTGAAAAAGTAATTGGTGGCAATGATGCCATAATGATGTGAGAATAATATTACCATTCCTGCAAGTTGGAAAGAGGCAATCATTTACTCTTTTGCAGCAATTCCGAGGCTATGAAGCAGTCATAATCAAGCCTCTATATGTGTGTAAATATACACATATAATATGGTTCTCTGTGCTGCAAGTACTCCATGATCTTAGCTTTTGTTTGAAAGGGTAATTTAATCATTAAACAATGGTGAAGGGCAAGAAAATGTAGAGCTACTTTTTAGAGTTGTTTGGAGAATACCCTTTTAGTCACTTCTTGGATTCAATTATAAATTTTGGAAACTTGTTTTCAACTCTCTGAAATGGGGACAGCTGACAAATTGTAAAGCTAGTGTCCAAAACTTTGAGATTATTCAGTGTTTCCTTCATTGGGCTTGTTGCATACATAATCAACTCTATTCTCTACAAAAAGGAAGTTAGTCTTTCTAATTCTTTTTTATAATTTTTCTTTTTGTATTTTATGAAAACTAAGAAAAGGGTATTTTACTAGAAAACATTATTTTTGTATAAAATTTATGGAAAAAGATATATTTTTCAATTATTTATCAGAAAAGGGCTATTTCTTCTGAAAAATGTGTCTACGTCAACACGTTTTCAGGGGATGTAGCAGGAAAGCGCGTCCACAAGGGAGCGCTTTGTGCCACATCAACCAAAATCGCGTCCTTAAGGGCGCGTTTTGTTGATGTGGCAAAAACGCCCCTCGGGGACGCATTTTAGCCCGTGTTTAATTCAAAAAAAAGTTATTCTCGAATTAAATTTTTAAAAAAGGTCATTTTCAAATATTATAAAAATAAGCCAAAATTTTTAAAAATTTACAAGAATAAACCTTTATAAAGGCTCAAACTAACAACACTATTTTTTTTAAGGTGTCATCAATTAATATGGAAATATAACTAGACCCAGAGTCTCATTTCTCTTATTTTCTTAAGCAATGTGAGATTTGAGATATGTGTATATATAGACTCATGAATAGTTTTGTAGCTTGTTCCTAAACAATGTAGGATTTCTTCCTCTTTTAACTAACAACATTAGATGAAAGGCTACACTATATTTGATTTTTTTTATAAAATAATTTCTATTTTTTATATTTTGTTAACATTTTCTCATATTATAAAATTATCTTTTGAGATCTTTAATCTTGTTGCATTTTAGAATTGTTAACATATACAAAAGAACTATTAAAAAAGAAAAGAACAAATTGCACATATGAAACTTGTACATGCAATAATCTTCTATTCAATTTTAAATGTCTAAAGTTAATATCAATGCAATTCTAATTTTAAAATAATTTTCCATTATTTAAATTTAGAAGTTATACTTTAAATTTTTTATTATTTATTTTATTTTTATTATGAATGTTTGATTAATAAATACATGGTGAGTATCTGTATTCAAATAGTATTTTATTTTTTTGTAATTTTAAAATTTGATATATCTTTTAAATATTTATTTATTTTAATATTTTACTATACTAATTAATTTTATAATTCTAATTTTAATTTAATTTTCATCACCTAATGAATGTCGATAAATTTATTTCAGATATTTTTTGACTATATAGATAATCTATTTAAACATGGTATATAATTATGTTAAATAAGTTTGTTTTATAGAAATATATAATATACATAAAATATAATAATTATTTTCATATTTTATATCTAGATTAAATTACATTAGTAGTCACTTAACTATATTTTTTAGCTATCGAATTATAAAACTTACAAAATGATCACTCAACTATTAGTAATTTTTAAATATTTATTTTTAATATTTTACCATACTCATTTTATATATTTTTACTTATAGAGTTTAAAAGTTTTATTTATAATGTAACAAATGTTAACTTTTGTAAAAAATTTAAAACTCTAAGTAAAAATATCAAATATAGTGTAGCCTTTCATATCATGTTGTTAGTTAAAAGAGGAAGGAATCCTACATTGTTTAGGAACAAGCTGCAAAACTATTTATGAGTCTATATATATACATATCTCATATCTCATTTTGCTCAAGAAAACAATGGAAATGAGACTTTGGGTCTATATAAAGATTTCCTTTGTAAGTTATATTTCCATATTAATTGATGACACCTTAAAAAAAATAGTGTTGTCACTTTGAGCCTTTGTAAAGTTTATTCTCGTAAAATTTTAAAAAATTTTGTCTATTTTTATAATGTTTAAAAAATGACATTTTTTTGAAAATTTAATTCAAGAATAGTTTTTTTTTTTAAAAAAAACACGGGCTAAAACGTGTCCACGAGGGAGCGCTTTGTGCACATCAGGAAAGCGCGCCCTCAAGGACGCAATTTTGGCTGATGTGGCACAAAGCGCTCCCTCGTGGACGCGCTTTCCTGCTGCATCCCCTAAAAACGCGCTGACGTGGACGCGTTTTCGAGAAAAATAGCCCTTTCTGGTAAATAATTAAAAAATCGGTTCTGTTTCGTAAATTTTGTAAAAAAAAAGGTATTTTCTAGTACTTTGCCCTTAAGAAAAGGCTTATATAGTAAAAAAGTCCTTAAAAAATGTAAAAAAATCATCTAGTTTCTGTATTAAATTTGAGTCCAATTAAGCTCCAATTGCTAATTAAAATATTCAATTAAGTCCATTCGTTAATGATTTCCGTCATTGACTATTTTGATATATGACAACTTCTAGTTTAATATAATATTTTACCCAAAAGAAATGATTAAAAATATTAAAAATTCAAAATTAGAAAAATTATATAAAATTATAAAAAGTAAAAAATAAAATAATATGAAAATTATTAAAATTGATATAAACCTATAAATATTATAAAAATTTATAAAATTAAAAAACATATTTAAATTTTATAAAAACGTATTAGAATTCTTGAAAATTATAAAATTATTAAATTTGATATAACCTTATAAAATTATTAAAAAAATCATAAAAGCTTGAACAGGACTAAAATAGTTGGTTGGACCGTGTTGGAACATTTTCAAATATTTATAGTTTTTAATAACTATAAATGAATGGGTATAATTAATTAAAAGATTATATCTTTTAATTTTTAAAAAAAATTATAACTATTTAAATAATATTATTTGAATAGTTGTAATTAAATGAATAATAATGTTTTATTTTAAAAATATTATTATTCGGAAAGGTACTATTGATTAAAGATGTCTCTATGAAGAGACATGAAAATTCCTATAAATAGGAATCGATTTCATTTGGAGAGATACCAACAATATTCTAATATTCTTTCTCTCTTCATTCATTATCTAATATTGTTAGATTGTTCTATAAAGTATTCTGCAGTAAATCCTTTATAGAAATTGGTTTTCTTGTCATACATTGCTTTCGAGGTGTGTAGTGGGCTATTCTCGTCGATTAAAAAAGCGCAAATAGCCGTTGGCTTCATTGTATCCTCGAGGTTAATTTGCTCGAACTCGTTTGCACAATCAAGATAGGTGGGGCAAATATAACCTTAAAGATAGTGATTTGATACACGCCTTGAGCCTTGTCCTATTTCTTCTTACATTCGAGTTTCGTTCGTGTGTTCGAGATTTTCCTCACCGAGATTTGTACTAACTGACCGGTTAGATCAAAATCGGCAAGGGTATTAGCCCGAAGAAAGCCATTACATCAATTGACTCAAGAATCAAGCGCTTGAACCGATTTTTTAATATATTTTGTCAAATCAAAATTTTATTACTCAACTATTAGCATATATCAGAAAGAAATATTCTAACCAAGGTTTTTAGAACCGGATTGGTGGTTGAACCGATCAGGCTACCAATTTGCCAATTTGACTGGTTCTCCAAGTTCAATTAAATAAAAATATAAAAATATTTAAAATAAAAAATCAATTCAGCTATCCGATTCTCAAGTCAACCAATCTAATAGCTTTCTCCGAACCTATACCCTTGCTGATTTTAGTCTAACCGACTGATCTAGTCCAATTAACCTTTTTATGAAATTTTCATAATCTTTTAACATTATATTTTTATATCATTTTAAATATTTTTAATATTTTTTACAATTTTAATATTTTTCATGATTTTTATAGAATTTTAATACGTTTTTCTAAAATTTTAAATATATTTTATTATTTTTATATTTTTCATAATTTATTAGAATATATTAGATTTTTTATATTTTATAATATTATAAATTTATATCAATTTTAATTTTTTTCATATTTTATATTTTAAATAAATTTTATAATTTTATAATTTTTCCGTTTTAATTTTAAATAATTTTTATGATTTCTTAATAATTTTATTGGTAAAAATATTATATTACAGTTGAAGTTGCCACATATCACCATCTAATAGGTCCGTCAATTTATTTTAACAGCTAATGTGGTCAATAACGAAAATCATTAGAGAAGGGGTTTAATTGATTATTTTAGCTACCGACAAGGGCTCAATTGGGTGAGAATTTAATACATGGGCATAATTGATTTTTTCGTATTTTCTTGAGGGTTTTTTTTGGCACATAAACCATTAAAAATTAATATAGTTATTGGTAAATAATAAGTGTTGAGTACAGTGATAAGACATATTGTACTTCTAAGAAGATGACTCAAGTTTAAACCCTAAACGCATTGCTAGGAATATAGCCATGACCCCGAAAAGATTAGTCTTCACATACTATATGTACAAGCCCAATTTTGGCCCGGGATTACAAGCCCAATCAAACCACAAACCCGGGGCCCATTAACAAAACCCAACTTTCAGCCAAAACAGAAAAAAACAAAAAAAACCTAGCCCTTTACCTCTGCACAGAACACGCCTCGACCAGCGGCCTGCCCATCCTCGACACGCACCATATAGCTTGCAAAACAAAAACACGCATGCCACCACGGCAAAGAGCAGGGAGCAATTTGTTTTCTCTATTCAATCTTGGCTATAAAGCCACACAAAAACTATTGTAAAAGGAGAGGAGTTTTTTTTTTCGGAGAGAAAAATGGAGAGAAAATCATAGCAGAAGTGGATTCTTTCGAATTCAAAGAGAGAAAAGAACATTGAAATTAAAACCAAATACAAAGGTTGATTTCATTCTTTGTTATTAACTCATCGCTCTTATTTATTTTTCGTTTCTATTTTATTTTTATTTTAAGATTTTTAAAACTAAATCGAAAAAGGAGAAGAGGAGACCTACGAACCCATGCACGTCGTCGGAGTCTCCTCTCCGTCGTCGGAGCCGAAATCGAAAGCAAAAAAGGGGGGATTTTTCGGATTCGAAAAAAATCAAAAACATTTACAAACTATCAGAAATCAAAAAAAGAAAATCGAAAGGTTGATTTCATTTCTACTTTTCTATCACGATTTACTGTCATTTTTTTTCATCTTTATTTTTATTTTTTATTTCTTTTTGAAATCTTTTACAAACAAAAATACTAAAAGAGAAAGGAGGAACGAAACCTTACCGGAACCCCCATAGGCGCGGCGTCGGAAGGCCCTTTCTATTGCTGCCTTCAGTTTCGAAAGAGGGGGGAACTGGAAGTTGTTCTCTTCCACTTACGATGAGGCGTCGTGGTCGGGGCTTCAAAAAGGGGGGTTTCGAATGGGGTTGGGACCCACTTCGCTCACCATCGGCCATCGTACGCGGTGGTGGTGCGATGGGAGGTGAGGGAAGCCCTATCGTTCAGTCAAAAAGGAGATAGGAGAAATAGAGAGTGGTGCTGATTTTTTTTTTTTTGTTTTCAGGGTTAGAAATAAGTTTTTGTAGAAAATAAAAGGGTTTTATAAGTTTTGGGCAAAACGGCACCGTTTCGTGGTAGGAGTTACTGCGCATGACCCTTGAAAGGGATATTTGCGCAAAGGGTCCCTCTCTTTCGTAGCACCGTTCGACTAAGCCCTATTTTCTGTCTTTTTGTTCTTTAAACTTTGGCCCTCAGGTTCCATTTTGTTTTCGATTTGGTCCTCTTGAAGCACAGCGCATCAAGGCCTGGGATATTTTCCCATGCGGTCCTTGTTGGTTCCCGCGCGCTACACTCTGGCCCTCGTCAGATTTTTTTATTAACTAAATTATACCTTTTAATTTTATTTTAACGACGATCAAGTCCTTTCATTTTAATTCTTTATTTATTCATTTATTCATTTAATGGTTTAGTTATTTATTATTTTATTCGTTTATTTATTCGCTTACCTTGCTATTGGTATTGTTCATTTATTTATTTATTTCTTATTCTCATATATTGTTGCTTATTATTCTGTTTTTTTATTATTATACCTTTTTATTTTACTACCTATTTTTCATTATTATTTTATTATTACATATCTATTTGTTTATTTCTTACTCCTTTTTAGCAAATCCAAAATAGTATATATATATATATATATATCTTTACCTCTGCTTTTCGTTATTCGTTATTGTTATTCTTATTATTCTTACTATTGTTTCTAATATTATTATTACTATTATTATTGTTTTTATCATTATTACTTTTGTTATTTTTATTTTTTACTACTATTAGGATTATTATTATTATTTATTATCATTACTATTCGCTTATTAACATATTTTCATTATATTTTTATTATTCAATTTTTGTTATTATTATTCTATTATTTTAAACTATTGCACATAGTATTTCTTTATCGATTTGCTATAGGTTTATATTTTTGTTATTATTTATTTGCTATAGGCTTATGTTTTTGCAATCATTTTCTTTTGCTCTATTTATTTGTCTAGTGATTTATCATTTTCACTTATTATTGTTTGATTAGTTTTTTTTATGCCTTTATACTATTACTGTTGCCATCATTGTTATTCTATCATGCACATTGGCATTGAAGTTCATTTTTCATTTTACTACGATCATATCATATTTTATTCGATTTTTGAAATGAGCAAATACTTCATGTTCTAAGGCTCGAGAGAAAATCGTACCCTAACTTACTGGGTTTTGATTTTTCTCATCGGGTCCAAAGAACTTACTATTTTCTTTTTAAAATCAAGGCATTAAAGTTGAATAAAACTTACTCGAGAATTCAAAATTGTCGTGTCCTAACTCACTGGATGTGACGTTTTATTATCTCGGGATAAGAATTTCTTAAAAATAAAGGTAATATTTCGCGTTTTGGAAATCCAAGGAATCATGCCCAATTGTGCTGGGTTTCGATTCTTGGTTTGTCCGAATAGTGGAATACCTTTTTTAAAATTACAATGTGGGAATTTTGTAAATCACGAGATAACTTTGATTACGAGAGATCTAAAACATTGTGTCCTAACGTGCTGGATGTGATGTTTATATCTTTTCAGAACAAAGAAATATCGTTTTTTTTTACTCAAACATCCATGTTCATTTTCTTAATTTAACATTATTAAACAAACACATCTTGCAGAAGTGTTATATCTCATTCAAAAATTCTTAAATAAGGCAATGTTTTGTGTTTAGAAATTCGGGGAGTAGTGCCCTAACTTACTGGACTCGACATTTAGATACTTCAAGATAAGCTTCTTTTTCCTAAAAATAGAGGCAATCTTCCGTATTTGAAATCTCGAGAAATCGAGCCCTAACTTACTGGGTTCGGTTTCTCATTTGACGAATAACGGAAGATCTTCTTCAAAAACGAAAATCAAGTTTTAAAAGACGGGCTTAGTTTCGGGAGTCTAAAGTATTGCGCCCTAACTTACTGGACATGATGCTTTATCTCTCCGAAAATAAGAGAGTCTTAGCGTCCCTTCCAACACCTTCAAATTTTGAAAATAAAAAGCATTGTATTTTTGAACCCTTTCAAAGTTTTCAACAAATAGGACATCAATCAATCAGTTTGGTACCGATTTTGGGCGTGTCAAGGGTGCTAATCCTTCCTCGCACGTAATCGACTTCCGAACCCATTTTCTCAAAATTCGTGGACCAAAAAGCATTGTTTTAGTAAATTAAATGTTTTATTTAAACAAAGGTGATCCGATCACACCAAATAAAGATCGGTGGCGACTCCCTTCCTTTTCTTTTTTCAAAATCGAGTCGACCACGCTTCGTATCGTTTCATCAAAAAAATGGTTACGACAGCTTGGCGACTCCACTGGGGAGTTGAGGGTCAAGCCATAGATTGATTGATTTTTGTCCTTTTGATTAAAATGGCTTCAAAAAAATCACGCTTCTTTTAATGCACCTTCAATATTAGCCTCGTAAATACTTTGGCATTGCATTCACACCTTTAAGTGGGAGCGAGAAGCTATGCCTTCGTGAGGTTTTCACCTCCGCATGGGCTAGTGGATCGCTTTGAATATATCCGTACCTATGTCTTCGTGAAGTTTTCATACGCATGGCCATAGGAAATGTATTCCCAATCGAACTCGGTCCGTATGAGCCTATAATGGGTGAGGATCGAGGAATCTGCTGGTTCGTACCTCGAACTTTAGAACTAAGCCGCATATAGCAAACCCAAAGAGCCCACCTTAGGTAGAGCCATGGCAAACCTTAGTGGTCACCAGATAGGCGTTTACTTATTTTACTTGCTTTATATTCCATGGTACTAACTTTTGTGTTTCTTTCTTTTGTGCATATCATTTCATATTTTAAAGAGACATCGATTCACGGTCCATTTAAAGTTGGGAAGCCGTTATGGAAAGCGAATTCCTTGATAAAGTAGAAGACAATGCGCCGTTCGCATATGGTCGAGCAATGCCAAATAGAAAAGGAGATAGCTTAGTCGAAGGGTATGTGTCAGACTACGAACTTCACCAATATCGATTGTCACGAGAATGAGCTCCGGAGTTGAAAGAAATTTGGACTCGATGGGATGATGAAGCGAAATTGTTCTATAGTACTTACGGCGACCGCCTTACCCGCTTGAGGTCAAAATAGACAAGCACTGCTCCGAGCAATGACCCGGTTACGGAATGCCGCTTATAAACATTTCTCCTTCGGAAAGTGGATCTGGTTCCCACAAAGAAAGAGTATCGACCTTGCTCATTGCCCCGAATTCAAGTTGACAAAGCTTATTCCAAGGCGGTTAATGGCCCAACCTTCAAGAAGTTGATGAATATCACCGAATGAGGGAACAGTGGGTCTCGGCTAGAATGCAAAAGAAGGCGAGGTAAATGCATACCATGGATATGTTTGAGAGACTGATCTGGCGCATCCCGACTGAAGAAAAAGATAGACATCTTGGCCTTGGGTATTTACGGCCGGTAATCTTCCAAAGCTTTAAGCCACATTGATGAAGCGCTTATTGATCTATTCAATCGATTGGACAAAGGGTCACACCATTCTCGCCATCTTAGCGAAACATTCGGATCCTTGACGCATGTCGGAGAAGAGGTGAAGGCGGGTTTATTGGATGTCTTGCAATTGTTATTGGCTTGGTTCCATAGTCACTTTTGGAAAATAGAAAGTGTCTTGCGGTTCATGTCGTAAAAGTACTCCCGCTAGAAGAGATAGCAACTACGCCTAGAAGAGAGGATATGTCCAAGAAAATTGGATCGCTCTTTCAAAACCTTCAAGAGGACGACATCGAGTGGAAGGCTCCTGGATGATTCCCGACGGGATCCTTTATCGCTATGAAGCTTTGATCGGGTTCCCTATTGGGAATTTGGGGTGCCACGCCACGCCTTTTCTGGTCCTAAGACAAAGATAGTTCAAGACAGTTTGTACCAACGATATACGGGCTAGCTCAATGCGAGTTCTCATATGAAGGGGGAAGCTATAAGAAAAGGGTTAAAGAGATTTCTAGTGCCTGGAATCAGATTCACAGAATGAGAAGATTATCTACAGGCCCGAGGACGACCACAGGATACATTGAATGGAGGGCTAGGAGAGTCAATGATAACATTCCTGAGCCAAATCTAGAAGGCGCCCGATCGAGAGAAGAATGCATGCGAGTGGTCCCGTCAAAATTAGAGATTGTGAAGCAAGATTTTGAACGGATGAGTTCGAAACTCGGGAAAAGGATAGAAAGGTTGGAAGAAGAAAAGATGCTCCTCCAGTTAGAAGTGGACGGTCAGAAATCAGAGGCTGAGAAACTCAGAAAAGAAAAATAGAAGGTAGAAGAAGACCGAGATAACTTGAAGACGGAGTACAAGAAGATGCGCTTGACGATAAAGAATACGGGATTAGGGAAAACTTCAGAGCAGTGGCAACAAGAGGTCGAGAGGAAAGAGCCAAAGTTAGCAGTTGGGAGAAAAGTTTCATGAAATCTGGCGCAAAAGGAAGACTTAGAGAAGGGCGATGGAAGATCAAAAAGAGAAAAGGATTAGAAGCTAGAATAGCTGAGCTTGGGCGATCTCTACACCACTATCGAAGTCGAGACTCGAAAAGCCAACTAAAGACAAGCCTGAACAGAATAGAGGAAATAAAAGGTAGGGTTGAAGAGTTGGAATCGGTATTACATAGTAGTGAGTTCCGGATTGAGCTTCTGGAAACAAGAGAAAGACGTTGGGAGGAGGAGCTTTGCCATTCTTGCGAGCAAGTTCGAAGCCGGGACTACCTCATGGGTGAAGCAATAATCCAGGTTCGAGAAGTAGCGATCACCCATGGACTTTGGTGAGGAGGTGACATATTGGGCATGAGATATGGACTACCACCGGTCATGACGAAGAGCTAATCTCCTCGCTTGGAAAAATCAAAACCTTAGGTCTTAGGCGAGAACATATTTGTAATCTACTTTATGTAAAGGGTTTTGCCTTCTAATAAAGTTTTCTAAAATGAAGTTGATCGAATCGATGTCTTCTTCTGCATTCATGCATTTGCATTACATCATATTACATGCATTAAAGTTTATAAAAAGAAACCTAATTGGTTAAGATTAACAGAGAAATAAGAGAGAAGAAAGAGAAAATCAGGAACCGAACATTACTACGGGACTCGTGCTAAGACAAAGAAAATGGATCAAAGATTTGAACAATTTGTAGGAAATGCAAGAACAGATGCAGAGCAAATGATGAAACTCCAAAGAAGAAATGAAGGACCAAATGCTGGAGGCTCAGAGAAACATGATAGCACAGATGGCCCAGATGATGAATGCAGTAACAGACAAAGGGAAAGGTCCAATGCCTCCGATCGATGAGGATAGCGAAGGTGCTCCCCTGTGTTTTACCACGCCACATGCAAGAGCAAGACACGAGGAGTATGTCCTAAGGCCATCGATTCGATTAGGCCCCAACAAGGGCGGTGGGCGCTAGACCACCCACGAACTCCCACATTGGCTCGAGATCCAATCCAGAGATAACCCGCTAATCTGTTGTACCGATTTAGATTTGACAGAGAAAATGGAGGCGAGAGAAGAATCTTCAAAGCAGTTCGAGGATCGTTGCAAATGGTTAGAAGAAAAGTTTAAGGAAATAGAGACTGCTGACCATCGCTACGGGGTAGACGCGAAAGACTTGAGCCTAGTCCAGACCTCGTACTTCCGCCAAAATTCAAGACCCCAGATTTTGAAAAATACAACGGGACCAGTTGCCCTGAAGGGCACATCACAATGTTCTGTCGACGGATGGTGGGATATGTTAACAACGATCAACTACTTATTCATTGTTTTCAGGATAGTTTGGTAGGGCAGCGACAAAATGGTACAATCACCAGTTAACCCGGATCAAGTCGTGGAAAAACCTAGCATAGGCCTTCCGAAACAATACGACGCGTGGCGATATATAGCTCTGATCGAATCACGCTCCAAAATATGGAGAAAAAGCCAAACGAAAGTTTCAGGCAATATGCCCAGTGGTGGAGGGAAGTAGCCATACAAGTTCAGCCACCGCTCCTAGAAAAAGAGACAACCATGCTGTTTGTCAATACGTTGAAAGCTCCTTCATTAATCACATGCTTGGAAGTGCCACTAAAAGTTTTTACGATATTGTGATGTCGGGAAATGATCGAGAATGCGATCGAAGCGGTAAAATAAATTTGGAGAAAGTGCTAGAAAGACGGTCCCAAGAAGAGGAAAATGACATAAACAACATAGGTAAAAGTTATTCAAAGCCTATTCATCGTGAGCGACCCAAAGATGTGACCTCCGATCATCGAACCCTTTAGACAGAGTCCAACACAAGGCAAAATACGGAGAAAATCCAATTCACGCCTATCCCAATTCCATACAAGGAAATGTACCGAAATTATTTGGCCGCACACATTGTCTCCCCATTACTTAAAACCCTTGCGGCCCGTACCTAAAGTGGTATGATCTAACGACATGGTCTGAATACCATGCGAGAATCGTGGGGCATTCTATAAACATCGTCTCGCTTTTAAGAAACTAGTGGAAAGACTCATCCGGATGGGCGTTATAGAAGTCGATGACACTTCTTGCAAGGGCACCCGCTACCTAATCACGGGTCAACATGATAGGCGAAGATGTAAGAAGAAGAGTTAAGAGGGATATTTCCGATGTGAAAACCCAAATGAAACAGGTCTGGAAGGAAATGATAAAAAGGGGGTTGGTTGTGACATGTCCAAGGGGAAAACATGAAGAAACACGAAAGGGCTGTGAATTTCATAACTTGGAAGGGCACGAAATCCAAAGTTACACTGAGTTCAGAATGCTGGTACAGGCGCTGATGGACAATAAAGAGTTAGAATTCTTTGAAAGCAATGAAGGCCGAAAAGAGGGAAACATCTGCACATTGGAGGATGGGTTAACAGCAAAAGCCTCGGAGGCGAGCTATCCTTTAGTCACCATCTCACGATCAAAGGGCGACGGAGTAAAAATAAATCCGAAAATCGTGATTCAAAGCCTACTACTTTTTCATCGAAGATAACCAAAAGACTTAGGGGTTATAAGCGCAACGTGGCGATTCACGAAAGGGGGTCCGCCCACAAAAGAGAGCCAGAATATCCTAAGATCGTGATTCGAAAACACAGTAGCCTTTTCATATAAGGATGACAAGAAGGTCCCCGAACTATAAGCGCAATGTGACGATTCACGAGGAGGAGATTCGCCAACACTACAAAAAGAAAACCAAGAGGAAGGCTCCTACATCGCAGAGCGGGAAAGCGCTACGACACATCAAACACAAGAACGAGCACTCAAAGGGAAAAACTTGATGGGCGAACAAAAGAAAGAAAAAGGGACCAAGCAAGAGACACATATAAACGAGCCAAAGAAGGAGGAAGAAGCTAGGAATTCTTAAAGTTTTTGAAGCATAGTGAATAGAGTGTCGTAGAAGCAGACTACATAAACAATGGCTCAGATATCGGTGCTAGATTTACTATTAAGCTCAAGCACACCGTGAACGCTACCGATGAAGGTATTGAATGAAACTTATGTTGCAAATGATATAACGATTAACTAATTTGGATCGCTGGTTAGTAACATAAGTGCTAATAACTTCATTTTCTTTAACGATGATGAGATCCTCCGGAGGTACGGGTTCCATCAAGGCTCTCCACATTACCACGCTGGCAAAGGATACACATTACCGGGGTACTAGTTGATAATGGATCAGCGCTCAATGTTCTACCACTATCGACCTGAATCGATTACCCGTTGATAGTTCTCACATGAAGGCCTGCCACAACGTAGTAAGGGCATTCGATAGAACTGAGAGGAAAGTTATGGGAAGGATCGAAGTACCTTTTTTAATCGGACCAGGCACATATGAGATGGACTTTATCGTGATGGATATCCGACCGTCTTATAATCGCTTCGGGGAGACCTTGGATACACTCGGCGAGAGCGAGACCTCATCATTGCACCAAAAGTTAAAATTAATCTCAGAGGGCCGTCTAGTGACCATAAATGCTGAAGAGGACATCATCGCAATCGTAACAAACAGTGCACCCTATTTAGAAGCCAACGATGAAGCGGCTGAGTGTTCCTTCCGTTCTTTGAAATTTGTCAACGCAACATTCGTCGCCGAGGGAAACAAGATCCCAGTGCCTCAATTATCCAAAACCACAAGAATGGGTTTACAATTAATGGTTAAAAACGGGGCCGTACCCGGGAAGGGACTAGGAAGGTATCTCCAAGGAGGAATCGAAGTCCCGAGATTGAAAGAAAAAAGAGACCTCTTTGGCTTAGGATTCAAACCGAATGCCAAGCAAAAAAGGAAAGAGCTAGAAAAGAACCAAGAAAGGAGGAAAGCGCATTTAGGTGGAAATGAGATTAAATGGGAACCGATGAAAATTCCTCATATTCGTGAGACCTTTATATCAGGAGGGGTTATCCATCCGGGACGAGAAGCGCAAAATGAAGAAATTGTGCATGTCAATGCTATATTTGAAGGAAAAATTGAGGAAGAAAATTGGAATGGCATCCGCCTTATGAGCGTGCAAATAAGCTCGAACAAGCTGGATCATGGAGGAGATTCTCATAGCTTTTAGAACTTATTCGAGTAATACTCGGAACATACTTATTGCTTTAAGTCTAGAAGTAATAAGAGCCTCTTTTGTGAAACATCATTTTATAAGACATCGTTACTTTCAATAAAATACATCTCCGCCATCTTTTGCGTAAATTTTCTTTTATGATCTTTTCATTCATTCATTATTCTTTCTCTAGATATTCTTCTAAACATTTCTATTCTTCATTTATCATACCAATAAACATGCCTAGATTCTATGATTCTATGAGCCTTTATTCATTTCCATAACAGTCCCCAAATATCAATGATTTGAGTGGCCACCTGATGACTCGAATGTCCTTTTGAGCAAGATATGGGTGTGGAAGATTTTCGGATTTTGGAGATGACCAAGGCGTGATTTAGCTCTGAACTGTTAAGGATGGTAGAACAAGAGGAGAAACAAATCGTACCTCACAAAGAATCAATGGAAATAGTGAACCTAGGAAATGGGCAAGAAAAGAAAGAAGTGAAGATTGGAGCTAGTATCACCATGAGAGACAAAGCAAGACCTCATTGAGTTACTCCAAGAATTCAAGGATGTCTTCGCATGGTCATATCAAGACATGCGGGTTAAGCATCGATATCGTGGTACACCGTTTGCCCATAAAAGAAGAATACAAGCCACCCAATGAAACTTGGAGGATGAGGCCAAACGCTTTCTTGAAAATCAAAAAGAGGTCAAGAAGCAGTTTGACGCAAGTTTCTTGCAAGTGGTTAAGTACTCAGAATGGGTAGCCAATATCGTTCCCGTCCCTAAGAAAGATGGGAAAGTACGAATGTGTGTAGACTACAGGGATCTAAACAAGGCTAGCCCGAAGGACAATTTTTCGTTACCTCATATCGATACTTTAGTGGATAATACAACGGGTTATTCATTGTTCTCGTTCATGGATGGCTTCTCAGGATACAACCAGATAGAGATGCTTCCTGAAGACATGGATAAAACCACATTCATAACCATGTGGGGAACCTTTTTCTATAAGGTAATGCCATTTGGGTTGAAGAATGCAGAACAACGTGTCGAGAGCCATGGTAACTCTATTCCATGATATGATGCACAAAGAAATTGAGGTTTATGTCGACGACATGATCGCCAAATCTCGGACCGAAAAGGAGCATATCCAAGTCCTAAGGAAATTATTTTTGAGGTTGAGGAAAGTCCAACTGAAGCTTAACCCGGCAAAGTGTACCTTTGGAGCCGTGTCGGAAGCTGCTAGGATTTATAGTCGTGAAAAGGGGATCGAGGTTGACCTGCATAAAGTCAAGGCTATACAAGAATTGCCTCCGCCGCAACGCAAAAAGAAGCTCGAGGTTTCTTAGGAAGATTAAATTACATTGCTCGGTTCATTTCACAACTGACTGAGAAATGCGACCCCATATTTCGTCTTCTTAAAAAACACAATCCAGGTGTGTGGGACGAGGAATGTCAGAAGACCTTCGTCAAAGTAAAGCAATACTGTCCAATCCTCCCAGATTGACACCGCCTAATCGAGAAGCCTTTGATCCTCTATTTGATGGTACTTGATAATTCAATGGGATGTGTGCTCGGCCGACATGATGAGTCGGAAAGAAAGAAAAAGTAATATACTACCTTAGTAAAAATTCACGAGTGTGAAACAAGGTACTCACCAATTGAGAAAATATGTTGTGCCTTGTCCGGACAACTCGGAGACCGAAGCGTTACATGTTGTATCATACGACACGCTCATCTCAAAGCTAGACCCACCGAAATACCTAATGGAATCAACTACTTTGAATGGACGGATGGTCCGATGGCAAATTTTACTTTCGAGTTTGACATAGTTTATGTAAACCAAAAGCGATAAAAGGAAGTGCAATAGCGGATTTTCGGCTAGTAGAGCTCGGCGATTATGAGCCTCGGACTTGATTTCCTAATGAAGACCTAATGTACGTAGCAACCACTAAAGAAGATACCACGGAAAGTCGTCCTTGGAAACTGAACTTCGACGGGGCATCGAACGCTATGGGCAATGGAATTGGGGCAGTTCTGGTGTCCCCAAACGGAGATCATTACCCAT
The DNA here is from genome assembly GCA_025506655.1 of Gossypium rotundifolium. Classification (NCBI taxonomy): domain Eukaryota; kingdom Viridiplantae; phylum Streptophyta; class Magnoliopsida; order Malvales; family Malvaceae; genus Gossypium; species Gossypium rotundifolium. The sequence goes on from CP106733.1 coordinate 38,575,748, forward strand.
TTACTTGGAAGCTGGATTTTGATTGTACGAATAATATGACAGAGTATGAAGCTTGCATCATGGATATCCGTGCCGCTATAGGACGTAAAATTAAGGTGCTGGAAGTATACGGAGACTCTGCACTGGTGATTTATCAACTTAAAGGAGAATAGGAGACGAGAGATCCCAAATTGGTCGAATACAAAAGATTGGTCTAAGAACTAATCAAAGAGTTCGATGACATCACTTTCAGTTATCTACCAAGAGACGAAAATCAGATGGCTGATGCTCTAGCCACATTGGCTTCTATGGTACGAGTAAACAACAAGGAGGATATGAGGCCTATACAAATGAGCATTTATGAGGCCCCAGCCCATTGCTACAACGTGGAAGAAGGGGAGCAAAATGATCACCCATGGTATCACGATATACTACAATACGTGAAAGATCATAAATACCCCGATCAAGCAACCGAAAATGACAAAAGGACTTTGAGAAGACTTGCTTGTGACTATGTCTTAGACGGAGAGATCCTATACAAAATGAGAAAGGATCAAGTGCTATTGAGGTGTGTGGATGGCACCAAGGCTAAGCAGATCCTGGAAGAAGTCCATGAGGGTGTCTGTGGAACACATGCCAATGGGCTCGCCATGGCCAGACAAATCATGAGATTCGGGTATTATTGGTCTACCATGGAAAGAGACTGTATCGATTATGCTAAGAGATGTCATAAGTGCCAAATTTATGGGGACAAAATTCATATACCACTCTCACCTTTACATGTTATGACCTCCCCATGGCCTTTTTCTATGTGGGGCATAGACGTCATTGGACCAATCTCACCAAAAGCTTCCAATGGACATCGGTTTATCTTCGTGGTAATTGATTACTTCACTAAATGGGTGGAGGCCATTTCATATGCCAACGTGACAAAATCAGCAGTCAGCAAGTTCCTAAAAAAGGAGATCATATGTCGATATGGAATGCCTGAGAGGATCATATCTGATAATGCGTTAAACTTGAACAACAGTATGATCACAGAAGTCAGTGGGCAATTCAAAATTAGACATCACAATTAAATCACCAGTATCGCCCAAAGATGAAGTGCGGTTGAAGCGACTAATAAGAACATCAAGAGGATAATAGGAAAAATGGCTGAGACTTACAAAGATTGGCACGAGAAGCTACCATTTGCCCTTTTCGCCTATCGAACGTCAGTCAGAACCTCCACCGGAGTAACTCCTTTCTCATTGGTTTACGGAATGGAAGCAGTTCTACCCATCGAAGTTAAAATTCCGTCCCTTCGAGTATTTTCCGAATTGAAATTGGATGAAGCAGAATGGATCCAAGCACAATATGATTAATTGAATCTGATCGAAAAAAAGAGGCTGAAAGCTATCCGTCATGGTCAGATGTACCAAAAGCGAATGATGCGAGCATACAACAAGAAAGTGCATCCACGAGAATTCCACGAGGGAGACTTAGTTTTGAAGAAGATTCTCCCCATACAAAAGGATTTCAGAGGGAAATGGATGCCGAATTGGGAAGGACCTTATGTGGTGAAAAAGGCTTTCTCTGGAGAGGCACTAATATTGGCCGAGATGGATGGGAAAAATCTACCCAATCCCATAAATTCAGATTCAGTTAAGAAGTATTATGCTTGAAGAAGGGAAAGGCTAAAGCGAAAACCCGAAAAGGGCGCTTTAAGTTTTAAAAAAAAATCGGAGAGGCCAAAGCGAAAACCCGTAAAGGGCGCTTTGAGACCAAAGGGGCCTTGAGTCGAAAACCCGATAAGGGCGGCTCAAATTAGCACGAAAAAGGAGGTACGTGACAATATTTTTCCCCAGAATTAGAAAAAGGAGGAATGTTACACCTCGGAACATCTACAAAGCACTGCGGATCTCCCAACGTCTATTCAGCTCAAATGATCTTCGGAAGGATCCGGTGGTGAAGCCCAGGCTGCGATATCTGGGGCACCTACTCTTTCCTTTTACCCATTTTTTGTACTCCAATAATGTTTACTTTTGTTGATTTAATCCAATTCCATTCTTTATAAATTCCATTGTTATTTTAAATCTTTGAGTTGTTTGCAATTGAAATAACGACCCATTGACCCATAATGCTTCCATAAAACGAGTCCCGCCTATTACTCTGGAAGCCTCTAAATAGCATAGGAACCTGAAACGAGACTGTTGTTTAGTAACCACCACAATTTGGGTTGGAAACGTTCAAGGAAGAGGAGTCTAAAATCATGACTATCTCCCCAGATTCTCTGACATAGGTACCAGACGAAATATTGTGTCTGTGCCGTGACCTCGACGAGCGAACGAGCAATTACAGCCCTAAGCTTTTTAAAAAATAAATAAATAAATCGTTCTCATGACATCCTGCATTCATGCAAATGTCCTCCGTAATATCATTTAGTTAGGAGCATTCGATTTATTACAATCATTGCATCTTAACGGAAAATCATCATTCTCATGACATTCTGCATTCATGCAAGTGTCATCCATATCACACGTTGGTTAGGAGCATTTGAGTCATTCTGACCGTAGCATCCTCACCATTTGGCATAAACACAAACATATAAAATCGAGTCTACAGGATATGTCCCTAGAGGACAGTGTAGGAACACTATTGAAGATTATCCTATTACCATCGACCAGCGGTGGAATGGGTGGTCCTATCGCCATCGACCAACAGTGGAATAGGTTGAAGATTACCCTATTGCCACTGACCAACAGCGGAATAGGTGGAAGATTGTCTTATTGCCACTGACCAGCAGTGGAATAAGTTGAAGATTACCTTATTACCGCTGACCAGCAGTGGAATAGGTTGAAGATCGTCCTATTACCATCAGCCAGTGATGGAATAGGTTGAAGATTGTCCTATTACCATCAGCCAGTGATGGAATAGGTTGAAGATTGTTCTATTGCCATCAACCAGTGATGGAATGGGTTGAAGATTGTCCTATTACCATCAGCCAGTGATGGAATAGGTTGAAGATTGTCCTATTGCCATCAACCAGTGATGGAATAGGTTGAAGATTGTCCTATTGCCATCAACCAGTGGTGGAATAGGTTGAAGATTATCCTATTGCCACTGACCAGCAGTGGAATAGGTCAAAAATTGTAGATCTTGTCACTCTGATCAGTAGTGGGGCAAGATCGAAGGCAAATCATGGCTCTCTAACCAGTAGAGAACATGACTTTGGCCACCCTCCTATTGCCACTGACCAGCAGTGGAATAGGTCAAAAAATTGTAGATCTTATCACTCTGATCAGTAGTGGGGCAAGATCGAAGGCAAATCATGGCTTCCTAACCAGTAGGGAACACGATTTTGGCCACCCTCCTATTGCCACTGACCAGCAGTGGAATAGGTCAAAAAATTGTAGATCTTGTCACTCTGATCAGTAGTGGGGCAAGATCGAAGGCAAATCATGGCTCCCTAACCAGTAGGGAACACGATTTAGGCCACCGTCCTATGTCCCTGACCAGCAGTGAAATAGGTCAAAAAATTGTGATTCCTGCCCCTAACCAGTAGGGAGCATGGTTAAGCTTGAGTCCTATTTGCCTTAACTAGCAGTAGAATAGGCTGAAGACCGAAGACCTCATCTCTCTGAAGATGCAGTGGAGCAATCTAAAATAAACAAGTCACATCCCATTGAAGTCGCAGCAAGAGCAAATTGAAGCCACAGATCCCATCTACCCGAAGAAGAAGAGCACCAAAGAAGTCAAGACCCGGCGAGACCGGGCAAAATTGGTCTTTTGAAAGTCTTTGCTCTATTCCCGTTGTACGACAATGAGCAAAGAGGGGCAGCTGTACAAGCCCAATTTTGGCCCGGGATGACAAGCCCAATCAAACCACAAACCCGGGGCCCATTAACAAAACCCAACTTTCAGCCAAAACAGAAAAAAACAAAAAAAACCTAGCCCTTTACCTCTGCCTTGAACACGCCTCCGACCGCATCCCATCCCCCGACACGCCCGCCCATAGCCGCAAAAAAAAAACACAATGCCACGCAAAAAGCGGGGAGCAATTTGTTTTCTCTATTCAATCTTGGCTATAAAGCCACGCAAAAACTATTGTAAAAGGAGAGGAGTTTTTTTTTTCTTTCGGAGAGAAAAATAGAGAGGAAATCATAGCAGAAGTGGATTCTTTCGAATTCAAAAGAGAGAAAAAGAACATTCAGAAATTAAAAACCAAACACAAAGGTTGATTTCATTACTGTTATTAACTACTGCTCTTATTTATTTTTCGTTTCTATTTTTATTTTTATTTTTATTTTTAAGATTTTTTTAAAAACTAAATCGAAAAAGGAGAAGAGGGAGACCTACCTGAACCCCGCGGCACGTCGTCGGAGTCTCCTCTCCGTCGTCGGAGCCAAATCAAAGCAAAAAGGGGATTTTTGGATTGAAAAATAAAAAATTTACAAACTATCGAAATCAAAAAAAGAAAATCGAAAGGTTGATTTCATTTCTACTTTTCTATCACGATTCTTGTCATTTTTTCATCTTTATTTTTATTTTTATTTCTTTTGAAATCTTTACAAACAAAAATACTAAAAGAGAAAGGAGGAACGAAACCTTACGGAACCCCATAGGCGCGTCGGAAGGCCCTTTCTATTCTTGCCTTGAGCTTTTGAAAGAGGAGAACGGAAGTTGTTCTCTTCCACTTACGATGAGGCGTCGTGGTCGGGGCTTCAAAAAGGGGGGTTTCGAATGGGGTTGGGACCCACTTCGCTCACCATCGGCCACCGTACGCGGTGGTGGTGCGATGGGAGGCTGAGGGAAGCCCTATCGTCGAGCCAAAAAGGGAGATAGGAGAGAATAGGGAGAGTGGCTGCTGATTTTTTTTTTTTGTTTTCAAGGTTAGAAATAAGTTTTTGTAGAAAATAAAAGGGGTTTTATAAGTTTTGGGCAAAACGGCACCGTTTTGTGGTAGGAGTTACTGCGCATGACCCTTGAAAGGGATATTTGCGCAAAGGGTCCCTCTCTTTCGTAGCACCGTTCAACTAAGCCCTATTTTCTGTCTTTTTGTTCTTTAAACTTTGGCCCTCAGGTTCCATTTTGTTTTCGATTTGGTCCTCTTGAAGCACAGCGCATCAAGGCCTGGGATATTTTCCCATGCGGTCCTTGTTGGTTCCCGCGCGCTACACTCTGGGCCTTGTCAGCATTTTTTTTTATTAACTAAATTATACCTTTTAATTTTATTTTAACGACGATCAAGTCCTTTCATTTTAATTCTTTATTTATTCATTTATTCATTTAATGGTTTAGTTATTTATTATTTTATTCGTTTATTTATTAAACTTACCTTGCTATTGGTATTGTTCATTTATTTATTTATTTCTTATTCTCATATATTGTTGCTTATTATTACATTTTTTATTATTATACCTTTTTATTTTACTACCCTATTTTTCATTATTATTTTATTATTACATATCTATTTGTTTATTTCTTACTCCTTTTTAGCAAATCCAAAATAGTATATATATATATATATATATCTTTACCTCTTATTTTCGTTATTCGTTATTGTTATTCTTATTATTCTTACTATTGTTTCTAATATTATTATTACTATTATTATTGTTTTTATCATTATTACTTTTGTTGTTTTTATTTTTTTACTACTATTAGGATTATTATTATTATTTATTATCATTACTATTAGTTTATTAACATATTTTCATTATATTTTTATTATTCCGTATTTTTGTTATTATTATTCTATTATTTTAAACTATTGTACATAGTATTTCTTTATCGATTTGCTATAGGTTTATATTTTGTTATTATTTATTTGCTATAGGCTTATGTTTTTGCAATCATTTTCTTTTGCTCTATTTATTTGTCTAGTGATTTATCATTTTTCACTTATTATTGTTTGATTAGTTTTTTTTTATGCCTTTATACTATTATTGTTGCCATCATTTTTATTCTATCATGCACATTGGCATTGAAGTTCATTTTTCATTTTACTACGATCATATCATATTTTATTCGATTTTTGAAATGAGCAAATACTTCGCGTTCTAAGGCTCGAAAGAAAATCGTACCCTAACTTACTGGGTTTTGATTTTTCTCATCGGGTCCAAAGAACTTACTATTTTCTTTTTAAAATCAAGGCATTAAAGTTGAATAAAAACTTACTCTCGAGAATTCAAAATTGTCGTGTCCTAACTCACTGGATGTGACGTTTTATTATCTCGGGATAAGAATTTCTTAAAAATAAAGGTAATATTTCGCGTTTTGGAAATCCAAGGAATCATGCCCAAATGTCTTTGGGTTTCGATTCTTGGTTTGTCCGAATAGTGGAATACCCTTTTTAAAATTACAATGTGGAATTTTGTAAATCACGAGATAACTTTGATTCTGAGAGATCTAAAACATTGTGTCCTAACGTCTTTGGATGTGATGTTTTATCTTTTCGAACAAAGAAATATCGTTTTTTTACTCAAACATCCATGTTCATTTTCTTAATTTAACATTATTAAACAAACACATCTTGCGAAGTGTTATATCTCATTCAAAATTCTTAAATAAGGCAATGTTTTGTGTTTAGAAATTAGGGAGTAGTGCCTAACTTCTTGGACTCGACATTTAGATACTTCAAGATAAGCTTCTTTTCCTAAAATAGAGGCAATCTTAGTATTTGAAATCTCGAGAAATCGAGCCCTAACTTCTTGGGTTCTGTTTCTCATTTGATTTAAAACGGAAGATCTTCTTCAAAAACGAAAATCAAGTTTTAAAAGGCGGGCTTAGTTTGGAGTCTAAAGTATTGCGCCTAACTTCTCGGACATGATGCTTTATCTCTCCGAAAATAAGAGAGTCTTAGCGTCCCTTCCAACACCTTCAAATTTTGAAAATAAAAAGCATTGTATTTTGAACCCTTTCAAAGTTTTCAACAAATAGGACATCAATCAATCGGTTTGGTACCGATTTTGGGCGTGTCGAGGTGCTAATCCTTCCTCGCATACGTAATCGACTTCGAACCCATTTTCTCAAAGTTCGTGGACCAAAAAGCATTGTTTTGGTAAATTAAATGTTTTATTTAAACAAAGGTGATCCGATCACACCAAATAAAGATCGGTGGCGACTCCCTTCCTTTTCTTTTTTTCAAAATCGAATCGACCACGTCGTTTACTGTTTCATCAAAAAAATGGTTACGACACTATAAAATGGATATAAAGGATTCCTTGATCATATAAAAAAATATAATTGTTGATAACATGAGCTTGAACTGGTGATTTTTTTATTAATTTGTTGTATGCATTGGTGAAGCGAGAAATTTTTTGAAGCGAAATTAAGTTATAAATTTTGATAAGAGTTAAAATGTAATTTCACCATTGTATTAGCTAATATTTTTATAATTTTTAAAAGACTAAATTAAAATCTTCTCATTTTAAGAGATAGATTGCATAAAATACTAATTTATAATTTTATACATTTTAAAGAGTAAAAATATAAATTTTTAATTTTAATAGGGCCAAAATCCTTGTCTACCCCTCCCATGATCTTTAGTTATATATAAATTGTTAAACGATTGATGCACTAATCAAATTTTGATAAATTGATATTTTATAATAAAAAATCATTAATTTTTCAATATATAATCAATATAACTTTCCAAAATCAAAGTTGCTTTCCATCAAAATAGTGTTGGGCTTATTGGCCCAAAGCTGTTGCTCTATATTATTCTTGTAAGGCAACCTCCACCAGAGTAGTTTGGAGGAAATGAGGCATTGATGTTATTCACAAATATTAAGGTTTTAAGATTTTTGTATTTAGGTTTGAGTATTATCATGGTGGGTGCTTAATTTATATATTGTTGTTACGTGTGGGTTTCAGTCTGGTAAGTCGATCGTAGTTTGAATTATTCGATTCTTAATTTATTTGTATTTTGTATTGATTTAATTCTACTTTAAAATTGATCGGACATGTATTTGTAATTAAACTACAATTATAAAGGTAAGTTATGTTAGTAGTCACTCGACTATTAGTAAATTTTTTTTTTTTGGTGGTCACCCAAGTATTCAACTTTAACCCTCAACATTTATACATTATGTCAATTTATTCTCGATTTTCTAAAAAATTTAATCCTCAACATTTACATATTGTGTATTTTGATAATTTTTAATTTTATTTTTGCAATTTTGCTTTTCTTTGAGATATTAAGTGTTAATTTTAAAAGAATGAAAGCGATAAATTATTATCTTCGACTTTTGGGTACTTCCATTTTGGTATATTATCATCAAATTTAGCTAATAACTTTGTTTTTTTTAGCTTTCTAGATGAAGGGTCACAAAGAAAAGTAAAATTGCAAAAAAGATCAAATTACATAATGCGTAAATGTTAGGAGGTTTTTTTTTTTTTTTTTAGAATTGAGATCAAAATGACACAATATATAAATGTTGAGGGTTAAAGTTTCTATTATATCAATTTTAATTGTCACGTCATATTGTCGTTAATTGTTTAATAACTGGTAACCAAAAAGATAAAATTAAAATAGTTAAGTGACTATTTTGTAACTTTTTATAACTGAATGACAAAAAATAAAGAAAAGAAAACTCATCAATAGTTAAGTGACTATCAATGTAGTTTATTGTAATTATAATTATATTGTTTTGTAATTGTATACTCTAAAAAAGTTGTTAAATGATAACATTTTTAAAAAGATTATATAACAAATGTGTAATTTACTTTTGGTCCCTATGTTATGTTCAAATTTGAAATTTAATATCTATACTTTAATAGTTTAATTATTGATATAATTTAGCACATCAACCTTTATAATGACATTAGTTAAATTAAATAGTTTATTTTAGTCCAAATATACAATCTTTTACCTTTTGAAATTATATAACAATGGTCAACTTTCAAATTTGTTCCCTATTTTTGTGACTAATTAACGAAATTGTTCACTATAGTTTAATTTTTACATAATTTGGCATCTCAATTTTTATAATATCGTTAATTAGTCTAAATATTTTATTCTAATTAAAATATTTATGTAAATTTTAAAATTGTTAACTTCATTAAAATTTTTGTTAAATTCAAGCCTATTACATTATCATTTTTTGCCACTATGCTACCACATGATGATTTTTTTTTAAATTTCAACATGTCACACCAATGAATTTAACAGAAAAATTTTAATAGCGTTAACAATTAGACCCAAAAGATTAAATCTGAAAAATAAAATGACTAAATTCTTGAAAATAAAAATATGAAATTAAATTTCAAATAGATGAAAAGTACAGAGTCCAAAATGTTAAAACAACCCAAAGCGTGGATTATTGATGATGATGATGTTGGAAAATATAATTTTTGGCCCCTGAACTTGGCAACTAGGTACACTTTGGTACTTGTGCTATTTTTCAATCGACTTTAGTACTTGAACTTAACAACTAAATTCATCTTGGTCTTTGAACTTTAAAAATATAAAAGTTTGATGATGTGACACAATCTTAGAGTGTCACATACAATTTATATATTAATAATCGAACCAATGGTTAAACTGATTATACCAGTGGTTCTCAATTCAATTGATTTGACCGATTCAACTATTAGACCACAATAATCAAATAAATAATTAAAATTTAATAAAAATTTAAAAACAAAAAAAATATTAAACTTGTTTAACTTGTTCAATTACTGGTTTTGTCCTCGTTTTCTATTTTACTGATTTCGAGTAGTTTTCGGTTCAATTGGTTCCACCCCTTTTTGGACTAATATTCCATTTGATTTTAAGTCCAACCGGCCCGTCCGCTCAATCTAATCATGTTCCAAGAACATTGATCATATTATTCAATCTTGATGGATTTCAAGTTTAGAGATCAAAATGGACCTAGTTACCAAGTTCAAATATCAAAGTGAACAAAAAAAAAAATATAAGTACCAAAGTGGTTTTAGTTGCTAAGTTTAGGGACCAAAAGATATAATAATAATAATAGTTGTAGTAATAGAAGTTTGGTTACTTGAATGTCTCACATACGCAATTGATAACCCATGAAATGAAGCAATGAATGGCGCGGCTCTACAATTTGACAATATTTCATCACCACTTTCTCTCTTATAATAAATTTAGTTAATCACAATGATTTATCCTTTAATTAATCCCAAAGAGAAGAAACTAAGTACTTTGATTAATGGTAGCAAAATGAAAATAATATAACAATGCTGCTAAGAATTTAGGTCAAACTATGTTTTCATATTTAGTTCTTATATTTTGGGGACTAGAGTGAAATTTGACCATATATTAGTTTATACTTTCATCATTTATGAAAGGATTGAATTATAATTTTTCTATTTTGGGGACAAGTTCTCTACCTACTCCATTGGATTCGTCTTTGGCTATAATGCCTAACTTTAATAATAGGAGGAAGACCAAATTATGTTAAATTAAAGTATATAAACTAAATTATCAAATCGAGTATAATACGAAGACGAAAACTATAAATTGTCAAATTTATCTTAGATTTTGAATTTTATATATAAATTGTCATGTATTTTACATTTGGTGTCCAAATTGTATGACATTCGTCCCCTTTTGTCAAATAGTATTTCATATAATTACCCCTTAAGCTATAAGGTTATATTTTATATTAACAAATATTTTTTAGTTTTTAATTATATAACTTTAATAATAATAATCAAATATTAATGTATGATAGACTTTGAAAGGCTAAACTTAGAGGCCCAATATAGACTTTAAAGCTGAATTACAGATTTGATTTATTTGACCCATACCTATACATAATAGGTCAGTGATTTTCTTGTATTTTGATTTGTATGTCTTGCTAAGGAATTATCTTCCTTTGGTAAGGTGCCGACACTGCCAAGAGAAAATGAAAGGAGTTTGATGCCGTGATTGAGAGCATATAGTAAAAAAAATACAAATTATCTTCCTCTCGACTACTTACGCAAAAGATCTCTCGATAAATATTTTTACATAAATTATATTATTTATTTATTTGACTTAATTTTTTCCTAATATGTTGTTTAATATATTATTGCACTAGTCTTCAAGTTTTTCGATTAAATTATGGTCAATAAAAAGATCAAATATTTTTTTTTAAAAAAAAGATATCAGAAAGCAATAATAATCAACCGGTTCCTCAACCTTCTGTTATTAGTAGAGAAAAATCAAATATCAGATATTCCCATGCTTCGGAACGAGATATCAAGTCTTCTCAATCCCAAGCTTTTGAATGCGATATCGAGTCTTCATAAGCTCCTGAACGAGATATCAAGTCTTCTCAATCCCAAGATCCTGAATGAGATATCGAGTCTTTCCAAGCTCATGAATAAGATATCGAGTCTTCTCAAGTTCCTAAACATCCTTGTAAGGTACTGAGAGTCAAAACAAATGAGTTACAAAAAGCTTCTACAATTGCCGATCTGTGTCAAGTGCTAGATAAGACAAATAAGTCAAGTATTTATCATCTTCTTGATAGAATTATTCATCTTGTGCTAACTTTTTCTCGTCTTGTGCAACAATCGGACGAGTATTTTCAGCCATGAAAATTATGAAGACAAGGCTTCGCAACAGAATGGAGGATGTTCTTCTTTTAACTTACTTGGTGGTATACATAAAAAAAGAGATAGCTTGAAAATTTTCAATAAATTCTACCATTGATGAGTTCTATCTTATGAAAAAGTGGATAATGCAATTTAGGATGCTTAGTATTGAGAAATAGAACGAAGGCCAAGTTTTTTTAATTTAATTTTTGGAATTATAATGAAATTTATGAAATTTTAATATAGTAGTAGTTATTCTTTTTTGCATATTGGAAAGAAATGTTTAATTTTATATAGTGTGATTTTTTCTTTTAATTTTTACCATTAAATTGTTCTTGCTTTTTAAAAGAACATTAAATTAATTTGTTTGATAAGAAAAAAAATATATCTAAGAAGAATCGACACTTTTTTACATTAGAAAAAAATCATTCAGATTTAAAAGTTTTGCGTCCCTTAAAGTAAAATCCTGAATCTATAATAGTGTGAATATTAGACATATAAGGACCACTTACTTATAAGGTAATCTTATAATTAAGAGCAAAGCTTGGGGTAAGCAAGGGCATTGCCCAATTGGATAAATGGGAAAAATCATTTTTAGCCATTTCTAAAAATTCTTAATTTAATTTAATCCATTTTTGTTCTTTCTTACATGGAAAATTACATTCTTAACACCTCCAGAATATTAACAATTCAATTTAATATATTTTAGCACAAAATTTTTTAACCTTACCCATTAAATTTAATAATTTTATCTCGACTCCTCAATACAAATTACCCTAATACTTTATTGGGTTAAATATCCTTTGAGGGAATGAATTTTGATAATTTTTTTTTACATTAGGGTTTGAATTTTTTTTGATTTCAAATTAGATCATAATTTAACAATTGTTTCCACGTTAGGGCTTAAACTTATTTTTATTCAAGTTGTTCTTGAAAGCCCTAAGTTTAGGCCTCAATATGGAACAATTGTCAACTTTAAGAGTTAACTTAAACAGAAAAAAGTTTAAGCTCGAATATGGAAATAATAATTGTCTAATTTAAGCTCTAATGTGAAAATGATTGTTAGATTTAAGGCTTAACATGAAAAAAAAGAATTTTAACCCCGGAGAAAAGGTATTAAGTTAAGACTCGAAATAGTGATTTAATCTTATTTTATTGATAATTTTGTTTTAAAAAAGAAAAAGTAAAAACCAGTTGGTGAAACTGTTTGATGAGTTCAGCTGACCAAAGTCAAGTCTTTCCTTTCCTTGTAAGAAGGGCGACCGTTTCAGAATACTATAATAGTGTTGTGATTTGATATTTAATTAATTAATTGGTAGTAATTTATTAAAAAACATGTTTTGTCGTGCCATCACTCCTATTAACTTAGCACCTACCTTCCCCATTGATTTCATTCTTCTTCAGTGTCCACCATCTTCTTTTTATTACCATACTGATCTCCGTTTAGGTGCATTTTCGATTTTTTCAAGTTTCCAACTTGTGTTTTTATTGTTGTCATGCTTTTTTTTTTTTTTATTATATATTTTTCACTATGTGATTATTCCTCTTCGAGGTTTGAATTTATATTCTATCATTGAAAATATGAAGTATTTTACCACTACATTCTTATTTTATAAGGGGACAATTTAGTTTAAATCATATAAGATTTTCGAAGATAATGTAAAATTATGGTATAATATGATCATGTTTGATTTACAAATATTACATTATTAACAATGCAAAAATTTCAGAATAGGTTAGGAAGTTGGATTATCATCTGTTCTACAAGTCTTTATTTAGAGATTCAATTTACTATCTTTAATCTTAGATAAAGATTTCATCGTATCAGATAATAGGTTTACTAATATAACTCGTGTTACACTTTATATTAAAAAAAAAAATTAAACAGATTACCACTAATCAACATTTTACGAAACTGTCATATGCATAATGAATCTATCACCTTACCCTATAGGACTTTTTTTTTTCAATTGATTTTGAAGAAATTTTTTTTTTACTAAAAATAAATTAATATGTCGTGATAATTTTATTACCGAAAATAATCACCTTATCCAAATCAAGCTCTCTCAAAATTTTTATAAAACAATATTTTAAAACATGTAACAGACAAAAACAAAGGTGAAAACAAGACAAGTGGGGTGCAAGGTCAAGGGTTAAAAAAAAAAAAAAAGAGCAGATGATCAGTGATATGATATTTGTCTGAACCCAGAAACCAAAAAAAAAAAAAGCTGAAGATGGAGGTGACAAGAGAGGAAAGATGTTTTTGTTTCGTTGTTTTCCCACGTGGGGCTCACACGTGTCTGCAAACTGCGGCGGGGTGGCTGTTGAACCACCGCACATTGACTCAGACCGCCACTCACTGACTCACCCGCTTCCGCATGTTTGTTTGCTTCACGCGACCACTTCTTCACCACTGCCGTGGCTTTCAAGTCCCTTTTTTAAAAAAAAGCTCCAAAACCTTCTCTTTTTATTATAATGTATATAAACTGAAACTACACATTGCAATACAAATGTTCATTTTCATACGTTGATGATAATAACAATGTGTTGGGTATATATATTATAGGTTAAATTATGATTGTGGTCCTTCTAATATGTTTAAATTGGACATTTAATCCTTATTGTTTGACGGTAATGTGTATAATTTGATAATTTAATTTATTAAAATAGTTAATAATGTTTCCTATTTTAGTTGAAATGACTTGGATTTTCTTAAAATTATTGATTCCAATAACTTTTGTAGAGAGGTCGTGATAAAGAATTTTCTTTTGAGAGGTTGAATTTAAAATTTAATGTTAAAAGATCTTAAAATTAAAATTTTTTCAGATAACAACAGTACATTTTCCAATTTGTAGCAAGGAATAAAAATGGATCTTAAATTGAACTATTAATATTTGAAAGATATGAAAATACATTTTTTTCATATAATCAAGAGTTTAAAAGGGCTTAAATCAAATTATCATCTTTAAGAGGTACCAAATTTGAAAATAAATCATTTAACCAAGGGTCAAGGTCTCTACCTGCTTACTTGCCCTTCACTTGGTAAAATAGTTATTTGTACTAACTAAAAATATTAAGAACGTATTTGGGCAAAATCATGTCAAATGGAAGTATATGTACATTGCACTCATAAGAAAATAACTGATCATGTTCAAAATCTAGAACGACATTTTTGAGAAGAATAATCATGAATTTTGAAAAAATTAATTTTTATAAACCATAAAAGGGATATGAAGGCCTTTACATTAAAAGTTAAATTGCATTTTCTCACATTCACACAAAAAGTTATTCTTTAATCTAATGTATAAAAATTAATTTATCTATTTTTAAGTAAAGAGCGCAAAATACAATCCGACTTTTAATATAAGAGCCTTCATTGTACTTTTACCGATCCCTTGATCTCTTTTTTAGAAAAAGTAACTAAATTAAATCTTATATTCAAGTATAGTACAAGGACCAAAATCAAATTTGACCTATATCAAACTGGTTAATTAACTGCCATACCAAACATTAAAAATCTCATTTTAAGTTAAAAATGGAAATAGAATATACATTCAATCACAAACGAAGGATATATATATATATATATATATATATATATATGTATTATATAAAATAATAAAGGAACGAAACTACCAGTCTTTGTCTCGAACTGACCCACGGCCACCAACAGTGTGTATAGCAAAACTATAGCTTTCAACCATCTTTTCTTTTTTAATCTTAAAACCAGTTAACATAAAAAAACCCTGTTTTTTTTTCTAAAACACCCATCATCACCCTCCATTGTCTTCTCTCTCTCTAAAGAGATGAGTGCAGCCAACAATGGAACCGGGCCATGCGGAGCCTGTAAGTTCCTCAGGCGAAAATGCGTGAAAGGGTGCGTGTTCGCGCCGTATTTCGACTCGGACCAAGGCACGGCTCACTTCGCGGCGGTGCACAAGGTGTTTGGCGCCAGCAATGCTGCCAAGTTGCTGCAGGGAACGCCGGTTCACAAGCGTGTCGACGCCGTGTTCACGCTTTGTTACGAGGCTTTAGCTAGGGTTAGAGACCCTGTTTATGGCTGTGCTGGCCATATATTCACCCTCCAACAACAGGTAAAAATTAAATCCCTCTTATTGTTATTATTATGAATTTCTTTTTTCTGTGGGGGGCGGCGGTGAAGAATTTATTCAAGAAGATAAACACAAATCTATTTTTGTTAAGTTTTTGAGGGTTTTTTTTTTTATTTATTGTTTTGCGTTTGGTCCTTAGGGTTTATTTCAAAAAGGGTTTATTTCCTTTCCTTTCCTTTTCTTTTTTTTTTTTTTTTTTTGAGTTTTGGGGCCTGCATGCAATTAAACAACAACAACACCACAAATTTTTCTTCTTCTTTACATGCACCAGCAGGGTTACAAGTTTTCTCAATTACAGCAGTGAGCAAATAATATCATAATAGAGAAGCTTGTTCTTGTTCATTTTTACTAGGGTAATTCAGTTAAGGTAAATTTTGATTTCTATGTTTAATTTGGTAGTTGGAAGGTTTTTTTGTTTTAGCATGTGTTCTAGTAAAATAAGCATAAGTATTTAGTGAAGAAAAAGAAAACACAACTTTAATACCAACTATCATATTGAACATTAAAGTTGAATTTAGTTACTTGTAAAAAATTTAACTTAAAGATGATTAAAATTAAACTCAAATACCAAATCGTGATAATATAAAATTGAAGATTGAATCTTACACCCAAATTTGGCATTAAGTGACCAGCTGTTTCATAGCATAGGCCTCGTCTAGTTGTTTCATGCAAATCCTTTTACATAGTCAAAGCTTTCACATTTGTAACCCCTATATATTTATTTGTTGAACACCGAAATTTAATTGGAAATTAGCTAGTTTTATTAGGGACTTTTTTTAAAATAATTGAAATTGCACAAAATTTTGCCCTTCCCCAAGAGAGAGAGAGGGGTTGCTTGCCGGAGCCAGCAAGCAAAGTTTAGCAACTCGAGAAATATTCTGAGGTGTTTTGGTTGACTTACTTAGTCCTTTTCTCTTAGTATTTTTTTACTTGTTAAGAGAATATAATATGGAGTAAGGTTTGTGGTGTAATCGAGTTGAGTTAAACTTCACATTTAGGTTTAGTTAAGTTTATTTATCTTTAAATTTGAGTTCATTTGTAATTAAACTCTTTTTATATAATGAGTATAAAAATTGAAATTTCAAATATAAAACACATTAAAGGCTTGCAAGCCGTTGGAATATCTAATATTATGATGCTTGAATTCGGGTCAATTGATAATTCGAGCTGCTCAAACTCGACTCGATAATTACAAAATTAAATTGAATTCAATTTTTTTTAAAAATAAAATAGGCACCTATATCTAATCAGCGTATATAAACAATAATTATATATATGTATGTATATATTTGTATGGATTTTTTCACATAATTCAAAGGTAAACTTAATATTTGATATAAACTTATCTTATGATGTGTAGGTAGTGAATTTACAGGCAGAGTTAGCCTACATTCAGGCCCGACTTTCGACGTTGCAGTGTCTCTCTCTAGTGCTGCCGCAGTCGCAGGTTGAATGCCGATCGCCGACGACGTTTCATTCCGCGTCGGAATTCGGATCTGACTTGGTATGTTCTTCTGATACATCCATGAACGTCTTTGATCTGCCACAACCACAACAGACTTCAATCGAACTCGCGGGTTCTCCGAATCCTTTCAATCGAGTAACGGAAGACGAAGACCTTCAGGCTTTAGCCCGGGAATTCGTCTCCCAATGTCACCCCGGTGTACGATTCCGGCCTTCAACTTCTGGCTAATTGAATTTTCCGATTGTTGTTTAAGTTTTGATGTGGTTTGTCACGGTTAACCACTATTGATTTCTGGAATGTAATGAAACTGTCACATGTTTGGTTTTAGACACCTAAAAACAACCCAACTTTGCAAAGTTCCAATGCAGGAAAAAACTCCCAAATACAGGACTTGACACCAAAAAGATGATAACCTTTTTTAATCACCTCATAATCTAAAGCAAAAAACAAGCTGAAAATCGAAGCAAAGGCTGCAGTCCCAAACAACCAAGCCACAAATCAATTAATCCAATCACTTCCATCACAGAAAAGAAAGCTCTCCATGTGTCATGCACGGTTGCTGGCAGGGGATGGATGGAGCACCCCACTCACAAGCAAAAGCTGAATCCTGAACAAGATCAAAAGGCCATAATGAAGTAGAAGCAACAACACCTCTTGCAACTCTTAATTGCTTCAGGATACCGATCCGAGAAGTACACCACAAAACTTAAAATAACCTAATTCAATCGAACCACGTTCACCATCAAAACCAACTATCGAAAAAGGAAGCTAGCAAAATTTGATGGAGAAAGAAACCACAAAAAATAATTCTTACAAAATAACTCTAAATAGTAGTAGAGTGGTAGTAGGGTCGATTCCACAGGGATCGGATGTTTATTATAAATTTCTATGTTTATCTTGTGAACAGAACGTTTGTCGTGTCAAGAGTCGTGGCAAATGTCGTGCCCACGACTCCAAACGAACCTGCTGAAAAATAAACAAATCAGGGGGTTTTAAAATGTTAGAAAATAATTGAAACAGCACAAATAAATAATTAAATAAATTAGAAATCAAACTAAAAATTAAATTCAGATTTTGCAATCAAAGGAATTAAGCCTTAGCCTTAGACTCGGTAAATTCTGTGTCAAGAATCGATCCTCGAAAATTGATCTTCTCCTCCAAGCGATAAGCTAGTTATAGCGATTAAGAACGTCTTAACCACCAATTTCTCCTCTCGTAGCTTGTTCCGGTACGACCTGCAAACCAACCCTTACCGATTATCTAACCGAGATACACGTGTGCCCGATTGAAGATTCGGTAGCCTTGCGTTCTGAAGAACCTAACTCGAATCAACGGCCTCAATCGCTTGGGTCGTTTAAACCCGATCACCTATTCCTTAATTTGTTCTCGGAAACCCAAATACAGCACGACCGACTTGAACTCCCAATTTTGAAAACACGATTCCAACCCAACGTGCACTTTGACTTGAAATCGAATTCAACCTTAAGGGATGATTTGTGCTATCCCGATACTTAGAAAAAAGGTGAATACCGATTGGAAGGATTTTTTTTTGCGATAATATGAATCTCACGATTCCCGACCTGAAAGAGTACCGGCCTAAGGCTAAAATAGAATTTAGTGTAGCATGTTGTAAGTTGTGGAAGGTGATTGAATTTGTATGATAATGGAAGAAATTGGGGAATAAAAGGGCTTGGAAAGCAATTGAACTAATTTAGAAAGAACAAAGAAATTGAAATGAAATGGACAAAATTCTCACGTCAAATTGAAAGGAAAAAAAAAGAATAATTCAATTCCAAATTGAAGTAGAAAAAGACAAAGAGGATAATTCAACTTCAAATTGAAGTAGAAAAAGAATTAATTGATGATTTTTGATAAACCATTATATGAACATATTTTAATCTTACATTTAGCATACTTTTGGATGATTTATCCCTTTAATTATGGAAATAGGTGCTCCTAATCCTTTGTTTTCACGTTTTATACTCAGTAGAGCACCGGAGGATGAAAAAAACGAGAAATGGGCTGAAAATGGAGAAAATGGGCCAAAGCACAAAATCCACACGGCCTGGGCCCAAGACCACACGGCCGTACCTCTTAAGAAGAGTCGAACACGGCCTGACCCAGAAATACACAGTCTTGCCTTTGTAACAGGTTAAACCATGGCCTGGCCTCGAATCACACGGGCGTGTGCCATGGGCGTAGCTCTGCCGTAGAAAAGAAGAGTCCTATTCGGATTAGGATACTTTCGGGCCAAGTAAGGCATATCGAAGCCTATATAAACACCCTATGAGGCAACTTAAAGGGAGTTCGATAAGAGTTCGACAGAAGCCTTCTGTCAGGGCTTTTCAGGGCGTTCAGCTAGGCCAATGAGCCAAGCCAGAGGGGCCGAATTGTGGGATTAACTCGAAGAAAGCTAGTTGATTCATCTCAAGAAGCCAGAATCATACTCAAGACGGAGGATCTCTCTTTCAATTCCTTCAAGGGGTTATAGGGTTTTCTTATGTTTTGTTTTATATTTTCTTCTGAGATGTTTTCTTTTATAATTATGAACTAAACCTCTCAGATACCTGGAGGGGATGAAACCTAAGACGAATCTTGTTATTGTTTTCTGAGCTATATGATAAATACTTGATTTGTTCTTAGCTATGTGTTCTTAATTCTTGTTTTAGTATTTTCGGGATATTGATTCAAGTATTGATGTGCTTAGGTGGTGGAGCAAAAGTCCCTGCCTAAGAGTAGATCTAGCATAGTTAAGCGGAGTTGAATGCAACCCTAGAAATAGGATGACGTAAATCTACCGGATTAGGGTTAAACCTAATATGGGAGTCCATAGATCGAGTTAATACAATCTTAGGGGTTTTAATTAGAAAGATATTTCAATTAATCAACCTAGGGTTAGACGTTAGTAGCCTTGAAAGAGGTATTAATATAAATTAGGGAATCCTACGGATCAAGTCAAGTGAATAAATCGTCTGGTTCAGAGTTAGATAGCAAGTGAAGTCTAGGTGAATTCTTCCTCGGGTATTGTCTTAATCAATTAGTTTTCCCACAAGTATTTCCCCAATTCATTCTCTTTGTCTTTGCATCTTTAGCTTAGTAGTTAGTTAATTTGAGATTAGATAAAATAAATCCCTTAATTCTTAGGCTAGATAATAAAAAGAAAGTTAGTATTAGTACTTTTGGTTCCTTTGGGTTCGACAATCCGGTCTTGCCACTAAACTACTATACTACTGTTCGATAGGTGCGCTTGCCTCCATCGTTGTCTTAGTTAGTTTTCAGGTTCGATCATTCTTTTCATAAATTTTTAAGACTTTGACATATGATCAAGTTTTTGGCGTTGTTGCCGGGGAATTGGAATATTAAGAAAGCTCAATTTTTATTACTTTAGACATATTTTATTTTATTTTTTGCAATTAAATTTTATTTTTACTCTTTTAATTTTCTGTTTCTTTTATCTTTTCTTGGTAGGTACCTCAGTTTATGACTAGAAGGAACCCGACAGGACCTCTACTTTACGATAGTGAAATTGAAAGCACAGCTCGCAGAAATCGTAGAGAAATAAGGCGAAGCTTAAATTACATAGAAGAAGAGCAAGAAGACGAAATCAATACTACTGAAGAGATGGCTGAGAATAATCCGCTACCTTCAGAGGTGGCCGAAAATCATGCTCCTCGAATTATGTATGATTATGCTAAACCTAATTTAATAGGAACTGAGTCAAGTATTGTTAGACCTGCTATAGCTGCTAATAATTTTGAACTGAAACCTAACACTATACAAATGATACAGTAATTTGTTCAGTTTGATGGTTTGCAGGATGAAGATCCAAATAATCACTTGGCAAATTTCCTAGAATTTTGCGATACTTTCAAAATTAAAGGCATTTCTGATGATGCCATCCGTCTTTGGTTTTTCTTTGAGGAATAAAGCTAAACAGTGGTTGAATTCTCTTCCACGATGATCAATCACTACATGGGATCAAATGACCAAAAATTTTTTATTAAAATATTTTTTGCCGGCCAAAACGGCCAAATTAAGGAATGATATCTCTTCTTTTGTGCAGATGGATTTAAAAACATTATACGATGCATGGGAAAGATACAAAGATCTATTGAGAAGATGCCCACACCATGGATTACCCTTGTGGCTACAGGTCTAAAATTTTTACAACGGTGTGAACCCCTCAACCAGGCAGTTGATTGATTCAGCCGGCGGTGGGACCTTGAATAATAAAACTCTTGAGACGGCCTATGAATTTATAGAGGAGATGTCACTGAAAAACTATCAGTGGCAAGTTACAAGGACAAGGCCAACAAAAACAGCCGGAGTTTTCAACCTTGACGCAGTAACCATGTTATCAAATCAGGTAGAGATGATAAATAAAAAGGTTGATGGTTTATGTGCTTCTTTACAGGTACATCCAATTATACAATGTGATTCAAATCTAGGAGGTGTGGCGAATCCTAAGTACCCACCCTACAATAATGGCATGGAAAGCGAACAGATAAACTATACGGGTAATAATTTCAGATCTCAAAATAACTCTTATAGTAATACTTATAATCCAGGTTGGAGGAACCACCCCAATTTTTCATGAAGTGGTTAAGGAAATCAGAGACAACAACCCTCTCCAAACTTCCAACAACAACCCTATCCACATGAAAAGAAGCCGAACCTTGAAGAGATGCTGACAAAATTCATAGCGGTGTCGAAACACGTTTCCAAAACACCGAAACAACACTTAAAAATCAACAAGCATTGATTAAAGGAATTGAGAACCAGTTAGGACAACTCGCTAAGCTGATCTCCGAACGACCACAAGGTAGCTTGCCAAGTAACACTGAAACTAACCCAAAAGAGCAAATTCAAGCTATAACAACTCATAACAGTGATGGGATACTAGAATCTGAACCTGAGCCAAGGAAAGAACCTGTGGTAAGTGAAGGAAAGGTTGAGGTAAGCCAAGAAAAGCCAAAATCGGTAATTAAAGAATACCAACCTCGTATACCATATCCCGATGTGATAAAGAAAGACAATTCAGATAAACAGTTCGGTAAGTTTCTTAAACTTTTAAAGAAATTACATATTAACTTAACGTTTCTTGAAGCTCTTTCGCAGATGCCAGATTCAAGGAAATTTTTAAAAGAGCTTTTGACAAACAAGCAGAAGTTAGACGAGGAATCGCATGTGGAACTAAACGCAGTGTGCTCATCAATGTTACAAAACAAACTACCACGAAAATTAAAGCGTCTAGGGAGTTTTATAATTCCATGTTTAATTGGTAGTTTATCTATTGATAATGCTTTAGTTGATTTAGAGGCAAGCATCAATGTTATGCCTTCTAAAATGTTTAAATAGCTAGGTCTAAGGAAACCCAAGCAAACTAGGATGAGTATTCAACTAGCTGATAAGACTATTCAATTTTCTAGGGGTATAATTGAAGATGTACTAGTTAAAGTTGACAAATTCATATTCCCAGTAGACTTTGTTGTTTTAGATATGGATGAAAACAATAGTATCCCCTTAATTTTAGGAAGACCCTTTTTAGTAACTGCCAGATCTAAAATTGATGTTAGTACAGGTGAACTCATACTTCGTGTAGGTGACGAATCAATCAGTCTTCAAGCTCTCGACTCAGCTAGGATATCGAGTGATAAATGTGAGCACGTAAATTCCATTGATAATCATTTGGTTAAACTTTCTTTTTAGGAAGCACCACGGAACTACACCACTGAGCCTGATCCCATACCTCATGCCAACAAAGAAATATCTCATGAGGAACGATGACTTCAGATCGATGAGCTAGATGAGTGGAAGACACATTTCAAGGAGAAACTAGGAATATACGAAGCAAAACCGAAGGAACCTCCAGACGAGCTTGAAGGAACATCAAATCATTTCAAAATAGGAGATCAGGTACTATTAAATAAAACAGACGCGTGCAAATCGCCATATCAAACCCGAATACAAACGATGGAATCCTTTTTAAAGTAATTAATGTCTTTCCATATGGCACAGTCGAGGTAAGCAATTCTACATTCAACACTTTTAAAGTAAATGCTACTCGACTCATATTATATAATGATAGCATGAGAAAGGATTTTTCGTTCCTCAAACCACCATGAATGTGCGAATGAGAGGTAAGTCTAGCTTAAGACTTTAAACGAGTGCTTCTTTGGAGGCAACCCGAGTACTAACCCCATTTATTTTGATTTTCTTTCTTTTAGCACCTAACTACAAACTAACCAAGTTAATGAAGCACAGATTTCCGCACCACACGGCCTTACACATGGCCGTGGCTGTGGCCGTGTGGACGTTACGAATTTTCGTACTGGCATGGCAGAGATAGTATGAAACAGGACAAAAAATATCTCAAGTCACGGGCTCCAGCTAAACACCATGGCCGTGTGATGCGGCTGTGGCTGACACTGTTTTAGAAGCACGAGCTTGGCAACCTACACATGGGCATGGGAGAAATGTAGGAAGCATAGCGCGGCTGTGAGACACGGCCGTGTGATTTGACACACCCACAGTACAAGGGCATGGGATGAACCAGATTTGAATTTCTATTTAAAACACCCCTCTCCCCTTCTCACCTACTCGCAACTCCTTTATCTTCCACACCCCTTACATTCTCTTTCATTTTCATTTCCATTTGTTCTTCATTCCAAGCGGAAGATCCTATCCATACCCTCCTCTCGCGGAGATCGATCTCCATAAGTTCATGCATAAGTTTCATTAAATCGATTAAATCGAAAAAAAACCTTTGAGTCCATTTATTTTCTCTTTTTCTTTTCTCGTTTCTTTTAATTTTCTTATCTTTATTTTTTTTATACTAAATATGATTTATTTTATTTTAGTTTCTTGGTTTTAGGTTCTAAAGGCTATTTGGGAATCACAAACCACGGCCTTAGAAATCACACCCACCTCGCGAACCATCTAACAATAAGGACCTTTCGGTCCATTAATCGGTTCTCTTTGTCTTATTTCATTTTTTACACTCTTTCTTTTTATTTTTGTTTCCTTTAAATATATAATTAGTATATTTAAAATTATTCTTATTATTTCCTGGCTAACTCTTCATGAGATTCCTAATTTCTTCATTTAGCATAGAGATTGTCGACGGCCACCACACCACGACCACTGCCAACTCAAGGAATCCATCCAAAAATTAGGAGGTTTCACTTCTCCCTATCTCTTATGATTCCATATATATCTTTGTACATTGAGGGCAATGTACATCTTAAGTGTGGGGGGTGAAAATTTATTTAAAAAGTGCCTAACTTTTTGCATTATTCTCAAATCCCTGAATGATATCTTGTCTTAAGTAATTTTTCTCATATCACTAATTAAAATGAAATTCCTGTTGATTGATGATTTTTATTGATATGTTTCAGATTAAGTCATTGATAATTGTGCATTGATAATTTAAACTTTAAGATACTAGAGAATCAAGCATGATGAGTCTATTTTCAAAAATTAAAATTTTGTTAGGTTGTCTACCTGAATCTAATTGTTACCTTGAAGTTTGAAATTTACAAGGTTGTCATCAAAAACCAATAATTTTTTGAGATTTTGAACCTTTTAGAGCATACATTCTTTCATGCTCACTTTATTGATTATGAGTGTGTCAACATTGATTTGTTATTCTAGAACTTGCTTTGATTATACATGTTGAGACCACATCTTTGATTTGATATACTGGGATGATAAAGGCACCTAGGATTTAACCCACTTACTCCACCAAAAGCCTACCTTCACAATTAACCCCTAGTGAACCCTGTTGACCCTAACAACCTTTTTATTGACTCACCCACTAATATTAACCCAAAACCCATCTTGTATTTGTTATCACCATTCCTTTTGGCTACCCTTCTATCGAGACTTGATTTGATCAGTTGCCTAATTATTTTATTTCAGTAGTTGAATTTTTCTTATATTATGTACTTATTTTGATTTGTTCTTAGTAAAAATAAAAAAATCAAAGTATATTCATTGTTAGTTCTATAATTAAGTGAGCTTATACATTTAAATTCAACATCTTGAAGAAGAAGCTCGTATTATTAGTATTTCATGTTTTCAATTTATGTAATTATTTAGGATTAGTTCATTTTTCTGGTTAGGTAAATTGTCAATTCAATCTCGATTCTAACCTTCTAATTCAGCCTTTACCCACACCTTTAACCAAAGCCCCGCTACAACCCTTTTTAAAGACCTTTTGATTTGTGTATCATCTTATTTTATAGTGGTGGAGATTTGATTTTCAGGCAAGCCTATGGGATTAACTTTTCATGTTCGACTGTTGAGTGCTTTATTTTGAACCTTAAACACCTTGAGTGATTTAAGTGAATCTTTAGTGAGGATGTCAATCCTTGTCAGTTTTGAATTAAAGGTAATTATTTAGATAAGGGGAAAGACCTATATTTTTCATGCTAAAAAATTATGACTTTGATTGTTTGAATATTCAAAACTCTTTTAGTTAAATTATCCATGTATAAATTATCTATGAATTATGATGAAACATTATCAATGAATATTATGAATTGAGGAAGTTCGTTTTAATTGTGAGTTGAGAATTTTGCTTGAGGACAAACAAAAGCTTAAGTGTGGGGGTATTTGATAAACCATAATATGAACATATTTTAATCCCACATTTAGCATACTTTTGGATTATTTATCCCTTTAATTATGGAAATAGGTGCTCCTAATCCTTTGTTTTCATGTTTTATACTCAATAGAGCACCGGAGGATGAAAAGAACGAGAAACGGGCCGAAAACAGAGAAAATGGGCCAAAGCACGAAATCCACACGGCCTGGGCCCAAGACCACATTACCGTGCCTCTTAAGAAGAGCCTAACATGGCCTGGACCTTGAAATACATAGTCGTGCCTTTGTAACAGGTTAGACTACGGCCTGGCCTCGAATCACACGAGCGTGTGCCATGGGCGTGGTCCTGCCGCAGAAAAGAAGAGTCCTATTCGGATTTAGATACTTTTGGGCCAAGTAAGGCATCTCGAAGCCTATATAAACACCATATGAGGCAACTTAAAGGGAGTTCGACAAGAGTTCGACGAAGCCTTTACATCGGGGCTTTTCAGGTGTTCTTAGGCTAAGGAGCCAAGCCAGAGGGGCCGAATTATGGGAATAACTCGAAGAAAGGCAGTTGATTCATCTCAAGAAGCCGGAATCATACTCAAGATGGAGGATCTCTCCTTCAATTCTTTCAGGGGGTTTTAGGGTTTTCTTATGTTTTGTTTTATATTTTCTTCTAAGATGTTTTCTTTTAGAATTATGAACTAAACCTTTTAGATATTTGAGGGGATGAAACTGAGACGAATCTTGTTATTGTTTTCTGAGCTGTATGATAAATACTTGATTTGTTCTTGGCTATGTGTTCTTAATTCTTGTTTTAGTATTTCTGGGATATTGATTCAAGTATTGATGTGCTTAGGTGGTGGAGCAAAAGTCCCTGCCTAAGAGTAGATCTAGCATAGTTAAGCTGTAACACCCCTAACCCGTATCTGTCACCGAATTAGGGTTACGAGGTATTACCAGTCAAGAATACAAGTTAAAACGATCACATACACGCACTTGAATTTCAATAGTCAATTTATTCTCTACTACCACATAGCTGATATACTTTTAATTTAAACTCATAATACATGCAGATAAATAGACCTCATTACACTTTAATCGCATACTATAATCAAACACAAATGGATTACGTGAGATGCATTACTTATAATCATTTGATAAAGATCATATCATATTCGAAATTTATTTAATATTAAATTAAATATTTATACATCATGTAAAACATATAATATTTTCATAATAGTAATTGACAAAGTTACTATTCATTTGGTAATTTTCATCTCATTAACCGAATATGCACATACTTATCATCATTTCTCATTCCAAATTTATTTCATCACAAACAAATATACAACCACTCATGGAAACATGTATAAAAATTTTATAATTTGCATTTTCTAAACACATCATTCATATATATATAAGAAATAGATGAATCATTGAACAACCATATTCTTTAACTCATTCTAACATATAACTAATAATATTTTTCAATTAAATAAAATTATATCTATCATTGCAAGGCGTTAATCACTTATAGACATATTTAAAAATAAATATTAAATACTATGCATCAAATAAATCAAGTCAAATTATCATATGCATGGAAATTTATATAAGCAATATCAAACCAAGATTTAAACCTAATCATCTTATTCAGTTCCATCCTATGTCCGAATGTACCAATACATTATTGAAATAAAATTCATACAAATTCATATATGTTTACCTAAGTTAAAACCTTAGCCAAAACAATTAATTATTCTATGAAATTGTATACATACAATAACCATTACATCAACCAATTCCAAATTTACCAACATCATCAAGCCATTTTCAAACATATAACATTTAACACATAAACCATTCATGTATAATATATAACATCATAACCAAAAGTGAGCTCAAACCATAACCCAAAATATGACCAAAATTATCAAAGAGATTAAGCCATTTTCGCATGTCTCAAGTTATACATATTCAAGGTCGAACAAAATACATATTAGCTTATACATGCCATAAGTTCAAAAATAGACTTTTAAAAGTACTGAAGGTTGATGATAGTGTGGATGACTTCGATAATGATCCCCGAGCTTGCAACTTACAACCAAAATCTATAAAACAGAGTAACAAATACACACAGAGTAAGCTAACTTAGCTTAGTAAGCCTTAAGCAAATTAAACAACTCAAATGAATAATCAAAACATTTCAAACAAGTCAATTGTATCATTAATATTATACTTTAACACAAATAAGTTACCTTGGCCGAATGCTAATATTTCTCATTTAGCATAGTATTATTCAACTTTTCATTCCCAAAATAACACCATCTCAATTATGTTTACATTCAAACATATATACTCATGAATTAAAACACAATTTAAAAAAAAAAATCAACGTCATTCATTTGACCGGTTATAGAGAATCAAATATAATATCACATATATACACTCCTATTTGGCCGAATAATCAAGATCCAATATATCATCTCATAATTACTTACTTGTATGGCCAAATACACATGGTTCATTATATCATCACATATGGTCGAATATACAAGTACAATATATCATCATATATAACCGAACATACAAGTTCAATAAAAAATCACATGTACTCGAATATTCAAGTTTAATATAACATCATATGTGGCCAAATATACAAGTTCAATACATCATCACATATGCACATACCTATGTGGCCGAATATACAAGTCATTTAGATCAACTTACTTGCTCAATTTCCACATCAATGAGAAGTCTTATAGACATATGTAAAAGCCCAAATTTGCCCGGGCCCATAAGACCAAAAAAGGAGACAAACAGAATAAATGAACCCAATTTTTTAAAGTCCAATAAATGTCCAGTCCAATAATGTCCAAATACAGTTGTGGCCTAAAAGGCAAATAAACCTTAAACTATACACTACCTAATTACAGTAGGCCTAAAACCATTAAAACCCAAATACAAACAAAATTCCTAATCCTACCTAAAATTAACAAGCCCAAAACTTTGCAGGCCCAAATGACCCAATAACAGAGTAAGCCCGAATAGCCCAAGAGGTTTAGCAAACAGAAAACCCTAGGGGAGCTTTTCGGAATCCAGCGCCGCAACCCCAGCTTAACTTTTGGACTTCCTCGTGCGTGCCTCCATGCGCGATGCTTCAGTAGCCACGCACTCCACCACGCGCACGTCACGCGCGGGCTGCGCACCAAGACGCCATTCAGTCTTGCCTCCAGTAATAGCGATGTCGTCGACCCTCGACCACGTCCGTACCTGCAAAAACAACAAACAAGCAGCAGAGAAAAAAACAAAAAATAGTTGTAATTTTTTTTCTCTTCGGTTAAAAAAAACCAAAACAACAACTTTGTAATAGAAAGGATTGTTTTTACGAACACAAAAAAATTACGAATATAGAGAAATACGAAATCAAAAAAAAAATTGAAAGGTGGTTTCATCTGAATTCCTGTCTACTTTTTCGAATCAAGTTCTGTTAGCTTTCGTTCTTTTTTTTCTTTTCTCTGCATGTGAAAAATAAAGTGGAAGAGAGGGATTTACCTTAGATTTGAGCCCGTCTTCTTCGCCACAATCGAAGTAAGGGTGGACTTCGACACCTTCACGCTTCGCCAGTTGCCATTCCTAGTGTCGTATTGGCTTCCGATTGGAAAGTCATTTGGTTTAGCTGAGGGACTTGGGTTCGGTTGAGAGGAAAAAGAAAGGGGGGCTAGGGTTTTCTTTGAGTTGAAAAGGGGAATTGGTTTGTTTTCTTTTCTGTTTTAAACGGTTTTTTATTCAGTGAAGAAACGACGCTGTTTGGGTCCTTCTCCAGTGGCCTCAAAACGACGTCGTATGGTTTGACCCGTTTCGACCGACCCAGATGAAGGCACGATCCGCGCGTTTTCCTGAGTTGGGATAATTTCCATTTCAATCCTTCCGCAATTTATTTGTTTTTCAATTAAGTTTTATTTTATTTTAATTTCGCCTTTAAATTTTGCGCGCCTTTTCAATTTAGTCCAGCTTGAACGTTGCGTTTTGGTTAACTGAAATATTTGCTAGATTAGTCCTTAACTATTTAAGCGC
Source organism: Gossypium rotundifolium (assembly GCA_025506655.1). NCBI lineage: Eukaryota > Viridiplantae > Streptophyta > Magnoliopsida > Malvales > Malvaceae > Gossypium > Gossypium rotundifolium. Next base: position 38,605,508 of record CP106733.1, read on the forward strand.
ATTTTGATTCAGTCCTTATCTCTGTTTAAATTTTTATAATATAGCTTGTTAACTTTATTTTTACCTCAATTAAGTTTTTTTTAGTCTATAAAATTTATCCATTATTTATTTTCAAAAGTTGTTTTAATATATTATTTTGAATGTTTTAATTTACTTTAAACTTTCATTTATATATATATATATATATTGTATAAATATTTAATTTCAAAACCATATATCATGTATTTCTTTGATGACTTATGTAATCTCTTTATATGTTATTATTTTGTACATACATACATATATAATAATAAGATTTTTGTACATATTATTGATTCTTACATTATTTTATGTATATATTTCCTTTTAAACTTATCTATATATTTAGTTTCTTTTAAAATTATTTATGTATATATACATATTTTAAATGCATAATTTCTTTTTAAAATATATATCTAATGAGTTCATTCATAAATTATTTCATTTTAAATAATTTCATAAAATCTTAATTTCAAAATCAACTTACTTTATTTATTTTAAATATATTTGTTAGCATCCAAAATTTTATTTTATGTTAATTTGCCATTGTCGATTTTGTAGAATTATTGTATTTTGTAGCTTATTATTAATATGGTATTGAATTTGTGTGTATTTCATGCTTAATGCTTGTGTATCTTGTTATTGTTTTGTGCTTCAAATTCCAACATATTCAAACCTTTTCTAAATATTTTATTACATTAAAAATGAATGTTGAACCAATTTTAAGATTGCATCTTAAAAAAAACAAGGTAATATTTGTGTGTTTAGAAGTACGGAAAATTACATCCTAACATGCTGGGTGTCGATTTTTCGTTCAACTAAATAACAAATACCCTTTTTTTTTACATGTTTCGAAGATCAAAGATGATCTCGGTGTTAGATTATAAAAGAGTTATATCCTAACGTGCTGGGTATGATGCTTTTATTCCTTTGAAACAAGTTAATCTTGAGATTCAATTCAGATTTAATAAACTTTTACTCTAGATATTTTCAAGTTTTCGACATTAGGACAACGTTAATCAATTTAGTACCAACTTTGGGCGTTGCAAAGGTGCTAACCCTTCCTTACATGTAACCACTCCCGAACTCGTTTTCTCAAATTTCGCAGACCAAAATATTTTTATAGGTGACCTGATCACACCTAAACAAAAAGGGATCGGTGGCGACTCCATACCTTTTAAAGTCGATCCCATTTTTTCAAACATCGATAAAAAATGGTTTCGACAGCTTGGTGACTCCACTGGGGACTGGTTGAGAGTCAAGCCGTAAATTGATTAATTTTTTGTCCTCTTGTTTGAAAATTTGGAAAATTGTTTTGAAAAATCATTTTTCTTTTGAAGCATTTGTTTGTGCTATAATGTCAAGTCTCATGAAATACTATGGCATTGCATTGTAAGACCATTGTGGTCACACCTGTAACTGGGAGTGAGAAACTAAGCTTTCGTGAGGTTTTCACCTCCGCACGGGCTAGTGGACTGCTTCCGGAATACATCCATACCTATGTCTTCATGAAGTTTTCACCTCTGCATGGGCATAGAGAAATGTATTCCCCTAAACCAAACTCAATCCATATGAGCCTATAACAGGTGAGGATTGAGGAATCTGCTGGTTCAGGTGCCCCCTCTTTAGAACCAAACCACATATAGAGAGACCTAGGAGCCCACCTTAAGTAGAGCCACGCCAAACCCTAATGGTCACTCATTTAGGTAATCTATTTTGGTTGTTTTTTTTATGCTATCGTGTTTTGTGTTTATGCTTGCATTACATTGCACTGCATCGCATTGCATTGCATCATTATAGAAAGGAGATGTTGATTAGTAATTCGATTGCTAAATGAGGAGTTTGTCATAAGAAAACGAATTTCTTGATAAAGTGGATTATAATACGGTTGTCCGGACATGGTTTGAGTAAACACGATACAAGAAAGTTGATAGTCCGTGGAGGAATACAAAACCTTGTCCGCAAGATTTAAATTGACAAGAATTGTGCAAGAGTCATCATGTCTCAATTTTCTTAAAGAAGCTAATCAATATCGCAAGGGATAAGTGAGAAGCGAACCACGACCCGAATCAAGCCAAGTGGAAATAAAAGAGATATCTTTTGGGAGGATTTGAAGGATTCGACTGCAGCGTTCAGATATAAAGGAGAAGATCGATGTTTTCACTTGGACTATGAGGACAAAGTCGCATACGTAATCCATTTTATGTAAAGAAATCTGTTTTCTAGAGAGGTTATTCTAATGGAATTGAATTCGGAATCAACGTCTCTCTTTCTATTTGCATTCATACCATGCATTTGCATTGACATAGCATTACATCATATGCATTAGATTTTATGAGAAGACCCTAATTGATTGAAGTTATTTTAACCTTAATCTGGAAGCCGATAAAAATCAACCAAGCACGCATCCTTACGGTACAAGGAGAAAAACCAAAGCAATGGATAAAAGATTAGAGAAGTTGGAACAAATGCAGAATGAGATGCAGGAACGGATGCAAGCACAAATGCAAGAGCAGCTTGCTAAGATCCAACAAGATATGATGGATCGGATGATGGAATTGCAAAGAACTATGATGTCCCAATTGACTCAGTTATTGGCAGAAAAGGGAAAGCCCCCATGGTTAACACTGTGGAGGATAGTGAGGAATGACTATATCCCCCGGGTTTTACCCCGACACATCATGAAGTGCAGCCACGGAAGACATCCGTTATAATTAAACCTCAATAATTTCAAGAGGGTGTCTCAGTACTGCCAAATTTCCAAGCTGGATCAGGTTCTAATTTGGTAGACCATCCGACTAATACTGATATTCCCGACTTTGATGAGGCAGCAGAGAGAGAAAGGGCAAGGGCTGAATTGCCAAAACAGTTAGTGGAGCGATACAAACGGTTGGAAGATAAATTTAGGGCCATGGAAAGTGCTTATAGGCAATATGGAGTCGATGCTAAAGATCTAAATTTGGTGCCAAATTTAATACTTCCCCACAAATTCAAGGTGCCGGAATTTGAAAAATATAAGGGGACCACTTGCCCGGAGGCTCACATAACTATGTTTTGCCGGAGAATGACTGGGTACGTTAACAATGACCAACTGCTAATTCATTGCTTCCAAGACAGTTTGGTGGGAGCAGCATCTAAATGGTACAATCAGCTGAGCCGTATTGAAATTGGTTCTTGGAGGGATTTAGCCCAGGCATTTATGAGGTAGTACGGCAATGTAACAGAAATAACCCCTAACATAATTACTCTGCAAAATATGGAGAAGAAACCAAGCGAGAGTTTTCGATAATATGCACAAAGATGGAGAAAGGGTCCAGCCACCTCTTTTAGAGACAGAAACCACTATGCTCTTCATCAACATCTTGAAAGCCCCATTTATCAACCATATGTTGAGGAGTGCCACGAAGAGTTTCTCGGACATAGTAATGACCGGCGAAAAGATCAAAAACACTGTGAGAAGCGGTAGAATAGATGCGGGGGAAAGTGCTAGGAGGTCAGCCCTGAGAAAGAAAGAGGACGAGGTAAATAACGTGGGAGCATACAGCAAGGCCTATTCAAAGCAAATTACTGTGGAATCACCAAGAATGATAACTACAAACCTTCAGACTCCTTCAAAAAATGAATCTAGGCAAAGGGAAAATACAGAAAAGCTTCAGTTCACTCATATTCCAATAACATACCAAGAGCTATATCAGAAATTATTTGATAAGCACATAGTGTCCCCTTTCTACTTGGCTCCATTGCAGCCCCCGTATCCCAAGTGGTACGATGAAAATGCCGAATGTGACTATCATGCGGGAGTTTCGGGGCATTCAATAGAAAATTACCTTACTTTTAAGAAAGTCATGGAAAGACTCATTAAGCTGGGCATTGTAAAAGTGGCTGATATGTTAAATGCCGATAATCCGCTACCAAATCACACTGATGTTGGAGTAAATGCGATTGATGAAATGCTGAAAGATGTATACGCCATACATGAAGGGATCACTGAAAGAGGAACCTTGTCAGATATCTGCTTCATTTAAACACAGGGCGTTTTGAATAATTAGACTGCGGAAGAGATTCCTGTAGTTTTTAGAACTTATTTAGAGTAATGTTCCGAACACACTTATTGCTTTCAGCCTAGGGGCAATAAGGGTCCTCTTGTGAAATAGGCTTGTGTCCAAAATCTTTATTCCAATAAAATGCATCCTTTTGAGCAAATATCTTTTCTATTTATAGATTCTTTTGTCCTTTGGATTTCTATGCAAATATTCTTTCATTCTTTATTCGTGATCATATCATATAAATAGTCATCCTTAGAATCGTTCATTCTTTGGAATTTGCCTTCGTACCTGCAATAGGTACTCAGATATCAACGACAGGAGCGACTTTGTTACAGACTCCCTTTTTGAGATATGAGTCCAGGGGATCTAAGGACTTTGAAGATGACAGAGATTGTAGCCTATCTTTTGATTTGTTAAGGATTGTAGAGCAAGTGAAACTAGACTCTACTTGACGCTGTGAGCTTAGAAAAAACCTAACTCACCACAGAAATAAGACTAGACATCATTGAGCTAGTTTTAAGAATTTTAAGATGTTTTTGCATGATCATATCAAGGCACGCCAGACTACTGAAACGTTAGGATGTTGCAAAGTTTGGAACCCATGTTGATGGTTCTACAATGGCCAGGCTAATCATGAGGTTTAGGCTACCGGTCTACCCAGAAAGGGAAAGTGCATCAAATGCCAAATTGAGAAATACAGGACTTATGTGCCTCCTCCATTTTTCTATATGTGGGGCATGGTTGTTATCAATCCAGTCTCATCAAAAGCTCCTGGAAAAATCGATTCATTTTCGTGAATGTTGATTACTTCACTAAGATGATAAAAGTCGCTTCATATGCCAATATTACAAAGTCGATAGTCATCAGAACCTCAAAAAAAAAAAAAAGAGAAAGAAAGAAAGAAAGAAAGAAAGAAAGACAGAATAACAAAAAAAAGTGAAAATATCGAAAAGATCTTATTTAACTACACAATGTCAAAAGTTTGCGGTCTGTTCGAAGATCAGGTGCCATATCACTGTAAAGGCAGCCAAAAAGAAAAACAAAAGATCAAAAAAAAAAACATCGAGACTTGTAAGGATTGGCATATGGAAGCTACTATTTACCCTCAATGCTTATCAAACATTGGCCAGGAATGTCATCGGGGCATTATTTCTCATTTGTTTCACCCATTGAAGTCAAAATTCCTTTTTCTAAGTTTTGTCAGAACTAAAGTTGGATAAGGCAGAATGGATCCAATCTCGATGTGATTAATCAAATTTGTGAGGAAAAGTTAATAGCTATCCGTTACAGTCAGATGATGCGGGTTTGCGACGAAGAGGTTCATCCTAGAAAATTCCCAAAGGGTGACCAGATATTGAAGAAAATCCTTCATATACAAAAGATTTCAGAGAAAATAGAGGCCAAACGAGAAAAGACCTTATGTAGTGAAAAAATTCTGTTCTGCAAACATTGACCAACATGGATCCGGAGAATTTAGATTTAATAAAAAGAATTAAAAAAAATAGAGAGGAAAAGAAAAAGAAGAAAAAAGAGAGGCCAAGGTGAAAACCCGTAAAAGGCACTTTGAGACCAAAAGGGATTTGAGTTGAAAACCCGAAAAGAGCGGCTCAAATTTTGATCAAAGGGGGCATACAGCAGTCTTGCTATGCCTGAATTGACGATGAATAAGTATGCTACATCTTGGGGCATCGACAAAGTACTCTGGATCCTCTAAACACATATCGAGCTTAAAATGGTCCTCAAAAAGTTTGAACAGAGAAGCTCAAGCTGCGATATCTGGGGCACCTAGTCTCCATTTTACCCATTTTAAATTTGTTATTTGTGATTATATTATTCTTTTCAAAATATGTTCACAATAAATTTCCTTCTTGATTGCAATTGCTATCTTTGCTTAGCTTATTTATTTTGAGCTATGCTCTTAATCATTTTTCTTCTTGTCCATGGTTATGGTCTTGTACAAGAATTTTGAAATAACGATTAGTGGACTAATAAAATTTTCATAAAATAAGTTTCGCATATTACTCTGGAAATTTCTGAATAATACAAGAACTCGAAATAGGACTATTGTTTAAAACCCACCAGGTTTAAGGAGGAATCTAAATTGAGGCTATCTCCTTGGATTTTCTGTTAAAAATAGTTGATGATACTATCTTGACGAAAAATAGGTAATGTTAACCCAAGTGTTAAAAGGGGAATCATTCGCAAGAAAAAAATGATATTCTGCGTCCATGCGAGCATCATGCATACACATCTGGTTGGGTCATCCGAAGAGTGATCAGTCGATAGAACAAGCTACAGAACCTAAACCCCCGAGTTATAGTGGGATAGGTGGAAGATAATACAGATCTTATACCTTTGATCAGCAATATGATGAATTGAAGAAGAAACAAATCTTACATTTCGAGGTCATAGTGGGATAGATAGGAAGAGATTTAGACCCTATACAGCTAAATGATATGAACCCTGAAGTTACAGTGGGGCAAATGATATTTGTTTTCTTGGGTTTTCTATCAAGAATACCAGTGAACAAGATCGCAGCATAATGCATCAGTGATATAGCCTTGATAAACAATGAGCGATGACCACCTTAAACTTTTAAAAAGGGATCATTCTTATAAAATTCTGCATTCATGCAAAACACATTTAGTTAGGGGCATTTGATTCATTTCGATCATTGCATCTTAATCATTGTAAGAAATCATTCTCATGACATTCTACATTCATACAAATGTCATCCATAAGACACATCTATTTAGGGGCATTTGATTCATTCCGATCATTGCATCCTAATCTTTGCAAATAGACCATTCTCATGACATTCTGCATCCATGCAGATGGCATCCATAATACATTTAGTTAGGAGCATTAGAAACATTCTGATCACTGCATCCTAACCATTTTGCATAAGCATAAACACAAAACTATTTTACAGGACAGCCCCCCAGTGGACGTTGTCGTAATATCGGTGAATTAGCAGATCTTGCCTCCCTGAGTTTGCAATGAGGCAGATCGAAGATAACATGTAACACCCCAAACCCGGTCATCACACCATATCCGGATCTGGCATGTCACGGAGTGAAAATATCCTTTTTTTCTTTTTAAAATGAAAGTTTGCCGGATAATTTTCTTGGGAAACCCTTTTTAGAAATCCTTGCTTATAGTCTAATTATTGTTACAAATTTTTAGAAACCATTCAAGTTATCTTTGTTATCATATGTTGAGTGATGTTACCCGATGGAAATGCTTTAAAGAAAAATGAAGGAGTTATAGTTTTGAAAACATCGCGTTTTGCCGGTTAATTAGTAAAATCATTTATCCCACATAGTTAAAATAATAGCAAAGATGAAAATAACCAAAACAAATCTTAGCGGCCTTATTACATAACCCAAAACCAAAATTTAAAATTTAAATAGTAACTATAAGAATTCAAAGTCCAACGAACATGCATGGCTGCCTCGAGTCCTCCCCTCTCCATCTCCGCAATCTATTCACCTGCAAATATAAGGGAAGGGGTGAGTCACCAAGACTCAGTGTGTAAATCCCAACCCGATAGTGCATTCACTTACACAAGTTATCGAGAAACATGCAAACCATGCAAAACATGCAACCCATAACCTAGCCATCCAAACACCCTTAACTACCCCGTGGTCAAAACCATTGGTGGTCAAAACCACTGGTGGCCGTAGTCACAAATATATCGGTATGGTCAAAACCACTGATGACCGAAGTCACAAATCAAGTGATGGGGCCAACCCGTCGTGTGGTCAAAATCACTGATGACAATCCCATATATAATCTCGTGGGGCCAACCCACTGTGGTACCAAACCACTTGGACAAGTCACCAATCGGTATGTGGTCAAAACCACTGGTGGTCAAAACCACTGGGACTTAGTCACAAAATATAATATCAAGACGGGGCTAACCCGCCATGTGGTCAAAACCACTGGTGACAGTCCAAAATAAATCATCCCCCTCCTCTCATCAAACCCATCATCATGTTTATAACATACATGCCATAGTATCAAATAATCATGCCAAATATCATATAACACAACATCCAACGAATCATGATGATGTCTACTAAAGATCGCATAATAGGGGACTTACCCGGTATCCAAGCTTATGCCCACAAGACAAAGTCACTAATATCAAGTGTTATACAGTAAAATATTGAGCATTATTAAACTAATAAAGTGTGTAAGCATTTACACACCTGACTATACGCAAAATCCCGAAACTATGCGATTCTACGAGATCCCGAAACGTATGCCCTTATTGTACCTACAATCGGCCAACACCACCTTTTAGATTTAAAGCCATTCGGCTTATTCACAAATCCCGAAGGATGAATAACACAAGGTTAATTCCTTACCTTAGTGCCGATTTGGTCTCCTACCAAATCCCGAAACCACACACTAAGCCCCCCTTGCAATCGACCACACCTTTAATCGGCTAACAAATCTTCCAACTTTACTTTATTCACTACTTCCCTTCCTCCTACAATCGACAACACATCATTAGAGAACTAAAGGCCATTCGGCCATACCATGAATCTGAAACCAAAAGAGTTTGACACCTTCTTACCTTATTCAATAGATTCGGCTTCTATACACCAAAGATCGACACACTCCAAAAGGAAGGATCATATTCGGCTCTTAATCCCAAAGATCCTAGGAGAAATCGATTTTCAACAAGGGTTAGGAATCATGTCAACAAATGCCGAAATTCAGCTTTTATCCCTATGTGAGTCGATAGAGAAAAGGGAAATGAAATAATAGAAATTTGGCCAAGAACACTTACCCTCTTCAAATCTGATTAAAGAAGAACCCGAAGAAGATCCATTCTTGGTTGATATTCGGCCAAAATAACACTAGAATAAAGAAAGAGATTCGACTAAGATGAATGAGAGGACTTTCGGCACAAAGGGGTTTGAAAGAGAGAAAAGAAAAGGTGAGTGTAAAGGGTTCGGCTATGGTGTTTTCGGCTTGAGCAAAATAGGAAGAAAAAGAGAAAGATGAGGGAGATGAAGATTTCGGCTAGGTACTTTGAGAGAAAAAGAAAATAACACTAATGAGTCTAGGGGGACATTCGGCTATACCAAATGCTCCCTAAAATCGATAGCCCCCTTTGCCCACAGTCTACTATTCGGCCAACTCCTTCAAGTGAGCCAGATACAATTCAAACTCCTCAATTTCCTTCATCTACATCCATTTGACTCCCTCTATCCTTATCACAAAGAGTCCAATCTGAGCACTCCTTTCCTTGCTTGTGGCGTGAAAAAGAATAAGCAGGAGTGCAATTCTTGCAGCTCGAACACAGGCACTCCCTCTCTGCATGTGGCATCACTCCTCTGGCACCCTAGTGGCGCCTCCTTGCCACTTTACCAAGGTAGTTCTTGTGTCAACCTTCCCAAATAAAATCTCTTAACCTTTCTCTCCCTTAGCTTCACTTCCTTAAATGCCAAAATAAAATTCTTAGCCCTAACTCAGGCCTAACCTAGGGTTATAATTAGACCCCAAAACATGTTAAATGAACATTATAATCAATTCATCACATGCAACACAAGTAAAACGCAGAACCCCATTTTAAGGATGTTACAGTTCTACCCCCCTTAAAAATAATTTCGGCCTCGAAATTACCTGATTAGAAGAGTTGAGGGTATTGCTGCCTCATCACATCCTCGGGTTCCCACGTGGCCTCCTCCGTACCATGGTTTCGCCATAACACCTTCACCAAGGGTACTGACTTCCTACGCAGAACTTTGACATCCCGATCTAACCGGCTCTTCCTCAAAAGACAAGTCTGAGCTCACCTCAATCTCTACAATCGGCACAACGTGTGATGGATCTGATCGGTAGTGCCTAAGCATCGAAACATGGAAGACGTCGTGAATCTGACTTAACTCTACCGGCAGCTCGAGCTGATAAGCTACCGGTCCTACTCGCTTCAACACCGTGTACGGCCCGATAAACCTAGGGTTTAGCTTTTCTTTCTGTCCAAATCTTAGCACCTTCTTCCAAGGTGATACCTTCAGAAAAACTTTATCACCCACTGCATACTCTATATCTCTGCGTTTAAGATCGGCATAAGACTTCTGCCTGTCCGATGCTTCTTTAAGACGAGCCCGAATCACCTTAACCTTATCCTCAGTTTTTGCCACCAACTTCGAACCCAAAACTTGCGGTTCACCCAACTCTGTCCAACACGTAGGAGTACGACACTTCCGTCCATATAGCTCCTCATATGGTGCCATCTGGATACTCGCTTGATAACTATTGTTATAAGCAAATTCCGCCAATGGTAGATACTCCACCCAACTACCACTGAAATCCAAAACACAGCCTCTTAGCATATCCTCTAAAACCTGAATCACCCTTTCAGATTGACCATCAGATTGCGGATGAAAAGCTGTGCTAAAATCCAACCTCGTTCCTAAAGCTTGATGCAAAGCTTTCCAGAACCTTGATGTGAACCTAAGATCCCTACCCGAGATGATTGACACTGACACTCCATGCAACCTTACAATCTCAGCACATACAATTTGGCTAACTTCTGTAGCGAATAATCAACCCTCACCGGTATGAAGTGAGCTGATTTGGCCAGGTGGTCCACATCCACCCAGACTGATCTTTCTTACTGGGCGTTAGGGGTAGCCCACTGACAAAATCCATGGTAATCCTTTCCCACTTCCATTGAGGAATCTTCACCGGCTGAAGTAAACTTGACGGCAACAGATGCTCAGCTTTGACCTGCTGACACGTCAGACATTTTCCCACAAACTCAGTCACTTTCCGCTTCAACCACAGCCACCGTAATCGCTTTCGGCAAATCCTGGTACATCTTGCTACCTCTAGGATGCACAGCGTATGGGCTGCTATGTGCATCCTAAAGAATCCTTTGCCTCAACTCCATGTCCTTTGGTATACAAGCTCTTCCTTGAAAACACAGTACTCAGTTGTGAGTCAAGCTGTAACCTTCCAACCCATAACTCTGTACTTGCGACCTCCGAGTATTCAAACCCTCATCCTCTAACTGTTTCTCCTGGATCTGCTCAACCCAAGTCAGCTTAATCTATAATTCTGCCAAAAGACTCCCATCATCATATAAGCTAAGACGAGCAAACATCACTCTTAAGTCCGCTACCACCTTACGGGTCAACGCGTCAGCTACCACGTTAGCCTTGCCCGGATGATACTCTATCGAACAATCGTAGTTCTTGAATAGCTCAATCCATCTGCGTTGCCTTAAGTTCAGATCCTTCTGAGTCAGAAGATACTTCAGGCTCTTGTGATCTGTGTAAACTATCGACTTTTCTCCGTACAGATAATAGCTCCAAATCTTCAAGGCAAAAACCACCGCAGCCAACTCCAAGTCATGCGTCGGGTAGTTACCCTCATGCGGTCTCAGCTGTCGAGATGCGTACGCTGCTACTTTTCCTTCCTGCATCAGTACACATCCCAAACCAAGATATGATGCATCGCAATAGACCGTGAATACCTTTCCGCCTCAGTCAGTATGTAACCGGAGCTTAGCTTGAAATCTTCCTCAACTTGTCGAAACTTTCCTGCTTGTTTCTCCGTCCACAAAATGGAACTCCTTTCCTCAATAGCTTAGTCAATCGGTGCGCGATCGAGAAAATCCTTCCATAAATTTCCGGTAATACCGCCTGACACTAGAAAACTCAATTTCACCACCGACCTAGGTGGTTTCCAATCCAACACCGCCTCAATCTTGCAAGGGTCCACTCTAATCCCTTCAGCGGACACTACGTGACCCAAGAAACTCACCTCACTAAGCCAGAATTCGTACTTACTAAATTTGGAAAATAGTTGTTTCTCCCTCAGAATTTGTAATACCACCCGCAAGTGTGTATCATGATCCTCCTCAGTCTTTGAATACACCAATATGTCGTCTATGAATACTACGACAAACTGGTCCAAGTACTGCTAAAACACCCGATTCATCAAGTTCATGAATGCTGCCGGAGCATTAGTTAACCCGAACGACATTACTAGAAACTCGTAGTGCCCATACCGAGTACGGAATGCCATTTTATGCACATCAACCACTTTCACTTTGAGTTGATGATACCCCTACCTAAGATCTATCTTCGAGAAAATCGATGTACCCTTCACTTGATCAAACAGGTCGTCAATCCGAGGTAACGGATACCTGTTCTTGATCGTCAACTTGTTCAGCTGGCGATAGTCTATACACATCCGTATTGTACCATCATTCTTCTTAACAAAGAGCACAGGTGCTCCCCAAGGAGATATGCTTGGTCGAATAAAACCTCGGTCCAATAACTCCTGAATTTGGGCCTTTAACTCTACCAATTCATTTGGCGCCATCCTATACGGGGCTATAGACACTGGCGCAGCTCCAGGTAACAGGTCTATTTTGAATTCCACTTCTCGATCTGGAGGCAGACTCGGAAGTTCTTCTAGAAATACATCAGTGAATTCCTTTACCGTTCGAACATTCTCCACTGCTAACTCCTTAGCTTCCAAAGCACATACTTGAACCAAAAATGCCTCACAGCCCTTCCTGACCATTTTCTCCGCCTTCAGTGCAGAGACCACATTCGATAGGTACTCCTTCCTATTACCTATCATCACCACCTCCTCACCTTCCATTGTCCTCAACACCATGCGCTTAGCCACGCAATCCAAACTGGCCTGGTATTTCACTAGCCAATCCATCCCGAGAATCATATCGAACTCTCCAAACGGCAGTTCCATCACATCAACCAAGAACACGACCCCTTGATGTTCTAGCGGTACATCCCTATATAGTTTACTTACTTCTATAGAGTGACCTAAAGGGCTTATCACAGTCATCTTCCTAGAAGTAATCTCAGAGTCTAAGTTCATAGTCTTCATTACGCTACTGGCTACATATGAGTGCGTCGATCCCATATCTATCAAAGCATTATAAGGATTTCCAAAGATTAGAAATGTACCGGTTATGACGTCCGGTGTGTCACCTTCCTCTCGACACCTCGCTGCGTAGACTAATCCAGGCTGTCTAGCCCCTGCACCACTTGCACCTCTGCCTGGTGCTCCACGTCCTCTACCGGATCCATTACCTCCTCTAGCGATACCACGGCCCTCTCGTGGTCAGCTGAACATCCCTCCTGCTCGAGTATGATTCGATCCCCAGATCGCAATCTAGTGACCGCCTGCACAATCCTCACTCGATGCCCCATCGACCCACACTCAAAACATCCTCTATTTCCGATCCAAATTCCCGTGTGAGACTTTCCACACCGGGCACATCGTGGCGGCCATTGAGTATTATCTGTAGTAGGCCTAGCAGCTTGATTCGCCCACTATATCTACCCCATTTCTGCTGGTTCCCGCTAGACCCAGATGATCCAGCATTTCTTTTATTCCATCCCGCCCGATTACGCCTCACGATCGTTTCACCTCCTCAAAGAACTTTGGCCTTTTCCACTAAGACCGCAAACTCTCTCTCCTATTGTGGAGCAATCAGCAGCCTCAAATCATCCCTTAATCCATCCTCGAATCTAACACACCGTTCATGCTCCGTAGCTATAATGCCCCGAGCATATTGGCTCGACCTCAAAATTTTCGCCTCGATTTCGATCTGATTTATTCCCTAAACCAACCTAAGAAACGCCTTCCTTTAGCATCAATATAACTAGACCCAACATATTTCTTCCGATAAGCTACCTTAAAATAGTCCCAAGTGAGGTCATCCATTGCCAAGACTATCCCGAACCGTGAGCCACCACTGGTATGACTCATCCGGAGAAGTGACACTATACCTTTCGCTTTTTCCTCGTGATGATCCAAGTCATCCATAATTGTTCGGTCGCTTCCAACTAATACTCACCAGTATTGGGAGCCACACTAGAAACACCTCGAATACCTCGGCTCCATTGGCTCGCGATCATTCGGATCTGATTTTGGGCCCTGCACTCCTACACCGCTTCTACCCACTCTTTCCGGACTTTCAAGATCGCTGCGACATCGCATCCTCCCCCGTTTGATCTTGATACCCAATACCAGCAGCTGGTGGTGGTATCTCATTCTCGACCCTTGACCGGACCTAACGGTTCCGACATTTACATTCTCGCCTCTGGCGTCCTCGCACATTCCACCACGCCCCTTTGTACTCATGTCATGGTTACGGTTTATCTGCTTAAAAGATTTTTATGAATTAGTCTCTGCTCCACTTATTACCCACGAATAAATTTTATGTAGAGAAATTTAGTAGTGGTTCTTTCGATCAACACACAATTTTCAGTTTAATTTCCTACCCTTATTCCACGTGTAGGGGTATTCTCGTCATTTCACTACCCGGGGTATTTTCGTAATTTTAACCTATCGGGGTATTTTGAGTAATTAAAATAGGTTTAATTTGAAAACTTTTACAAATCATATATATTTAAAAAATTTCCCAAAATCGGGGGCATTTTGGTAATTTTATAAATTAGGGGTATTTTCATAATTTTCATAATTCAGGGGTATTTTCAAAATTTTTTCCAAGATATGGTTCAAGGTGATTTTACAAAATAAAGGTATTTTAAAAATTTTCAATTCAAGGGTACCTTGGTAATTCTCCATACTAAGGGCATTTTGGTAATTTTACAAGTCAAGGGTAATTTGGTCATTTTTCAAAACTGGGGTATTCGTGTCTTTTTCCAAATCAAGGGTACTGTGGTAATTTCAAAACTAAAGTTTAAAGTGTTTCAAAATAAAACGGCTAGTCCCTTTCGGGTTTTAGTTATGAAGTTTAGCCTGTGAATAAGTCGTCTTAGCTGGGGTGAACCATCGCTACGCACCAGGTAGGATTCGGGTGAAGAGGAGGTGAGTCACTAGGACTGCTTAAATACCAAGCTCCTCCCTGAATCCACTCCTAGACATGCGCACAACGGTTACCACACCCTTGGCTCAGGGACGTACTCACAGGTTTGTTTAGTGGACCATTAAGTCTTATGTGCTTGAGTTGGGGTAAACTATTCCTAGGGTTCAATAATTCCTATTCTTCTAATCTACGATCCCGAAATACCCTTTTCCCCCACATATAAATCACACAACAGTCAGAAGTAATTACCTGGGCGGATTGGTGCCGGAGACTCGGTGCCATGTTGTTCAACCCATGCATTTTCAACCAAGAACATTTAAAACCCTACTTTAAAATGTTTTGGGACTGGGGCCCACAGTCGAGCCTTTGAACTTGGCTCTGATACCAAAATTGTAACACCCTAAATCCGCTTATCACACCATATCCGGATCTGGTATGTCATGGAGTGAAAATATCCTTTTTTTCTTTTTAAAACGAAAGTTTGCCGGATAATTTTCTTGGGAAACCCTTTTTAGAAATCCTTGCTTATAGTCTAATTATTGTTACAAATTTTAGAAACCATTCAAGTTATCTTTGTTATCATATGTTGAGTGATGTTACCCGATGGAAACGCTTTAAAGAAAAATGAATGAGTTATAGTTTTGAAAACATTGCGTTTTGTCGGTTAATTAGTAAAATCATTTATCACACATAGTTAAAATAATAGCAAAGATGAAAATAACCAAAACAAATCTTAGCGGCCTTATTACATAACCCAAAACCAAAATTTAAAATTTAAATAGTAACTATAAGAATTTAAAGTCCAACGAACATGCATGGCCGCCTCGAGTCCTCCCGGCTCCATCTCCGCAATCTATTCACTTGTAAAATATAAGGGAATGGGTGAGTCACCAAGACTCAGTGTGTAAATCCCCAACCCGATAGTACATTCACTTACACAAGTTATCAGTAAACATGCAAACCATGCAAAACATGCAACCCATAACCTAGCCATCCAAACACCCTTAACTACCCCGTGTGGTCAAAACCACTGGTGGTCAAAACCACTGGTGACCGTAGTCACAAATATATCGGTGTGGTCAAAACCACTGATGACCGAAGTCACAAATCAAGTGATGGGGCCAACCCATCGTGTGGTCAAAACCACTGATGACAATCCCGTATATAATCTCATGGGGCCAACCTACTGTGGTACCAAACCACTGGGACAAGTCACAAATCGGAATGTGGTCAAAACCACTGGTGGTCAAAACCACTAGGACTCAGTCACAAAATATAATATCAAGACGGGGCCAACCCGTCATATGGTCAAAACCACTGGTGACAGCCCAAAATAAATCATCCCCCTCCTTTCATCAAACCCATCATCATGTTCATAACATACATGCCATAATATCAAATAATCATGCCAAATATCATATAATATAGCATCCAACGAATCATGATGATGTATACTAAAGATCGCATAATAGGGGACTTACCCGGCATCCAAGCTTATGCCCACAAGACAAAGCCACTAATATCAAGGGTTATACAGTAAAATATTGAGCATTATTAAACTAATAAAGTGTGTAAGCATTTACACACCTGACTATACACAAAATCCCGAAACTATGCGATTCTACGAGATCTAGAAACGTATGCCCTTACTGCACCTACAATCGGCCAACGCCATCATTTAGATTTAAAGCCATTCGGCTTATTCACAAATCCCGAAGGATGAATTGCACAAGGTTAATTCCTTACCTTAGTGCCGATTTGGTCTCCTACCAAATCCCGAAACCACACACTAAGCCCCCTTGTAATCGGCCACACCCTTAATCGGCTAACAAATCATCCAACTTCACTTTATTCGGCTACTTCCCCTTCCTCCTACAATCGGCTTAACACATCATTAGAGAACTAAAGGCCATTCGGCCAAACCATGAATCCGAAACCAAAAGAGTTTGACACCTTCTTCCTTATTCAACAGATTCAGCTTCTATACACCAAAGATTGGCACACTCCAAAAGGAAGGATCAAATTCGGCTCTTAATCCCAAAGATCCTAAGAGAAATTGATTTTAAACAAGGGTTAGGAATCATGTCAACAAATGCCAAAATTCAGCTTTTATCCCTATGTGAGTCGACAGAGAAAAGGGACAGGAAATAATAGAAATTTGGCCAAGAACACTTAACCTCTTCAAATCTGATTAAAGAAGAACCCGAAGAAGATCTATTCCTGGTTGATATTCGGCCAAAATAACACTAGAATAAAGAAAGAGATTCGGCTAAGATGAATGAGAGGACTTTCGGCACAAAGGGGTTTGAAAGAGAGAAAAGAAAAGATGAGTGTAAAGGGTTCACTAAGGTGTTTTTGGCTTGAGCAAAATAGGAAGAAAAGAGAGAGATGAGGAGATGAAGATTTGGCTAGGTACTTTGAGAGAAAAAGAAAATAACACTAATGAGTCTAGGGGGACATTCGGCTATACCAAATGCTCCCTAAAATCAATAGCCCCCTTTGCCCACAATCCACTATTCGGCCAACTCTTTCAAGTGAGCCTGATACAATTCAAACTCCTCAATTTCCTTCATCTACATCCATTTGACTCCCTCTATCCTTATCTCGAAGAGTCCAATCTGAGCACTCCTCTCCTTGCTTGTGGCGTGAAAAAGAATAAGCAGGAGTGCAATTCCTTCAGCTTGAACACAAGCACTCCCTCTCTGCATGTGGCGTCACTCCTCTGACACCCTAGTGGCACCTCCTTACCACTTTACCAAGGTAGTTCTTGTGTCAGCCTTCCCAAATAAAATCTCTTAACCTTTCTCTCCCTCAGCTTCACTTCCTTAAATGCTAAAATAAAATTCTTTGCCCTAACTCAGGCCTAACCTAGGGTTATAATTAGACCCCAAAACATGTTAAATGAACATTATAATCAATTCATCACATGCAACACAAGTAAAACGCAGAACCCCATTTTAAGGATGTTACAGTTCTACCCCCCTTAAAAATAATTTCGGCCTCGAAATTACCTGATCAGAAGAGTTGAGGGTATTGCTACCTCATCACATTCTCGGTTCCCACATGGCCTCCTCCGTACCATGGTTTCGCCATAACACCTTCACCAAAGGTAACCGACTTCCCTCTGCAGAACTTTGACATCCCGATATAAGATCTGTCTGACCTCCTTCTCAAAAGACAAGTCTGAGCTCACCTCAATCTCTGCAACCGGCACAACGTGTGATGGATCTGATCGGTAGCGCCTAAGCATCGAAACATGGAAGACGTCGTGAATCTGACTTAACTCTGCTGGTAGCTCGAGCTGATAAGCTACCGGTCCTACTCGCTTCAACACCGTGTACGGCCCGATAAACCTAGGGCTTAGCTTTCCTTTCTGTCCAAATCTTAGCACCTTCTTCCAAGGTGATACCTTCAGAAAAACTTTATCACCCACGGTATACTCTATATCTCTGTGTTTAAGATCGGCATAAGACTTCTGCCTGTCCGACGCTTCCTTAAGACGAGCCTGAATCACCTTAACCTTATCCTCAGTTTCTGCCACCAACTTCAGACCCAAAACATGCCGTTCACCCAACTCTGTCCAACACGTAGGAGTACGACACTTCTGTCCATATAGCGCCTCATATGGTGCCATCTGGATACTCGCTTGATAACTATTGTTATAAGCAAATTTCGCCAATGGTAGATACTCCTCCCAACTACCACTGAAATCCAAAACACAGCCTCTTAGCATATCCTCTAAAACCTGAATCACCCTTTCAGACTGACCATCAGATTGCGGATGAAAAGCTGTGCTAAAATCCAACCTCGTTCCTAAAGCTTGATGCAAAGCTTTCCAGAACCTCGATGTGAACCTAAGATCCCTATCCGAGATGATTGACACTGACACTCCATGCAACCTTACAATCTCAGCCACATACAATTTGGCTAACTTCTGTAGCGAATAATCAACCATCACCGGTATGAAGTGAGCTGATTTGGTCAGGCGGTCCACAACCACCCAGACTGATCTTTCTTACTGGGCGTTAGGGGTAGCCCACTGACAAAATCTATAGTAATCCTTTCCCACTTCCATTGAGGAATCTTCACCTATCAAGTAAACTCGACATGAATCGATGCTCGCTTTGACTCTGTGACACGCCGACATTTTCCTACAAACTCGCCACTTCCGCTTCAACCACGCCACCGTAATCGCTTCGCAAATCTGGTACATCTTGCTACCTCTAGGATGCATAGCGTATGGGATGCTATGTGCATCCTGAAGAATCGTTTGCCTCAACTCCATGTCCTTCGGCATACAAGCTCTCCCTTGAAAACACAGTACTCAGTCGTGAGTCAAGCTGTAACCTTCTAACCCATAATTCTGTACTTGCGACCTCCGAGTATTCAAACCCTCATCCTCTAACTGTTTCTCCTGGATCTGCTCAATCCAAGTCAGCTTAATCTATAATTCTGCCAAAAGACTCCCATCATCATACAAGCTAAGACGAGCAAACATCACTCTTAAGTCCGCTACCACCTTACGGGTCAACGCGTCAGCTACCACGTTAGCCTTGCCCGGATGATACTCTACCGAACAATCGTAGTTCTTTAATAGCTCAATCCATCTACGTTGCCTTAAGTTCAGATCCTTCTAAGTCAGAAGATACTTCAGGCTCTTGTGATCTATGTAAACTACCGACTTTTCTCTGTACAGATAATGCCTCCAAATCTTCAAGGCAAAAACCACCGCAGCCAACTCCAAGTCATGTGTCGGGTAGTTACCCTCATGCGGTCTCAGCTGTCGAGACGCGTACGCTACTACTTTTCCTTCCTATATCAGCACACATCCCAAACCAGTATGTGATGCATCGTAATAGACTGTGAATACCTTTCACGCCTCAGTCGTACATGCGAACCGAGCTTAGTCGAATATTCCTCAACTTGTCGAAACTTTCCTGCTGTTTCTCCGTCCATACAAATGGAACTCTTTTCCTCAATAGCTTAGTCAACGGTGCCGCGATCAGAGAAAATCCTTCCATAAATCTCCGGTAATACCCTGCCAGACCTAGAAAACTCCGAATTTCAGCCACCAACCTAGGTGGTTTCCAATCCAACACCGCCTCAATCTTGCGAGGGTCCACTCTAATCCCTTCAGCGGACACTACGTGACCCAAGAAAGTCACCTCCCTAAGCCAGAATTCATACTTACTAAATTTGGAAAATAGTTGTTTCTCCCTCAGAATTTGTAATACCACCCGCAAGTGTGTATCATGATCCTCCTCAGTCTTTGAGTACACCAATATGTCGCCTATGAATACTATGACAAAGCTGGTCCAAGCATCTTTGAAACACCCGATTCATCAAGTCTATGAATGTTTGCCAGGTGCATTAGTTAACCCGAACGGCATTACGAAACTTCGTAGTGCCCATACCGAGTACGAAATGCCGTTTTATGCACATCAACCTCTTTCACTTTGAGTTGATGATACCCGAATCGAGATCTATCTTGAGAAAATCGATGCACCCTTCAGCTTGATCAAACAGTCGTCAATCTTCGAAAATTGATGCACCGAATACAGTTCTTGATCGTCAACTTGTTCAGCTGGCGGTAGTCTATACACATCCGCATTGTACCATCCTTCTTCTTAACAAAGAGCACAGGTGCTCCCCTAGGAGATATGCTTGGTCGAATAAAACCTCGGTCTAACAACTCCTGAATTTGGGCCTTTAAGTCCACCAATTCCTTTGGCGCCATCCTATACGGGGCTATAGACTCTGGCGCAGTTTCGGGTAACAGGTCTATACCGAATTCCACTTCTCGATCCGGAGGCAGACTCGAAAGTTCTTCTGTAAACACATCAGCAAATTTCTTTACCGTTCGAACATTCTCCACTGCTAACTCCTTTGCTTCCAAAGCACATACTCAAACCAGAAACGCCTCACAGCCCTACCTGACCATTTTCTCCGCCTTCAGTACAGAGACCACATTCGATAGGTACTCCCTCCTATTACCTATCATCACCACCTCCTCACCTTCCATTGTCCTCAACACCATGCGCTTAGCCACGCAATCCAAAATGGCCTGGTATTTCACCAGCCAATCCATCTTGAGAATCAGATCGAACTCTCCAAACGGCAGTTTCATCACATCAGCCAAGAACACGACCCCTTGAAGTTCTAGGGTACATCCTTATATAGTTTACTTACTTCTATAGAGTGACCTAAAGGGCTTATCACAGTCATCTTCCTAGAAGTAATCTCAGAGTCTAAGTTCATAGTCTTCACTATGCTACTGGCTACATATGAGTGCGTCGATCCCACATCTATCAAAGTATTATAAGGATTTCCAAAGATTAGGAACGTACCGATTATGACGTCCGGTGTGTCACCTTCCTCTTGACACCTCGCTGCGTAGACTAATCCAGGCTATCTAGCCTTTGTACCACCTGCACCTCTGCCTGGTGCTCCACGTCCTCTACCAGATCTATTACCTCTTCTAGCAGTACCACAGCCCCTCTGTGGCTGCTGAACATCCCTCCTGTTCTAAGTATGGTTCTGATCCCCAGACTGCAATCTAGCTGACCGCTTTAGACAATCCCTCACTCGATGCTCCATCAACCCACACTCAAAACATCCTCTATTTCCAGTCCAGCATTCCCCCGTGTGAGACTTTCCATACCGGGCACATCGTGGCGGCCACTGAGTATTATCTGTAGTAGGCCTAGCAGCTTGATTCGGCCCACTATATCTACCCCATTTCTGCTGGTTCCCGCTAGACCTAGATGATCCAGCATTTCTTTTATTCCATCCCCTGTCCCGATTACGTCTCACGATGTTTCACCTCCTCAAAGAACTTTGGCCTTTTCCACTAAGACCAAGCGAACTCTCTCTCTCGTTGTGGAGCAATCAGCAGCCTCAAATCATCCCTTAATCCATCCTCGAATCTAACACACCATTCATGCTCCGTAGCTATAATGCCCCGAACATATCGGTTCAGCCTCAAAAATTTTGCCTCGTATTCCGATACAGATTTATTCCCCTGAACCAACCTAAGAAACGCCTTCCTTTGCGCATCAATATAACTAGACCCAACATATTTCTTCTGATAAGCTACCTTAAAATAGTCCCAAGTGAGGTTATCCATCGCACTATCCCAAACCGTGAGCCACCATTGGGATGACTCATCCCTAGAAGCGACACTATACCCTTCGCTTTTTCCTCGTGATCGGATCCAAGTCATCCATAATTCGTTCGGTCGCTTCCAACTAATACTCAGCCGTATTGGGAGCCACACCAAAAACACCTCGAAATACCTCAGCTCCATTGGCTCGCAGTCGTTCAGATACAGATTTTTGGGCTCCGTGCACTCTACCGCTCCGACCACTCTTTCCAAAGACTTGCGGATCGCTCATGCGACCTTCGCATCCTCCCCGTTTGATCTTGATACCCAATACCAGTAGCTGGTGTGAAACACCCCACACCCGGCCTATGAGAAAGGACCGGATCTGGTATGTTCCTAAAGTGAACCGATTTCAAAATGATTCGTTACTTAGAAAAAAAATTTTCTTTTTAGAAAATGTTGTTTTGGATTGAGCTTAGATTGGAAACCCATTTTATTAAACTTGTAAATCCAATTTGATTTATTACGTCCAAAATAGTTCTTAGCACAATATTTAAAAGTAAAGTAAAAATAAAGAATAATCCATTGGTAGTATGGCCTTATTACATCAAATAAAACCCAAAATAAATATAATTAAGGGTACCAAATGTAAATAAAGTCCAAATAAAATAAAATCTCCAAATGTAGCATGGCCACCTCAAGGTCCACCTACCGGTCAAATCGCCATCATCACCGAAAATAATTCCCTAACGGGTTGAGTCAATGACTCAATGTGCACACAATACTAACATTCAACAATTCAGCATTCATGTTCAATTCATCGATCCATATACAAATGAAATTATGATGCAACCCAAACCCAATCCTAATGGTCCATCCGCTACACACCACCGTACACGCCATTTACACCGTGGGACTACTAAGTCAACCCTCCATCCGCTACACACCATCGAAGGCATTCACCCATATACGTTGTGTCATTAGACACTATAGTCAAATTATACGTTGTGTCATTAGACACTATTCAAATATTGTAACCGGTTACCAAAATTTCGCAATGTGACCGTAGTCAACATATTTAGTTGGTGAGACCAAGTCAACACCTTCGTTGGTGAGACCAAGTCAACACCTATTCTCCCCTTTCACATAAATCCCGAATGCCCCAAAAATTTATATATTATGCATAACTTAATTTCATGTTCATATACATATATTCGCATGTTATAAAATAACATATTTCACAATCCTATCAGAAGTAGGAAACGTACCTGGGTACTTTTTGCCACATTTGTGGTACATAGCCACATACACATTATTATCAATATTCATATATTAGAATAATAGCCATAAAATATCGAAGGTTAGTAAGGGTATACACCTGATTTACTTATTAAGGTTCCTTGAGATCTCGAAAATCCTGATCTAACTTTAGATCTGTTAACCCCTATATTCGGCCATCATTTACTACACATTAATAAACCTATTTGGCTTAAAACAAAACCACATCCTTGTAGGATTTGTAAAAAGGCTTACCTTTGATGCCGATTTAATGTTTATTCAAATCCAAAACTTGGTTTTCCTTCACTTGATGTTCGCCACCTTAAAACTCAACATAAATTAGTTTTCGACTTTTTAATAATTAGATCTAATCTAGGTAATCACATAAACCTTGGCGAATACCTTTAGGGACTTACCTTATGGATTTTAAATCTCAAAACTTCACCTTCCTTTTTCCTTGTAATCGGCAAATTCTAGATCTCGAATAGGTTAGTTTTGATCAATTTGATCTAATTGACTAAGATTTGGCCTTGGCGAATGTATAGACTCACTTACCTCAAATCCAAGTTGATCTTTATTTCAAATTCTGCCAAATCACTTGTTAGATTTGATCTATTATTTGATTATGGAAGGATCTTTTTGCGAATGTACATTGATGTACTTACCTCGTTTCAATCCGGAAGATCCCTTATGCTATTCGGCTATGAGCAGGAGTAGGGATTAGTACCCAAATTTTGGAAAAAGAAAAGAATAGAAGTTGACCACCACGATCTTACCCTTTTGATGTTGTGGATGATTTCTCCTTTACTTAGAATCAGTAAAGATTCGACTTTGACATGAGAAACGAAGAAGAAAATAGAAAAGAGAGGATGGTTTCTTGCTTAGGAAAATTCAGCGAGAGGGGAGAGAGTTAGCAAAATTTCTAAGGGTGGAATGAATGAGAGAAAAGTCTCAATTTTCCTCTTTTAACTGAAATTGCTAGACCAAGAGTCCAAAACTTGGCCACTACTCTCCACAAGTGATAATTTAATCTCTATTAATTATCACCTAATTAAATTAAAAGTATTTAATCCATCCTTTAATTCCTCATTTATCTTAGTAAAGAAAATCCTTTATTTATCACTTTAATTTGACAAGTTTTAATAAAATAAAACTCTTCCCTTCTTAGCAAATAGGTGCCGTCCACCCCTAATACAGGAAGTAAAATAAAACCTTCAATATTTGCTTTCCAAGTGGCTCGAACTCGTGCCATTTCCATAAACCTTAAGTGACACCTTGAGACCACTTTTCCAAGCCCGATTGTGTGTCAAATTTCACCAACTTTTTCTTTTAAGGCCCTCTTGCCTTTATTTCCTATTTTGGGCTTTAAAATTTGTCATTCCGCCTTATTTCTAAGTTTCCTAAAATTTTCGATCGGCTCAGAACTTGCCATTTTCTTACATCTTGAGTGTTTCCAAAATGTTCAAGTTTCCAAAATGTTCAGGTTTCCAAAATGTTCAAGTTTCCAAAATGTTCAGGTTTCCCAAAATGTCTAAGTTTCCAAAAGTGTTCATTTCCATTTCCATTTCCATTTTCATTTCTATCTTCATTTTCATTTCCATTTTCCTTTCCATTTTCATGCATTTCTAGATTTCCAAAAGTATCAAAAATTTATTCATAGTACTTGAATCTTGTCATTTCATACAATTAAACTGGAAATGCATAGGCCCTATTCAGGATGTTACATGGTGGTGGTGGTATCTCATTCTCAGACCCTTGACCAGACCTAACAGGTTTCGATACGGTTACTCCACCTCTACCGCGTCCTCGCACATTTCGACCACGTCCCCTAGTACTCATGTCTATGGTTGCGATTTATCTGTTTAAAAGATTTTTATGAATTAGTCTCTGTTCCACTTATTACCCACGAATAAATTTTATGTAGAGAAATTTAGTAGTGGTTCTTTCGATCATCACACAGTTTTCAGTTCAATTTCCTACCCTTATTCCACGTGTAGGGGTATTCTCGTCATTTTACTACCCGGGGGTATTTTCGTAATTTTAACCTATCGAGGTATTTTGAGTAATTAAAACAAGGTTAATTTGAAAACTTTTACAAATCATATATATTTTCAAAAATTTCCCGAAATCGGGGGCGTTTTGGTAATTTTATAAACCAGGGGTATTTTCGTAATTTTCATAATTCAGGGGTATTTTCGAAAATTTTTTCCAAGATATGGTTCAAGGTGATTTTACAACATAAAGGTATTTTGAAAATTTTCAATTCAAGGGTACCTTGGTAATTCTCCATACTAAGGGCATTTTGGTAATTTTACAAGTCAGGGGTAATTTGGTCATTTTTCAAATCAAGGGTATTCTGGTCTTTTTCCAAATCAGGGGTATTGTGGTAATTTCAAAACTAAAGTTTAAAGTGTTTCAAAACAAAATGGCTGGTCCCTTTCGGATTTTAGTTATGAAGTTTAGCCTGTGAATAAGTCGTCTTAGCTGGGGTGAACCATCGCTACGCACTGTGGGATTCGGGTGAAGAGGAGGTGAGTTACTAGGACGCTTAAATACCAAGCTCCTCCCCGAATCCACTCCTAGACATCGCTGCACTGTTACCACACCCTTGGCTTAGGGGCGTACTCACGTGTTTGTTTAGTGGATCATTAAGTCTTATGTACTTGAGTTGGGGTAAACTATTCCTAGGGTTCAATAATTCCTATTCTATAATCTACGATCCCAAATACCCTTTTCCCCACATATAAATCACACAATCGAGTCAAGTACTTACAGGCGATTGGTGCCGGAGACTCAGTGCCATGCTGTTCAACCCATGCATTTCCAACCAAGAACATTTAAAACCCTACTTTAAAATGTTTTGGGCCTCGGGCCCACAGTCGAGCCTTTGAACTTGGCTCTGATACCAAAATTGTAACACCCCAAACTCGGTCATCACACCATATCCGGATTTGGCATGTCACGGAGTGAAAATATCCTTTTTTTCTTTTTAAAACGAAAGTTTGCCGGATAATTTTCTTGGGAAACCCTTTTTAGAAATCCTTGCTTATAGTCTAATTATTGTTACAAATTTTTAGAAACCATTCAAGTTATATTTGTTATCATATGTTGTGTGATGTTACCCGATGGCAACACTTTAAAGAAAAACGAAGGAGTTATAGTTTTGAAAACATTGCGTTTTGCTAGTTAATTAGTAAAATCATTTATCCTACATAGTTAAAATAATAGCAAAGATGAAAATAACCAAAACAAATCTTAGCGGCCTTATTACATAACCCAAAACCAAAATTTAAAATTTAAATAGTAACTATAAGAATTCAAAGTCCAACGAACATGCATGGCCACCTCGAGTCCTCCCGGCTCCACCTCTGCAATCTATTCACCTGTAAAATATAAGGGACGGGGTGAGTCACCAAGACTCAGTGTGTAAATCCCTAACCCGATAGTGCATTCACTTACACAAGTTATCAGTAAAACATGCAAACCATGCAAAACATGCAACCCATAACCTAGCCATCCAAACACCCTTAACTATCCTGTGTGGTCAAAACCACTAGTGGTCAAAACCACTGATGACCGTAGTCACAAATATATCGGTGTGGTCAAAACCACTGATGACCGAAGTCACAAATCAAGTGATGGGGCCAACCCATCGTGTGGTCAAAACCACTGATGACAATCCCGTATATAATCTCGTGGGGCCAACCCACTATGGTACCAAACCACTGGGACAAGTCACAAATCGGTATGTGGTCAAAACCACTGGTGGTCAAAACCACTGGGACTTAGTCACAAAATATAATATCAAGACGGGGCCAACCCGTCATGTGGTCAAAACCATCGGTGACACCAAAATAAATCATCCCCTCCTCTCATCAAACCCATCATCATGTTCATAACATACATGCCATAGTATCAAATAATCATGCCAAATATCATATAACACAGCATCCAACGAATCATGATGATGTATACTAAAGATCGCATAATAGAGGACTTACTCGGCATCCAAGCTTATACCCACAAGAAAAAGTCACTAATATTAAAGGTTATACAGTAACATATTGAGCATTATTAAACTAATAAAGTGTGTAAGCGTTTACACACCTGACTATACTCAAAATCTCGAAACTATGCGATTCTACGAGATCCCGAAACGTATGCCCTTACTGCACCTACAATCGACCAACACCACCTTTTAGATTTAAAGCCATTCAGCTTATTCACAAATCCCGAAGGATGGATCGTACAAGGTTAATTCCTTACCTTAGTGCTGATTTGGTCTCCTACCAAATCCTGAAACCACACACTAAGCCCCCTTACAATCGGCCACACCCTTAATCGGCTAACAAATCTTCCAACTTCACTTTATTCGGCTACTTCCCCTTCCTCCTACAATCGGCTTAACACATCATTAGAGAACTAAAGGCCATTCGGCCATACCATGAATCCGAAACCAAAAGAGTTTGACACCTTCTTACCTTATTCAACAGATTCGACTTCTATACACCAAAGATCGGCACACTCCAAAAGGAAGGATCAGATTCGACTCTTAATCCCAAAGATCTTAGGAGAAATCGATTTCCAACAAGGGTTAGGAATCATGTCAACAAATGCCAAAATTTGGCTTTTATCCCTATGTGAGTCGACAGAGAAAAGGGAAAGGAAATAATAGAAATTTGGCCAAGAACACTTACCCTCTTCAAATCTGATTAAAGAAGAACCCGAAGAAGATCCACTCCTGGTTGATATTCGGCCAAAGTAACACTAGAATAAAGAAGGATATTCGGCCAAGATGAATGAGAGGACTTTCGGCACAAAGGGGTTTGAAAGAGAGAAAATAAAAGGTGAGTGTAAAGGGTTCGACTATGGTGTTTTCGGCTTGAGCAAAATAGGAAGAAAAAGAGAGAGATGAGGGAGATGAAGATTTCAGCTAGGTACTTTGAGAGAAAAAGAAAATAACACTAATGAGTCTAGGGGGACATTCGGCTATACCAAATGCTCCCTAAAATCGATAGCCCCCTTTGCCCACAGTCCACTATTCGGCCAACTCTTTCAAGTGAGCCTGATACAATTTAAACTCCTCAATTTCCCTCATCTACATCCATTTGACTCCCTCTATCCTTATCTCGAAGAGTCCAATCTGAGCACTCCTCTCCTTGCTTGTGGCGTGAAAAAGAATAAGCAGGAGTGCAATTCCTGCAGCTCGAACACAGGCACTCCCTCTCTGCATGTGGCGTCACTCCTCTGACACCCTAATGGCGCCTCCTTGCCAATTTACCAAGGTAGTTCTTGTGTCAACCTTCCCAAATAAAATCTCTTAACCCCTCTCTCCCTTAGCTTCACTTCCTTAAATGCCAAAATAAAATTCTTAGCCCTAACTCAGGCTTAACCTAGGGTTATAATTAGACCCCAAAACATGTTAAATGAACATTATAATCAATTCATCACATGCAACACAAGCAAAACGCAGAACCCCATTTTAAGGATGTTACATAACAGATTTGGCATTCCTGAAGTTGCAGGAAGCAGATCGAAGACATTAGATCTTGCCTTCCTGAGCGAAGTGGATCGAAGATAGAAAATCTGGCAATCCTGAAGTAGCTGGAGTAGATTGAAGATATTAGTTTGGCATCCCTGAGTTTGCAGTGGAGCAGATTGAAGATAGTAAATTTGGCAATCCTAAAGTTACAGGAGCAAATCAAGATATCAGATCTTGCCTTCCTGAGTGAAGTGGATCGAAGATAGCAAATCTGGCAATCCTGAAGTTACAGGAGCAGATTGAAGATATTGGTCTGGCATCCCTGAGTTTGCAGTGGAGCAGATTGAAGATATTAGATTTGGAAATCCTAAAGTTGTAGGAGCAAATCGAAGACATCAGATCTTGCCTTCTTGAGCGAAGCGGATCGAAGACAGCAGATATGGCAATCCTGAAGTTGCAGGAGCAGATCGAAGCCATACAAGACATATTTTCGAGAAGTTTCAATGAAAAGATCAAAATTACAAATCTCTTCTCTCTGGATTCTTATCACCTTGAAGTCTCAGTGGAGCAGGTCGAAGTTACAAATCCCTCCTCCCTGAGTATATTGAGGATCAACCCTTATTCCCAAGAAGTTTCAGTTAGAAGATCGAAACTACAAATCTCTTCTCTCTGAATTCTCTTCTCTTTGGAGGTGCAGTAGGATAGAACAAAGCTACTTGAAGAAAAAAAGTGCCAAGAAGTCAAGATCTTACAAGACCAGGCAAATTTGGCCCACTTTAAAGTCTTTGCTTCAATCCCGTTACACGACAATGAGCAAAGAAGGGCAACTGTAGAAGCCCAAATTTGCCCGGGCCCATAAGACCAAAAAAAGAGACAAACAGAATAAATGAACCCCATTTTTTAAAGTCCAATAAACGTCCAGTCCAATAATGTCCAAATACAGTTGCGGCCTAAAAGGCAAATAAACCTTAAACTATACACTACCCAATTACAGTAGGCCTAAAACCATTAAAACCCAAATACAAACAAAATTCCTAATCCTACCCAAAATTAACAAGCCCAAAACTTTGTAGGCCCGAATGGCCCAATAAAAAAGCAAGCCTGAACAGCCCAAGAGGTTTAGCAAATAGAAAACCTTAGGGGAGCTTTTCGGAATCCAGCGCCGCAACCTCAGCCTAACTTTTGGACTCCCTCGTGCGTGCCTCCACGCGCGATGCTTCAGTAGCCATGCACTCCACCACACGCATGTCACGCGCGGACCTACACCAAAGACGCCATTCAGATCGCCTCCAACAGAAGCGATGTCGTCACGACCCTCGACCACGTCCGTACCTGCAAAAACAACAAACAAGCAGCAGAGAAAAAAAGAAAAACAGTTGTAATTTTTTTCTCTTCGGTTATAAAAACCAAAACAACCATTTTGTAATAGAGGGGATTGTTTTTATGAACACAAAAAAATTACGAATATAGAGAAATATGAAATCAAAAACAAAAAATTGAAAGGTGGTTTCATCTGAATTCCTGTCTACTTTTTCGAATCAAGTTCTGTTAGCTTTCGTTCTTTTTTTCTTTTCTTTGCATGTGAAAAATAAAGTGGAAGAGAGGGATTTACCTTAGATTGGAGCTCGTCTTTTTCGCCACAATCGAAGTAAGGGCGGACTTCAACACCTTCACGCTTCGCCAGTTGCCGTTCCTAGTTTCGTATTGGCTTCCGATTGGAAAGTCATTTGGTTTGGGTGAGGGACTTGGGTTCGGTTGAGAGGAAAAAGAAAAGGGGGCTAGGGTTTTCTTTGAGTTGAAAAGGGGAATTGGTTTGTTTTCTTTTGCTTTTAAAGGGTTTTTATTCAATGAAGAAACGACGCCGCTTGGGTCCTTCTCCGAGTGGCCTCAAACGACGTCGTATGGTTTGACCTGCTTCGACCCGACCAGGATGAAGGCGTGATCCGCGTTTTCATGAGTTGGGATAATTTCCATTTCAATCCTTCCGCAATTTATTTGTTTTTCAATTAAGTTTTATTTTATTTTAATTTCGCCTTTAAATTTTATGCGCCTTTTCGATTTAGTCCACTTGAGCGTTGCGTTTTGGTTAATCAAATATTTGCTAGATTAGTCCTTAACTATTTGAGCGCATTTTAATTCAAATTTCTTATCTCTGCTTAAATTTTTATAATATAGCTTGTTAACTTTATTTTTACCTCAATTAGTTTTTTTTAGTCTATAAAATTTATCCATTATTTATTTTCAAAAGTCGTTTTAATAAATTATTTTGAATGTTTTAATTTACTTTAAACTTTCATTTATATATATATATTATATATATTTATTTTATTGTATAAATATTTAATTTCAAAACCATATATCATGTATTTCTTTGATGACTTATGTAATCTCTTTATATGTTATTATTTTGTACATACATACATATATAATAATAAGATTTTTGTACATATTATTGATTCTTACATTATTTTATGTATATATTTCCTTTTAAACTTATCTATATATTTAGTTTCTTTTAAAATTATTTATGTATATATACATATTTTTAAATGCATAATTTCTTTTTAAAATATGTATCTAATGAGTTCATTCATAAATTATTTCATTTTAAATAATTCCATAAAATCTTAATTTCAAAATCAACTTACTTTATTTATTTTAAATATATTTGTTAGCATCCAAAATTTTATTTTATGTTAATTTGCCATTGTCGATTTTGTAGAATTATTGTATTTTGTAGCTTATTATTAATATGATATTGAATTTGTGTGTATTTCATGCTTAATGCTTGTGTATCTTGTTATTGTTTTGTGCTTCAAATTCCAACATTTTCAAACCTTTTCTAAATGTTTTATTACATTAAAAATGAATGTTGAACCAATTTTAAAATTGCATATTAAAAAAAAAAGGCAATATTTGTGTGTTTAGAAGTACGGAAAATTACATCCTAACGTGTTGAGTGTCGATTTTTCGTTCAACTAAATAACCAAATACCCTTTTTTTTTACATGTTTTGAAGATCAAAGATGATCTCGATGTCAGATTATAAAGAAGTTATATCCTAACGTGCTGGGTATGATGCTTTTATTCCTTTGAAACGAGTTAATCTTGAGATTCAATTCAGATTTAATAAACTTTTACTCTAGATATTTTCAAGTTTTTGACATTAGGACAACGTTAATCAATTTGGTACCAACTTTGGGCATTGAAAGGGTGCTAACCCTTCCTTGCACGTAACCGACTCCCGAACCCGTTTTCTCAAATTTCGCAGACCAAAATATTTTTATAGGTGACCTGATCACACCTAAACAAAAAGGGATCAGTGGTGACTCCATACCTTTTAAAGTCGATCCCCGTTTTTTCAATCACCGATAAAAAAATGGTTTCGACAACATAGACTTGAAAATAAATCACCGGATAAAACCTGCTAGGCATAAGCCTGAATCACACACCGACACTAGGCCTGCTAGACCCAAGGTCTGATATTTATTCACCGGCAATAAGCCTGCTAGGCACAAAGCCCGCAAATTCACCAGCACAAGGCTTGCTAAGCTCAAAGCTCCAATATCGCTATTATAAAGTCATTCCATAAATAGTCCATACAAACTTTCAGAGGTTTTAACTCAGTCGAATAAAACTCAACCACATTAATTCAATGTTAAATCACATTCATCTACCCTACTATACAACTATAAAATTCGAATCATCATAGTAAACCATTATATATTCAAAATAGATGATGTTTAATTGCTTAAAGACTTACCTCGGATATTGACGTACGTTATAAATCGCTATTCGATTATTTTTGCTTTTCCCCGATCCAAGTCCGATTTCTTTTGTTCATGATCTATATAATTTCAAATTAACCTCATTTAAACACAATTTCATTCAATTAAATCCAACAACACATAAATGGGAAAATTACCATTTTACCCCGATATTTCATAATTTTACAAATTAGTCCTAATTGCACAAAACACAAAATACACAAAATCTCACCACATCATAGGAAGGCCGAATCTTCCTTATGCTCATACTAATCCATATATTTCATTTATTTTTCATTTTAGCCCTTCAATTTATTATTTTTTCAATTTAGTACTAATAATTCAAAATCATCAAAAACTCCAATACAAAATGTAACACCTGGTTTAGGGGCTAGGCAATTCGGGTATAATTCATGTTCTAGTAGGTTTTGGGTGTTTTTGGATGTGTTTTAGAGGTGTAAGAATGCTTGGACGAAAGGGAAGGCTTTGGAAAATTTTGATTTTAGGGTAAAAGGGAAATAGGGCGGGAAGGCCTTAAAAATAATTTGGTGGAGTTTGGGACACAAGAATGCCTTTGGCAAAGTGGCATGGAGGCGCCGCTTGGGGTGGGGAAGGTGACGCCTATAAGGTCTTGGGTTTGATCCAAGAAGCTGACAATCTGGTTTTAATTTTTGGGTGTGGCGTTACAAATGGAAGAAGGCTTTATAAAGAGTCAGGCGACTTTAAGGCACAAAGAACGCATGGGTCAAGTGGTGGCGTGGTCACTTGGTATTGGAGGAAGAGGGAGCATGGGTTCGAGGGTCGGAGCAAAGAGCTTGGCATTTTATATTTTGCTTGTGATGGGTGAAGTAGGAAGGATTAAAATAAATGTGGGGCTTTATGTCAAGAAATGCAATGTGGTAGAGTGGCACAGGCGTTGGGAGAGGCGTGCAAAGACAAGGTCCCGTGTTCGAACCTTGGGCGCTACAATTGGTTTTATTTTATTTTCTTTGGCTTTTGCTAGTTGGACTGACACATGGGTGTTGCAAATTGAAGTTTTTTTCCTTGATGGATGACGGTGGTAGGTGTTAGACGGCAAGATGGGGTAGTATTCTATTTTATCCGGTATTTGTTTTAGTGTAGGATAATCACTATTTTTTTCTTTATTTTAATAGATTGTTTAAGCATTTTTGAATTAATTTGGTGGTGGCTTTTGTTATCTATTTATTTTGATAGACATAAGATGATTTTATTTAGTTTAAAATTAGTAAATAGAGATAATGGTTCTTGGTGGTTTAATTTTTTTATGATATGGATAATTAGTTGGCTAATTCAAATCAATTTGAATTAGTGGCCTGGAGCCTTTGAAGTAGCAAATAGAAGTTGGGAGTCTTCAAGGGGGAGCATGTGCGAATTTGCTATTTAATGGGCGACCTCTTCTTGAATTTTTTTTGGACCCTTTTGCAATTCTTTTACTCCCTTCCTGTTCTTTTATTTTCTTTCTATCCAACCCCAAATCTATACTTTCTTCTTGTATAGTCAACTATTTCACCACTATTGGTAGCCATTGTCAACTACTCAAACAGCAACCTCTCCCACTTTTCATTTCTTCTCTTATTGCTTGAGCCGAATCTCTCCTTAGCCTTTGCCGAAATCTTCCTTGTTGATCTGGAGTTGGTTGGTCGAATATTAAGCAAAGAAGTGGAGCGCTTGGGTCTTTTCTCTAGTCGTTTGTGAAGGACAACAAGGAGGAGTGGTAAGGAGGACTCTTAAGTCCGATTCTTCAAGGTGTTTCAAGAGTCTTAGTCAAACAAAGATTTGGATTTGATCGTTTGTGCTATTTAGGTGCGTAATCATCGCACTATTTCTCGGTTGCTTGCTAACTATTAAACATATGTATTATGTGTAGTTTATTATAATGGCTTAAGTGATGAGAACGGTGATGGTAAGATTATTTGTGATGTATTTATGTATGTATATATTTTATATACTTATGTGATACGATGACTTAACTTGTAGCATCTACATATTTGCATGAGGTGGGGCTTGATTCGATGAAGGAGGAAGTGTACACAAGGTGTACGTGGTCTAATGATAGCTCGGCTACATTAGCGCTTGAGGGTTTGTGTGCTACCTCAAGGAGATGATGGCTAGGTGCCCATCTCGGCAGCTTGATGGCTATGTGCATCACCGTAGACAAATATTGACGTTGAGATCATTTTAGTTGATCGATGGCTCACCACTGACCTTGTGCAAATGAGTTGCCAAGGTAAGGTTTTGGATCACAATGTGATCGGTGGTGGTTTATCCACGGCCTTAAGCGAGAGTCTGCTAAGGTTGGCGCACGTTGGATAATGGGTTGGGTTGAAGTGCATCCTTGCATGGTTTGTTTTGAGGTTTGTGTAGGTATGGGCCAAGCCCATACGTGTGGAAATTTGTGTTGTGGTTATGCATCGAGTCTGTGGACTCACCCAATTATTTTCCTAACATTTCGGTGATTCATGAGTTGGACCGGATCGGAGAGGACACATGGTGGCCCATGCCAAGGAGATGTTTTGGTTATATTAAATATTTAGTATTTCATTTAAATGATGGTTGTAATAAGGATTTATTTTATTATTCGGTATCATTTTATTATTAACTCTATTATGGTTTGTTTAAATTGAAACACTATGTGAAGATGGTTGTATTTTATAACTTACTTATTCAAATATGGAATTATCAAACATGTGGCTATAATTTCAAAAGAACATGGTTTCCAAGAGCAAATAAATTTTTACTATTTTATTCTAAGTCAAAATATTTTCACTAACATAACCGATTCGATTAGTAGTGAATGGGCCGGGTTTGGGGGTGTTACACAAAACATGTTAATCTAAAACATATCTTTAATACTTCCTCATTAAACATCACAAAACACATATATTCATCAATGGCATATCACAAAATATCATAAATTTCTAAAATTAAGACATGGGCTTTGTAGTACTCGAAGAAACGATCTCAAAAATGTAAAAATTTTCAAAAACTGCAAACAAACTAACCTTGATTCAAGCTTAATTATGGCCGAACCTTAGGGAGATTTTGTCTTCCTTTTCTTTTGTGTAGTTTTGATTAAAAGAACAAAGATGAACAAAGTGTACATTATTTTATGTTTTATGAAATAATAATGTTTTATGCATTTAAAAAATTAACCCTTATTAAATAATATAAAAGTTTTACTAACTAAGGTCATTTAAGACCATTGCCGTCCACTACATTTCAAAATGGGCTTCTTACAACTTTGGTACTTCCTTTGTAAAAGACAACATCAATTTAGCCCCTTTTCCAAACAACCACTTAATTTTCACTTTACGCGATTAAGCCCTTTTTATTTAATCGAATATCCAAACGATAAAATTTTAAAACGAAAATTTAATACACAAAAATTCACACATTATAAACACAAAAAATAATTTTAAAATATTTTTCTGACTCGAATTCGTGGTCCCGAAACTACCGTTCCGATTAGGGTCTAAATCGACTGTCACATAAGCGGAGTTGAACACAACCCTAGAAATAGGATGACGTAAATATGCCGAATTAGGGTCAAACCTAATATGGGAGTCCATAGATCGAGTTAATGCAATCTTAGGGGTTTTAAGTAGAAAGAGATTTCAATTAATCAACCTAGGGTTAGACGTTAGTAGCCTCGAAAGAGGTATTAATATAAATTAGGGAATCCTACGAATCAAGTCAAGTGAATAAGTCGTCTGGTTCAGAGTTAGATAGCAAGAGAAGTCTAGGTGAATTCTTCCTCGAGTATTGTCTTAATCAATTAGTTTTCCCACAAGTATTTCCCCAATTCATTCTCTTCGTCTTTGCATCTTTAGCTTAGTAGTTAGTTAATTTTAGATTAGATAAAACAAATCCCTTAATTCTTAGGCTAGATAATAAAAAGAAAGTTAGTATTAGTACTTTTGGTTCCTTTGGGTTCAAAAATTTGGTCTTGCCACTAAACTATACTACTGTTCGATAGGTGCGCTTGCCTCCATCGTTGTCTTAGTTAGTTTTCAAGTTCGATCATTCTTTTCATAAATTTTTAAGACTCTGACATACGATCAATTTCCTAAGAACAAAAAGCTCCTATTTATATACATGGGGTTTACTAAAAATAGCCTAAACTAATTTAATATAAAATCTAAAATAATAAAAATAAAAAAAACTAAATTAAGATTTTCTATTTTTGGATTTTTATAAAATCAAAATATTTGATGTGTCTTTGGCTTCCTCCATCTTTTTGGTTTGGTCCCATTTCAATGATTTTCTTTCAATTTAGCCCTTTTCAGCTTGGTTTTGACCAATTACATCCCTGACAATATTTAAATCATAAAAATACTAATTTAGTAGGTATTGATTCAGAAATAAACTGAATTAAACACAAGAAACCATGCAAATTAACATGTTATCAAATCCCCCTACTTAGCTCATGCTTGCCCTCAAGCATGTTGTTCTTTCAAACATTAGAATTAATTCTAAAATTTATTAGAAATCGAGCCTCCTTTCTGCATCCATACTCAATGTCAACAACATAGGAAAAAATAAATAAATGCTCAGAACATATGGTTTAATCAACAAGTGTCATAAAATTTGAAATATGTGAACTAAATAATTTCATTAAATTGAGTTTGAATCCAATAATTTGCAAGGCATTATTAATCAACTATGATTTAGAAAAACTTTTTAGACATGGTCAAACCTTTTTACGTGAACTAGGATGACAACCTAAGCACCCTATCCCGATTACTCGGTTCAAACAGTCTTTATTATTATTATTATTAGGCTTTGTTAGCGGAATGTTATTAAGTTATCGACTTTTCATTCGAACCTTTTTACGTGAGATGAGATGAAAACCCAAGCACCTCACCCCGGTTACTCAATCCGGTCACATTTTCGAAACATTCACTCATAACTTGAGCCTTTATTTATTTACTATTATTTTTTTATGCACAAACAATTATTTTTTCCAAACAATCAATTAATATGAAAAATCTAGCTACATATATCAACCTTAAAACACAAATGTCGACTAATTTATATACTTGAACATTTAAAATAAAAAAATTACACAATTGTCCAAATTGACTAAGTATGAGATTAAAGGCTCAATGTCAAACAAACTATCGAATGAATTCAACGTAAGATTGAACACATGCAAAAGAGAGACATGCAACAAAAAGAAATCATGCATATTCATCATCAATCTCCACCCCCCACTTAAACTTTGCTTGTACTCAAGCATGTGTCATATTAGAGAAAAGAAAAACAGCAGCTAAAATAATAGGTAAAAAGAAAAGTTTAGAATACTCCCTGTAAAAACCCATTTTCGCCCGGGCCCAATACCAAAATATTTAAAGCCAAAAATAAAATAAATAAATAAATCCCATTAATAAATGTCCAATTACACACCCAATAAATAGCCCATCAGTCCTTTAGTCCAAATCTATTATTACACCCAGACCCAACAAATTAAAACTCAATCACTAGACTAAACTAGCCCAATTCTAAGCCATCTCGAATGACCAAGATACAGAATAGAACCAAGTGGCCCAAGTGGTCCAACAGTGAAGTAATTTGGAAAACCCTAGAAGCAACGGGAGTCTCTTGGTGCCTCTGCTCGCACGAGTGGCTCTTCCGTGCAGCCTCGTCACTCTCTACGCGCGCCTTTGAGCTTCCTACGTGCATCCACGCGCGCCTCTAGAGCTTCTAGAATACTCCAGCAGCCTTGCAATACCCACGTGCGCCTCTTAGCATCCATGCCAGCCAAGCATGCGAGCAACAGCCTCCACAATGTTTACCTGCAACAGAAAGCAGCAACAAAAAAAAAAAAACGAGAATATAGAAAAAGAAAAGAGATCTGGTGTATTTCATTTTTTTTCTCAAGCTATAAAAAGCCAGATACTAACATTGTAGAGGGGATTCGATTTTTTTTATACACACACGCATATTCAATAGAGAAAAATAGAGAAAGGTGATTTTATTTTTTTATTCGATTATGAATTTCTTTTTTGCTAGTTGTTTTTGGTATAAAAAAAGAGCGAAAATACAAAAAGGGGCAGGGATTACCGTCATAAGATCTGGACCTCGATTTCTTCATTGCTATCGGGGGTATACTAGGGCTTTGGTCAATTTTATTGGGCCTCCGTGCACCACTACTCGTCGTTATGATGGCGTTTTAATGGAACGAAAGGGCATGAGTTGATTGAGAATTCAAAGGGGCTGAAATGTTTTAAAAAAAAGGGTTTCAGAAGTCTATTGAAGGAGATCGGCGAAGGGAGAGCGTCTGGATTGCGGCAGAGAAACAAAGAAAAAAAAGGGGGCTAGGGTTCTGGGTTGCAAAATAAAAAGATTAAGGTTTTCTGATTTAATCTTAAGGTTTATTAACCTTTTTTTAAAATAATAATAATACAAAACGGTGCCGTTTTAGAGGGTGTAGATTCGCGTTGACCCGCTTTATGACCGGGATCCGCGCCTTTCCTCTTTAAAAGGACTGTTCACGCATTTAGTCCCACTGCTCTCTGATTCTGTAGCAATATAGTCCTATCCAAACGCATCGTTCTGGCTAATTGGATTATTTTCTAACTTAGTCCTTATTAATTTATGCGCATTATATTTTAACCCTTTTGGATTTCATTTAGGATTTATTGCCTTTTAGCCCTCTAGTTTCGTTTTGATTTTCAATGTAATCCTTAAATTATTTAGTTAATTATTTGTTTATTGACTTCTTTAATTATTTTTAATTAATAGATAATATTACATATTTCAAATTGTTTTAGCCATTATATATTTATTTTTATATATGATATTTTGATTAATTCTATATATATGTTTATATATACATATCATTTATATTAAATTGTCTCATGTATATACTATTAATTTTATATTATTTTATATATATGTTTATTATGTATATAATTTATTTCTTATGAATATTATTTATTTATCCTATACACTTTTATATATTATGATTATTTTATATATATATATATGTTATGACAAGTTTTAATTTATATATTACTTAAATTAATCACTACAAAGAAAAAGCTTTTAGCGGCATTTATAAGCGTCACTAAAAGTGTTTGCGGCGCTTTTAGAAGCACCGCAAAAAACGCCGCTAAATCAACCGCCACAAATTTTTTCAGCGTTTAAGAGAAAAAATGCCACTAAAGATCATGACTTTTAGCGGTGTTTGTGGCAAAAACGCCGCTAAAAGTCATGAAAAATAAAAAAAAATTATTATACTTTTAGCGGTGATTTTTTCCAAAAACGCCGCTAAAAGTCATGAAAAATAAAAAAAATTATAACATACCAAAATCCAATTTAAAATGTATAAATTAATTTGAAGACATTAAAATGAAAATTATAGAAGAATACATATTTCTATAATTCCATCTAATAACAAGCATGTGAGATTTGCCTAAAATTATAAAAATGCTCCTAATAACAAGCACATTCCATGACCCCAGTCACCAAACATCACCGCAAAGAGAAATGGAAAAGTAACAACAGTGTAAACTGCAAGATTTGCCTATTGATATCTAGCAATCTTGTAAAAAGTTCTCATGTTAGTATCCTCGCTAAAATGTAAAACTTCAACAAGAAATGATAAAAAGTGAAGGCGGATGATTCATTTAATTGATCAAGAACAGATGAAGTCGTAGTCGAAAAGCGGACGAGATACTTCAATTTTGACATATTATAGTGTTGTTACATAAATCTTCTAAGAACTAGCTTCACGGTTAGGAAGCAATTCATGCCCCCAAAGATATCATATTTACCATCTAAAACATAAACCACCCAATGAACCCAATAAGATTCTTAATCTTGGACAACCGTTCAATTTAAAGTGAGTAGCTTATACAAATTTGTCAAAACTATCAATGAAGCATGCCATCCATGTGTTAAAGCAACATAGCATGTAACACCCCAAACCCGGCCCATGAGTCCTGACCGGATCTGGTATGTCACGGAGTAAAATATTTTGAAGGACATTGATTTTCTGGTGAAAATTTGATGAAATTTGGTTAAGGAATTAAAACGGTGTTTGAAAACTCAGTTGGGCTTTTATAAATATAGTTGGGTTGTTCAACCCTTTGAAATTGTTTGATTATCTAAAATTTAAGGAACTTTCAAGATCATGATTGGCGTGGTGAATTTTTGTTACCCGATGGTAACATCCTTCTAAAAACCCGTAGAAATTAATTAAGTTTGAAAAGTTGCTTTTAACCTGTTCAATTAATTTTTATAAAATTTCATTAAGTAATGTAACATGAGTAAAATAAACATCCAACAATAATTATCGGCCTTATTACAAACCCAAAATGAAAACTTAGAAAATAAATAATAATGACTTTAATAGAATGAATTTAAATCCTTCGACAAGCATGGCCGCCTCGAGTCCTCTCCGTTTAATTATAAGCCTTCTTACCTGGGCCCTTTTTCCTTTTAACGCCAAAGCCTAAAAATAAACTCCTTAGCCTACCATGACTCAAACCCGAGTCCATGCACCAAGGTCCTTTAAGTGGCGCCCACCACTCCGCCTCGACTTTCATGTCAATAAGCCCCGATTTAATTATAAGGCCTTCCTAGGCCTAACGCCCAAAAAGCCCACAAGGGAAAATATTTCCTCCTTGTATCTCCCATGGATCGAACCCAAGACCTCCCTTGCCAACCACACGCTACCGACCCTTCGCACTGAACCATTCTTGTGTCATAATTCACCCAAATTTTATTTAAGCCCTAACTTCACCTAGCTCCCTCCTTTAAAACACTTAGGAAGAATTTTTTTTTAATCTAGGTCAGGCCTAGCTCGGGTTATTTTTTTTTAGACCTAAAACATGCCAAATAAAATCATACTCTTTATTTCCTCAAGCACACAAGGAAATTAATTAAATTTTAACAACCCCTAATTTAGGGTGTTACAATTCTACCCCTTAAAATAATTTCATCCTCGAAATTACTTACTATCGTTCATCCGCATGTCTAACTCACTACACTACGCTATTCTTTGACTTCGATCTTAATAAAACTATCATATCTAACGATTGCGATTTAATCGATTAAGAAGTTTTATGTATTAAAAAAAAATTTTGTTTCACTGATTATCCGCGAAGAAATTTTATGAAGAGAGTTTTAAGGGTGGTTCTTTCGTAAACATACAAACACACAGTCTTCCATTCATTCAATCCAAAGAGACATTGTTGATTTCATTGTGATTGTTTTTCCACTACCCAGGGGTATTTTCGTAATTTGTCCTACAAAGGTATTTTTGTAATTTTTCAAAAATAAAAGTTTTCGGAAGATTTTATCAAAAATTATTTTAAAACTCTTAATTTCCCGGGGTATTTTGAAAAAAAAATTTGAAATTCGGGGGTCTTTCGGTGACTTTGAAACTCAGGGGCATTTTGGTAATTTTTCACAAATCAGGGTGAATTTGTAAAATTTGATAAATCAGGGATGTTTCAAAAAGTTGTAAAACTTTGGGAGTTATTTTTAAGAATTTATCTTCCATTTTGATGGTGTTGCAAAAATTTTGAAAACCAAGGTCATTTTGGTAATTTTGTTGGTTAGGGCAATTTTATAATTTTACAAAATCATGATGTTTTCGATATTTTGTAAATTAAGGTTTTTGGGCACTTTTCATGTGATGAAATTTTTGATTAAAACCGTGTGTATTTTGGGAATTTCATAATTCAAGGCGTTTTCGTAATTTTAACCTAAGGTATTTTAGTAATTTTCACATTCGGGCATTTTCTCAAAACAATTTCCAAAATTGGGTTCTAAGTATTTTCATAAAAGAAGGATATTTTAAAATTTCTATTTGAAAAAAAATTTCATACGGAGGTATTTTGGTAATTTACAAACCAGGGGTATTTTGGTCATTTTTCAAATTGAAGGGTATTTTGGTCTTTTTTTTAAAAAAAAACTAAGGTTTTATTTATTTCCAAAATTAAAACGGCTAGTCCCTTTCGGGTTTTAGTTATCGAATTTAGCCTGTGAGTGTGTCGTCTCATTTAGGATGAACAGATTACTACGCACTGGTAGGATTCAAGTGAGTAGGAGGTGAGTCACGAGGATTGCTTAAATACCGTGCCCCCACCAATCCAATCCTAGACATGCGTATAACAATTGCCACATCTTTTGCTTAGTGACAACTCACATGGTTTGTTTAGGTAATTATTAAATCTTATGCATAGTTGGGGTACACTAGCCCTAGGGTTCAACAGTTTCTACTCTAGTAGTCTACGTTCCCTTATTTACCCTTCTACCCCTCATCAAATATTCATAAAAATGGATAGAAGTACTTACCTGGGCGGATAGGTGCCGGAAACTCGGTGCCATGCTGTTCAAACCACAAATAATTTCTCAAACATTATAATAAGGCCTACTATCAAAAACCAAATATTTTGGGCCTTGGGGCCCCCACAGCCGAGTTTTGAACCGGGCTCTGATACCAATTTTGTAACACCCCAAACCCGGCCCATGAGTCCTGACCGGATCTGGTATGTCACGGAGTAAAATATTTTGAAGGACATTGATTTTCTGGTGAAAATTTGATGAAATTTGGTTAAGGAATTAAAGCGGTGTTTGAAAACTTCGGTTGGGCTTTTTATAAATATAGTTGGGTTGTTCAACCCTTTGAAATTGTTTGATTATCTAAAATTTAAGGAACTTTCAAGATCATGATTGACGTGGTGAATTTTTGTTACCCGATGGTAACATCTTTTTAAAAAACCCGTAGAAATTAATTAAGTTTGAAAAGTTACTTTTAACCGGTTCAATTAATTTTTATAAAATTTCATTCGTAATGTAACATGAGTAAAATAAACATCCAACAATAATTATCGGCCTTATTACAAACCCAAAATGAAAACTTAGAAAATAAATAATAATGACTTTAATAGAATGAATTTAAATCCTTCGACAAGCATGGCCTCGAGTCCTCTCCGCTTTAATTATAAGCCTTCTTACAGGCCCTTTTTCCTTTTAACGCCAAAGCCTAAAAAATAAACTCCTTGCTTACCATGACTCGAACCCGAGTCCATGCACCAAGGTCCTTTAAGTGGCGCCCAAGCCACTCCGCCTCCTCGACTTTCATGTCAATAAGCCCCCTGATTTAATTATAAGGCCTTCCTAGGCCTAACGCCCAAAAAGCCCACAAGGGAAAATATTTCCTCCTTGTATCTCCCATGGATCAACCCAAGACCTCCCTTGCCAACCACACGCTACCACCACGCACTGTAACCATTC
This sequence comes from Gossypium rotundifolium, assembly GCA_025506655.1. Lineage (NCBI taxonomy): Eukaryota > Viridiplantae > Streptophyta > Magnoliopsida > Malvales > Malvaceae > Gossypium > Gossypium rotundifolium. The sequence goes on from CP106733.1 coordinate 38,649,305, forward strand.
TTGTGTCATAATTCGCCCAAATTTTATTTAAGCCCTAACTTCACCTAGCTCCTCCTTTAAAACACTTAGGAAGAATTTTTTTTTTAAATGCAGGTCAAGCCTAGCTCGGGTTATTTTTTTAGACCCTAAAATATGCCAAATAAAATCATACTCTTTATTTCCTCAAGCACACAAGGAAATTAATTAAATTTTAACAACCCCTAATTTAGGGTGTTACATAGCATCATATTAGAACTCACCCATATGCATCAACAATCTCCGATATGCATGCCATCCATGTGTTAAAGCAACATAGCATCACAGACCTCCCATGACCTTGAATACATAGCCCTTAAACTCTGTTGAAGGATAATTAAAGGGTGAGCAAATTGCGATTATGAAGCCCGGATGCACCAGCGAAACTTGAGGCGATGAATGAAAAGCTAAAGGTAACTTGAAACATCGTCACCAAGGACATCACCATGACTTCCTGTGAGATCCTCTTGTCAAAAAAGGCTCATTGCATTTTCAAATGTCAATGTGAGAATACTTTCTTCTTAATATAAATGAACAACTACCAATTGGCATTGACGTAAGAGTAAATAGATGCTCACAAATACAATTAGGCCAAGCTGCTTAAAAGAAACTATTATTTTAACATAATAATCAGCTACAAATTTAACAGATGAGCTATTATCTTATAAGGTATATTTGTCGCACCGATTAGATACAAATAAGAATATGGTGAACTGTAAAAGAGAACATGCGAACTTAACTATAAAGTCCGTCCTCAAACTTGGCCACCATTGTGGATGACATACAACCCATGCCAAGAATTCCCACCCACCTTACAAGATTTCCAAACTCCACATAGATAGAAAAGTCTATGAGACAAGATTTTTAGGATAACGGTTAGATTCTTCCTCCATTTAGAGACAGCACGAATGACTCAAGTTAGCTTGTGGTGATTGACATAGTAGAACTTCAATATTAGTGTAGTTCCAATTAGTTCATATTAGTTCTCTATGCACTAATCTTTTTAACAATTTAGAATAATTTTTCATTTGAAGCTAATTTTGTAAAACATTTGAGTTTCTAAGTTATACCATAATATGAAAGGAAAGGGAAAATACAATGTAAATTTTTTAAAAATAAATTAATCCCTATACGTTGGATCAAAGAGCAAATCAGTCATTTACTTCATACTAACATACATGAACTAGTTTTAAAAAGAGAAATAGATTAATTTTTTTAATAAAATGATTAGTTTGCTCTTTTATCTAAGATACAAAGACTAATTTGCCCATTTTTTAAGTAGAGGGGACAATATGTAATCTGTCTTTTAATACAAGTACCTCCATAGTTCTTTTACCGTTCAAAGTGTATTTGATAAGAAAATTTACAGTAAAAAATAAAGGAGTAGCAATTACTTCAAAGCAATAGCTAACAACAAAAGAGCCATACCATTTTATCTTCAAAGTAATCAGTATCACACCGGAGAATGTACCATTTTTTATTATGGCACAAACCAGCACCGAAATGTTTCAATGTACAGGTTTCCACTAGCATGTTCCAACCGATATGATCGGAACCAGTAGGGAATTGACTACCTTAGGGGTTTTACCAATAAATTACATACTAAAAACCTAGCATTATACTCCACACATAAACAACCTTCTTATACTACTAATATAAAAATCTATAGTGAAAAGCTCAACTCAAGTGAATCAGTAAAAGGGTTTCCACTTTTAAGGATGTTGTTGTGGTATTAACAAAAACAAAAGTGGGGAAAGGGAAAGAAAAAATAGCTCTAATTATACTAACAATGAAATCTTACATTTGGATCATACCACCAAAATTAAAAACTCGGTGGGAACAACCATCCTGAATGGGATGACAAGCTGCGAGACAACCCACATGAACACTAAAATGAGTAATACCAATGCGTGAAAAAACATAATGTTACCTTAAATACTCTCCTCTGCATCATCAAAACGTTGTTGGTACCTAAGGCGTTGAAATTATATGCGGGGAAAAACAAAACCAAAAATAAGTAAGATTTGAAAATACTTAAATCAATAATTAAAATAAAAAATTTGATAAAAATCATAAGCACAAATTTTATTTACAAAACAATCAGGGAAAATGTTTGCACAAAAAGTATAACATCAAATATAGCAGAAGGGCATGTTTCTAGAAATTATATTCTCCTGCAGATCTAATTATTACCTGTGCACAATATACATAAGAACAAGTATACCCAAGTCATGAGCCTTATCTATCGGTGACTTGAGGTCATCGAGGGGTTCAAAGCGGCTGCTAGGTACAAAGAAGTTTGTCACATGGTACCGCAAAATATTAAATGCAACTTGTTATAAGTAGAAAATGTTAGTTTCCACAACCAACATACACAACAACAAATAGATTTGAGCTAATATTACGATGGAGGTAATACCCGAAGCTAGCATAATATGAGTGCTCTTGAATAGCCATGATCTGAATAGCATTGTACCCAAGTCTTTTAATACGGGGAAGAACATCATCTCTAAAGTTGGCGTATGTGTTAATCATTGGCTCCTACATCAGAGAGTAGATAATACTAAGAGAATTGTAACAAAGAAAATAAAGATCAAAGGTGCTCGTGGGACAATTTTTCTTTGAATGACGGAATGCATGAACATTAAGTTTTATGTTAGTCATATTCTATACAAACATGTTAGTCTTATATCATATGCATATGCCATTATCCATAGTGAGACCAAACATAAGTCTAAAATGTTTATTGACGCAAAATCAAATGTTTAACCACCAATGGAATGGAACTACCTAAACGAAGGATAAGGATTAGATGTTAGAATCTTAACTATAAATTTCAAAGTAGCAATATAAAGCTAATTTAAATTTAAAGTGGTTTTAAACTATAAATTTAAATTTAAATTGTAGAAGCTGATGGAAGTCGCTCCACATCTGAACCTCCGATTGCAGCCCAAAGAGGAGCATCACTTGCAACCTATACAAGATCAAGAAGATTCCTGACTTAGATTCAGTTGTAGATGAGATTTTAGGATAATCGTGTACCGCTTTCTCCATTTACAATTATCATTCATCCCTGCCCTTTACAATAGATTTTTCTTTTAAATCTTGGGAAATTTCTTCCTTTTTTTTGTTTGTTGCAATCTAGTTCACTAAATTAATTAAGTAGAAAGCGGGAAAACTTTTAATGATATAACAGTACCTTATGAATTGTGAAAGCCAATGCAAGTATTTGAACCCCAAAAAGGAGCTCGAGAATAGTGGTCACAAATTTTAGCGACATACAACATTCTTTGGGCTCAAAATCATTCATAACCTAAATGAAATTTAAAATGCGAGCAGATATTCATGTAGCGGTTTACATGATTAAAACAATTGAGGAACTAAGACAAACATGAGAAAATCAATTAAACTTCCATTATGCTAATACCTCCGGAAAAGTTTAACAGTTCGACTTCCCTTAGAATAGCCACCGGTATACCGTGTATTATTTTTTGCCTTCACAAGAAGAAAATCCTAAAAAGGAAAAAAGAAACCCCAAGAATTTATGTTTTTTTTATTTAATTAACCTATTTAAACATCATCAGGAATCAAATAAAGAAATTTTCGAACCAAACAAACAAAAAAAAGTTAAAAAAAAAACTTTAAAGAAATCCCTAGATAATGAAACCTAGATCAGGAAATAGGAAATGGGATTGATTTTTGGTGAAAGAAAAGAACAGATCTAAGTTTAAGAAGAAGGAAAAATGAGGATGGAGAATGAGAGTACCTCATAAACCAAGTCGAAGAAAAGATCAGAGGAGAGGAGAGTCTATTGGATTTGAGAGATTTTTGTGAGAGAAGAAAGAAATCTGACAGAAAATAAAGAGAGAGGAGTGCACTGCGTCTGATAGTTTTTAGACAAAGATTAGGGTTATTTGCTAGCTTTTTTTGTGGCGTTTTTAATAAAAGCGCCACTATAGTTTTATTTTTATGGCATTTTTTAGAAAATCGCCACTATTACTGTAACATCCCAAATTGGGCTTAGTAAAATTGGGCCCAATGGGCCTTGGACATAAGAATGTTTAAAATTCTGAGAACAAGAGAATGGCATTATTGCAAATTGGACTTGTTAGTTAAGTGAATTAGGAAGGTTACGAGGTTTCTATAAAGTCTCGGGTTTAATTGGGCCTTAGGAAAAATTTGGTATTTTAGCACTTTAAGGAGATGGAGTAAGTGACCTTAAAACATATGGAAATAATTGATTAAATAGCTAGCATAAGTGAGCAGTTAGTAAAGAGGCTATGGCACCACATGTATTACCTTGATGGAAGGAGTTCGAATCACTTTGTATGCAATTTGACTTTTATTTTTGCTTCCCTTTATTGTGTCGGTCAAGGAGTAATTTTGGCAAGGGTGGACTTCATTATTTTGGTAAGGTGGATAAAAGAATAAGGCAAGGATGAAGTTAGGGAAAGAAATCAAAAGAAAAAAGGAATGTAGGGGGAACATGTGGCATATTTTAAGGGAAAGGTTATGGAAAGGGTGGTTGGCAAAGTTTTTGACCTTTAGAGCATGTATGTAGACGGTTTTAGGGGCTATAGAGTGATAGCCGAAATTGCTTAGTCTTTTGGTAGGATTTTTGGTGTTGATTAGGCCAAAAATCACTTTTGCACAATTTGGTGTTTTTCTCTCAATCCTTTCTTTTGCTTTGTGCCGAAATTCCTAGCCTTGGTGACCATATTTTCTCCTTTCATTTTACTTTGGTCGAATTCTTCAAGTACATTTGTGCATCTTCTTACTCGTTTGCTTGATCAAGGCTTTCATCTCTTGTTTATCTCCCTCTTGATAGCCGAATATTCATTTTCATTTACTTTATAAACCGAACTCTCACTTCCTTTCTACCTTTCTTCTCATCCGTACTTACATTCAATCTTTGATCAATCGGTAAGCGTTCTTCCAACATTTATCTCGTTTTCTTTCTCTTGGTGCCAAATATAAGTTTTGATCTGGGAGGAACCGAATCATCATATTTTTGTACTCGCTCCAATAAGATCATTTCTTTCTTTGTAGTGGTATAGAGGAGTGCCAATTTTCTACCACATCGCTTAATCGACCTTAGCCATAGGAAGATTGTGTGAAATGGGAATTTCATTGTTCAAGGTAAGGAAGTTCTCTCTTTTCAATAACTTCCTTGGTTATATTAAGTTGAAGGATAATTTCAATAACTTCCTTGGTTATTGTATTAAGAGGATTGAAGGATAATTAATTGACTAATTCAATACTAATCGAATCCAGAAATCTATGCTATGCTCCTCCTTGTATTGGCCAAGCACTAAATCTCATCAAGAGTTAGTTTGACTTTTAAACAAACAAGAATTAGATCTAATTATCAAAATAGGCCTTGGCGAAAGCTATAGAACACTTACCTTGTGGATTTTAAATCCAAAAACTCTTAGAATAACTAGGGAACATGGCCTGGCTATGGTGTACTTCGGAAAAGAACTTCTCTCCTTCCTTGTAGCCTACACTTAGTAAATCCGAAAGATCTCTTCATGTTTTAGGTGCTTAATCGCTCGATCTATCCCTCGTAATAAGAGACTCGGATTGTTGGTAAGTGATATAGATTTTAATCAATCGAAATATTGGTTGAAGTGGTCCACCTCTTGGGCTTCTGAAGCAAAATAAAACTTATTTTATTTGCTTCTTATGTGACTCGAACTCAAGCCCAAAACCTTTTGCATGTGAGCCATTTTTAAGGCCTTAGGTGGCATCTTCAGCCACTTTTCCAAGTCCGTTATTGGGTCAAATTTCATGTACTTTATATTTTAGGGTCACTTGGCCCTAAGTTCCCTTTGGGCTCCAAAATTCGACATTAGGGGTCATTTTAAGTTTCCAAAATTTTCGCTGGCTCTGTATTTTTCAAGTTTCCAAAATGTTTAGTTTCCTATTTTGGCTTGGTTTCAAAATGTTTAGTTTCCTATTTTGGCTTGGTTTCCAAAATGTTCACTTTCTAATTTACTTGGTTTCCAAAATGGCCACTTTCCTATTTTAGTTTAGTTTCCAAAACTTAACATTTCTAAAGCATTTCCTTACATTTCCATACATCTCCTTACATTTCCACACATTTCCATACATTTCCATACATTTCCTTTCATTTCCATATATTTCCATACATTTCCATACATTTCCATACATTTCCTTACATTTCCTTTCATTTCCTTTCATTTCCTTTCATTTCCTTTCATTTCCTTTCATTTCCTTTCATTTCCTTTCATTTCCTTACATTTTCCTTACTTTTCCTTACATTTCCTACATTTCCTTACATTTCCTTACATTTCCTTTCATTTTCTTTCATCTTAGGGTTCTTGAAACTCTTGAACACATCCAACACACCCAATCGATCCCACTATCTCATGAATTACGCATCGAACGCATAACCCCTAATCTAGGATGTTACGCTTCTACCCCTTAAAATAATTTCGTCCTCGAAATTACTTACTAACAAAAAATCGTACATCTTAACTCATTGTATACGCTTATGTTGCATTTCTGATCTTAATAGAACCATCATACTTTTCAGCACAATCTCTAAGTTCACGTCCCTTAGAACTCATTTCTAACGTCCGATTTAATCGATTAAGAAGTTTTCACGTCCCTTAGAACTCATTTCTAACGTCCGATTTAATCGATTAAGAAGTTTTATGTATTAAAAATTTTTTTTTGTTTCAGCGATTAACGCGAAGAAGTTTTATGAATTTTTTTTTTTAAAGTGGTTCTTTCAGATTCATACATGCACACGCTTTTCATCCATTCATACATCCATCAAACAATTATGAACCTTTGTTCATTCGGAGAAACGTTGTAGTTTTTCATTTGTTGTTGTTTTACCACTACCCGGGGTATTTTCGTAATTTGTCCTCTGGGGTATTTTTGTAATTTTTCAGAAGAAAAACGTTCCTTGGTGTTTTTGTCAAAAAGTATTTTTGGAAATCCAAAATCTCGAGGTAATTTGGAAAAATTTTGAAGTCAGGGTATTTCGATAATTTTTGACCTCGGGGTATTTTGGTAATTTTTTCACAAATCGAGTAAATTTGTAAAATTTAATAAATTTCGGGTATTTCAAAAGTTGTAAAACTTTGAGGGTTCTTTTCGAAAAGTGTTCCTTCAAAAATGGGGATGTTGCAAAAATTTTGGAAATTAGGGTCATTTTGGTAATTTTGTAAGTTAGGGGCAATTTTGTAATTTTTTTCCCAAAATCACGGTATTTTGGTATTTTACAAATTAGGGTTTTTTGAATGTTTATGAAATGTTGAAATTTTGGTAAAGCTGTTGAGTAGTTGAATATTTTATAAACCAAGGGCGTTTTGGTAATTTCACCCCTAAGGGCATTTTTGTAATTTTCGCAAATCAGGAGTTTTTCAAAGAATGTTGTAAAAATTAATTTTCTCAGATTTAAAAGAAAAGTTTTAAAGGTTTGAAAAACTAGGGTTTGTTATTTTGTTCTCTCTTCTCTTTCTTTTTTTTTAAAACATGGCTAGTTCCCTTTCGGGTTTTAGTCATTATGTTTAGCCTATGACCGAGCCCTCTTGGTCAGGGTGAACCAAAGCTACGCACCAGGCAGGATTCGTGTGGAGAGGAGGTGAGTCACGCGGACTGCTTAAATACCAAGCTCCCACCGAAACCATTCCTAGACATGCAGCGAGAGGTTGCCACACCACTGAGCCTCCGAGTTATGGTGAACCAGGCTACGCACTGGGTAGGATTCTGCGAAGAGGAGGTGAGTCACTAGGACTGCTTAAATACCAAGCTCTTCCGATCCAATCCTAGACATGCGTACAAGGGTTACCACACCACTAGCTCAAATGACTTAGCCATAGGTTGGTTTAGTACATTAAGTCTTATGTGTTTGTGTTTGAGTAGTCTAATCCTAGGGTTCAAGTTCCTATCATTCTATTCTACGTTCCATGCCTTTTCTACCCTTATATAAATCATGAATCACACATATAGTTAGGGGTACTTACCGGTGGATCATGGGTTCGGAGACTTAAGGGCCATGCCAAAAGCACCTTATTTTTCAAAGGAAATCATTTGGGCTCAATTCAAAAGCGTTTTGGGCTGAGCCCACGTGCCGAGAGTTTAAAACCTGCTCGATACAAATTGAAACACCCACACCCTACCCACGAGAATGGACCGGATCTGGTATGTTCCTAAAGTAAACTGGTTTCAATAATTTTTTGTTACTTAGAGAAATTTGTAAAATTTTTTTTGGAAAACTATTATTTTGAGTTGGGCTTAGGTTGTAAACCCATTTATTTATACTTGTAAACCCATTTAATTAAATACATCCAAAATAGTTCTTAGCATAAAACTTAATAGTAAAGCAAAAATAAAGAGAAATCCACTTGGGCCTTATGGCCTTATTACATCAAGTAAAACCCAAAATAAAATAAAAGTAAAAAGTCCAAACTAAATAAAATCTCCGAATGTAGCATGGCCACCTCAACGCTCTAGGCCGGTCAAATCCTTTATTCATCACCGAAAATAGTTCCCATAACCGGGTGAGTCAACAGACTCAATGTGCACACAATACTAACATTCAACAAATCGGGCACTCATGTTCAAATCATCGGATCCATATAAAATGAAATTATGATGCAACCCAAACCCAATCCTAATGGTCCATCCGCTACACACCACCGTACACGCCATTCACACCGTGGGACTACTAAGTCAACCCTCCATCCGCTACTCTCCATCAAAGGCATTCGCCCATATTCATTGTGTCATTAGACACTATAATCAAATTTATACATTGTGTCATTAGACACTATTGTAACCGGTTACCAAAATTTCGCAATGTGACCGTAGTCAACATATTTAGTTGGTGAGACCGTCAACACCTTCGTTGGTGAGACCAAGTCAACACCTATATTTAGTTGGTGAGACCGGTCAACACCTTCGTTGGTGAGACCAAGTCAACACCTACTCTTCCCCTTTCACATAAATCCCGAATGCCCCAAAAATATATACAATGCATAACTTACTTAATTTCATGTTTATATACATATATTTGCATGTTATAAAATAACATATTTCACAATCCTATCCAAAGTAGGAAACGTACCTGGGTACTTTTTGCCACATTTGTGGTACTTAGCCACATTCACATTCTTATACATATTCATATATTAAATAATAGCCATATGAAATATTGAAGGTTAGTAAGGGTACACACCTGATTTGCTTAATAGATTCCTTGAAATCCCGAAGAACGATCTACCGATCTAGATCTTTATCTCCTAAATTCGCCAAATATTAAAACATATTAACAAACCTATTTGGCTTAAAACCAAATCCTAGTAGGATTTGTATTACTTACCTTGTTGTCAATTCAATACTAATCGAATCCGAAATCTATGCTATGCTCCTCCTTGTATTCTGGCCAAGCACTAAATCTCATCCGGGGTTAGTTTGGCTTTTAAACAAACAAGAATTAGATCTAATTATCAAAATAGGCCTTAGCCGAAAGCTATAGACACTTACCTTGTGGATTTTAAATCCCGAAACTCACCGAATAACTAGGGAACATGTGGCCTATGGTGTACCTTCAGGAAAAGAACTTCTCCTTCCTTGTAGCCTACACTTAGTAAATCTCGAAAGATCTCTTCAAAGTTTCGGCAACCATGAACATTAATGGGATTAGCCCTAGATTTCGATAAGTCTAAAATATAAAAGAAATCAAACCAAACTTAGATCTTACCCTTATTTGAAGGAATCGATTGCACCTTCGCTTCAACCTTGAAATTGACTTAGAGACTTGATGAACAATCGGCTATGATTCCTTATGTATTCGATTTCAAAGATGAAAAAGAGAGGAATAATAGGCTTAGAAGGAAATCGGCTAGGAGGCTAAAAGAAAAGAAGAAAAGAATGGATGCTCAAGAAGAATATTTGGTAGAGGAAAAGAGAGGAGAATGAATAATGAATGGCCCTAGTCCCTCCTTTTATAGCCAAGATTTACTAGGCCAAGAATCCTTTACTTGGCCACCACTCTTCCTTATTTTCCTAATTAAAGAATAATTCTTCATTTATCCACCTATTTAATAATTTTAAAGAGAATTAAATTCTTCCCTTAAGAGTCCTTATGATCTTCTAATTAGCCGAGTTTTAAAGAGAGTGAAACTCCTCTTTTGCAAGCTTGTGCCGTCCACCTCTTGGGCTTCTAGAAGCAAAATAAAACTTATTTTATTTGCTTCTTATGTGACTCGAACTCAAGCCCAAAACCTTTTGCATGTGGGCCATTTTCTAAGGCCTTAGGTGGCATCTTCAGGCCACTTTTCCAAGTCCGTTATTGGGTCAAATTTCATGTACTTTATATTTTAGGGTCACTTGGCCCTAAGTTCCCCTTTGGGCTCCAAAATTCGACATTCGGGGTCATTTTAAGTTTCCAAAAATTTTCGCATGCTCAGATTTTCCAAGTTTCCAAAATGTTTAGTTTCCTATTTTGGCTTGGTTTCCAAAATGTTTAGTTTCCTATTTTGGCTTGGTTTCCAAAATGTTCACCTTCCTAATTTACTTCGGTTTCCAAAATGGCCACTTTCCTATTTTAGTTTAGTTTCCAAAACTTAACATTTCTAAAGCATTTCCTTACATTTCCATACATCTCCTTACATTTCCACACATTCCATACATTTCCATACATTTCCTTTCATTTCCATATATTTCCATACATTTCCATACATTTCCATACATTTCCTTACATTTCCTTTCATTTCCTTACATTTCCTTTCATTTCCTTTCATTTCCTTTCATTTCCTTTCATTTCCTTACATTTTCCTTACTTTTCCTTACATTTCCTACATTTCCTTACATTTCCTTACATTTCCTTTCATTTTCTTTCATCTTAGGGTTCTTGAAACTCTTCAGAACACATCCAACACACCCACTGATCCCACTATCTCATGAATTACGCACGAACGCATAACCCCTAATCTAGGATGTTACACTTGGTGCCAAATATAAGTTTTGATCTGGGAGGAACCGAATCATCATATTTTTGTACTCGCTCCAATAAGATCATTTCTTTCTTTGTAGTGGTATAGAGGAGTGCCAATTTTCTACCACATCGCTTAATCGACCTTAGCCATAGGAAGATCGTGTGAAATGGGAATTTCATTGTTCAAGGTAAGGAAGCTCTCTCATAGTCTTTTTCAATAACTTCCTTGGTTATTGTATTAAGAGGATTGAAGGATAATTAATTGACTATATGTTTTAGGTGCTTAATCGCTCGATCTATCCCTCGTAATAAGAGACTCGGTTTGTTGGTAAGTGATATAGATTTTTAATCAATCGAAATATTGGTTGAAGTGGCAAATTGAGTTTTGGATTAATTGTTGACCGATTGTATCTTTAGGTGCCGCGGAGAATATCGTGTTACGGATTCCAAATAAGGTGTGTAATCCCGTACCCTTCCGAATATATGTTTGAAAGGGTGAGTAAGTCTCACATCTCTTTGAAATTTTACATGAAATATTCTGTGATTCGGTAGAAATACCGAATAAAACCAATAACCGGCATCAGTGATCACTCCAGAGTGCGTATATTCGTAGTAGTAATCGTATTTTGTAATAAAACAGTTTCGGTCAGAAATAGTGACATCTATTTGAAAAATCACGAAAAATTGGATAAAAGGAATTACAAAGTGAGTAAGATATTGGATTAAATCTTACTGTGTCTACTTTAATATGAAAGAAACAGAGAAGGAAAGGGAATACTATATTCTGAGATATGTTAATTTTAGTGAGACTGGTTTTGAATGACTTCGGGGTATTCAGTTCTGTTTTGGAAAAATCGTATAAAATTGTACAAAGTGAATTATGGGACATAGTTTATATGTATGGATTCCTTACTGAATCTATTTTCGATGAAAACAAGTGGGATCAGTATATGAAAACGGTACAGTGAGATATTTGGATTTTAGGTAAGAGAGGTCAGAATCATTGGACAGTGAAACAAGGGAAACTTTAAGGAATAAAATTTACTAAATGGTTAAGGTAAAAATTCTGGAAAAAATATAGGAGAAATATATATGTGTCTACTTTCAAGGAAAATTTACGGATTTAGATTTTGAGTTTTCTAACTTGAGTTATGGTCAATTTAGTGAGTATGACACAGATGGACAGTTTCAATTTTATGCTCCAAATTAGTAGTTAAGCCTAGGTTGTGAAATTACCATAATACCCTTAGAGGGTAAATTACCGAAATACCCCTGAGTTGAGAGATTACCGAATTACCCTCGACGAGTAAAATTACAAAAATGCCCTTATGGGCCGAATTACGAAAATGCCCTTATGGGTCGAATTACGGAATTGCCCCTAATGGGCAGAAATATGAAATTGGTTAATGAACTGAATTGACATATTACTTTATGGGCCAATCTGATATATTTTGTTATGAGGGCCAAAATATGTTTAATGGGCCAAAGGTCTGCTAGATCGTTAAATGGGCCAAATTGATAACTTATAATATGGGCTTTTTGTTGAAATTTACCTTATGAATATATTGTTATGCATTATCTATATATATACATGACTACATGGGTTGGGATAATTGACGAAGAGAAGAATGGCCTGTTGTCACAAATCTAGCTCGGTGACTCTGTCACAATGGCCTGTTGCCACAAATCTAGTTCGGTGACTCTGTCACAATGGCCTGTTGCTGTCACAATGGCCTGTTGCCAAAAATCTAGTTGCCAAAAATCTAGTTCGGTGACTCTGTCACAATGGCCTGTTGCCACAAATCTAGTTCGGTGACTCTGTCACAATGGCCTGTTGCCAAAAATCTAGTTCGGTGACTCTGTTACAATGGCCTGTTGCCAAAAATCTAGTTTGGTGGCTCTGCCACAAATATTATAATTGGCTTAATGCCTGCTATTGGTGTGTTGGCGGGGTGGGTTGACTTGATCCCTACAGGTGTGTTGGTTGGTACGGGTGGTGTGTAGCGGATGGAAATTTAGGCTTGATTGGGAATTGCATATCATATGCATTATTTTTATATTGTTACATTTGTTAATGGGCTTAGGCCCAACTAATTGCTTAAATGGTTTTGGCCCAGTGAACAACAGTGAGTGAGTTACACACTGAGTTCTAAGTAACTCACCCCCTTCTTTCTTAACCCTGTAGGTAATGCTCCGTGAGGTGGACTTGGGCCATGGATGACTCGGTGGAGGCCATTCTTCAGAAATAGTGTTATTAAATTTTAAATTTCCATTCCCGTTATTTTATTATTTTGGTTTAAGTTGTAATAAGGCCTCTGAACTATTTTATTATTTGCTTTATGGTTGGTTTACTTATTATTTTGCTTAAATTGTTTTAAACGAGAATTTTTCTAAAAGCTAAAAGAAAGGTTTTCCAAAATCGATTAACAAATGGAAGGGTCTAAGTTGAGGCTATCTCATTGGATTTTCTGTTAAAAATAGTTGGTGATACAATCTCGATGAAAATGGACATTATTAACCCAAGTGTAAAACGGGAATCATTCTCGAAAGAAAATGATATTCTGCATTCAGGTGAGCATTATGTGTACATATCTGGTTGGGTCACCCGAAGAGTGATCAGTTGATGGAACAAGCTACAGATCCTATACCCCCGAGTTACAGTGGGATAAATGGAAGCTTATATGGATCCCATACCTTTGAATAGCAATGGGATGGATTGTAGAAGAAACAAATCTTACATTTTGAAGTCGCAAGGGGATGGATGGGAAAAGATTTGGATCCTATACCCCTAAGTCATAATGAGAGAAGCCCTGAAGTTACAGTGGGGCAAGTTTGCTGAATAAGATATTCGTTTTCTCAGATTTTCTATCATGAATACCAACCGAACAAGAGGACAGCACATTACCCTGATAAACAATGAATGATGACACTTTAGCCTTAAACTTTTAAAAAAGGGATCATTTTCATGAAATTCTGCATTCATGCAAAACACATGTAGTTAGGAGCATTTAATTCATTCCGATCATTGCATCCTAATCATTGTAAGAAATCATTCTCATGACATTCTGCATTCATACAAATGTCATCTATAAGACACATCTATTTAGGGGCATTTGTTTCATTCCGATCATTGCATCCTAATCTTTGTAAAAAGACCATTCTCATGATATTCTGCATTCATACAAATGTCTTCCATAATACATTTAGTTAGGAGCATTAGATTCATCATTGCATCCTAATCATTTTGCATAAGCATGAACACAAAATTGATTTTACAAGACAGGTCCCCTAGTGGACTTTATCGCAACATCGGTGAATTCGAAGATCTTGCCTTACTGAGCGAAGCGAATTGAAGATAGCAAATCTGGCAATCCTGAGTTTGCATGAGTAGATCAAAGATAGCAAATCTGGCAATCCTGAGTTTGCAAGAGCATATTAAAGATAGCAAGTCTGGCAATCCTGAGTTTGCAGGAGCAGATTAAAGATAGCAAGTCTGGCAATCCTGAGTTGGCAGGAGCAGATTGAAGATAACAAGTCTGGCAATCCTGAGTTTATAAGAGCAGATTGAAGATAGCAAGTCTGGCAATCTTGAGTTTTTAGGAGCAGATTGAAGATATCAAGTCTGGCAATCCTGAGTTTGAAGGAGCAGATTGAAGATAGCAAGTCTGGCAATCCTGAGTTTTCAGGAGCAGATTGAAGATAACAACTCTGGCAATCCTGAGTTTGCAAGAGCAGATTGAAGATAGCAAGTCTGGCAATCCTGAGTTTGCAGGAGCAGATTGAAGATAGCAAGTCTGGCAATCCTGAGTTTTCAGGAGCAGATTGAAGATAGCAAGTCTGGCAATCTTGAGTTTGCAGGAGCAGATTGAAGATAACAAGTCTGGCAATCCTGAGTTTGTAGGAGCAGATTGAAGATAGCAAGTCTGGCAATCCTCAGTTTGCAGGAGCAGATTGAAGATAGCAGATCTGGTAATCTTGAGTTTGCAGGAGGCGATTGAAGATAGCAACTGCAATCCAGAGTTTGCGGGAGGCGAGTTGAAGATAGCAACCGCAATCTCGAAGTTTGCGGAGCAGATTGAAGATAGCGGATCGGCAATCCACGAGTTACAGAGCAGATCGAAAACATCGATCTTGTCTCCCTGAGTTTGCAGTGGAGCAAATTGAAACTACAAATGTAATTTTCTTAAGTAGATCGAAGCGCCGATTCTTTGGGCCCCGAAGATGCAAATGGATCGAACGAAGCTATTTGAAGAAGAAAAAGCACTGAAAGAGGTATGACCGGGTAAAAATGGTCCTTTTTGAAGTTTTGCTCTATTCTCGTTACACGACAATGAGCAAAGAGGGGTAGCTGTAAAAACCCATTTTCGCCCGGGCCCAATACCAAAATATTTAAAGCCAAAAATAAAATAAATAAATAAATCTCATTAATAAATGTCCAATTACACACCCAATAAATAGCCCATCAGTTCTTTAGTCCAAATCTATTATTACAACCGGACCCAACAAATTAAAACTCAATCACTAGACTAAACTAGCCCAATTCTAAGCCATTCGAATGACCCGGATCTGAGAATAGAACCAAGTGGCCCAACCGGTCCAACAAAGGTGAAGCAATCTGAAAACCCTAGAAGCTTTGTGAGTCTCCTGCCTTTGCTCGCACGGTGGCTCCTCTGCAGACCTCATCACTCCCACGCCTCTTGAGCTTTCCACGTGTATCCACGCACGCCTCTAGAGCTTCCAGAATACTCCAAAGCCTCGCGATGCCACGCGCCTCGTAGCGTCCATGCCACCAAAGCATGCGAAGCAACGGCCTCCACGATGTTTACCTCCAATGAAAGCAAAGAACAAAAAGAAAAAAGGAGAATCTGAGAAAAAGAAAAGAGATCTGGTGTATTTCATTTTTTTCTCAGGCTATAAAAAGCCAGATACTAACATTGTAGAGGGGATTCGATTTTTTTATACACACACGCATAGTCAATAGAGAAAAATAGAGAAAGGTGATCTCATTTTTTTATTCGATTATGAATTTCTTTTTGCTAGTTGTTTTTGGAATAAAAAAAGAGCGAAAATACAAAAAAGGGGCAGGGATTACCGTCATAAGATCTGGACCTCAATTTCTTCATTGCTATCGGGGGTATACTAGGGCTTTGGTCGATTTTATTGGGCCTCCGTGCACCACTACTCGCCGTTATGATGGCGTTTTAGTGGAACGAAAGGGCATGAGTTGATTGAGAATTCAAAGGGCTGAAAAGTTTTTAAAAAAAGGGTTTCAGAAGTCTATTGAAGGAGATCGACGAAGGGAGAGGGTCTGGATTGCGGCAGAGAAACAAAGAAAAAAAAGGGGGCTAGGGTTCTGGGTTACAAAATAAAAAGATTAAGGTTTTCTGATTTAATCTTAAGGTTTATTAACCTTTTTTAAAAAATAATAATAATACAAAACGGTCGCCGTTTAGGAGGGTGTAGATCCGTGCGTTGACCCGCTTTATGACACGGATCCGCACCTTTCCTCTTTAAAAGGACTATTCGCATTTAGTCCCTCTCTCTCTCGATTACTCGTCAATATAGTCCTATCCAAACGCAAATGCTCGCTAATTGGATTATTTTACGACTAGGTCCTTATTAATTTATCGCATTATATTTTAACCCTTTTGGATTTCATTTAGGATTTATTGCCTTTTAGCCGTCTAGTTTCGTTTTGATTTTCAATGTAATCCTTAAATTATTTAGTTAATTATTTGTTTATTGACTTCTTTAATTAATTTTAATTAATAGATAATATTACATATTTCAAATTGTTTTAGCCATTATATATTTATATTTATATATGAGATTTTCATTAATTCTATATATATGTTTATATATACATATCATTTATATTAAATTGTCTCATGTATATACTATTGATTTTATATTATTTCATATATATGTTTATTATGTATATAATTTATTTCTTATGAATATTATTTATTTATCCTATACACTTTTATATATTATGATTATTTTATATATATATATATATTATTTTATGTCAAGTTTTAATTTATATATTACTTAAATTAATACCGTTATTTAATTATTATTTTTTAATATGTTATATTTTAGCATAAATTTGTTTCAAAGATAAGGCAATGTTTGTATGTTTGGGAGTATAGGAAAATGATGCCCTAACGTACTAGGTGTTAATTTCCTATTCAACCAGATAGCCAAATACCCTTTTTATTTAAATATCTTGAGGATCAAAGATGATCTCCATGTCGAGGTATAAGGGTGTTATGTCCTAACGTACTGGATGTGATATTTTTATTCTTTCGAAACGAGTTAATCTTGAAGTTCAAGATTCAATATAAACTAATTTTCTTTAAGAAAATTTTCATTTTATAGTATGTTGTTAATATGATCTCGATATGTGTACATTTTATGATTAATGTTTATGCATTATATTATTATTACGCCCCAAATTCTAATATGTTCTAGTTTTTATTTACGTTATATTTAAATGCATTTTAAGCCAAGTATAAAATTTTGTTTTTTCAAAATAAGGCAATGTTTGTACATTTGGGAGGTCAAAGAATTATGCCCTAACGTCTTCGGGTGTCAATTTTCGTCGACCAAATAATCAAATACCGTTCTTTAATTGCATGTTTGAAGATCAAAGATGATCTCGTGTTGTCGGGTATAAAGGTGTTATGTCCTAACGTATTGGATGTGATATTTTTATTTCCTTCGAAACGAGTTAATCTTGAAATTCAAATTCAATATTGACTAATTTCCCTTAGAAAATTTATATCTCAAACATTTTCAAAACTTTTCAAACTTTCAACTTAGGGACAACATTAATCAATTTGGTACCGATTTTGGCGCTTGAGGTGCTAATCCTTCCTCGTGCGAACCGACTCTCGAACCTGTTTTCTTGAATCTCGCAGACCAAAACATTTTTATAGGTGACCCAATCACACCTAAACAAAAATGATTGGTGGCGACTCCCTCTTTTTAAAGTCGATCCCCATTTTTCCAAACTTTAAAATAAAAATGGTTTCGACACTCCCCATGTGTTTTTAATGATTTTGTCGATGTTGGGGGTAATGACTTTGCAGGATTTTAAGTATTGTGGAGACTTGATTTTTCATTGTTCCAAGCCACGCTTTGATTCGCTTAAGCGTAACACCCCAAACCCTACCCATGCGTTTATTTGGATCTGGCGTGTCACGGCTTGTACATTGAAAACTTTTGCCTTGTTGGTTTTGGAAGTCGTAAGTTAATTAGGCGTTATTAGAGTAAATAAGTGACATTTTAAAAATAAAATCTTATATTAGTATTATTAAGTATAAATAAACCTTGACATAAAATTTATAAGTTGCATAACATTGAAAACTTCTTAGTTGAATAAAACTAGGGCCTTAAAAAATCCCAAATAAAAATAAAATAAACTTAAAGAAATCCCGAAATAATTTGTAGAAATAAAACTTGATGGCCCCTCGAGTCCGCCTCGACTCCCATGTTCACGATCTACTGCTCACCTGAAATGTTGGGAAAAATAAAAGGTTGGGTCACCAAGACTCTATGTGCAAATCCCGAGAACACATAAAAAGGCTTGAGGCCCACAAACACATTATGAGCCTTGGCCCGTATACAAGGGTAACAAAATATGCAACACGGCCCATCCCAAACCTATGAGTCCATCCTCTACACACCCCCGTACCAACCATCACACCGTGGGGATTTCTACAATCAACCCTCCATCCGCTACACACCATATCGACAGCTGTGCTGCCTATCATAAAGACCGATCACTATGTGACCTACGTGGCGAAGCCACCGATCGCTGTGTAACCTTAATAATATATCGATAGTTTGTCTGTCATAAAGACCGATCACTATGTGACCTATGTGGCAAAGCCACCGATCGCCTCATGACTGCTCCCCTTCCGTAAATCAATCAATCCCATCCCATGCATACATGCAAGAATCGAACATTAAACTATCCGAGCAGATCACATATTTTACATACTTGATACACATAGAAGTTTCTATGATTACGCACTGCATCCTTGCCTACCCTTTCCAGAGTAATATGATTGTTCATACACCTCATTTTTCTACTTTTAGCCCATAACATACATATAATTGATTAACTAGTGTGATAGAGATCTACACACCTTTTTTGGCTTTTAGCCCATAACATACATATAATATAACAAAGCTTATGTGTCAAGAATCTACACACACGATTCTGATAAAATGAGGCTTTCTATATCGACGCTATCCTTAGTTGACACAACTGCTATCCGCCTAAGGTGTTGTTCGTGTGGGTCCACAACCAATTGGCCAATCTCGAGCAATGAGATCTCGCTTTCGTTTCTTAAACTTTAGGGATTCTTTCTTTTGCACGATCCATATTTAATTCCATCATAAATCCTTATCGAGTTACTATAATAATATTTAATCGTTAATCCTCCTTATAAAGTTAAAATCTTGTATATAATGATGAAATCTAATAGAAATCTAGGAAAATCTTCTTACCTTAAAAATCTCGAAATTAGAGACTTATGAATTTCGACTTTTAGATCTAGTCGACTAGGCTTCCTTCAAATCCCGACTTGCCGCCCATCATAAACCATTAAACTATTAGCTTTCGCTTTTGCCTTTTCAAAAATCGGAATAGATCATGAGAACTAATCAAAATCTACTCTTACCTTAACTTAGGAGATTCTGCTAGTACTAGAGAGAGAATTAGACAATGTCAATGGAGGATTTAAATACCTAAGTATAGAACAATTTCTCAAATAGGATGAATAAAATAAAAACTATAGAGATTTGATTTTTAGAGAAGGAAGAGAATAATGGAGTTTTCACTTTTAGAAGAAAGAAGAGAACAATGGAGTTTTCGCTTTTAGGAGAAAGAAGAGAATAATGGAGTTTTGGCTTTTAGAAGAAAGAAGAGAATAATGGAGTTTTGGCTTTTAGAGAAATTGGAGAAAGAAATTTGGAGAAAAGAAGCTAAAGAATTTCGGCACAAAAGGAGAGGATTTAATGTCGAAACAAGGAGCTAGCCCCATATTTATAGGAAATTTGGCAACCCTTTGCCATGTAGTAGCTGGTTTCTTTACTCCTCTCGTTGATGGATTCTTGGCCATCACTCTCTTTGTAGATAAATTCTAACTTTTCTCCTTTATCTTAATCTACTAGCTTATTTAAAAGAGACTTAATTATCTCTAACTCCTCCTCCTTTATCAAGATATTATCCACATATTTTAATCATAAAAATCCCTAAATCTTAGCCTTTATCTGCTTATTATCCACATAAAATAAATTCCTAAATAATAGCCTTTATCTGCTTATTATCCACATATTTTAAACATTAAAACCCTTAAATTTTAGCCTTGTTGCCATCCACTCCACCTAATCCTAATGCCCAAAATTTAGCTAACTTAAATTAAAAGAATTGGGCTCCATGAAACTTAAATTTGGGCCCCTTACTCCTTGTGTGTGGCGTCACCTCCTAAGGTTGGGCCACAAGCCCACTTTGGTATTTTAAACATAGATACTACCTTTTAAACCCTATAATGCCCAAATAGATAATTTTAATCAAGGCCTCTGCCTAAGCCTGAGCCCAATTTGGACCCCTAACACTTAAATTAACTTATTCCACATATTCACCCATTAAACGCATAGGCCCAAAAATTTAGGATGTTACATAAACGTGCCTCCACAGATAGAGGTTGTTCCTCTTGCTCTCTAGTATTGATGTGTGGACGTTGGCAAAAACCATATTTTTCGCGAGTAGTCCGTGTACTTGGAGGAACAAAATAACACGAAGTAGGGGTGCCGGCAAGCAATCCCATAAAATCAAACAATATTTATCTAAGTCATCCATACTATATGCACATCTTTGTCCTTTGTTTGAAAATTTGGAAAATTATTTTGAAAAATCATTTTTCTTTTGATGCATTTGTTTGTGCTATAATGTCAAGTCTCATGAAATACTATGGCATTGCATTGCAAGACCATTGTGGTCACACCTGTAAGTGGAAGTGAGAAACTATGCCTTCGTGAGGTTTTCACCTCCGCATGGGCTAGTAGACTGCGTTCGGAATACATCTGTACTTATGTCTTCGTAAGGTTTTCACCTCCGCATGGGCATAGGGAAATGTATTCCCCTGAACTGAACTCGATCCATATGAGCTTATAACGGGTGAGGATTGAGGAATCACCGTTCAGTACCCTCTTTAGAACCAAACCACATATAGAGACCTAGGGCCCACCTTAAGTAAAGCCGCCAAACCCTAATGGTCACTCATTTAGGTAACCTATTTTGGTTGTTTATTTTTCTTGTGCTACCGTGTTTTATGTTTATGTTTGCATTACATTGCACTGCATTGCATTGCATTGCATCATTATAGAAAGGATATGTTGATTAGTAATTCGATTGCTAAATAGAGGAGTTTGTCATAAGGAAACGAATTTCTTGATAAAGTGGATTATAATACGGTTGTTTGGACATGGTCCGTGGAGGAATGCAAAACCTTGCCCACAAGATTTAAATTGACAAGAATTGTGCAAGAGTCATCATGCCTCAATTTTCTTAAAGAAGCTAATCAATATCGCAAGGGATAAGTGAACAGCGAACTACGACCTGAATCAAGCCAAGTGGAAATAAAAGAGATATCTTTTGGGAGGATTTGAAGGACTCGACTGCAGCGTTCGGATATGAAGGAGAAGATCAATGTTTTCACCTGGACTATGAGGACAAAGCCGCATACGTAATCGATTTTATGTAAAGAAATCTATTTTCTAGAGAAGTTCTTCTAATGGAATTGAATTCGAAATCAACGTCTCTCTTTCTATTTGCATTCATACAATGCATTCTCATTGACATAGCATTATATCATATACATTAGATTTCATGAGATGATCCTGATTAGGTGGAATTATTTCAGTTAACCCGAAAAACATGGAACGAAGGTTGGAGAGATTAGAGCAAAGGCAAATACAAATGCAGATAATTGGTCAAATCCAATGAGGATATTCAAATCAAATGAATATGATGCGCCAGCTAACTCAATTACTAATCGGAGGGCTTAAAAAGGAGTGACCCAGTGGTCGACAGTATGGATGATGATGATGACATTGTTTATTCTCCAATGAGTGTCTCAAATTACCGGACATGCCTCGCAAGGGCAACCGGTCATTATCAAACCCCAATGTCGATTAATACCTAGGCACTCATTAAATCTCCGATGGGCTCAAGTTTTAACTCAAGGATGATCGAGCCAAACCCGTTGTTACGCGTAAATAAAGGAAAGGGAGAGTGGACTTCAAAGGCCCCAAAAAAAAAAGAAAAGGAAATGAATAATATGAGTAAGTGTAACAGGGGTAGTTCAAAGCCGATTACGATGGCTCAGCCAAAGACAACTGCTACCAGCTATCAGGTTTCCCCAAGACAAGAGATCAATGCAAAATCAAATTCGAAAAAACTCCAGTGTGCTCCTATTCCAATCTCGTATAGAGAGTTGTACCAAATTTTGTTTGACGCACATGTTGTATCCCCTTTTCATGTAGAACCAGTACGGTCTCCATACCCTAAATGGTACATGTGAATGCCCAATGCGAATACCATGCAGGAATTATGGGGCACTCGACGAAAAATTGTACTACTTTCAAGAAATTAGTCGAAAGGCTCATCAGATTGGGCATCGTAAAATTTGACAATCTTTCTGGTATAGGGAATTCGTATCCCAAAATTTTTGTTAAAGGGGTAAACATTGTGAGTCTCATGATAAATAGGGGCATGAAATCAGGAGAACATCAAGTTCAGGGCTCTAGTGCAAATCATGATATTGGAGATTTTGAACATTAATGACATATCTGAAGAGTGAATCGGTGAAAAGACTTTTCCAAGCTTCTGCCTTTACGTACTTAGGATGTTTTGAACAATGGGACTGTGGAAGAGATCCCTGTGTTTTTAGAGTTTACCTAGGGTAATATTCAAAACATGCTTGTTTCTTTAAGCCCAGAAGTAATAAGAATCTTTTTGTGAAATGGGCTTGTGTCCAGAATTTTTATTTCAATAAAATGCATCTTTTAAGTAAATATTTTTCATCCTTTATATTTCATACTGTACATTTTTTCGTGTTTTAGAATATTTATTTCATTCTGTATTCATGACCATACCATAAATAATCATCCTTAGAATCATTTATTCTTGGGAACTTGCCTTCGTACCTACAATAGGTACCCAGATATCAACGACAGGAGCAAGGTTGTTACAGACTCCCTTTTGAATGATATATGAGTCGAAGGGATCTCAAGACTTTGAAGATGATGAAATTGCAACATATCTTCCGATTTGTTAATACCGGATGAAAAAGCAGATCCTATGTCGTGAGCAAGGAAGGAGATGAAGATTAATGCTCAGCTCAATGCGTAAATAAGATTTCCTACATGTGGGGCATGGATGTTATCAAGCCGCCTCATCAAATGCTTCGCCAACATCGATTCACTTTCGTGGAAGTCGGTTACTTCACTAAGATGGTAAAAGTCGCCCATATGCCAATATTATAAAGTCGATAGTCAGCAAAAAAAAAAAACAAAGTAAAAAAAAAATTAAAAATAAAAAAAATCAAAATAAATAAATAAATAAAAATGATGTCAAAAGATCATATTTAACCGCACAATGTCAAGTCTGCGGTTCGTTCAAAGATCAAAGCCACATATCAATGCAAAGAAAAGTGACCAAAAGAAAAACAAAAATCATAAAAAGACCGAGACTTGTAAGGATTGGCATACGAAGTTACTATTTACCATTTATGCTTATCAAACGCTACAAGATCATCATCGGGTAACACACTTCTCATTGGTTTTGCCCATTGAGTCGAAATTCTCGGAATGAAATTGATGAGGCGAATGAATCCAATCTCAATATAATCAGCTTGAATTTGAAGAATGTTAAAAGTTATCTGTCACGGTCGATGATGCAAGATCACAACAAAATGATTCGCCTAGAAAATTTCATGATAGGGTTTTGAAGAAGACTTTTCCCATGCAAAAGGGGTTTCAGAAGAAAGTGGATGCCAAACTGAGAAGGACTTTATGCAACAAGAGGCCTGCTCGGGAAGCATGAATATCGACTGAGATGGATAGCAAGGACCTGCCCAATCTTGTGAATTCAAAAAAAAAAAAAAGAAAAAGAGAGAAAGAAAAAGAAATTTTCAAAAAAAAAAGAGAAGAAAGAAAAGGAGAGGCCAAGGCGAAAACCTGCAAAGGGCACTTTGAGACCAAATGGGATTTGAGTTGAAAACCCGAAAAGGGTGGCTCAAATTTGATCAAAGGGGGCATACAGCAGTCTTGCTATGCCTGAATTAACAACGAGGAAGTATGCTACGTCTTGGGGCATCGGCAAAGTACTTCGGATCTCTAAATGCATATTGAGCTTAAAATGGTCCTCAAGAAGTTTGAACAGAGAAGCTCAGGCTGCGATATTTAGGGCACCTAGTTTCCACTTTATCCATTTTAAATTTGATTCTTTTCAAAATATGTTCACAATAAATTTCCTTCTTGATTGCGATTGCTACCTTTGCTTAGCTTATTTATTTCAAGCTATGCTCCTAATTAATTTCTTTTTTATCCATTGTTATGATCTTTTTCAAGCATTTTGCATTGAAATAACGATTAGTAGACTAATAATACTTTCATAAAAGGAGTTTCCCATATTACTCTGGAACCTTCTAAATAATACAAGAACCTGAAATAGGACTATTGTTTAAAACTCACCAAGTTTAAGAAAGGGTCTAAGTTGAGGCTATCTCATTGGATTTTCTGTTAAAAATAGTTGGTGATACAATCTCGATGAAAATGGGCATTGTTAACCCAAGTGTAAAGCGGAATCATTCTCAAAAAAATGATATTCGTGATTCAAAGTAGCATTATGTGTACATATCTCGATTGGGTCACCAAGAAAGTGATCATTGATGGAACAAGCTACGATCCTATACCCCAGTTACTGATGGGATAAATGGAAGCTTATATGGATCCCATACCTTTGAATAGCAATGGGATGGATTGTAGAAGAAACAAATCTTACATTTTGAAGTCGCAAGGGGATGGATGGGAAAAGATTTGGATCCTATACCCCTAAGTCATAATGAGAGAAGCCCTGAAGTTACAGTGGGGCAAGTTTACTGAATAAGATATTCGTTTTCTCAGATTTTCTATCATGAATACCAGCCGAACAAGAGGACAGCACATTACCCTGATAAACAATGAATGATGACACTTTAGCCTTAAACTTTTAAAAAAAGGATCATTTTCATGAAATTCTGCATTCATGCAAAACACATGTAGTTAGGAGCATTTAATTCATTCCGATCATTGCATCCTAATCATTGTAAGAAATCATTCTCATGACATTCTGCATTCATACAAATGTCATCTATAAGACACATCTATTTAGGGGTGTTTGTTTCATTCCGATCATTGCATCCTAATCTTTGTAAAAAGACCATTCTCATGATATTCTGCATTCATACAAATGTCGTCCATAATACATTTAGTTAGGAGCATTAGATTCATCATTGCATCCTAACCATTTTGCATAAGCATGAACACAAAATTGATTTTATAAGACAGGTCCCCTAGTGGACTTTATCGCAACATCGGTGAATTCAAAGATCTTGCCTTACTGAGCGAAGTGAATTAAAGATAGCAAATCTGGCAATCCTGAGTTTGCATGAGTAGATCAAAGATAGCAAATCTGGCAATCCTGAGTTTGCAAGAGCAGATTAAAGATAGCAAGTCTGGCAATCCTGAGTTTGCAGGAGCAGATTGAAGATAGCAAGTCTGGCAATCTTGAGTTTGCAGGAGCAGATTGAAGATAGCAAGTCTGGCAATCCTGAGTTTATAAGAGCAGATTGAAGATAGCAAGTCTGGCAATCCTGAGTTTTTAGGAGCAGATTGAAGATATCAAGTCTGGCAATCCTGAGTTTGAAGGAGCAGATTGAAGATAGCAAGTCCGCAATCCCCAGCGATTGAAGATAACAACTCTAGCAATCCACGAGTTTGCGAGGAGCGATTGAAGATAGCAAGTCCGGCAATCCCGAGTTTGCGGGTGCATTGAAGATA
This sequence comes from Gossypium rotundifolium, assembly GCA_025506655.1. Classification (NCBI taxonomy): domain Eukaryota; kingdom Viridiplantae; phylum Streptophyta; class Magnoliopsida; order Malvales; family Malvaceae; genus Gossypium; species Gossypium rotundifolium. The sequence continues at coordinate 38,675,412 of CP106733.1, forward strand.
GCAAGTCTGGCAATCCTGAGTTTTTAGGAGCAGATTGAAGATAGCAAGTCTGGCAATCTTGAGTTTGCAGGAGCAGATTGAAGATATCAAGTCTGGCAATCCTGAGTTTGTAGGAGCAGATTGAAGATAGCAAGTCTGGCAATCCTGAGTTTGCAGGAGCAGATTGAAGATAGCGATCCGCAACTCGAAGTTTGCGAGGAGCAGATTGAAGATAGCAACCGCAATCCCGAGTTTGCGGAGCAAGTTGAAGATAGCAACCGCAATCCACGAAGTTTGCCTAGCAGATTAAAGATAGCAGATCCGGCAACTCGGTTACAGAGAATGATCAAAACATCAGATCTTGTCTCCTTGAGTTTGCAGTGGAGCAAATTGAAACTACAAATGTAATTTTCTTAAGTAGATCGAAGCGCCAGTTGCTGGGCCCCTGAAGATGCAGCGGGATCGAACGAAGCTATTTGAAGAAGAAAAAGCACTGAAAGAGGTATGACCGAGCAAAAATGGTCCTTTTTGAAGTCTTTGCTCTATTCTCGTTACACGACAATGAGCAAAGAGGGGCAGCTGTAAAAACCCATTTTCGCCCGGGCCCAATACCAAAATATTTAAAGCCAAAAATAAAATAAATAAATAAATCTCATTAATAAATGTCCAATTACACACCCAATAAATATCCTATCACCCTTTAGTCCAAATCTATTATTACACCTGCACCCAACAAATTAAAACTCAATCACTAGACTAAACTAGCCCAATTCTCACCATGAATGACCCGGATACGTATAGAACCAAGTGGCCCAACTAGTCCAACAAGAAGCAACTGAAAACCCTAGAAGCTTTGGGAGTCTCCGTGCCTTTGCTCGCACGCAGTGGCTCCTCATGCAGCCTCATCACTCCTGCACGCCTCTTGAGCTTTCCACGTGCATTCACGCGCGCCTCTAGAGCTTTCAATACTCCAAGAAATTTCACAAGACAGCGCGCTACCAAAGGCCCATGCCACCAAGCATGCGTAGCAACGGCCTCCACGATGTTTACCTCCAAAGAAGCAAGAACAAAAAAAAAAAAGGAGAATACGTAAAAGAAAAGAGATCTGGTGTATTTCATTTTTTCTCAAAGCTAAAAAGCCGATACTAACATTGTAGAGGGATTCGATTTTTTATACACACACGATAGTCAATAGAGAAAAATAGAAAGGTGATCTCATTTTTTATTCGATTATGAATTTCTTTTTCCTAGTTGTTTTGGAATAAAAAAGAGCGAAAATACAAAAAGGTGGGATTACCGTCATAAGATCTGGACCTCAATTTCTTCATTGCTATCGGGGTATACTAGGCTTTGGTCGATTTTATTGGCCTCGTGCACCACTACTCATGCTTATGATGGCGCTTTAGTGGAACGAAAGGGCATGAGTTGATTGAGAATTCAAAAGGCTGAAAAGTTTTTAAAAAAGGGTTTCGTAAGTCTATTGAAGGAGATCGACAGAAGGAGAGGGTCCGATTATGCAGAGAAACAAAGAAAAAAAAGGGCTAGGGTTCGGGTTACAAAATAAAAAGATTAAGGTTTTCTTATTTAATCTTAAGGTTTATTAACCTTTTTAAAAATAATAATAATACAAAACGTCGCCGTTTAGGAGGTGTAGATCCGCATGCGTTGACCGCTTTATGACACGGATCCGCACCTTTCCTCTTTAAAAGGACTATTTACGATTTAGTCCTCTCCGCTTCTCGATTCTCGCCAATATAGTCCTATCCAAACGCAGCTGCTCGCTAATTGGATTATTTTCGACTAGGTCCTTATTAATTTATGCGCATTATATTTTAACCCTTTTGGATTTCATTTAGGATTTATTGCCTTTTAGCCGCCTAGTTTCGCTTTTGATTTTCAATGTAATCCTTAAATTATTTAGTTAATTATTTGTTTATTGACTTTTTAATTAATTTTAATTAATAGATAATATTGCATATTTCAAATTGTTTTAGCCATTATATATTTATATTTATATATGATATTTTCATTAATTTATATATATGTTTATATATACATATCATTTATATTAAATTGTCTCATGTATATACTATTGATTTTATATTATTTCATATATATGTTTATTATGTATATAATTTATTTCTTATGAATATTATTTATTTATCCTATACACTTTTATGTATTATGATTATTTTATATATATATTATTTTATGTCAAGTTTTAATTTATATATTACTTAAATTAATACACGTTATTTAATTATTATTATTTTAATATGTTATATTTTAGCATAAATTTGTTTCAAAGATAAGGCAATGTTTGTATGTTTGGGAGTATAGGAAAATGATGCCCTAACGTACTGGGTGTTAATTTCCTATTCAACCAGATAGCCAAATACCCTTTTTATTTAAATATCTTGAGGATCAAAGATGATCTCCATGTCGAGGTATAAGGGTGTTATGTCCTAACGTACTGGATGTGATATTTTTATTCTTTCGAAACGAGTTAATCTTGAAGTTCAAGATTCAATATAAACTAATTTTCTTTAAGAAAATTTGCATTTTATAGTATGTTGTTAATATGATCTCTGATATGTGTACATTTTGCGATTAATGTTTATGCATTATATTTTTGTTACGCCCCAAATTCTAATATGTTCTAGTTTTTATTTACACGTTATATTTAAATGCATTTTAAGCCAAGTATAAAATTTTGTTTTTTCAAAATAAGGCAATGTTTGTACATTTGGGAGGTCAAAGAATTATGCCCTAACGTACTGGGTGTCAATTTTCTGTCCGACCAAATAATCAAATACCGTTCTTTAATTGCATGTTTGAAGATCAAAGATGATCTCGGTGTCGGGGTATAAAGGTGTTATGTCCTAACGTATTGGATGTGATATTTTTATTTCCTTCGAAACGAGTTAATCTTGAAATTCAAATTCAATATTGACTAATTTCCCTTAGAAAATTTATATCTCAAACATTTTCAAAACTTTTCAAACTTTCAACTTAGGGACAACATTAATCAATTTGGTACCGATTTTGGGCGTTGCGAGGGTGCTAATCCTTCCTCGTGTGAAACCGACTCTCGAACCTGTTTTCTTGAATCTTGCAGACCAAAACATTTTTATAGGTGACCCAATCACACCTAAACAAAAATGATTGGTGGCGACTCCCTCTTTCTAAAGTCGATCCCCATTTTTCCAAACTTTAAAATAAAAATGGTTTCGACACTCCCCATGTGTTTTTAATGATTTTGTCGATGTTGTGGGTAATGACTTTGCAGGATTTTAAGTATTGTGGAGACTTGATTTTCATTGTTCCAAGTCGCTTTGATTCGGCTTAAATCAGAATACCCCAAACCCGCCCATCCGAAGGTAACATTTTAGTTTGGGAAGGTAATAGTTCAAATTTGTGACCTTGGTTCGTCAATGATGGTTGCGTTTCCAAGTGCTTAACAATTTCTCGCAACGAATCTTCTATGATTGCTAATTCCTCGAGATAATGTAAAACATCCATGTCAATACTTCTATAAAGGACAGTTTCCAATTCATCAAAGTCATGATATTCAGAATAAGATTGAGTTAAACAATCTATAATATCGATACTAGAAATATTTAGTAGTGAGTTAGGATGACCCATAGCTTCGTAGACATTGAATTTCACGATTTCACCGTCAACCTCCATTGTCAGTGTTCTGCTCCGAACATCAATTTTTGCGCTTGTGGTACTTAGAAACGATCTTCCAAGCAAAATGTCAGACGTATTAGTTGAGTTATCGTCTTCTATATTAATAATGTAAAAATCTGCAGGGAAAACTAATTCGTTAAATTTAACAATGACATCTTCAAGCAACCCTTTGGGATAGACGACTGACCTGTCCACCAATTGGATTATTACTCTTGTTTCTTTTAAAGGACCTGCGTTAATCAACTTATAAATAGAATAAGGCATAACATTAATGGAAGCCCCCAGATCACACATGGCTTTCTTAATGACTACATTACCTATCTCACAGGAAATAGCAAACATACCTTGGTCATTGTATTTGGGCGGAACTTTCTTTTGCAGTACTGTGGAGACATTTTCTCCTATATTTACTCTTTGGTTACCTATTAACCTCCTTTTTCTAGTACACAATTCCTTGAGGAATTTCGTATAACGAGGATTTTTTGATAGCGTCGAGCAAAAGGATATTTACCTCTACCTTCCTAAATGTATCGAGGATTTCTTTTTCCTCATTCTCTTTCTTATCCCTTGCAAGCCTCCCTAAGAAAGGAGGTGGCATCACAACTGGTCTCCAAATTTCTGATTCTGACCTAGCTGTTGGATCAGATATTTGCTTTTCCTATTCCTTGTCTTTCCCATGACATTTGTCCGGAACTGTTTCTAGAACCTTTCCGCTACAAAGAGTTATTGCACTTGCATTCTGCTGAGGATTTGGTTCTGTCTGGGAAGGTAATTTACCTTGAGACTCCAAATGATTAAATGCCATCGAGAGTTTACTAACTTGATTAGTTAACTCTTGTATTGATGCATTTGTCCTCTGTTGATATTTTACAGCATCGGCGACAAGTCTGTCCATAATAGCTTCTAGAGATGTACTCAGCTTGGGTTGTTGTTATGGTGGTTGCAGAGGTCTCGGTTGGTATGATGGATTATATCGGGGATTAGCTCCATAATTCAAGTTGGGATAATCCTTCCACCCGGGATTGTATGTGCTAGAGAAAGGATCATATCGTCTTTGCGAAGGTCCCGCGAAAAACCTTCGACAGTATCAACATGTGCCGTTGAATTGTCATTAAGGATTGGGCACGAGTCCATCGGATGTTCAGACGTAGTACAAATTCCACACATTTGGGTTAGATTCTTCTTTTCGTAAGCAAAGATTGAACAACATTAGTAAGCTTATCTAATTAATCTTCTAAGGATGAAACATTTACCCCATTAACCCGTCTTGTGGGTTCCGAATTGGCCGATACTGTTGAGAATTGCTGCCATGGTGGATATCAGTTCTCTTGCCCTTTGAGGAGTTATATTGACAATGCCCTTCCACTAGCAGCATCAATCATCTTCATTTTCATAGGGAGCAAACCCTCGTAGAAATATTGAAGAAGTGATTGTTCGGTCAACCGGTGTTGAGGACAACTTGCACACAGTTTTTTGTACCGCTCCCAATAGTCGTAGAGCGATTCACTCTCCATTTGGCAAATTCCCACTATGTCCCTCCTAAGTTTAGCTGCTCGCAATGCTGGAAAGAATCTGTCAAGAAATACACGAGATAAGTCATCCTACGTTGTGATAGAACTGGAGGGTAAGTAAAATAACCATTTTCTTGATGTATCAACTAAAGAAAAAGGAAAGGCCTGAAGTTTGATTTCATCTTTGGTTACTCCCTGTGGTTTCATGCTTGAGCAGACCATGTGGAATTCTCTCAAGTGAGTGTGTGGATTTTCATTCTTCAAGCCTCGAAAAGTGGGCAAAAGGTAAATCAAGCTTGATTTCAACTCGAAAGGGTTTCTCTGGTTGGATAGTTGATGCATAACGATGTTTGCTCGTTGGGAGCAATGGCTAGTTGACGAATGGTTCAGTTTGCCATCCTTTCTGGTTCACCGAGGTTTCCTTTCGCTTCTTTTGTTTCAAAAAGTGGTTCGGTCTCAGGTTCAACCACTTCAACTTGTTTCCCACGTCAAATTGCCTCTGCACAAATTACTTCACTCAACTTTTCGACTTCGGATTCTAGGATCCCTTGTCCTAGCTCAACTTCTACTTTACTTGTACGTTTAAGAGCTTTCGTCTCTTTTCGTCGCGCTCGTGCCGTTTTCTCGATCTCTGGGTTGTATTTGAGATCTCCAGATAAATATCTGGTGATAAGGTAAATAAACAAAAATTAGAAAAATGTCTCCAATCCCCGGCAACGACGCCAAAATTTGATGGGCGTCGAAACCACCAAAATAATTCCTACAAAATAACTCTAAATAGTAGTGGAGTGGTAGTAGGGTTGATTCCACAGGGATCGGATGTTTATTATCAATTTTTGCGTTTATCTCGTGAATAGAACATTTTTCGTGTCAAAGGGTCGGGCAAAGGTCGTGCCTACGACTCCAAACGAACCTGCTAAAAAATAAATAAATCAGGGGGTTTTAAAATGTTAGAAAATAATTGAAACAGTACAAATAAATAATTAAATAAATTAAAAATAAAACTAAAAATTAAATTCAGATTTTGCAATCAAAGGAATTAAGCCTTAGCCTTAGACTCGGTAAATTTTGTGTCAAGAATCGATCCTCGAAAATTGGTCTTCTCCTACAAGCGATAAGCTAGTTGTCGAAAACATTTTTTATTTAAGTTTGAAAAATGGGGTCAACTTAAAAATACGATGTGGAGTCGCCACCAATCTTTTTTGTTTAGGTGTGATCAGGTCACCTATAAAATAAATTTTGGTCTACGAATTTCAAAAAGAAAACAGGTTCGGGAGTCGTTTACGTGCGAGGAAGGATTAGCACCCTCGCAACGCCCGAAATAGGTACCAAATTGATTAACTGATGTCCTAATGTTGAAAAGTTTGAAATGATTTTGAAATTTTATTCTTTTTTCTATAATTTTAAATACATTGATTGAATATTGAGATTCCCTTGTTCCGAAGGAATAGAGTATCACATCCAGCACGATTGGATACGACAATCTGAGTCATCGAATTCAAGATCATCCCCAAAATTCTCCAAGCACATATATTGAAATTTTGAAAGGGTATTTGGTTATTTGGACAAACAAAAATCACACCCAGCACGATTGGGCACGATTTCTTCGAATTTCCAAACGCACAAATATTACCTTATTTGGAAAATATGGACAAAATTTGAAAGGATATTTGTTTATTTGGTCAAACAAAAAACCACACCCAGCACGATTGAGCACGATTTCTTCGAATTTCCAAACGCACAAATATTACTTTATTTTGAAAATATGGACAAAATTTGAAAGGATATTCGTTTATTTGGTCAAACAAAAAACCACACCCAGCACGATTGGACACGATTTCTTCGAATTTCCAAACGCACAAATATTGCCTTGTTTTGAAAGTATTCAGATATGTAATTTTAAAATTGGCTCAATATACAATTTTTAATACCATAAAACATTTGATAAAGGCTTGCATATGTTGGAATTTGCAACATAAAATAATATCAAAAGCACAAACATAGCATTAAGCATGAAATACATAAACTCAACATCATACAAATGGACATAATTATAGAAATGATTTACGTACAAATACACAACAACGTATATAGATAACCATATATTAAAACTGTGAAATAAATAAAATGTGATCTCTACACTAATTTTAAAATAAAGCGTATATATATAAACAAGTTTAAAAGCAAATGAAGTTATATAGATAGATTTAAAAGGGCATATATATATAAAATAATATGAAATTAATAATATACAAAAAATAATTTAATAACAATAGAAACTTGTAAGTTAATAAATGAATAAAATACTATACACAATAGTTTGAATATAATAAAACAATAATATTATTAACAATAATAATAAAAATGTTTAAGTAATAGCAAAATAGCAAAATAATTAAAGAAAATAGAATATAAAAGAGACTAAATTAAAATGAAAGTAAGAATCTGGGGCAAAAATCGAAAATAAAAGAGAATCAAAGGACTCATATGAAATGCGTGCAAACGATCAAGGATTAAATTAGCAATTATTCTCGGTCGCGAAAACGTTACGTTTAAGGGGACTAAAATGGATACAGAACAAAGATTAAAGCCTAAATTAAAATAAAATAAAACTTGATTAAAAAGAAATAAAATAAGGAAGGACTAAAAGGGAAATTAACCCAATTCTAGAAAACGCGCGGATCCTTTCCTAGGTCTGGTCACTCGCGCGGGCTAAGGTTAAAATGGTGCCGTTTTGAAGCCACTCGAACAGGCCTAAAACGACGTCGTTCCCAAGGCAGTATAAAAGTTGAAAATCTTTTAAAAAAATCATTTTTGCTATGTTATTTCAGAAAAAAGCAAAAGTGAAGGATTCCCTTTTCTGCTAGGTTTTTTTAACCCTGTTCGCGCCGTCCAAAAAGGGGCTCTCCATCCGGCCACCATTTCACACTGTAATCGACGGATGGCAGCGCACGAAGGTCGATTCTCCTCTATTTAGAGTCATACTAAAAGGGGCTCTACCATTTCAAACCCTAAATCCCCATTTAAACTTTGATTTTTGATGAAGCAAATAGGGATCTGACGACGTTTTCCAATCGTAAGTCCCTTATCCCTTTTTTATTTTCATTTTTTGTATACTAAAAATAATCAGTGAAAAAGAAACTTGAAATCTAAAGAAAGGATGAAATCACCTTTCTCTATTTTTCTCTGTATTAAAAAAATCGTGACCGTTACAATAGCTTGATTTCGGACCTTTTAAAGGCCGAAATAAAATTAAAAATCCAAAAAATACAACTGCCTCTTTTTCTTGCTATTCGTTTGCTATCGTTTGTCCTTATTTTTGCAGGTACAGTGGCCAGCTGTGGTTGTACGAAGGCGTGGACATGGCGCGACTGAGGTCGTCTTACTGGAGGTTCTGGTGCGGCGGGGGAAAAGGCCGCTTATGGTCTTCTTTGGGAGCCCTAGGGTTTTCTGCTGGCTGTTTTTGCTTTGGGCTTAGTGGGTTGTGATTGTTTGGGCTGTTTGGGTGATGGGTCACTGATTTAGTTTATTTTGGGTCCTAATTTGGGTTTTAAATGTAAATGGGCTATAGACACTTTAATGGACTTTTATAATTTTTTGGTTTTTTTAACTTGGTTTTGTTTTGGCTAATGTTTTGTTTGGCTAATGGGCCCGGGCAAATTTTAAGCCCTACACTAGTTATAGCGATTAAGAACGTCTTAACCACCAATTCCTCCTCTCGTAGCTAGTTCCGGTACAACCTGCAAACCAACCCTTACCGATTAACTAACCGAGATACACGTGTTCCCGATTGAAGATTCTGGTAGCATTGATTCTGAAGAACCCAACTCGAATCAACGACCTCAACTGCATGGGTCGTTTAAACCCGATCACCTCTTCCTTGCTTTGTTCTCGGAAATCCAAATACAGCACGACCGACTTCAATTCCCAACTGTCGGCAAACCGATTCTAACCCAACGTGCACTTTGACTTGAAATCGAATTCAACCTTAAGGGAGATTTGTGCTATCCCGATACTTAAAAAAAGGCGAATACCGATTGGAGGGATTTTTTGTGTGAATATGAATCTCACGATTCCCGATCGGAAAGAGTATCGGCCTAAGGCTAAAATAGAATTTAGCATGCTTGTAAGTTGTGGAAGGTGATTGAATTTGTATGATAATGGAAGAAATTGGGGAATAAAAGGGCTTGGAAAGCAATTGGACTAATTTAGAAAGAACAAAGAAATTGAAATGAAATGGATAAAATTCTCACATCAAATTGAAAGGAAAAAAAAAAGAATAATTCGATTCCAAATTGAAGTAGAAAAAGACAAAGAGGATAATTCAACTCCAAATTGAAGTAGAAAAGAATTAATTGATGATTTCCTAAGAACAAAAAGTCCCTATTTATATACATGGGGTTTACTAAAAATAGCCTAAATTAATTTAATATAAAATCTAAAATAATAAAAATAAATAAAATAAACTAAATTAAGATTTTCTATTTTTGGCTTTTACAAAGTCAAAATATTTAATGTGTCCTTGGCTTTCTCCATCTTTTTGATTTGACCCCATTTCAATGATTTTCTTTCAATTTGGCCCTTTTCAGCTTGCTTTTGACCAATTGCATCCCTGGCAAGATTTAAATCATAAAAATACTAATTTAGCAGGGATTGATTCAAAAATAAACCAAATTAAACACAAGAAACCATGCAAATTAACATGTTATCACCCACCAACCAACAATAAAGAAAATCTCAAGGGAAAGGCCCGAAACAAAAGACAATGAACACCCCACCCCACTCCTCCCCATGCAATCAATAACAAAACACAAAGCAATTCCTCATTTTCTTAAACCACCAACAAACACAAGCCTCTAATTCTCAAATTCAATCGATAACAGCGAATATAAATCAGGAATGGTGCCAAGCATTAACATCCCTCGATCCAAACCCATCATCGAGCCACAAACAACACTCAAAATACCCATAAAATCACAATGAAATTCGAGCCCTGCAATGAATCAGAGTGAATGTTCTGTTAAAAAGAATCGAATAATGTAAAATTGAAATAGATTTAACATTTTCATTTTAAAAAATATCATTTACTATTTAAAATAGTTAATATTTTTAATTTTTTATGGTTTTGTAAATAAAATATTTTGTTTAGAATTAAAGTGCAATTGAAAATAATTCTTATCCCATCTCAGATATGTATCATTCGTAATTTAATTTTAATCTTACATATTCGAAAAATCAAATTCATTTGTTAACAAAGTTTGTCTATATATGTTTGCAAGATCAACAATATGAGGTAAAAATATTATGGAGGTCTTATATTAGGAGTAAGATTACATTTTACTATCTTTACTAAAAAAATGGACAAATTAGTCCAAGACGTTAAATTAAAGAACAAACCAGTTCTTTCTATTAAAATTTCGTTTATTAGTCCAAGATGTTAAGATCTGCATGACTAACATAATAACTAGATCGTGTACCTTATTTTGATATAAAATTAGAAAATCCTAATAAAATTATTAGAGTAAAACCTATGATCTATACTAAACAAGATATAGATGAATTTGATATACAAATAAAAGAATTATTAGAAAAAGGATTAATAGAAGAAACTAATAGTCCACATTCTAGCCTTGCTTTTATGGTAAGAAACCATGCTGAAATAAAAAGAGGAAAAGCTAGAATGGTTATTAATTATAAAAGATTAAATCAAAATACTATTTTTGATGGTTATTTTATTCCAAGAAAGGAAGTTTTAATAAATCAAGCTAAACAAGCAAAATATTTTAGTAAATTTGACTGTAAATCAGGATTCTGGCAAATCATGCTAACAGAAGAATCTAAACCATTAACAGCTTTTAGTACATCCAATCGACATTACCAATAGAAAGTAATGCTATTCGGATTATGTAATGCACCACAAGTCTTCCAAAGATGGATGGACTCTATATTTAAAAATATAAAAATTACATGTAGTATATATAGATGATATTTTAATATTTTCGGATACATTAGAAAATCATAGAAAACATTTAAATATCATATCTAGAGAATTCATAAAATATGGAATAATACTAAGTTCTAAGAAAATTGAATTAGAAAAATTGAAATAGAATTCTTAGGATTAATATTATCTGTTGATGGTCTTAAACTCCAATATCATATTATAGTAAAAATAAAAGAATTTCTAAAATATCATTGATAAAAAACAGCTTCAACAATTTTTAAGAATTATTAATTATGGTAGAAATTCCCCTAACTTATCTAAAAATTAGATGAGTTATATGAAAAACTAAAAAGGATAAATGTAATTTTCCGTATTTTAATAGGGTACATTTTTACGATTTTTCAATATAACCCTTTATAAATATCTAACCTTCCTTGCAAATTTTAAACCGAGACCAATCCACATCAACCAATCCAATTCAACATATTTTCAAAATAGATTCATGCATATTTATAAGATAACATCATTACATACCAAAACTAAAATTTGTTAGCCATACCAATGGTCGACCTTACATTCATTTTATATTAACATTACTTTATTAGCTTATACATGCCATTGATTTCCAAAATAAAGTTTCTTTAAATACCAAAATCTTGGTGTTGATAGTGTGATGTGTCTCTGACCGAATCCGACCTCCGAGCTCTTAAAACTACAAAACAGGGAAAAAGGAAATAGGGTAAGCACTTTGTGCTTAGTAAGCTCATGTAACAAGAATTATACTTACCTAACATTTTCAATACAAACAATAAACATTCATATACCCATTCAATGCATTATTACCCTAACATTCACAAACTCAACATTCAAGTCAGTCCAATAATTTCCATATATCAATAATATAAATACTATGATTGATGAGCTCATCAATATCATGATTTCCATTTCCTTGTTATTTTTCCATATTTATCCCGTTGAATTACTCGGAATTTCGATGGATTTTCGAGGTACACTTTAGTGTACAATCCAGTCCGTTAATTCATGTTCATGTGCGCACATTTTCATTTCAGAGAGCACACTCCTTGAACCTCATCTTTACAATGGATTACCACCAAGCTAAATCCTCAGAATGTAAACTCATAGAGTATTGTCGGGATTACCATCCGGCTAAATCCCTACAACGACAATTACTCTAATGAGCTTGGATCCAATTACCACCAAAGCTAAATTGAGACCCTAATTCGGATTACCCGTCCGCTAAATCCATTTTACACATATTCTTCTGGAGGGCTATATCAGATAGGATCACCCGTCCTGCTAGATCCTTTTACCGCCAATTCCTTTTCAGAGATCCATCGAATTTTCCTTTCATTCAACTGGGATTTCTTCCCCTTTTTATCAAATATATCAATGTTTCATCAATTTTCATACAATGAACATTCAAATTATATTCATATCAATAACATACATTTCAAGCATTTAAGAAGATAATTCAAGTTACATGAACTTACCTCGATACTAGTTCGTATATAAAATCTACTAATCCGGGACTTTTTCCTTTCCTCGATCTAGCTTCGTATTTGAGTTTTCAGGATCTAAATGAATAAATTCAATCATCAATTCAATACATTTCATGTTCACATGTACCATTTTCTATAATTCTATTATTATTTTTAGTTCATTCAAAACTGTCTACTTGAGTCATAGTCACTAAATTATTTTTATCTTGAGCTACAGAACTTAAAATTTAGATCCGTTAATTTTACCTGAAACTAGACTCACATATCTTCTTCTCATAAAATTTTCAGAATTTTTGGTTTAGCCAATAAGTACAGTTTATTCTTTAAAGTCACCCCTGTTCTGCTGTTTGACAGTTCTGACCCTTCTTCACTAAAAATTAATTATCTCTTCATAAAGGATTCGGATGATGTTCCTGTTTATTTCTATTGAAAATAGACTCATTAATAATTCTAAACATATAAATTTAAGCCCCTAATTATTTTTATCCAATTTTTGATGATTTTCTAAAGTTAAAACAGGGGAACCCGAATTCATTCTGACCTTGTCTCACAAAATTTATTATATCTCATGATTTACATATCTATTGCTTACACTGTTTCTTCTATGAGAAACTAGACTCAATAAGATTTAATTTCATATTTTTTGCATCTTATAATTCGATTTCTACAATTTATGGTGATTTTTCAAAGTTAGTCTACTGCTGCTGTCCAAAACTGTTTTAGTGCAAACTGCTTATTACCAATTTCCCCCTAAGCTTTCAATAAATGATAATTTCATCCCTGCTCAATTAACTTCTCAATTGAGCTGATTTCTCTCAATTAAAACTTTATTCTATCACTTTAAACTACTTTATAACCTTTGGAAATCAGAATTTCAGTAATAGACTTTAATTCCAAATATTTTCACAATTTAGATCCTAAAAATCAATTTCTATTGGAATTACCTAATAAAATCATCTCATAAACAATTTAAAGCTTAAATTTCATGCTAATTCATCATAAACTTACAGCACTCAACCATGGTAACTTTCAATTTCATCCATGAAATCAAAAACTAATGAATTTAATAGTAGGACCTAGTTGTAAAAGTCTTAAAAACACAAAAATTACAAGAAACAGGCAAGGATTAACTTACTTGCAGTAAAAATATGAAAAACCAGCTAAGAAAACCCTTCTATGGCGTTTTTGCTGATGAGAATGCAGAAAAATTAAGAGAAATCTAGATAATTCCACTTTAGTCCTAGCTTTATTAAGTAAATTTTGCAATATTCCAATTTTGCCCTTAATTCTCCTTATTTTCTTGCTGATTTCATACCCTTACCGTCCAGCCCAAATAGAACTTGGGTCTATTTTCCTTTTAAGCCCTCTTTCTTTTATCATTTAAACTATTTAATCATTTTCCATAATTTTGCATTTGTTACAATTTAGTCTTTTTCATTTAATTACATACTCAAACGTTAAAATTTTCTAACGAAATTTTAATACCACATTACTAACATTTTATAAATACTTATAAAAATATTTCCTACTCAATTTTATGAGATCAAGGTCTCGATACCTTGTTTTTACCCAATTCCTTCAATAATTCCTTTTTCTAACAACCACTAAATTGGTAAAATTTTTCTATCGATATTTTAATATGATTTTCCTATCATATAAATATTCATGCAAAAATATTAAAATAAATTTCTCTTTAAATCGGATTTATGGTTACGAAACCATTGTTCCGATAACCTTGAATTTAGGCCATTACAACTCTCCCCCCATTTTAAGGATTTTCGTCCTCGAAAATCTTACCAGTAAAGAGGTTTGGATATTGTTTCCTCATCGTCTCCTCCGGTTCCCATGTCGCTTCCTCAATCTCATGCTTTTGCCATAATACTTTCACCAAATTTATCTTTTTATTTCTAAGCTCATTTGTTTCCGTATGCTAATATCTTGACCTGGTTCTTCACCGTAAGTCATATCCGATTGAATTTCCACTTCTGTCGGAGAAATAACATGTGAAGGATTTGACCGATATCGTCGTAGATAGACACATGAAAAACATTATAGATTCTATCAAGTTCCGGTGCTAATGCCAATCAATAAGCGACCGATCCAATTCTTTCTATAATCTCATATGGCCCGATAAATCTTGGACTCAATTTACCCTTTCGACCGAAACTGAGAACTTTCTTCCAAGGAGACAATTTTAGGAATACTTTATCACCCACCTGAAATTCAATCTCTTTTCGTTTAAGATCGGCATATGACTTTTGACGATTAGAGGCTACTTTCAAGCTATTCCGAATCACTTTTACTTTTTCTTCTGTTTTCCGGATCAAATCAACCCCATGTATCTTGTTTTCACTAAGCTCTGTCCAATATAACGATGTTCTACATTTTCTACCATACAAAGCTTCATACGGAGCTATTTTAATACTGGAGTGATAACTGTTATTGTAAGCAAATTCAATCAAAGGTAGATATCTCTCCAATTACCTTCAAACTCTAGTATACAACATCGAGCATATCTTCCAATACTTGAATTACATGCTCGATTGGCCATCTGTCGAGGATGAAATGCAAGGTCTTGAAATACAACCGAGTACCCAAGGCTTCTTGCAATTTGTCCCGAAACGAGACGTAAATCGGGATCTCTATCCGATATAATGGAGACAGCACTCCATGTAGCCCGACAATCTCGAGATATGTATAGTTCACCGGTTTATCTAAAGAATAATCCATACGCATCGAATAAAGTGTCTGACTTTGTCAATCGGTCAACAATCACCCAAATGGCATCCTTTTCCCTCGAGACAACGGTAACCCGATACAAAATCCATAGTGATTCTTTCCCATTTTCATTCTCGTATAGTAATTGGTCAAGTAACCTCAAGGTACCGATGTTCAAACTTTAACTTGTTGACATATTAAACATTTTGATACAAACTCGTAAATATCATGTTTCATACCGCCACTAGTACATCTTCTTCAAATCATTATACATTTTATTACCTCTGGATGTAAAGACATAATACCACCGTGAGCCTCGTGTAGAATCTTCTATATAAGCTCTGAATTCTTGGGTACACATACCCTATCTCTGAATAATAAACAACCATCAACCCCAACTTGAAATTCTGAATCATTACCTGACTCACATTGTACCCGTTTAACTCAGAATTCTCATCATTCTTCTAAGCTTCACATATTTGATGTAGAAATGTTGGTTTAACTCTCAATTTAGCTATGATTGAACCATCATTAGCCAGTGACAACCGAGTATTCATAGCTCGTAAAACAAACAGAGATTTTTGACTCAAAGCATCAGCTACAACATTAGCCTTACCCAGATGGTAATCAATAATCAAATCATAGTCATTTATCAGTTTAAGCCACCTGCGCCGTCTCAAATTCAAATCTTTTTGTGTCATCAAATATTTCAAGCTTTTATGATCAGTATAAATATGACATTTCTCACCGTATAAGTAATGCCTCCATATCTTCAAATAAAATACAATAGCCTAATTCAAGATCATGTACCGGTAATTTCTTTCATGTGGTTTAAGTTGTCTTGAAGCATAGACTATTACTTTACCTTCTTGCATCAAGACACAACCTAAACCATTTAATGAGGCATCACTATAAATAATAAATTCTTTACTCGGTTCAGTTGTACTAACACAGTGCTTTCATCAGTAGATCTTTCAATCGGTTGAAACTCACGACATTCATCATCCACTCGAACTTAACATCTTTCTACAATAATCGAGTCATCGGAGAAGCTATCATAGAGAATCCCTGTACAAATCTTCGATAATAACCAGCTAAACCCAAGAAACTTCTAACTTCAGATACATTCTTCGGTGGACTCCAATTGACAATAGTTGATATTTTACTTGGATCTACTCTGATGCCTTTGGCGGATACAATATGTCCAAGAAAACCCACCTCTCGAAGCTAAAATTCACATTTACTGAATTTAGCATATAACCGCTTCTCTCGCAAAATTTGCAACACAATTCTCAAATGTTCGCATGTTCTTCTTCATCTCGAGAATAGACCAAAATATCATCAATGAAAACTACCACGAACTCTGTCTAAATATGGTCTAAATATCCGATTCATCAAATCCATAAATATCGCAGTGCATTAGTCACTCAAACGACATAACTAGAAACTCATAATGCCCATACCGGTTTTGAAAGTCGTCTTTGCACATCCGACTCTTTACCCGTAGTTGGATAGTAGCTCGATCGGAGATCAATCTTTGAAAATATAGTAGCACCTTTCAACCGATCAAATAAATCATCAATCCGGGTAACGGTACTTATTCTTTATAGTTACTTTATTAAGTTGCCGATAATCAATACACAATCTCAAAGACTCGCTTTCTTTTTCACAAATGTAACCGGAGCACCCTAAGGTGAATGACTCGGTTGGACAAAACCTCTATCAACAAGTTCTTGCAATCGTGTCTTTAATTCCTTTAATTTCAGGAGCCATCCGATGCGGAGCTATGGAAATCAAGTAGTTCTCAGAATCAAATCTATAGAGAATTCCACTTCCCTTTCTAGTGGCAACCTCGTAATTCCTCCGAAACACATCAGAAAATTCACATACCACTGGCACTACCTAAATCTTCGACTCAGATACCTTGGTTTCTAATACATAAGCAAGAAAAGCATCATACCCCTTTTTAACATACCTCTGAGCAGTAATAACTGAAATCACATCAGATAATCCCTCTGTTTGATCAGATTTAACCCGGAGTAATTCGCCATTCTGACACTTCAACACAATATATTTCTGTTTACAGTTTACTACTGCATCATGCTGAGTTAACCAATCCATGCCCAATATCACATCAAACTCATCAAATGGCAGTAACATCAAATCAGCCAGGAAACAATAACCTCTTACCATCAGTGGACAATTTTTACAAATTTTATCCACCAAAACAGATTGGCCCAGGGGGTTTGAGACTTTAACCACAAATTAGTAGATTCAATGGATAAATCTTTAACATATGCAAGCTTTATACATATATATGAATGCGTAGAACCAGGATCAATTAATGCAATAATATTAGTATCAAGTAAAGAAAATGTACCAAGAATAACATCGGTGTTGAGGCATCTTCTCTAGAATGACATATGTCGAATGTCTCAAGCCTACTTGCGTGATCTTTTGTCTCCTCGGCTACCACCGACATTACTAGATGGTCGAGATGGTCTCCCTCAAAGATGGATTACTCGACAATCTCGAGAAATGGTCAAAAGAACCACATTGGTAACAAGCCCCGCTCTTAAATCAACATTCACCAAAATGAGCTTTATTACAATACTGGCATCTCGGCTTAGGGATACCAACACTGCCAACACTAGTCACTGATGGAGTGGAAGGTCTTGGATTATTGCGTTGAGAACCTCGCTCTCGCTTGAATACCCAAAGGGTTGAGGTAGAACGATCCTGTACTTCTTCAATTTCTTTGGAGCGAAAAATTGGGATTTTCCCATTGGTCTTTTACTAAAATTTGAGCTTCCTCTCACTGCTTTCTTTTCTTTGCTCAATTCTTCCGCTTTATAAGCTCGTTCGCCAATGTAGCAAACTCTCAAATTTCAAGAATTCGATAAGTAGCTTAATTTCTTCATTTAACCCTTCTTCAATCGTTTGCACATTTCACTTTCCGATTGTACCCATTCTCGAGCATATTTACTCAACCGAACAAATTCTCTTTCATACTCGATATCGATCTATTGCCTGCTTTTAGCTCAAGAAATTCTTTTCTTTTCGATCAAGGAATCTCGATCGATATATTTCTTTTTGAACTCGATTCGAAGAATTCCCATGTAATTTCTTCTTTGAACAATGAAGCTTTAGTATTCCACCAATGATAAGTTGTGTCTTTTAGCAATGAGACGGTACATTTCAAACATTCTTCTAGTGTACAAGATAAATCCTCCAAAATTCTAGTATTATTCTCTAACCAAAATTCAGCCCGTTCGGGATCATCATCAATCTCTACTCGAAATTCTTCTACCCATATTTTTAGATTTTATCAACCAGAGCTTTCCCTTTTTGATAGATTCAAGACTGCACTGTGGAATCTCGGGAACCAAAGTGGAGGAACAGGAGGGGAGCTTGAGTTTGTTTGCACTCTGTAGGTTAGTTCTTATGTACTGAGTAAACCATTCATTCATCATTTGAAAGAAGGCTATTTTTGCCTCCTCCCCTTGACCCTCTATACCGGGCCTTCTACTACTAGTTTATTCTCTTTGTATTGATGCGAGAGCATGACTCCCAGCTTCCTCAGATTGAGCTCGGTTGGATGACATTACTATAAGAAAAACACAATTTAAATGGTCAGGAGATATCACACTATCAATAATAATTTAAATGGCATGTATAGCTAATTCGTATTTGCTATGTTGATCCTAAAATTGGCTAAACCGTAGCTCTGATACCAACAAATGTAACACCCCCTACCCGTATTCGTTGTCAGAATAGGGTACAAGGCATTACCAGAGTTTACGATTTTTTTTATATAACCCCTTTATAAATATCTAACCTTCCCTGCAAATTTTAAACCGAGACCAATCCACATCAACCAATCCAATTCAACATATTTTCAAAATAGATTCATGCATATTTATAAGATAACATCAACACATACCAAGCCAATGTTTGCTAGCCATACCAATGGTTGACCTTACATTCATTTTATATTAACATTACTTTATTAGCTTATACATGCCATTGATTTCCAAAATAAAGTTTCTTTAAATACCAAAATCTTGGTGTTGATAGTGTGATGTGTCTCTAACCGAATCCGACCTCCGAGCTCTTAAAACTACAAAACAGGGAAAAGAAATAGGTAAGCACTTTGTGCTTAGTAAGCTCATGTAACAAGAATTATACTTACCTAACATTTTCAATACAAACAATAAACATTCATATACCCATTCAATGCATTATTACCCTAACATTCACAAACTCAACATTCAAGTCAGTCTAATAATTTCCATATATCAATAATATAAATACTATGATTGATGAGCTCATCAATATCATGATTTCCATTTCCTTGTTATTTTTCCATATTTATCCCGTTGAATTACTCGAATTTCGATGGATTTTCGAGGTACACTTTTAGTGTACAATCCAGTCCGTCAATTCATGTTCATGTGCGACATTTTCATTTCGAGAGCACACTCCATGAACCTCATCTTTACAAATGGATTACCACCTAGGCTAAATCCTCATAATGTAAACTCATAGAGTATTGTCGAGATTACCATCAAAGCTAAATCCTCAGAACGACAATTACTCTAATGAGCTTGGATCTCAATTACCACCAAAGCTAAATTGAGACCCTAATTCGGATTACCCGTCCGGCAAAATCCATTTTACACATATTCTTCTGGAGGGCTATATCAGATAGGATCACCCGTCCTGCTAGATCCTTTTACCGTCAATTCCTTTTCGAGATCCATCGAATTTTCCTTTCATTCAACTCGATTTCTTCCCTTTTTATCAAATATATCAATGTTTCATCAATTTTCATACAATGAACATTCAAATTATATTCATATCAATAACATACATTTCAAGCATTTAAGAAGATAATTCAAGTTACATGAACTTACCTCGATACTAGTTCAGATATAAAATCTACTAATCCGAGACTTTTTTCCTTTCCTCGATCTAGCTTCAGATTTGAGTTTTCCGGATCTAAATGAATAAATTCAATCATCAATTCAATACATTTCATGTTCACATGTACCATTTTCTATAATTCTATTATTATTTTTAGTTCATTCCAAATTATCTACTTGAGTCATAGTCACTAAATTATTTTTATCTTGAGATACAGAAATTAAAATTTAGATCCGTTAATTTTCCTAAAACTAGACTCACATATCTTCTTCATAAAATTTTCAGAATTTTTGGTTTATCCAATAAGTACAGTTTATTCTTTAAAGTCACCCTTTTCTGCTGTTTGACAGTTCTGACCCTTCTTCACAAAAAATAATTATCTCTTCATAAAGGATTCGGATGATGTTGCCATTTATTTCTATTGAAAATAGACTCATTAATAATTCTAAACATATAAATTTAAGCCCTAATTATTTTTCTCCAATTTTTATGATTTTCTAAAGTTAAAACAGGGAACCCTAATTCATTCTGACCTTGTCTCACAAAATTTATTATATCTCATGATTTACATATCTATTGCTTACACCAATTTCTTCTATGAGAAACTAGACTCAATAAGATTTAATTTCATATTTTGTTCATCTTATAATTCGATTTCTACAATTTATGGTGATTTTTCAAAGTTAGTCTACTGCTGCTGTCCAAAACTGTTTTAGTGCAAACTGCTTATTACCAATTTCCCCCTAAGCTTTCAATAAATGATAATTTCATCCCTGCTCAATTAACTTCTCAATTGAGCTGATTTCTCTCAATTAAAACTTTATTCTATCACTTTAAACTACTTTATAACCTTTGGAAATCAGAATTTCAGTAATAGACTTTAATTCCAAATATTTTCACAATTTAGATCCTAAAAATCAATTTCTATTGGAATTACCTAATAAAATCATCTCATAAACAATTTAAAGCTTAAATTTCATGCTAATTCATCATAAACTTACAGCACTCAACCATGGTAACTTTCAATTTCATCCATGAAATCAAAAACTAATGAATTTAATAGTAGGACCTAGTTGTAAAAGTCTTAAAAACACAAAAATTACAAGAAACAGGCAAGGATTAACTTACTTGCAGTAAAAATATGAAAAATCAGCTTAAGGAAACCCTTCTATGGTGTTTTTGCTGATGAGAATGCAGAAAAATAAAGAGAAATCTAGATAATTCCACTTTAGTCCTAGCTTTATTAAGTAAATTTTACAATATTCCACTTTTGCCCTTAATTCTCCTTATTTTCTTGCTGATTTCATGCCCTTACCGTCCAGCCCAAATAGACTTTGGGTCTATTTTCCTTTTAAGCCCTCTTTCTTTTATCATTTAAACTATTTAATCATTTTTTATAATTTTGTATTTGTTACAATTTAGTCCTTTTCATTTAATTACATACTCAAACGTTAAAATTTTCTAATGAAATTTTAATACCACATTACTAACATTTTATAAATACTTATAAAAATATTTCCTACTCAATTTTATGAGATCAAGGTCTCGATACCTTTTTTTACCCAATTCCTTCAATAATTCCTTTTTCTAACAACCACTAAATCGGTAAAATTTTTCTATCGATATTTTAATATGATTTTCCTATCATATAAATATTCATGCAAAAATATTAAAATAAATTTCTCTTTAAATCGGATTTATGGTTAGAAACCATTGTTCCGATAACCTTGAATTTAGGCCATTACAATAAACCTTTTGAATGGTCTAAAAAAGATTCAGACATTATAAAATCAAGAGTGCTCTCAATAGAGTCTTAGAGAGAACCATTGTTGCTTAGGATGGATGAAGGTGGTGGCGTGGAGAGGGAGAGTAACAAAGAGATCTCATTACTAGCCGATGAATTAATTCAATTATCAATCAAGAAATCACTAGTGGTGCCGTCTGATAAACCCACTTTGATTTGTTCGGTTTGGAAGAAAAAGTTCTTCAATACAGAGAGTTTTAGAGCGCAATTAAAGAGTATATGGAAGACAAAAAGGAAATTTGAAATTAAGATTGTCAGGCAGAATCTTTTTTCAATAGTTTTCGACCTTGAAGAGGATTTGGAGATTATTATGGAAGGGCGGCCGTGGTTATTTCATAAATACCTTATATTGTTTGATAGATTGCTTAATCCAACGGAAAGGGACCAGATCTGTCTCACTACGTCGCCATACTGGAAACATATTGGTCCATGTCCACCAGATTTTGACAAGAAGGATGTGTTGCATGTGATTGGAAACACTTTTGAAGGAATCCTCGGATCTGAGATCAGTGATGATTTATGCATACTCAGGGTCAACTTGAATGTCCAGAAACCTCTGCGCAAAGGAATTTTTGTTTCAAGCGAAAATAGTGTAAAATCCTGGATCCCTTTTAAATTTAAAAATTGTCAGTTTTTTGCTTTGGGTGTGGCAGATTAGATCATAGCCTCAATGACTGCAAATTATCAGATCCTATAGAAAAAATTAGAATTAGAGAAGATCCCCCTTATTCAACTGCGTTAAAAGCATAATCAAAAGTAATGGGTAAAGAGAGCATGAAATTCAATGCCTTTGTTAAAAAGGTGGGCTCGCAGAGTCATTACATAGGGAATTCTAAGGTGGCAGAGGGACAGAACATGGAGGACAATATTGGTTTTATGGGTGGAATCGCTTTAGGGGGAATTTTAGCAAAATGGGAGGAAGGCTTGCAGGATCAGGAAGATACACCTATTTTAAGGAAGAATGAACTGATGAATGAAGGAAATAACATAGGGGAGTTGCTTAAAAGGTTCAAAAAAGACCAGTTGGAGAAGGCCACCCACGAAGGTTCATTCAAAATCTATGAAAAAACTTGTGGGGGCTAAGAGGAAATCACCAGAAGAAGGTGTTGATAAGGGTGGTTCGGGATTGTCAACTAGGGAAGACCTGAAGAGGTTGCGATCTGATGATATGTATGACAAATGAGTTGAATGTATGGAGGTTACGTTGGATAATTTGGAACATTTTACTGTTTCAAACAAATCAGAATCGGCAGCTGCCATTGAGCAAGCCGACCAATCACAATGAAAAATGTATGCTGGAATGTCCGTGGGTTGGGGAGCCCACGGGCTGTGAGAAAGCTGCGAA
Source organism: Gossypium rotundifolium (assembly GCA_025506655.1). NCBI lineage: Eukaryota > Viridiplantae > Streptophyta > Magnoliopsida > Malvales > Malvaceae > Gossypium > Gossypium rotundifolium. The sequence goes on from CP106733.1 coordinate 38,698,852, forward strand.
ATTTGTGTAAGCAACACATTCCCTAGATGGTTTTCTTAACGGAGACTAAGCTAGATCAGAAGCGTACGGCGAGGGCTCGAAGGAGTTGTGGTTTTGTTAGTGGTATAGAGATGGCTGCAGAAGGATCTCGAGGAGGACTATGTTTAGCTTGGAAATGAGGGATTGAGATTACTTTGAGGAGCTTTTCTAAATGGCATATTGATGTACTAGTAAAGGAAGATAATGTGCAAGAGGAATGGAGGTTCACGGGATTTTATGGTTCACCATATCTAAAAGATAAAAATTTTGCATGGAGTTTGCTCAAAAGACTAGGCCAAGAATGTAACTACCCATGGTAAGTAGTAGGAGATTTCAACGAAATTATGTACTCTTTTGAGAAAAGCGGAGGAGTGCCACGAGATCAACGACGAATGGAAGCTTTTAGAGATGCACTAGATAAGTGTCAATTGATGGATATGGAGTATTTGGGATCATTGTTTACGTGGGAAAGGGGAAATCTTTTGGAGACAAACATTAGAGAGCGTTTGGATAGAGGAGTAGTCAATGAGAAATGGATGCTTCTATTCCCACGAGGTAATGTTCAACATCTTGCCTATTTTTCTTCTGATCATTGCCCTATTCTTATAAACACAGATAGTATAGTCCATCCTCCTAGGAGCCGAAGATTCCATTTTGAATCATGGTGGATCCTAGAGGAATCATTCGAAGGTATTATCAAAGAATTTTGGGAGTCTTCCTCTGCACCATTAGTTGAGAAACTGGAGATGTTGCAAACTCGTATGAAGAAATGGGCATGTGGTATTAAGAGTAAAAAGGGGGACTTAAGAAGAAGTTAACTGAAGAGCTTGAAGTTTTGTTGCAGACTGAAAGGGATGATGATACAATTGCAAGGATTATTGATACAAAAATCCACCTAAATATGGAGATTGAGAAAGATGAGATGTATTAGGAACAGAGAGCTAGAGCGAATTGGCTTAAGCTGGGGGATAGAAATGCAGCCTACTTTCACAAATGTGCAACAGTTCGAAGAAGGGCTAATACGATTAATAAGTTATTTTTGGATGACGGTAGGGAGATTTCTAATAGCATTGAAATTATTGAGGCTACTACGGAATTTTTTTAAGATCTTTTTACGTCAAGAGGAAGCAAAAATCCGCATAAGGTGTTGGAAGATATTGGAACAAATATCTCACATGAGATCAATGACAGGTTATTAGCTCCTTTTAGGGAAGAAGAAGTGTGGCTAGCTTTGAAGGGAATGGGGCCAACAAAAGCTCTAGGCTCGGATGGTTTTCCAGCACTATTTTTTCAGAAATTTTGGCATATAGTTGGTAAGGAGGTTACGGAGTTTTGTCTAAGTATCCTGAATGGTGTTAGAAGGGCTGAACAAATAAATATTACGGAAATTGTACTTATCCCCAAAATTACAAACCCTACATCTATGGTGCATTTTAGGCCTATTAGTTTGTGTACTGTTCTTTATAAAATGGTTGTAAAAGCAATTGCTAATAGATTACAAGATGTTATGGGGTTATGCATTGATGAGGTTCAAAGTGCTTTTGTCCTAGGGCGACTAATAACGGACAATGTTCTCGTAGCATATGAAATCTTGCATACTTTTCGAAAGAAGAGGACAGGGAAAAATGGGTATATGGCCTTAAAATTGGATATGAGTAAAGCGTATGACAGGGTGGAGTGGGACTTTGTTAAGCAAGTGATGATCCGAATGGGGTTTGCAGAGGACTGGGTTGAGTTGATTATGAAATGCATTAGTTCAGTCTCTTATGCTGTTAACATTAATGGTTGTAGGGGCAGAATTTTTTAGTCGACTAGGAAATTGAGGCGGGAGATCCCTAAGTCCTTTTCTTTTCCTTTTTTGTAGTGAAGGTCTCTTCACTCATATGGTACTTTAGCCACATTCTTTCACTTTCACATTAATCATATATAACATATTTAAGCCATAAATCTATTAAGATTTAGTGTGGGGTACACGATTTGCTTATCAATTCCTTGAAATCTCGAAAACCCGATCTATTGCTTTAGATCTCAATTCCTACATTTGATTAATCACTTACTACTTTAATAAAAAACCATTTGACCATAAATCCAAATCCTAGTAGGATTAGTATTCTTAAAACTTACCTTGTTGCGATTTCAATACTAATCAAATCCGAAATCTATGCTATGCTCCTCCTTGTATTTGGCCAAGCACTAAATCTCATGGGGGTTAGTTTGACTTTTTAAACAAACAAAATTAGATCTAATTATCAAAATAGGCTTTAGCGAAAGCTATGAACACTTACCTTGTGGATTTTAAATCCCAAAACTCACCGAATAACTAGGGAACACGCGGCCTATGGTGTACCTTCGGGAAAAGAACTTCTCCTTCCTTGTAGCCTACACTTAGTAAATCCCGAAAGATCTCTTCAAAGTTTGGCAACCATGAACATTAATGGGATTAGCCCTAGATTTTGATAAGTTTAAAATATAAAGAATGGAAACCAAACTTGGATCTTACCCTTATTTGAAGGAATCGATTGCACCTTCACTTCAACCTTGAGATTAGACTTAGAGACTTGATGAACAATGGCTATGATTCCCTTATGTATTGGTTTCAAAGATGAAAGAAGAGAGAATAATAGGCTTAGAAGAAATTGGCTAGGAGGCTAAAAGAAAAGAAGAAAAGAATAGAGGCTCGAGAAGAATATTGACGAGAGGAAAGAGAGAGGAGAATGAATAATGAATGGCCTAGTCTCATCCTTTTATAGCAAAATTACTAGGCCAAGAATCCTTAACCATACCACTCTTCCTTATTTTCCTAATTAAAGAATAATTCTTCATTTATCCACCTATTTAGCAAATTTTAAAGAGAATTAAACTCTTCCCTAGGAGTCCTTATGATCTTCTAATTAGCGAGTTTTAAAGAGAGTGAAACTCCTCTTTTGCAAGCCTTATGCAATCCACCTCTTGGGCTTCAGAAGCAAAAATAAAACTTATTTTATTTGCTTCTTATGTGACTCGAACTCAAGCCCAACACCCTTGCATGTGGGCCATTTCACGAGGCCTTAAGTGGCATCTTGAGCCACTTTTTCAAATCCGATTAATGGGTCAAATTTCACATACTTTGTATTTTAGGGTCACTGCCCTAAGTTCCCCTTTGAACTTTTTAATTCGACATTTCGGGGTCATTTTTAAGTTTCCAAAATTTTGTGCCTCTGTAAACTTGACATTTCCTAGGTTTCCAAAATGTTTAGTTTCCTCTTTTAGCATAGTTTCCAAAATGTTTACTTTCCTCTTTTGGCTTAGTTTCCAAAATGTTTAGTTTCCTCTTTTGGCTTGGTTTCCAAAATGTTTAGTTTCCTCTTTTGGCTTGGTTTCCAAAATGTTTACTTTCCTAATTTACTTAGGTTTCCAAAAAAATGGTCATTTTCCTATTTCCAACGTAACATTTCCATACATTCTCAGGTTTCCAAAAATGTTCACTTTCCTTACATTTCCTTACATTTCCTTACATTTCCATACATTTCCATACATTTCCTTACCTCTTGGGGTTCTTGAAGCTCTTGAACACATCCAACACCTGTGATCCCACTATCTCATGAATTACATGAGCGCATAACCCTAATCTAGGATGTTCAGGTTCTACCCTCCTAAAAATAATTTCGTCTTGAAATTACTTACTAATCATACAATCCTTCTCACCACTATGCTTCTTGCGCTTTGCTTTCTGATCTTAATCGAACCATCATACTTTCCGGGCACAATCTCTAAGTTCCGTCCCTTAGAACTTATTTCTAACGTCATGATTTAATCGATTAAGAAGTTTTATGTATTAAAAAAATTTTGTTTCAGCGATTAACAGCGAGGAAGTTTTATGGAAAGAATTTTTAGAAGTGGTTCTTTCGTATTCATACATGCACACATCTTTACATTCATACATCCATCAATCAATTATGAACTTTCGTTCATTCGGAGAAATGTTGTAGTTTTCATTGTTGTTGTTTTCCACTACCGAGGTATTTTAAGTAATTTGCCCTACGAGGTATTTTCGTAATTTGTCAAAATAAGGTTTCTTGGTGATGTTGTCAATAAAGGTATTTTGGTAATTTTAAAATCTCGAGACTTTTGGAAATTTTAAAATTACGAGGGTATTCGATAATTAACTGAGGTAAATTTGTAAATCTCGATAAATCAAGGGTATTTCAAAATTTCTGCGAAACTTGAGGGTTCTTTTTGAGAATTTGTTTTCCAAATCGGTGATGTTGCAAAATTTTGAAAATCGGGGTCATTTTGTAATTTTGTCAATCGGGGTAATTTAGTAAATTTTTAAATCGGGGTGTTTTGGACTTTTCATAAAATAGGGTTTTACATACTTTTACAAAGTGAGGAAATTTTATTGAAATCAAGGGTAATAAGGTAAATTTAAAACCAATGGCATTTTGAAGATTTCTAATTTGAGGTATTTCGTTGATTTTCCCTCTAATGAGAACAACGAAGGCTAATGGTGCGGTTAAAGGTGCAAGGCGAGTAGGAGAGGGCTAGAGATCTCTTTATCCACCTATAAAAAAACTATTTGACCATAAATCCAAATTAGTAAAGAGAATTAAACTAATCTCTTCCTCCTCCTTGTATTTGGCCAAGCACTCCTTATGATCTTCTAATTAGCCAAAACTCACCGAATAACTAGGAACACGCCTATGGTGTACCTTCGGAAAAGAGTAGCCTGAAATCTCTCTTCAAAGTTTTGAACATATTCTTCCTTATTTTCCTAATTAAAGAATAATTCTTCATTTATCCACCTATTTAGCAATTTTAAAGAGAATTAAACTCTTCCTTGCCTTATGATCTTCTAATTAGGGTTTTAAAGAGGTGAAACTCCTCTTTTGCAAGCCTTATGCACCACCTCTTGGGCTTCTAAGCAAAAATAAAACTTATTTTATTTGCTTCTTTGCATGTGGGCCATTTCACGAGGCCTTAAGTGGCATCTTTTTTCAAGATGATTATATGTTGTTTGGTGAAGCGAAAAAATGTATTTCCAACAGGGGTTCTATGAACATGAAGGATATTTTACAGGAGTATGAAAACTGTTTGGGTTAGTGCATTAACTACAGTAAATCGATGATTTTTTATAGCTCAAATACGACAGAAGAGGCAAAAACAGCGGTGTCATCAATGTTAAAAGTCAGGAGTTCTTCTAATCCGGAGAAATATCTGGGTCTTCCAAATGTGGTGGGTAAATAGAAAAGAAAGCTTTTCAAAATTTATTAGACCGGATTAATATGCGTATTGATGGGTGGAGTACCAGATGGCTATCTCAAGGAGGTAAAGAAATTTTTATAAAGTCAGTTTTGCAGGCTATTCCTACTTATGCCATGTCGTGTTTTCTTCTTCCAAAAACTTTTTACGAGAAGATTTAGAGCAGTTTCGCTAGATTCTAGTGGCAAAAAGGGGCAGGCAAAAGAGGAATTCATTGAAGTAAATGGAGATACTTATGTCGTCCAAAAGAGGAATGAGGGTTGGGGTTTCGAAATATGGCACAATTAACATAGCCCTCCTTTCAAAACAATGGTGGAGATTGCTTCACTATCCGGAGTCCTTAGTCGCAAAAGTTTTTAAAGCAAAATATTTTTCAGATTGTGATTTTGGAAACTCTCATTTGAGGAATTCAAGTTCGTATATGTGGCGTAGTATTTGGGCCTCAAAGAAGTCATTGGAAAAAGGTCTAATTTGGAGAGTGGGTTTGGGTAAAAACATATAAATTTTTACAGATGTATGGGTCCCAAATTATGCTAATCGAAGATTAATGCCCGATGGTGTTAATGCGCATTTGGTTAAAGTAGAAGAGTTAATCAATAATGATGAGCGTATTTGGAATAAAGATCTGATAGAGAATACCTTCCCAGCTGTTGAAGCTGACTTGATCCTCCAAATCCCTCTGGAGATGGAAGCTCATGATGACATGCTTGTTTGGAACGACGAACCATCGGGAGAATTCTCAGTGCGGAGTTCCTATAAACTAGTACAAAACCTCGATCCTACAGCTTACGCTTTACAAAACATCTATAAAGAATTTTACAGAAAGCTCTGGCGTACTGATATCCCAGGGAAAATTAAAATTTTTGTTTGGCAAATATCCTGGAACTTCCTATCTACCCGAGTTAATTTACATTGCAGAAAATTAGCTCCCAACGGTGTGTGTCCTCGGTGTCAGAATGGGGAAGAGACGATGAATCACCTCTTCAAGGAATGCCCTGTGTCAATGGCAGTTTGGAGGGAGTTAGAAGGGTCGGTTTCTTTTTTGCTTCCATTTTCAGAGTTTTTGGAATGGCTTACCATGGTAATGGGTCTCCTTTCTACGGAACAGTCGAGAATCTTTTGCGTAGCGCTCTGGGTCATCTGGGGAGACAGGAACTCTCGGATCCATGACAAGACCAACAGATCAAGTAAGGAGATGGTTAACTTTGTTCGCAGTTACATAAAGGAACTTGACGGAGTTAAAGAAAAAAATCGATTACCTCTACGGTGAAAACGAAATGGCGAAACCCATCTGGTCCGATAGTCAAAATAAATTTTGATGGGGCTTTTGATGAGCGAACCAAACAGTCGGCATCTGGAATAGTGGCTAGAGACAGCAGTGGGTATGTTCTCATTTCAAGCACAGATATACATCACGGAATGACCTCTGCCTTTGCTGCGGAAGCAATAGCTTGCAGAAGAGCAACCCAAATAGGCATAGAAATGCAGAAAAGAGAAGTTATTATAGAAGGTGACTCTTTGACTATAATAAAAAAATGCAACAAAGGAGTTTTCGACAGATCGTTAATAGGTCCCTATATAAACGACATCCACAAACTAAAATCTAGAGTTACAGATCTAAGCTTTGAGTTTGTTCCAAGATTTGCGAATACTATAGCCCATATCTTAGCAACTGAAACATTAAAGAGGAAGGAAGGGTTTTACCTGACCGATGGAGTTCCTTGCTATGCCGAATCCCAGGTGAAGAACGAAAGTGCGTGAACAAGATTAGGAATAAGAAAGATCAAGGTTGGAGGAGAGTTTTACCATAGATGAAATCAACAGACAGAAGGAGCTATTAACTCTCCTCGGTATAAGACACCGCCATTAATGGAGAAAATGACAAATGGGAAATGAAAGTGACTGGCGAAATGAACTGATTAGGCGAGTTGGACGGTGTTATCTCTTTTCAAATTTGTTTCTTTGTTATTCTAGAATTTTCTTTTTTTGGACCAATTGTTTCCGGGCCTGTTTCTTTTTCCTATATGATCTGTTACATTTTCTTTTAATTAAGTAAAGCTTAATCTATTTCTATCAAAAAAAAAAGATAAAGTCTAAAATAAATTATATTTTTAAAGTTTATTTAGTGATAAATTAATTTTAAAATAGATATCTCCGAAAAAATTAAGAATATGTATTAAAAATAAAAAAATAAAAAATGAAGAACTAATTTATAGATATGATTTTGGGAATGTGCCACAAGATTCTCCCTATTATAAAAGTCAGACAAGCTTTTACTTGCATGTCGTTAACTGATTGCTTTATAGCAAAAATCTTTACCAAATACCAACAACGGCCTACCACTCTGTCTGAAGCTTTGAGCTTTCAACCTTTCCAACAATGGCAGCGGTATGATTTTAACACCATGCTGTTTCTTTTTTTGTTCAATTTAATCCCAAATTCCACTCATTATTTTTATTTTATTTTGTTGTTAACAGATAATTGGTGAGTCTCCAAAGCTTGCTCTGTATTCATACTGGCAAAGCTCATGTTCATGGCGAGTTCGCTTCTCTTTAAACCTCAAAGGTTTTAACTTTAATCATCAGCTTATTCCCTCTTATATCTAAGTTGGGTTTCTCTTCGAATTCATTAATTCAGTAGGTTTCCAATAATTTTGGTACTGATTTTTTAATTGGGTTTTTGTTAGGGATTTCGTATGAGTACAAAGCTGTGAATCTTTCAAAAGGAGAACAGTTTACACCAGGTGAGCTATACATACATACATACATACATACATACATACATATGGTAGAATGGAAACATACTAAAAAGACCATTTTTTTTTCTTTTGTTGTTGCTGCTGATGTTGCAGAGTTTGAGAAATTGAACCCTCTGCATTTTGTTCCTGTTCTTGTTGATGGTGATGTTGTCGTGTCTGATTCATATGCAATCTTGTTGGTTAGTGTTCTTAATTCCAATATTGATTTCACTCTAAGATTAGAAACCATTAGGAATTCTTTTAGGGGTTGGGATTTAATTATAGCTTATGATTTTATCATTTAGGAAGGGATTAAATATTTTTTTTTCATTTTTAAAGAGGTAAAAGTGCAATTTAACTTATATAAACTTCTAATTTTTTTATTTATAAAATGACTAAAAAGCGATTTTCCATTTCGAGGGCTGTCCTCTTGTATTAAAAAAAAAGAAAAGAAAAGTAAATCAACAAGACTATTAGTAAGTTTACATTTTGATCACTCAATTTTAAAATGTTATAAAATAATCACTGTACTGTTTGAAAGTTTTCATTTTAGTCACCTTGCTATTTGAAAATTTTTATTTAAGTCATCGAATTATTCGAAAGTTTTTATTTAAGTTACTTGGCTATTAAGTTTTTTTCCTTTCAAAAAAATCCAACTAGCGAGTTTTAAGTGACAATTTGACGATCGGTACATTGGATTAGTACCCATTGATAAATAGAAGAACATACCTTGGATCCAAGTTGATCTTACAATTAGTGTCTGAGATTGAAGAAGAAAGCTGTTTGGATTTTGGTTCGCAAATTCGTGATGTTTGAAGTTGTTTCATGATAACGAACTGAACTGGAAAATAAAAGGGGAAAGAATTTCGATTGGTGCAAACAAAGAGTGTTATACAACAACAATTTTAATAGTCTAGTAACTTAAAATTTTCAAATAATTAGTGATCATTTTTAACGTTTTAAAATCGAGTGATCAAAACATAAACTTACTAATAATTTAGTGTATGGAATTTGTTGATATTGTCATTTGATGTGGTGTTTTGGCTTTCATTTCGGCTGGATTGTTTAATTTGGTACTTATTTTTGTTAGTATTTGGAAGAAAAATACCCTCAAAGAGCTCTCTTACCAGCTGATCCCCAGCTTAAAGCTCTGAATCTTCAGGTAAGTATCTTGGAATATGGCTTTACATTCATAGATTATGATCTGAACCCGTAAAACCCGAATTTAAAGTAATCTAGCCCGATTTGATTATGAAATGTCAACAAGCAAAACTCATCAAAATTCTAAATCTGAAATTATCTAGGAACAAGCAACTCAAAATGACTTGAAATTAAAGTGATCAAATTTGAATATTATCCTCGACTCAAAGAGGATTATACTCAAACCGTAAAACAGATAAGAAAACCTGTGATTATACCAAAAAAAAAAAAAAAACAAAGAGTGACAAATCACGAAATAGACTTGCATTGAAAAGCCTGACCCTCAAACCTGAATGGCATAAACCCAAAAATGACCCGAAACTAAAACTGCCCAAATCCCAAAATAATCAGAAAATTTTAAAACTCGAATTGACCCCACCTGCTCAATTGATAGTTCACTAACTAGTTTATCATCCACAGGTTGCCAGCATAGTCACCTCTAGCATACAGCCTCTTCATATGCTGGCGAACTTGGTATATTCTGTTTTTTTATAAATTTAAACACATTCATGTGTTCATGTTTTAATTCAATTTGATACCCTCTTTTCATGTTTCTTAGAAATATCTTGAGCAAAAAGTTGGTCCACAAGAATCACTTTTGTTTGCTCAAACTAATGTGGAAAAAGGTTTCAATGGTAAGTGATTTCAGTTCATAATTAACTTTCATTCGTGTTCGTGTTGTTGTGTATACGTAAAAAGAGCCTCTAACCGATAATCGGAGTTTCGTGAAATACTTAATGCAACTTTTTGCTTGCTTTACTTGCATTGCAGCTCTGGAGAAGTTGCTGAAAGACATCAACGGCAAATATGCAACCGGAGATGAATTATACATGGTACATTCGTCATTGTTCGAGTCTTTCCGATTTGATGTTAAACCCTCGATGAATTCTTACATGTTGTTTGATTTGTCTGTCTCAGGCTGATGTATTTATGGCACCTCAGATAGCTGCGGCGATGCAACGGTTTAAAATCGACATGGTAAACAAGTCTTTGAACGCTTAAAACATCACTTTTATGCTCCATTAATTCTCGAAACTTGCATGTCGGATTAATTAGCACTCAAGAAACCGACCGTATGTGCTGGGTTTTGTTTTTTTGCAGTCCAAGTACCCTAGATTGTGTCGGATATTTGACTCATTGAAGGCGTTACCGGAATTCTTAGATGCCTCGCCTGAAAGACAACCTGATGCTGTACATTAACTTGAGTGAGAAGTAACCAACAATAAGAGCTTGTTGCCTGTCCTGTATTTGTATTAAATTGTTTGGAGATTTTAGTGGTTATTATGTTGTTTGGTTTTTAAATCCAGTTTTGTTGTTGTTTTTTATTTAAGTGATCGGAAACTCGTAATATGTATTATCTCGTGGTATTGATGTTGTTGTAACAATGTTAAATCGAATGTCAAGTTTACCATTAGGCTTGGACTACTATGCTTTGTTTGGCTTTTGGGCTTGACCATCCCTTTGGTATCGTTCAAAATAGTATAACTTATACTGAAAGTCTTTAAATTATTAGTAAATTTATGATTTGGTCACTTAATTTTAAGAAGTTACAAAAATTGTTATTGAACTAATCAAAAGTGTAAGTTATCGGATTGTTAAAATCATTGTTTTATGGTCTTCTTTGATCACACTACTTGAACCAATCAAAAGCTCTACTTTCCATTCTCTTTTACAAAATTTAGTTTCTTTTATGAAAGAACGTCACAAATTCGAGAACCAAAATCCAAACAATTTTCTTGCTCGATCTTCGACAGTAATTATTATATCGACTTAGATCTACAGTATGATTTCTTACTTGTTGATGGATATTGATTTAATGTATTGATTATCGAATTATCGCTTGGAGCTCACTAGTTGAATTAAAAAAAAATTTAACCGCGTAATGACTTAAATAAAAACTTCCGAATAGATCAATGACTTAAATGAAAACTTTTGAATAGTTCAGTGATCATTTTATAAAATTTTTGAAGTTGAGTGACCAAAACATTATAATATTTTATAGACATTGGATGTAGTTTACCCTTTTAAAAAATGGGTAAAACAACTTCTCCAATCACTTTAAACTTTGAAATTGAGCAAATTGATCCATTTAAAAACTCGAAGCAATTAAAGACAATTAATCAATTGTACATAATTTTGATTGCGATAACAAAAAAAATTAACCCTTTGATGTTTACATGTTTTGTTAATTTAGTCTTTTTTCTAAAAAATTAACAAATTTATCCTAAACATTTACACATTTACACAAATGTTGCAAGCTAAATTTGTAAAATTATTATCAAATTGACAGAATGTGTAAATTATGAGAGCTAAATTTGTTATTATACAAATCAAATTTATGCATAGTTGGTAGAAAACATTAGCACATTGATTAATTGTACTTAATTGCTTATTTTTGAAATTGATAGGATTAAATTGCTCTAATTTTTCTGATCGGGACCAAGTTACTCAATTGTAAAAATAAGGACTGGAAGGAATTTTTACCAGAAAATGCAAAGGAACTAAATATTGCCTTTATTAGTCACTCTCTCTCGTCTCTGTATAGTAACATGGATTCCATACTTAACTGGAATCACAAATCCCATAAACCCTAGATTAAACTAGATTTCTTATTTTAATACCAAAAATCTCAGAGCAAAATTTAAAAAAAATCTTGTTTTTTTGTTCTAATTCCAGTATCATCCTTGTTCTCTAAGTAATTCAAAGACAACCTTAATTTTTCACTTGTTTTTCAAGCAGTTGTCAGAACCATAAAAAGAAACCCGAAAAAAGTCAATTTTTTGTCTCTTGTTTTGTAATTTTATTGTCTGGGTATTATGCATAGATCTGGAACAACTATGGCTTGGAACGTGTTCAAGTTTTGTACGGTCCTGAGGGGCCTTGGCTCGATCATGATCCTGTTGGTTTTAGGGGTCGTCGGTGTCACTTATTACGCCGTCGTTTTCACCAATTACGGACCTGCTTTGTTCGATGGTGGCCTTCACTCGTTCATTGCTGTTGTTGTATTGATCTTATTTCATTTCTTGGTAAATCCCTAAAATTAAACCCTTTTTTTATGATGGGGTTTTGTGTTTGGTCTTAAATTTTATTCCCTTTTTGTGTTTAGATGTTATGAGTCTGTAAAAATTTCATTTTTAATTGCTAAAAATATAAGCTTGGGTTAAATTTGAAGCACAAGCTTCCTTTTGGACCCCTTTTTTAGATTTAGGGTTTCCAATTTTAGATTCTAAATTAATAAATTGGGTTTTGGGGATTGTGATTAGTGTAATCGGATCAAACCTGAAACCCTAAAAACTTAAACCCTAAACCTTCGAAGAATGCATGATTTGGGTCTAAATGTTGGAAATTTGATGTGATTCTGCAGTTGGTTATGCTGTTATGGAGTTACTTCACTGTCGTTTTAACTGATTCCGGTACTGTGCCGCCTAACTGGAAACTGGCTTCGGATGAGGAAAGAGGGGAGGTTGACCCATTGAATGAGTCGGAGTTTGACGGTTTGCAGCCGGACCTGTCAAATCAAAGGATTCGATATTGTCGGAAGTGCAACCAGTTTAAACCACCTCGTTGCCATCATTGTTCTGTTTGTATGTTCGAGATTTATCGGTTCCGTTTCTTTTTATATCTGCTTATGAAATCGTTGTTCATGATGATCGGTTTTAGGTGGGCGGTGTGTGCTAAAGATGGACCATCATTGTGTATGGGTTGTCAATTGTGTTGGTGCATTGAATTACAAGTATTTCCTTCTGTTCTTGGTACGCCTGCTTTATCTATATCAGTTTTTGTCGTTAGTATTTTCAAAATGCATAAATCGAGCTTGCCGAGTGTTTCTTTTCTGGCTTGTTGCTTGATTGTAACATAGGTTGAAGTAATGGTTCTGTTTGCTTGCTGTTTGTTTGACTTCGATTTTAAACCTCAATGCAGTTCTACACATTCCTCGAGACAAGTCTTGTGACGTTGGCCTTATTCTCTCATTTCTTAGCATTCTTTAGAGATGAAGAAATTCCAGGAACTACTGCCACCCTTGCTACAACTTTTCTGTCCTTCGGTACGGGTTGCTCGGCCAGTTTTCTGTTAACCTGTTCAACAATTTTTTCCTGACCACGTGCTAATGTTTTTCAGTTTTCTCGTGTCACAGTTTTGAATCTGGCGTTTGCATTGAGTGTCTTTGGGTTTTTGATCATGCACGTATCTTTGGTGTCCGCTAACACCACAACTATTGAGGTATTGTATTCATTTGAGTTCTATTACCGTGTCATAATAGTGCATACACGTGTGAAACTATTCATTTTTGGAAAAAACTCAAATGCTGTAACGCCAAGCACATCAACTGAATATCCTAATGAGAATTTAGGTCCATCTTTCGGCTGGATACTTGTTGTATTCTCCCTTTATAGGACTAAAATGCAATATAAATAGACTTAGGATTTACTGAAAAAAAAAATTCTTTGGTCGTCTTTCGAACAGGCATATGAGAAGAAAACTACTCCAAAATGGCGACATGACCTAGGTCGAAAGAAAAATTTTGAACAGGTTAACTTTTTTATCTTTGTTTGACAAGTCCTTACGGCTTCCGGAAGCTTTACCGGAGTTTGCATTCTTTATAGCTGGTATGTATGCTGTATTAACTGTCGTCGATCTTCGTTTTTCTCAAGTTTTGGTGCTTGTATATATACAGGTGTTTGGAACAGACAAGCGATACTGGTTCATTCCAGCTTACTCAGACGAGGATTTACGACGAATGCCAGCACTTCAGGGTCTCGAATTCCCATCGAACCCTGATTTTGATTCCGAGGAGTTCTAAAAAGTCCACAATCGGGAAACTTGGATAAATTTTCTTGTAATTATAGATACAGGAAGCCCTCCGACATTGCTTCCTTGTTTTTGTACAGGTATTCCGGCTCTAAATGTTCGTTTTCATGTGACATTTGTACATGCTGACTGAAAATATAGAACAAAATGGTTTTGTATTTCAAATTTGCTTGAATTGTTTGTATTTGTATTAATATCGTTTGTTTTTTTTTTTAATGATCACATTATAGGTTCTGATCATATATGTTATTTTGACACAAGTCTTAGAATTACCCATAGTTTTTTCTCAATCTATAAATAGAAAGATCGCTTCAGCGCACTCAAATTCATGTATTCTTATATTGATAATAATGTCCATATTAATCGAACTAAGATTCAATCGGCGACGTTAATAGTATTAATATATTATTGAGTATCATATTACATTATTAGTTTAATCACTAATTTGGTCATTAAATATGCCCCTTGTGTTAATTATACACCATATTAAACCACCCAAGATATGAGAATTACTCTAATAAAAGGGTGTAATAATTTCAAATCTTAATCAGAAGGTTTCAAATTTGGAGATCTATTAAAAATTTGAGCCATGGTTTGGGTACGTCTAGTGAATTAATCCTCATGTTACTTGGAGAAATTTTGAGTCGGGTTTGAGTAAAACTTTTTTATAGCCCAGCTTGAAGTTAAGTTAAATATTAGAAATATATATATTTTTAATATTTTATTAATATTTGAACAATGTAATGAGCTTTTCAGGTGGGTTTGAATTCTTTTAAAATCGAGGCAGTCCATGAATAAGTATCTATGCAAGAGTTTAGTGGATGAAGAATATAATGGTGGGAGAGTTTTGCCTCTTATTAGGAGCCAAGTTAAGAATTTTATGTTAGGGTCGGTATGAAAAAGTTTAGATAAAATTAATGGTATAAATGATATACTGGTGCTCACAAGTTATTTAAGTTCAATTTTAAAAAAAGTTGAACTCGATTTGGTAATTATCAAGCTGAGCTAGAGCTATCGATTAAGTTAAATTCGGGTTTAGTAATACTTGATTCGAATGGCTTGCAAGCCTTGTCGAGTTTTTTTGTATTTTTATATTATTAAATTAAATTATTACTTTTAATATATATTATTAACCTTAAACTTAATTATTGAGTCAAGCTTAAGCTCAAGTACAAAAATTGGTAAACGAACTTAATCGAGCTCGAACTCAAACTTAAAAATAGACGTTTGATCGAATTCAAATTGAGTATTGAACTCCAAATTTTGACTCGATTACATCTCTATATAAAACAATACATTTCTAAAAACTAAGAAAGTAATTTAATCATTTTTTTGAAAGGTAAATTCATTAATTCATTCAATGAATGGAACCATACAATTCGGAGAGAAAATAATAGCAAACACTCGTCATAGATGGTGAATGACAAGCTCCATCAAGACAACAAAGACTTTAGCCTCAACATCAATAGAACATGTAACACCCCTAACCCGAAACCGTTGCCAGAATAGGGTTAAGAGGCATTACCGAACAATTAGAACATTTCATATTCATTTCGCGACACCAAGTCAATTATCATTTAATCATATTCAAACATAATCATATAGTCCCTTAATGAGGTCATCGAGACCTTAAACATGCTTTAGAATAGGGCCGAGACTAAGCCAAACACTTACGAAAATTTCTAAAATTCAAACATTTTTCTAAGTTACAGAGGTCACATGCCCATATGGGTAGGCTGTGTGCCTCACACGGCCTCAAACATGCCTATGCGTCCAAGCCGTGGCAAAATAGGGCATACATACTGACTTAACCACACGGCCTGAGACACGCTCGTGTGCCTCACCCGTGGTCGAAACTGACTTGCACCACACGGCCGGTCACACGCCGTGTGTCCAGCCCGTGGTCGAGCCTGACTTGCTTCACTAAGCAAACTTAAACAACACGTCGAGCCACACTCCCGTGTGCTCAACCATGTGGGCAGTTATAGGCCATTTTCAAGGCCAAACTGGCCTCCCACACCTTGAATCACCTACAAGCTTCAAATCTCATACATTTATACCTTAATTGGCAACCAATTCATACTAATATATGCACCAATTAATTACCACCTATATCATCAATTTCCATACTCAATTCCTACTCAAACAAATCCATCCAAAACATCATCTTCACAACTCAAATCACATAGTCAAGCATCATGTAATTCATACTACAAGTTTATATTTTATCCATCATTCTCATCAACCAACTTAAGCATAAAACATACCATTTTCATTTTCACTCATTCATACCTCATTCATCTTTTTTACAACCTACAAATATACATCAGCATCATTCAACGTCCAAACCATGTCACATAGCATATACCATGCATTTCAAAACATATCGTAACTTCTAGCCTATACATGCCATATACAAACTATATACATCTCTCAAAAGTATCAAAATAGATATGCCGCTAGTGTGATCAAGTCGCTGACGGTTCCCCGGATCCGAGCTAGCTCTACTCACACTGTAAAACAAGAAACAATTCGCATAGTAAGCTTTTAAAGCTTAGTAAGTTCGTAATATAACACATATTACTCAATAATACATTCACCATAAACAAATATAATCTGGCACATAGATCAAATTACAAATACACATAAACCATTTCATCCATAACTAATATGCTTACTCATCTATCCATAAATCCGTTCACAATTTCATCAACCACATAGGTTGTAACAGCCCGATTTAGGGGCTAGTCAAAATAGTGATATCAGAATCACTAATTCGAGGTTAGAGAAAATTATTTTCATGTTACGTTATGTGTTATAACATGTTTATAAGTATGCATGAAAATTTTGGTGCCTTAATTTTAGTGATTTCTAGCTAAATTGTGAAAAAGGACTAAATCGCATAAAGTGCAAAAGTTCTATTTTATTTCCTAGAGGTCCCAAATAGCTATGGATTATTAATTGGAGGTCCCAAATGTACAATTTGACCTCGTTTAAGTGGGTTGACCGGTCATAAAACACAAAGGGGACAAGAGCATTTATTATGATGAATACTTGGTGCTATTAGTTGGAAAAATAAATAAAAAAATAAGATGATATAAGCAAAAGTTATCATCTTTTTATTTTTCTTCTCCAAAAAAAAAATATCAGCCATGGGAGGGGTTTGAAAGCTTAAAATTTCAGCAAACTCTACTCCATTCAAGTAAGTCCATTTGATGTTTATTTTTGATGAAAATTGTATTTTTGGAGTCCCCAAAGCTTAAGATAGCTAATGTGGGGACTAATTTGCAGCATGGTTGAAAGTCTAGGGACTTACCATGATAGGGTTTATGTTGTTTGATGATTTTTATGGAATAAAATGAATGATAGGATGATGACAAACAACTTTTGTGAAAGGTGTTGTTATGAAAACACCTAATTTGGGCTAAAATGCAAAAGTTGTAAATTTTTCATTAAGGCATGAAATAGTTGGAATTGTGGATAGTTTTAAGAGGATTAAAAGATCAGCTGGGCTTGTTTAATAAGAAAATGTGATGAAAATTTATTTACGAGCCTAGGGGCAAAATTGTAATTTTGCCAAAGTGTAGGGGTAAAATAGTCATTTTTGCCTAAAGTGTAGTTTATGGTGAATTATAATTTATAAGTGATTAAATCACTAAATTACATTGTTCTAAATCAAAGAAAATGAGTTTTGGACCTAGAACGGCTGAAAAGAGAAATGTGGGTAAAAAGTCCTTTTCAGCCTTTTTGTCATCGAGGTAAGTTCATGTGCAAATATTGCAATTAGGTATGAGTTAATTTAATATTCTAAAGCTGTATGGAATGTATAATTACTCTATGAATGCATGAATTATCTTTTGATGAGATATCAAGAGAATTGAATCTAAGAGTAATGGGAAATGCAAATAGTATGAAATGATGATAGTTAAGGTTCCGTGTAAGACCATATTGGAATATGGCCTCGGTGAGAGATATCAAATAAGACCATGTCAAGGACATGGCAACGATGTGAGAATTATCGATATGTTAATACGTGTAAGACCATATCGGAATATGACCTCGGTGTAAGAATTTGTATAAGACCATGTCAGGGACATGGCATCGATATGTCAATGTAAGTAAGACCCTATTAGAGTATGAGGTCAATGTGACACTATGTGTATGAGATTCAATAGTGTTATTTAACAATTCGAGATGAATTCAGTATATGATGAACCTCTAGTGGATTATGAGTAATCGATACACCTTAGTTGTATGAGATAGATTTATTAATGCATTGTGTGAATGCGAACGAGAATCATAAAAAGTTAAGTAAAAATAGAAATGTGTGAGGATGTTCCCGGTTGAACATTTGAAATAGAGATATACATGTGGATTACTATTCATGAATGTAAAATAACGGTGAGTTATGTGCGATATCACCTTATTGATGTTAATGATGGGCTAAGTGTTGATACCATCAATTATATCGTTATCGGTGGGCTATGTGCGTTACCACCTGATTAATTAGTAATCGATGGGCTGTGTGCGATACCATCGCTTATAAATGATTGGTGAGCTAAGTGCGAAATCACCATAAGTATAAATGATTGGTTAGCTAAGTGTGAAATCACCATAAGTATAAATGATTGGTGGGCTGTGTGCGATACCACCCTAATAGAGATTCGATAGTGGGCTAAGTGTAGAACCACTGAGAAATTAGTAGTACGAGTGACTCATTGAAAATGCTTGAATGTTGTTTTATATGATCATATGGTGATCAGTGCAGGAATGTATGCTAATTAAATGAGCAATTGGCTTGTGGCATGGCAAGAATGTGGTAAGAGATAGAATGAGTAAGCTTAAAAAGTGGTTGAGTAAGTAACCATGAGTTTATGAGAAAATTCATTATAATACCTTGTAGTCATGGATATTCAATGAATATTAGAAATTGTCAGTTATATATAGATGAACTTACTAAGCATATTGCTTACTCTTTTTCTTTTCCCATCTCTTATAGGTTATTTTAACTAACTCGGGTTGGAGGCCGCGGGAGATGTTTTCACACTATTGAGTAGACTCCTGGTATGGTGTTTCAAGTTCTTTTGAGTCATGGCATGTATAGGGATTTTTTAAAGTTGATTGAGTTCTAATTGATGTAGCCAAATTGTGTTGGCCTAAGAGAACTTAGAGTTTGGTTGTATATAGCAATAGATGAAGGCTTAAGTCGTTTGTAATTGTATTGGGAATAGTTCTCCCTAGTGCATAAGATGAAGACTTTATCTCTTTTATGATTAGATGTCCTTATTTTAAGAGTTATATTGATGCTATGTGAAGTTAAGTGATGATGAATGGATGTATACAAATGAGAGTGGTAATTAGCTTGGAAAATAGCCTTCATGTGCCCACACGGGCATGTGTCTAGGCCGTGCGTACCCTGTACCTTAATGTTTTAAATTAGGATAGACCACGGGCAAAATCCATGGTCGTTTGTGTAGACCGTGGGTGAGACACAGTTAGAATACGGGCGTGTGCCCCAAGCCGTGTGAACAAGTCAATATATAGGGTATAGCACACGGTCTGAGTCCACAGACGTGTCAAGGCCGTGTGTGTTTAGTTAGTGTCGACCACGAGTGGTAGGCACGTACATGTAATAATGGTACACTGGTGTGTCCCAAGTCTCATGGGCGTCATGACCCCTGTTTCGAGAGAAAGTTTCCAGATGAGTTCTGAAAGTTACAGGATGTAAGTATGAGGCCTCGTAGGCCCATGAAACGTATGACCTGACTAAGAAAAAGAAATATGTAATTCAGAACGAAATTTTTACAGCTCGTAAGTACATGTCTAAGAAAGTTCAAGCATAGTAATGTCTCGTATCCTGTCCTAGCCTCGTATTTGGGTATGGGGTGTTACATTTAGTGGTATTAGAGCTATGGTTTAGTCAGTTCTAGGACTAACCTAGCGTGAGTAAGAGTCTAGCTATACATGCCATATGTGGACTATGATAGTGTGATGTCTCCTGGCTCTAACGAAATTGTTTTGTTAAGATAGATATGATTCCCAACCGAGCTAATTTCAGTAAGTTTGTATGATTTCTAAGCTTTATGATTAATATCATTGAATTGCTTAGTATGATGTATAATATATCTTAATTACATGAGATTGTTTAATGCTATGTTAAATAAAAAAATTAATGAGATCAAGCAGAAGAAAGTCCCAATTGAAGTTGAATTACTTAGGATACTCAATCTATCATATGAGACAAGAAAATTCATATAAGACCAAGCCAAGGCATGGCATCGGCAGTCAAGTAAGTTATCATATAAGTCCAAGACAAGTCATGGCATTGAAAAGCTATCATGAGATAGAAATCCCATATAAGACTATATCAATGATATAGCATTGGCATCAAGATATTTGAGAAATGAGATTCAGTATCCTCGGTTATTCATAGTAATTCATTGGGCAAAAGAGTAAAACTTAAATGAGATAGTAAGAAAGTTAATTTAGTAAAGTTGATATCACGTCGTGCTAGATAAAGCTGACTAAGAAATATTATTCATGTTATGAATGATGATATGGAGATTATGCTTATCATAGCAAAGTATGCTAATCTATGTGATCAAGTAATACAGGTACCTTGTTTACCTTACAAGCATGAAACTAGCAAGTACCATGATGTATGTGAGAAGAAGTAAGAGTAAGTAAGCATTTAAAATCAGTGATGCCATTGTTTATGATAAATAGGTCCACATGGTTAAATCTCACATGTGAATGTCAAACTAGAGAATGTATAATGTATTGTTTTATGACTGTTATGAAGTCACACATATTATAGTGTGGGAGTTACATTGAGAAGCTTAACTAAGTAGACTGCAGGAGATGAGTACGGTCGTTTAGTGATAAAATGATGAATAAGACCATGGTTGGACCATGGCGGTACATGTGATCCCATATAAGACCATGTTTGGGACATGGCATTGGTGACAATACGTGATCTAGTGTAAGACCATATCTGGGATATGGCATCGACATCGAATAGTGATTCCGTGTAAGACCATATCTGGTATATGGCGTCGGCATCGAATAGTGATTCCGTGTAAGACCATGTCTGGGATATGGCTTCGGCACAAAAGAAAGATCTTGTATAAGGCCATATTTGGGATATGGCATCAATATCGAGTTACAAGATCCCGTATAAGACCATATCTGGGATATGGCATCGACATCGACATAAGTTCCATGAAAGACCGTATTAGAGATATGGCATTGGTATTGATATGAGATTTCGTGTAAGACCGTAGCGAGGCTATGGCATCGTGATGACATATAAGGAAATAGCTGGGCTATGACGCGTGATACGAGTAAGACCATAGTTGGACTATGGCACTCAGGTAAACGAAGTACTCAAAACCCGTAAGACATTCTCTAAAATGATAAGCAATAGTAAGAGAAAGTAAAGTCAAACGTTGAGTACTTAAGTAGATATTAATGTGGAACTTGAGTAAGTAAAGTCACTATTCAAAAGTATGAGTGATAGAAACAATTGTAGCATGAAAAACATGAAAACTCACTTGGAGTGAGTTGTGTGACTATGATGATATTTCATTAATGATGAATGTTAAATCATATGTATGTGGTCACGAGAGTCAAGTTATGGGGCGCTACGACCTCACCCCCTTACCACTGTTGAATTGTGATGAGATGTTATGAGAGTTAAGTTGAGTAAGTTTGCATTTGATTAATGCAATAATTATGTTAGCATAATTGAGAATACTTTGTATCACGTTGATACATGATACTCTACTAAATAGAGTAATTGTTGTTGAACATGAGGTTGAAGTCCTAGGGGACTATAATAAAAAGGCTATCATTGAGATATGAAAAAGATAAGGTCCTGTGTAAGACTATGCCCGAGACATGGCCTTGGCATCGAGTTGAGATCCCCTATAAGACCATATCCGAGATATGACTTCGGTAACTAATATGAGAATCGTATAAGACCATATTTGGAATATGGCATCGATACTTGATGTGGAAGTCCATATAAGACCTTATCCGGGATATGGCGTTGGCAGCTAGAGGTGACTCCATATAAGACCACCTCGGGGATGTGGCATTGGTTTCGTACTTACATGAATGACGATGAATATGTGTCTTTGACTATCCCTAGTGATCAATGGGATAAGTAGATGAGTTAAAAGTAGAAATGAAATCAGTACTAAAGTTATGTAAATGAGTGAATGCAAGTACTCGTGAATGAATCACGAAGAGACGATTACGATATGTGGAATAGAATGTGTTATATAAGGGCAAGTATGAGTAAGTTGGCTTGAAGCCTGTGGCTTGTGCATGGCTGGTTAATGCCATGGATGGGTTATAATGATCCCCTTTAGTACTATGTATTAATATCTGTTTCCCTTCAGGGGTGATGTGGTTGCTCTTTTCACGAAATTGTGATTGTGTGAGACTGTTAGTTGACTGAAAAAGCAGACTAAACGATTGTTGATTTAGTTAATTGGAATCAACATTTTTTTATTTCCTCGTAACCCTATTCGGGTACTTTGAGGAGGAAGTTGGGAATGATTCTAGTATAAGAAGTGAAATCACAAGTTTCATCTTGTGCGATGGGTTTTTGGGCAAGCCAAATAGAGTTAATGAATTCAATCGAGATGTTCCTGCTATCGTGAGATATGACGAGGGTAAAGGTTTTAGATTAGCATAGCAAGAGAAACTCAGATGATAGTGTGCTTAAAATATGTTCTCAGTATAGAAAAGAGAAGATTAATGTATTGAAATATGATTCAAGCTTTGTGTATATTTACACATGAATCAATAAGGAGAATAAAATTCTGTGTATACGTGAGTAGGGAGCATGTTATAAAGATATGCTCATTAAAATGTTCAAACTATGATGGTTGAATTGAAAGCTATAGAAGGAACTATTAATTGAATGTTCTAGTACTGAGTTCAGTCTGAATCGAGAAAAAGAGTTGACATGTTGGTGATCCAGAGACGATCACTTTTGTGTCAGTGTTGTGAGTTAGATGTTATGAAATGATCCATGGAAAAGTCAATGTGCATTTTCTGAATTTTGATGAGTGAGAGTATCTTATGCTGCAAAAGATTTTGAAGATGAATTAGTGGAAACTGCTTGAGCTATTACAATGGTGGGTATAGTTATTGTAATACTTCTCAGATAATAGACATAGTACAGATGTCTAGATGAAAGATCCATGTTGGATAAGATTTTCGTTGTTGACTCTTCCTCGAGATAGAATTTGAATGATGATGAATCCAAAACTTATACAGAATCTTTCGTATGAGATTTAGTAGTAGCATAATTACTAATGCAAGAATAATGAAGTATAGTTATGTGCATAAATGTTTTGACATTAGAATACATTTCACGATATGATTGACTTTATGGCCAAAAGTAGTTGACCACTAAAAGCTGAGTTTTTAAAGCTTACAAGTCAAGAGTATTAAAGTCGGTGAATGCTTTGATGAGAAAGTGAGATAAAACCTTATTGATTTCAAATTTAGCTTGACAAAATTCCCAAGAAGGGGAATGTCATTCGAATTGTAGTAAATAAATCGGTAAAGATCCGAATGATCATTTGGACGTGTACAGAGTTCTAAATTAGTGGATTACTGAGTATACTCCCTGGAGGAAGAAATACCTAAGTCGCAAGTGATGCTTTGACCTTGTGTATGATAGCTTAAAGGGGTTGTTGACAAGAAAAACTTGAGGATAAGTGGATTTTTGATTTTGAAGAGTTTATGGAAACGTTTTAAGAATGTTGGTAGCAACTCCTCCTGATAAGATTTTCGGGGATGAAAATCCCCAAGGGGGGAGAATTGTAACAACTCGATTTAGGGGCTAGTTAAAATAGTGATCCCAGAATCACTAATTTAAGGTTAGAGAAAATTATTTTCATGTTACGTTATGTGTTATAACATGTTTATAAGGATGCATGAAAATTTGGGTGCCTTAATTTTAGCGATTTCTAGCTAAATTGTGAAAAAGGACTAAATCGCATAAAGTGCAAAAGTTCTATTTTATTTCCTAGAGGTGCCAAATAGCTATGGATTATTAATTGGAGGTCCTAAATGTACAATTTGACCTTATTTAAGTGGGTTGACCAGTCATAAAACACAAAGGGAACAAAAGCATTTATTATGATGAATAGTTGGTGATATTAGTTGGAAAAATAAATAAAAAAATAAGATGATATAAGCAAAAGTTATCATCTTTTTATTTATCTTTCTTCTCTAACCGAAAATATCAGCCATGGGAGCGGTTTGAAAGATTAAAATTTCAGCAAGCTTTACTCCATTCAAGTAAGTCCATTTGATGTTTATTTTGATGAAAATTGTATTTTGAGTCCCCAAAGCTTAAGATAGTTTGCTGCATGGTTGAAAGTCTAGGGACTTACCATGATAGGGTTTATGTTGTTTGATGAGTTTTTATGGAAGAAAATGAATGATAGGATGATGACAAACAACTTTTGTGAAATGTGTTGTTATGAAAACACCTAATTTGGGCTACAATGCAAAAGTTGTAAATTTTTCATTAAGGCATGAAATAGTTGGAATTATGGATAGTTGTAAGAGGATTAAAAGATCAGCTAGGCTTGTTTAATAATAAAATGTGATGAAAATTTATTTACGAGCCTAGGGGCAAAATCATAATTTTGCCAAAGTGTAGGGGCAAAATAGTCATTTTTGCCTAAAGTGTATTTTATGGTGAATTATGATTTATAAGTGATTAAATCACTAAATTCCATTGTTCTAGATAAAAGAAAACGAGTTTCAGACCTAGAATGGGTGAAAAGAAAAATGTAGGCAAAAAGTCCTTTTCGGCCTTTTCGTAATCGAGGTAAGTTCATGTGCAAATGTTGTAATTACGTGTGAGTTAATTTAATATTCTAATGTTGTATGGAATGTATAATTACTCTATGAATGCATGAATTATCTTTTGATGAGATGTCAAGAGAATTGAATCTAAGAGTAATGGGAAATGTAAAAAGTATGAAATGATGATAGTTAAGGTTCCGTGTAAGACCATATTGGAATATGGAATCGATGAGAGATATTAAATAAGACCATGTCAAGGACATGGCAACGATGTGAGAATTCGTATAAGACCATGTCAGAGACATGGCATCGATATGTTAATACGTGTAAGACCATATCAGAATATGGCCTCGGTGTAAGAATTCGTATAAGACCATGTTAGGGACATGGCATCGATATGTCAATGTAAGTAAGACCCTATTAGGGTATGAAGTCAATGTGACACTATGTGTATGAGATTCAATAGTGTTATTTAACAATTCAAGATGAATTCAGTATATGATGAACCTCTAGTGGATTATGTGTAATCGATACACCTTAGTTGTATGAGATAGGTTTATTAATGCATTGTGTGAATGCGAACGAGAATCATAGAAAGTTAAGTAAAAATAGAAATGTGTGAGGATGTTCCCGGTTGAACATTTGAAATAGAGATATACATGTGGATTACTATCCATGAATGTAAAATAACGGTGAGCTATGTGTGATATCACCTTATTGATGTTAATGATGGGCTAAATACGATACCATCAATTATATCATTATCGGTAGGCTATGTGCATTACCACCTGATTAATTTGTAATCGATGGGCTGTGTGTGATACCATCGCTTATAAATGATTGGTGAGCTAAGTGCGAAATCACCATAAGTATAAATGATTGGTTAGCTAAGTGTGAAATCACCATAAGTATAAATGATTGGTGGGCTGTGTGCGATACCACCCTAATAGAGATTCAATAGTGGGCTAAGTGCGGAACCACTAAGAAATTAGTAGTACGAGTGACTCATTGAAAATTCTTGATATGTTGTTTTATATGATCATGTGGTGATCAGTGCAGGAATGTATGCTAATTAAATGAGCAATTGGCTTGTGGCATGGTAAGAATGTGGTAAGAGATAGAATGAGTAAGCTTCAAAAGTGGTTGAGTAAGTAACCATGAGTTTATGAGAAAATTCATTATAATAACTTATAGTCATGGATATTCAATGAATATTAGAAATTGTCAGTTATATATAGATGAACTTACTAAGCATATTGCTTACTCTTTTTTTTTTCCCATCTCTTATAGGTTATTTTAACTAACTCGGGTTGGAGGCTGCGGGAGATGTTTTCACACTATTGAGTAGACTCCTAGTATGGTGTTTCAAGTTCTTTTGAGTCATGGCATGTATAGGGATTCTTTTAAAGTTGATTAAGTTCTAATTGATGTATCCAAATTGTGTTGGCCTAAGAGAACTTAGAGTTTGGTTGTATATAGCCATAGATGAAGGCTTAAGTCGTTTATAATTGTATTGGGAATAGTTCTCCCTAGTGCATGGGATGAAGAATTTTTCTCTTTTATGATTAGATGTCCTTATTTCAAGAGTTATATTGATGCTATGTGAAGTTAAGTGATGATGAATGGATGTATGCAAATGAGAGTGGTAATTGACTTGAAAAATAGCCTTCATGTGCCCACACGGGTAGACACACGGGCGTGTGTCTAGGCCGTGCGTACCCTGCACCTTAGTTTTTTAAATTAGGATAGACCACGGGAAAATCCACGGTCGTTTGTGTAGACCGTGGGTGAGACACGGTTAGAATTTGGGTGTGTGCCCCAAGCCGTGTGAACAAGTCAGTATATCAGGGTATAGCACACGGTCTGAGTCCACGGGTGTGTCAAGGCCATGTGTGTTTAGTCAGTGTCGACCACGAGTGGTAGGCACGGGCATGTAATAATGGTACACGGGCGTGTCCCAAGTCACATGGGCCTGTGACCCCTGTTTTGAGAGAAAGTTTCCAGATGAGTTTTGAAAGTTACAGGACGTAAGTCTGAGGCCTCGTAGGCGCCATGAAACGTATGACCTGACTAAGAAAAAGAAGTATTTAATTCGGAACGAAATTTTTACAGCTCGTAAGTACATGTTTAAGAAAGTTCAAGCATAGTAATGTCTCGTATCAGATCCTAGCCTCGAATTCGGGTATGGGGTGTTATATAGGTTCCGTACGTACCTTAGCCAACACTTAGATACAGATCACACATGCTACTTAAAGTTCAATACTTCATTCGATCAAACTTTGTTAACTCTTAGATTCAATCGCACACTTAGTGCCCAATCATAGCTGAAGCTAAATTAACACCGCACACTTAGTGCCTAGATACAAAACCGAACTTAATTTGGCATCGCACACACAGTGCCAATCGATAAATCCGAAGCTTCCATTACTTCGCACACACAGTGCTATTCATCTTTGTCTCGATTTCAATTACGCACACTTAGTGCCACATTTCTCGATCTCATATTTAACATTTCTAATTCAATAATTATACATTCATTCAATTCTCATCACATAGACATAATTTAACAGCTAGTATTATATCCGAACTTACCTCGGACGTCGTAGTAACAAAACGGTCGATTAATCGAGAACTTTGTCTTTGCCTCGATCTCGATCTGAATCTCTCCTTTCTTGGTCAATACATATTCAAATTCAACTCATTCAATTACCAATTCATTCAATTTAGTCCAAACACATATATTTAGGGCATTTTACAAAATAGCCCTTATATTTTCACATTTCGACACTTTAGTCCTTAATTCACAAAATCACAAAATATACAAAATCTCATATTACCCATGCCTAGCCGAATTCTCCCTATGACCATACAGGTCCACACATTTCATTAATTTCACATTTTAGTCCTCCAATTTCTTATTTTCATAATTTAGTCCAATTAACTCAAAATCACCAAAAATCCAAAGACAAACTATATTAATCTATCACATAATTTTCATAATTCCTTACCAAACTTCACAAAGCTCATGAATTCATCCATGGAACATTTCAAATTCATCATCAATTCACAAAATTTAAGTATGGGTTTTGTAGAGCATGAAGCAACGATTACAAAAACGTAGAAATTATCAAAAATCGATCAAAAGCTAACCTTGAATCAAGAACATCGATGGCCGAATATCACAAGCTTTAACCTTCTTTTTCTTTTCTAATTTTCGGTGAAAGAAAAATGAGAATGACCATTTTCATGCTTTTTATTTTAATTATATTACATTAATGCATCATTTACCATTTTGCCCTGAATGAATATTAATAATAACAAACAATGTCATGCCATTATCATCCATTAACTGTTTAATGGTGTAATATCAACATAAGGTTCTCTCCTTTAATAAGACATGACATTTAAGCACTTTAACAATCAGGACACAGCTTTTACATTTTATGCGATTAAGTTCTTTTTAATAATTCTATACACAAACGATAAAATTTTTACACAGAATTTTCACACATGCTTAATCACACACAGTAAACATGAAAATATAATATAAAAATATTTTTACGACCTCGAATTTGTGGTCTCGAAACCACTGTTCTGACTAGGGTTTAAATCGGGCTGTTACAGAACATTATGACACGTTGACAATTGAATTTGTCACAACTCAAGAATGACACATCTGGGGTGATTGCAAGCACTTAATATGATAAGGAAATCAGCCCCGGATGGTCCAAAGTGGCAAGTAAAAATCGATAAAATAATCGAACATTCACCAAACTAGAGAGGATGACAATAAAATCATCCATAAAATCACTTGTAAAACTAAGATTACATGCATAAGCAAGACTAAAAAAATGCTACAAGAGCACATAAAAATTTTTAAAACTAAAGACTTATTAAACAAACAAAAAACATATAAAACTTAAGACAATATGAGTCCAAATCAACACGTGAAATCATTTATTATTCTGAAATACTCTCAAAACAGAAACAAATTAAGAAGTTGACGAAGAGTCACCCACTTTCCAAAAAAACTATTAGTGGTCGCTAGAGTTTTAGCGAACGACAGTCACTGTCATTTGTCGATCACAACTTATGAAGATAACAAAAATACTCACAAAATACATCTACAAACTGAAAAGAGAGAAGTCATGTGTAGTGGATGAGAAGAAGAAAGAAAGAAAGGATTGATGGGAGAGGAAAAAGGCAAGTGATAGCCAACTCGAAGACTGATACCATCGCTGAGTAAAAGAAAAGATAAAAAGCAAACGGCTTGAAAAAAAAGAGAGAGTAATGTAATTATTTTGAATACTTGCCTTTTTATAACCGCACCACCAAATATTGGAGACCCCTCCCCCATTTTTTTTTTCTTTTTCATTATTCTTTTGAAACTTTTTGAAAATTTCAATTACACCCAATATGATTTTTGAAAATTTCAATTAAATTCTTTTAAAATTTCTAGAAATTCTCATTACAGCCTCATAATTTCAAAAAAGTTCAATTAAATCCCCTATTTTTTTTTAAAATTCTCATTAAACCCCAACAAACAAATTATGCAGATTAAAGAAAACTGTTTACAGAACTGACAAGACAAATAAAACACATGGAAAGAAACAAGTAAAATAACCTTTCAAGAATCCCCCCAAAAAAAGAAATTTTTTTTGCAAATGAGGCCATAAAACAATATACAAACATCATGGGTAGGCTGTGATTGTCAATGCATATGCCTGAAAAAAACAAACAATATAAACTTACTTAGATTCCAGTGTTGGCTGTTGGGGAAAAAAAAACATTAATATAACCTTATTCCAATGTTTTTTTTTTTTTTAATATATTGGTTTTGCACATCAAAATTTCCATTTTTGAAATTAATTTTCCATTATTAAAATATTATTTATTCTCTTGGCCGGTGAAGCTAAATTATTTATGTGGGAATATTTAAGATCAATGATGATGGTAATAATATCTACTGCAAACTTGGAGGTTTGTTTTCTATCGTAAAACATTAATGTTGAATGAAGAATGGTTGTATTTTTATGGGTTAATTGCATTAAATATTTTAAATTTTATTGATCTTTAAAACGTTTTAATTAAGTCTTTAAAGAGTCCATCAGTTTCTTTCAACAACTTAATCATCTGTTTAAGCGTTAAATGTTAATTAGGATATGATGTGGAGCATTCTTAAAGTAAGTGGATTAAATTGTAAACATGTATTAAAGATGAAATTAGAAATCTTATATTAAGGGGATTGAGAGAATTAAAATTCTTTTTTGAGTAGGTAGAGGAGCAAAGCTAAAGAATCGTGAGTTAAAATGATCTAAATTGAATAAATAATTTTTGTAAGGGCCAAAAAAATACATTTTTTTTTTCATTTGATCGAAGCTAAAAAGAATTAAAATTGAACTTTTAATATTTAAGAGGGACTAAAAAGAGAATTATACAATTTAACCAAGATGAGACAAGGCTCCTACTCTTAGCTTTGCTATTGACGTGTGTATCTACTGTATGGAGAGTTTGGATCTAACATGTTAAACAAGCATATAGTTTATACAACCTAACATATTAACCATTCAAATAAATAGAAAATTTGTAATTTTGGCCCTTCATAAAAATTAATTCTATAATCTAAGCTCTTTTAGAATAAAATTTTTAACTTCACCACTTCAAAGTTATAGAATTTTATTTTAGCTCAAATAAGTTTTTTGACTTCAACGTTGTATGATATCATTAAAATTACACACATACATGTATCAAATGCTCATGCTAGTTTGAGCCAACATTTAATGCCAAAATAACAAAAAAGTTAACGAAATAACTTGATTGATACGATATTAATATACCAAGTACACAATTAAAATGTTTAAAGCTTAAGGACCGATTTGAAATCTAAGCCATAGTTGAAGGATTTATAATGGAAGTAACTCTTCACTTAAAAGCTGAATACTTTGGGAATGGCGTAAAGTAGAAATCAAATTCCAATGATTCAAAATTTCTAGGATTTGAGCTATATCTAGGAAGGTCACAAATTTATAAACAAGAACCATTGGTTCACGACTGGTGCGGGCAACTGTTCCAGGGACTTGTTGGCAACATGTGGGAGCCATTGCCCACAACATGTTCTTTCTCTGCTCATTTGCTTTATTCATTAATTTTTTTGTACATGGATCTAGATTTTCAGGCAAGATTTATGTTATAAAATAGATTCAACACTGGGGGCTGTAAGTGGTTTTCGATATATTCTAGGTTGTCAAGCTTCCCCAATGTTGTAGGGTTGTAATCAATTTAGCTTCAACCAATAGGTTTAAATGAAGAAAATTTATATAACTTGTAAAAAGTGCTTTAAATGGATAAAAACGAGTTTGTTATATACATAAATGAATTGAATATGATATGTTGGTGTTTGGTTTATTTAATAAATGAATTTTAAAATTGAAAATTACATCTGAGGTTATTAAACTATTAATGAATTTATGTTTTGGTCATTTAATTTTAAAAAGTTATAAAATTGTTATTGAACTATTCGAAAATTTTTATTCAAGTCATTGGACTGTTAAGCTTTTTTTATTGTTTAAGTTTAGTTAGTGAGTTTTAAGCGACAATTCAACGATTAGTATGGTAGATCAATACCCATTGACGAGTAGAGGAACTTATCTTAGATCCAAGTCGATTTGACAATTAATGCCAGATATTAGAGAAAAATTGTTTGAATTTTGGTTCGTAGATTCATATCATTCAAAGTTTTGTGAAAAAAAATTGAGTTGTAGAAGAGAAGAGAGTGAGAGCTTTTGATTGTTACCAATAGTATGAACCAAAAGGCTATACAACAAAAATTTTAAAAATTTAGTGACTTAAATAAAACTTTTGAATTTTCAGTAATTATTTTATAACTTTTCGAAGTTAAATTACTAAAACATAAACTTATTAATAATTTAATAACTTTAAATATAATTTACATATATTTATTTATCTTAATAAACAAAAAAACTAAGATGTATTGTTGATTTATGGCTCTAACGATAATCTACACAAGCAAGTGGGCAAGACATTATCCCCATAACAAGACATGAATATGGCTGCAAACTGCTCCATACCCATTTTGGGGTTGGGAGGGGGATATTGGATATTGCATAATAATTCAACATACTTTCACCTTTCATTTTCAATTTATTATACTATATATTGATATAAATTTTGATATACGGATGGTTTTATCTAAACTTTGATATATTCGTATTTTTATACAAGATTTGGTTATTATTTTTATTTAATATTTATCAATAAATTGTTAAAATAAGTGATAGTAAAACTTTTTTCTAACTCTTAAAATCATCATTTTCAAGAGGGTTTAATTAAATATGATATCAATTCAAATAAAGTGATGAATATATGTATGATTATATAAAAATATTATCGAGCTGTCATGTCAGAATCTCTTGAGAACCTACCTCATGCAAATATAATAATATTAATTGTACCCTCTGTATATATAAAACCAATGGCAAATGTATGGTTTATCAAACATATACTTTCAACTATTCAAGTTTCAAGCAAAACACAATATGGCTTTTTGGTCTGCTGAGAACGCCACCAAAGCTTATCTCCGAGCATTGAAAATGGTAACCAAAACCCACATTAGTCCATTGATGCTATGTATGTATGTATGTACGTACTTATTTTGGATGTGTTTTGTTTTATAGGGGAAAAGAGGCAAAGAACCAGACGTATCGGAGTTCATATCCGCCATGGCGGCGGGCAACAATGCGCAGCTCATGGTAATGACATGTGCCAGCGTAGCAGGATCTACCACGCTAGCTTTAATCGCTGCGGCACGTCAAACTGGTGGCAAAATAGTATGCATCTTGAATAGTCTTGACGATTACGTCGCATCGAAAACTGCACTAGGCAACTACGGAGGGTCATTAACCTTCGTCATCGGAGATGCCAAAATGGTCCTAAACGATTACGAAACCGCCGATTTAGTGCTCATCGACTGCAACATCGACGGTCACAAGGAAGTATTGAAGGCAGCACAAGAGGGTACAAAGCATAATAGGGGTGCCCTTATTGTAGGGTACAATGCCCTTCATAAAGGACATGGTTGGAACAATGTTGATGAATATCGGAGATGGTTTGCTGGTGATCAGAAAAGCTCCGACAAGGAAAGGTGCCGGTGGGTTGTTAAAATAGATAAATGGACCGGTGAGGAACATGTTTTTAGCTTCTAATAATATTAAAAGTTCATCAAGTTGTAGATAAGTTATATAATATGTGACCAACATGTAATGTAATTACACCCATCTGGCTCTGTGTTTTTTTTTTTTTGGAACAAGTTGGATGTTATGTAAACAAGTTGTTCGTCTCCTCTTAATCCATCTTTCTAGATCTTATTTTCAGCACTTAAACTATTATATTATGCATTAATATTAGATCTGTTGAAATTATATAAAATTATAAATTATACATGATTAGTGGAATAAATATAAGGGACAAAGTAACATTTAGTATATGAATTTGTCAGTTTTTCTTATTTTCAATATTAATCTCAAAATTTAACAGTTTTTTTAAATAATATCATACCCTTAATGGAATCTAAGTTCAGGAATCAAATTAGGTAAAGTTGTCAAATTTCTAGGTTATTATGGACAAAAAAAAACCCAATAACAAAAATTACCAAATTCAAGGACTAAATGTTACTTTATTCTTTTAAGTTTTTACTTTTAACAAACAAGATAAAAGAGCAATGGTGAGATATACATTTTTTTATAGATGAAAAAAATTGAAAAAAACTAGTCAATTTGCCACTTGTTCAAAGTGCTGTCTAAATAAGTGTTTAGACATGAGTTTGAACAAAGAAAAAAATAGAAAAGAAAAAAGGGGTATGCAAACAAAATTTATTAACGTAGTTTGGGATTGATTCTATTTGACAAAATTTCACTTAGTGAATGGTTTATTCAACAATTGATTCAATTATCTATTGGCTAAAACCTAATCTATCTTTACATAATAAGTAATTGCAACCCCAATAGCTAATCTCAATTTGTTACAACTACTCACCCAAATAATCTCACTTACAATAGTTTAATACTCTCCAATAAAGCCTGTGAAAAGAGTGCAAAATACAAATAAAAGTCGACATCAAATAAATTAACCAAATGCAACACAAGCAACCCGAAAAGATGAATCTCCTTATGTGAATAGTTGACTATTTATAGGCCAAATGAGACAGCCTATTAGATCAATCCAAGCAGAGATAAAATCATCTTTAACAACATAATAATTATGTATAAATAACCTCCAAAATTTATCCCAAAATAAAGCTTGATAAATCTAAAAATATTAGAACATAATTAACTCAGGCTAAAGGATAAGCATAAGCCTTTTCCAATAAAGGCATGTCGATCTCCGATCTTTGTTCAGCCACCACATGTGATTCACATGGTTTTGAGATGAAATAAAATATGTTTTGGAGTCCATTTGCCTATGGTAAAAATATATTTGTAGGCCCAAATCAAAATGCCAACATCTCATAATACTCTGTATCACCTTGATACTTGATCCGCCTGTCAGGTCTGAGCTACAAGGTGGAACATTAGTTTTCGGAGCAGCTATAATAAATAATACACAATTAACATAATTATATAATCAAATACAAGTAAAACATGTGAATTAAACAATACATAATCAATTCCAGGTCTTATACGAACTTACGAAAGCTCTTTTGCTAACTGATAGTCGAAATAGGATCAAATTTTATAGATTACAAAGTTACGGGTTGACGTTGCAGCTTTAGAGTTTCCTCGTCGCAGCACAACTCATTGACTTGGTTCATCGTGAGAGGCTACGTTGTGGCAACGTGAGCCCGAAACTATTTCTTGTCGCGACGTTGGAAGTATGTTGTTGTGACTTGACCCTTGAATTTCATCAATGTCCAATTGGTACCTATTCAAACATCCAAAGCATAAACCAATACAAAATTGTTGGTCTTAAGACCTCAATTTAACCATTTACACATACAAACACATTCAACATAAAGATTCTAAGCCATTAACAACTTTTCTATACATAAACATTAACCATTTCATTAAATTTACAACATTATAGCTTAGAATGATCATATGTAAACTTTGAACAACTAAAGCCTAGACACATGCCTTTTAACCTAAAGAAGAGAACTATGCAAACTATATTAAGTTGGTGTAATACCCTTAACCCGAATCCATCGTCGGGAATAGGCTTACAGAGCATTACCAAAAAATTTAACACTTAAATATTCATCTCGAAACATTTCAAGAATCACATTGTATTCCATTCAAACATAAACTTATTGTCCCTTATTTGAGCCCTCAAGACCATAGAAACACTTTAGGAATGATCTGGGACTTAATCAGAAACATATAGAATTTTTGAGAAAAAGTTAAAAATTTTCATACTGTAGAGGTCACATGGCTGAGACACATGCCCATGTCTCAGGTCATGTGGACATTCGAAGTAGGAATACACAGTCATGTCCCAGCCTGTGTTTGTGTCTGTGTAACTCACTGACTTGGGTCACATGGCCAAGCCATATGCCCGTGTGCCAGGCCGTGTTCTAGGCCGTATAATAGCCTGATTTGCAACCCTTTGAAACCTATAAAGGACACACTACCGTGTCCCATGGCCGTGTGTCACACACGACTAAGACACACGCCGGTGTCTTAAGGCTTGTGGACAAGAAATAGGTCATTTTCAAGCCATTTCCTTCACCCAAATTGTGCACATACAACCCATTTGAATCCAATTCAAGCATCCAAAATGCACATAAAATATGCATAATCAAGCTAGCACAATATGGTACCTACTTATACAACCAATATGCCAAAAGGCACCTAAATTTTCATGACATTACATATACTCAAACACAAGCATAACTTAGTCATTTAACAACTCAATAATTGCAACCAATTTCCATACCAAATTCTACCAAAATGACCATACCAAAATCACATCAACTTGACCATTCCAACATCAAGCACAAAAAAAGAACCAAAATGCCAAATTATCAACTATCATAAATCCATATATATACAAGCCAACATGACAACTATTCAATTAACTAAAATACCATTTTTACAAGCCAAACATAATGGCTATTTCATTAAGCACAATACACCTATACATGTCATTATAACCATGACTTAAAGACATCAAAATCTACCGATATAGCCGATGGATATTGTGATAGGTCTCCAACGAACTTCCAACCCGAGCGAGCTTCCGATTAACTACAAAACATAGAAAAATGAACACAAGGTAAGCATATAATGCTTAGTAAGTTCATAATTCATAAACGATGCTATACAATGCATAAGCTTAAAATAAATATGAATCATTCCATCACAAGCTTGGCATAAGCCTAAGCATCACCAAGAACTCAAATTAGTGCTTGATCACATAAATTCAATATTAACACATGATAAAATAACTTTCCTTAAATCATGAATACACATCCTTCCTACTTTCATAGTAACAAGTAACTTGCATAAAAAACTCTTACCGAAGCTCACATGAAGTGGAATCACGATGGTCGTCACCATCCCTTTTCAAGTTGATGGTCGTCACCATCCATTTTTATAATTAATAGCCGAAGTTATCACTTTTCATATTCGATGGTCGCCACCATCCCTTTTCATAATCGATAGCTGAAGCTATCCCTTTTCATATTCGATGGCCGTCACCACCCCTTTTCATAGTTGATGGCTGTCACCATCCCTTTTCATAATCGATAGCCGAAGCTATCCCTTTTCATATTCGATGGTCGTCACATCCCTTTTCATAGTTTATAGTCATCACCATCCCTTTTCATAATCTATATTCGAAGCTATCCCTTTTCATAATCGATAGCCAAAGCTGTCCATTTCAAATTCGGTGGTCGTCACCATCCCTTTGATGGTCGTCACCATCCTTTTTCATAATCAATAGTCGAAACTATTCCTTTTCATAATTGATGATTGTCGTTACGCCTTAGGATTTTTCTACCGAGACATATTGATATTAGAAAATGATAGCATTTAAAACATGATTTAAAATGCTATTTAAACATACGAACTTACCTCGACGATAAAATGTAGAAATAGATTCAATTAATCCGAAGCTTTCTCTTAGCCTTAATCTAAAATCGTATGAGGTCTTTCTTGATCTAAATGAATAAATTCAATCAATTTAAAAGCCATTCTACTCAATTCAATCCAAATTTACATTTTTGAAAAATTACACTTTTGCCCCTAATGTTTTGATTTCTTAACAATTTAATAGCCAAATTTCATATGGGCTCATAGCAGCTCATACATTTCATTTTTTTCACAATTTCACCATGAAATTTTCATATTTTTAAAT
Source organism: Gossypium rotundifolium (assembly GCA_025506655.1). NCBI lineage: Eukaryota > Viridiplantae > Streptophyta > Magnoliopsida > Malvales > Malvaceae > Gossypium > Gossypium rotundifolium. Next base: position 38,736,062 of record CP106733.1, read on the forward strand.
TAAACCTCTAATTGACAAATTCATCAAAAAATTACTTAACAAAAGTTGTTTAGCTAACAACAAAGGTTCATTTTCTTCCATCAAACATCATAAATAACATGTATTCATTCATGGAAAAACCCTAATCTTTTAATAGTTTTGCAAAATAGTCCCTGGGCTAGCTAGATTAGGCTATAACAACTCCAAAAACATAGATGTAATAGCCCATTTATGCCCGGGCTTGTAACAAAAATAAAAATAAAAAATAAATGTCCAATAAATAGTCCATTTTTTATAGCCCTTAAACTCAGACAGATTACCCAAGGCCCAAATTACACCATAGCCCAAATAGACTGACTCAGCAACCCAAACAGACCTAACCCAACTACAAACCAGACCCAAACCCGATTGGCCTAGCTAAACCTAATCAGGCCCAAATCAGTGCAGCCCAGGAAAGGCCAAACGCTAAACAAAATCAGCAGTGGCTTAGGGTTTCTAAAACCCTAGGCGCCGTAAGAGCAGTATCCCAACTGTTGCATCGCAAGCCTCGTGCACACCTTCAATCGCGCCACAATCAGCGCACGAGCCCCGATTGCCTCCACTATTCGTGCGCGGATAATGCCTTCACCGACTTTGACCTGCATAGAAGAGGAAAGAATCGCAGCAGAAATGGCAAAATATGGCAACCAGTCTTTTATTCCCTCTTTTACTTTTTATTTTAAGGCTATATAAGCCTTACAAAAATATGTAAAAGACACAGAGAGAAAAAGAATACAAAAATATTCAAAGATCCATAGAAATAAAATAACATAAACCATTCGCAGAGGTTTTTCTTTCTATTTTATTTTTTATCTTTATATATATATATATATATCCGTATATAAATAGAGTTTTTTTTTTAAAAAAAAAGGGGTTTACCTTTCGACGAGCTTGAAAAAGGAGAGGTTTGGCCTTCGGCCACCGCACGTGGTGGCGCGTGGAGCGCGTGGCTTAGACAGACGATCGAGACCAGACGAGAGGGCGAGAGGATTTCAGAATTTTTCAAAGTGTTTTTTTTAAAACAGATGTTAAAATGATTTTTTATTAAAACTGATTTATATAATAAGTTTGAAACGGAGCCGTTTTAGAAGTCCAAGATCCGCGTGTTGACCCAACCTGGGGAGGATCCGTGCGTTTTCGTTGAATGGTAAAATTGCCATTTAAGCCCTTCTGCATTTTCAGTTTGTTTAGTCCAGTTTTTTATTTTTAATTTGGCCCTAAAACTTATATCCTGTTTCATTTTAATCCTCAAGCTCTTTAAAGGAAAAATCGGAACGACGCCGTTTTGAAAAGAAGCTTAATTGCCATTTTAATCCCTGATATTTAACGCGCGTTTTTGATTCAATCCTTTTAATTTGTTTTAATTGCTATTTTAATCCCCTATTTTCTATGTTTATATTTTTTAAAAATCTTTTTATTTTATTTTATTATTATTTTTAATATTGTATTAAATTATTTTATAAAGTCTATATTGTTTTCTTTATTATTTATATATTAACGCATTAATAGTATAAAATTATATGTATTTTTGTGTAATATCCTTATATATTAAATGATTATTATTTATTATTATTTGCACCATATATTATTTTTATATTATATGTCTTAAATTTTGGTATTATAACATATTATACTATATCATATATTATTTTAAAATTTTATTTTCATATAGAATCCATTTATATTATGTAATATATTTTATATTATTTATTATATATGTACTTTTTATAATTATTGCATTTATATATTTTATGTATATTATTTATTTATAACCAATTTTTAAAATTATTTTTATATGTATATATTTTATCTACCCATACTCTCTTATTTATTTATGTTTACCATTATGTAATTATTTTTATTAGTCATTTTCTATATTATTATAAATATGAAATGTTAGTGTGTCTTAATTGCTTTTAAATATTTATGTTCGATAGTATATAAATGGAATATTATCATATGGTTATTATTTAAAATAAAAATACATTTTTGCGAAATTAATATTTTATCTAAAGGTTTTTTTTAAAATAAGGTAATATTTTGGTATTTAGAAATTCGGGAAATAGTGCCCAATCGTGCTGGGTTTAGATTTTCCGTTTGGATAAATAACTAAATATCCTTTTAACAAGTTTTATAAATCATGAGATGATCTTGGTTACGAGGGTTTAAAGATACCGTGTCCAATCGTGCTGGATGTGATGTTTATATTCTTTTGGATCGAAGAACTCTCAAAAATTTAAATCAAATTACTTTTTTTTTAAAAAAAAATAAGGCAATGTTTTGGTATTTAGAAATTCGAAAAATAGTGCCCAATCGTGCTGGGTTTCGATTTTCCGTTTGGATAAATAACTAAATATCCTTTTAACAAGTTTTTTAAATCATGAGATGATCTTAGTTACGAGGGTTTAAAAATACCGTGTCCAATCGTGCTGGATGTGATGTCTATATTCTTTCAGATCGAAGAACTCTCAAATTTTAAATCAAAATTGCTCGAAGCTTTTTAGAAATCAAATTTTTAAATGCTTTTAAGTTTCAAACATTTGGAAATGATTTTATTGATTAGGTACCAATTTTGGGGCGTTATGAGGGTGCTAACCCTTCCTCATACGTAACCGATTCCCAAACCCGTTTTCTGGTTTTTAGTGGACCAAAATTAAATATTTTAAATAAAACATTTTACAAGGTGATGCAATCACACCTAAGTAAAAAGGGATTGGTGGCGATTCCCGTTTTTATTTTTAATAATCGACCCTGTTTTTCAAAAATTAAAAATGGTTTTGACAGCTTGGCGACTCCACTGGGGACCAATAAGAGAGTCAAATCGTAAAATCGATAATTTCATGTCCTTTTGTTTGAATTTAAAATTTTGATTTTAAAATCATGATCCTTTTATTCATGTGGTTCTAAATATATCTCTCTGCATTGCACTGCATGACGGTTGTGGTTACACCCTTAAGTGGGAGCGAGAAGCTATGCCTTCGTGAGGTTTTTACCTCCGCATGGGCTAGTAGACTGCTTCCGGAATACATCTGTACCTATGTTTTCATGAAGTTTTCACTTCCACATGGCCATAAGGAAATGTATTCCCCTGAACCGAACTCGGTCCGTATGAGCCTATAATGGGTGAGGATCGAGAAATCTGCTGGTTCGGGTACCTCAACTTTAGAACTAAAACCACATATAGTGAACCATAAGAACCCACCCTAGGTAGAACTATGTCAAACCCTAGTGGTTACCTTGATAGGTGTTCTATGTTATTTATTTTTCTTTTGCTAACGTGTTCTCTTTTGTTTTGATTGCATTGCATTCACATCATCGAAAAGAGGTGTCGATTTCAAATTCGATTTCTAAATAGAAAAGTTGGTCATAAGAAAATGGATATTTTGATAAAGTGGATTATAATATGGTCGTCCGAATATAGTCCAAGTAAACACAACGAGAGAAGACTGATAGTTCGTGAAGGAATATAAGACCTTATCACCCAAGGATTCAAGTTGACAAAGACTATTCGAGAATTACCACGTCTCGGCTTTCTTGAAGAGGCTAACAAATGAACCGGAGTCGGGGTCCAGATCAAGTAAAAGGAGCTAGAGGAGGCATCTATTGGAAGTTTGCAAGACTTGACTTTTGCGAAGAAGGGGATTGATGTTTTCACTTGGACTATGAGGACAAAGTCGCATATGTAATCCATTTTGTGTAAAGAAATTTATTTTCTATTAAAGTTTTTCTAATGTAACTGAATTCAGAGTCAACGCCTCTCTTTCTTTACATTCATGCATTCGCATTACATTGCATCATTTGCATTAGACTTTTTAGAAGAGGACCCTAATTAGGTAAAAATATTTCAGTTACTTGGAAGACATGGAACAAAGGTTGGAGAGAATAGAACAAATACAAATACAGATGCAGGGGCAATTAACTAAGATCCAACAAGAGATGCAGGAACAAATGCTAGAATTTCAAAGGAATATGATTGGCCAGTTAACCCAGTTACTAGCCGGAGGACTTGAAAAAAGAGTGGTCCAATGGTCAACAGTGTAGATGAGAAGGAAGACATCGTTTACTCCCCAATAGGTCTTAACCCGATCGATGATCAAGCCAAACCGGTAGCTCTGGTAGAAACAAGGGAAAGAGGAGAATGGACCTCAAAAGCCCTGAAGAAGAAGGAAAAGAAAATGAATAATGCCGGTAGGTATAACAAGAGCCATCTAAAGTCGATTACAGTAAATCAGCCAAGGACGGTAGTTATCAGCAATCAGGTTTCCCCAGGCAAAACTCTGAAAGGCTCCAATTTATGCCATCCCCATGACGTATAAGAAGCTATATCAAAGTTTGTTTGACGCACACATGGTGTCTCCATTTTATCTAAAACCGTTTCAACCTTTGTTCCCAAAATAGTATAACAAGAATGCCCAATGTGAGTACCACGCGGGAATAAAGGGTCACTCAATCGAAAACTTCAATACATTTAAAAAGTTGGTCGAAAGGTTCATTAAAATAGGAATTGTGAAGTTCGACGATTCATCAAAACCTGATCACTTTAACGAGGTAGTGAATGCAGCAATTGAAGGAGGAGACAAGAAAGTTACGATTCCTTGAAGAAATCAAAAATGAAGAGGGAACCAGAGAACGAAGTTTCCAAACCCTTGCGTACTTGGGAGTGTTTTGAATAATGAGACTGTGGAAGAAATCCCTATACTTTTAGGGCTAATCTAGAGTAATGTTCAAAACATGCTTGTTGTCTTAAGCCTAGAGGCAATAAGAACCCTTTTATGAAATAGGCTTATGTTTAAAATTTTATTTCAATAAAATACGTCTTTTTGAGCACATATTCTTTTATTCTTTCTATTTTATATTGTACATTCTTTTATGTTTAGAACGTTCTTTCGTTCTTTATTCATGACCATACCAATAACTATCCTTAGAATCATTTATTCTTTGCATTTTTTGGCACTTCGTACCTAGGTACCCAGATATCAAAGACATGAGTGACGTTGTTACTGACTCTCTTTTTGAATGAGATATGGGTCTAGGGCATCTAAGGACTTTAAAGATAACAGAGATTGTAACTTATCTTCTGATTTGTTAAGAATGATGAAAAATAGATCCTACCTTACATAGGGTCAATAGATATGGCAAGCCTAGGAAAGGAGTGAAGATTGAAGCCTAACTCATCACAGAAATAATGAGAGACATTATTGAGTTATCTTCAAAATTCAAAGATGTTTTCACACGATCATATCGGGACATGCCTGGGCTAATAAGACGTGGGCTAAACAAGAGGATGAGACACTGTTAGTCTACCATGGAAGGGAATTGCATCAGTTATACCGCAAATGTCGTATTTAAGGAAACAAGATTCATGTGCCTTCTCTATTTCTTCACAAATTTTCCATAAGTGGGGCAAGGATGTGATGGGGCCAATCTCGTCAAAAGCTTCTAGTCGACATTGATTCATTGTCATGGTCGTTGTTTGCTTCACTAAGAAGGTGGAAGTAACTTCATATGCCAATGTTACAAAGTTGATAGTCATCAAATTCTCAAAAAATTAAAAAAAATAAAAAAATGAATAAATAAAGGAAAGGATCAGATGCCAGCACAAAATGCATACCTGTACAAAGTCAAAGTTTACAGTTTGTTCAAAGATCAAGCAGCATATCACTGTACAACAAAAGTTGCCAAAAGAAAAAAATACAAAAAGAAAAACAACAAAAATTATGAAAGGTGATTTAGACTTGTAAGGATTGGCATAAGAAGCTACCATTACCTTCTGTCTTATTGAACATCAGCCAGAACCTTCGTTGGGGGCAACATCTTACCCATTGGTTTATGGAATTGAAGTGTTTTTCCAATTGAACCTAATTGAAGAAAAGGTTAAAAGCTATTCGTCATGGACAGATTGATGCGAGCTTACGTTAAAGAAGTTCATCTTAGGGAATTCCACGAAGAAACCTGATGTTGAAAAATAATTTTCCTCTACAAAACGATTTTAGAGGAAAGCATATGCCAAACTGGGAAGGACTTATGTAGGGCCTGTTCTAGAGGAGCATCGATATTGAACGAGATGGATGGTGAAAACTTGCCCAAGCTGGTGAATTTAGGTTTAGTCAAGAGATATTTTACCTGAAATAGGAAAGACCAAGGTGAAAACCCGTAAAGGGCGCCTCGAACCAAAAAAAAAAAAAAAAAAGAGAAAAAGAAAACGGAGAGGCCGAGGCCGAGGCAAAAATCCGTAAAGGGCGCTTTGAGACCAAAGGGGCTTTAAGCTAAAAACCCGAAAAGGGCGGCTCAAATTTTGATCAAAAGTGGGGCACATAGTAGTCTTACTACATTTGAATTAACAATGAAGAAATATGTTACGTCTTGGGACACTGATAGAGTACTCCGGATCTCCTAAACACATATTGAGTTTAAAATGGTCCTCAAGAAATCGGAACAGAGAAGCTCAGACTGCGATATCTGGGGCACCTTGTTTCCCATTTTACCCATTTTAAATCTTTTATTACTTTATTCTTTTCAAAGAAACACCCCAATTAATTTTCTTTTATAGCCTTTGCTATATTTACTTTATTCTTTTTAAGATATACCAATCAATTTTCATTTATTGCCTTGGTTATTTTTGATTAGCTTATTTGTTTCGAGCTATGCTCCTGATTAATTTCTTTCTTGTTCATTGTTGTAATCTTTTTCAAGCATTTCATATTGAAATAATGATTAATGGACTAATAATACATTCATAAAAGGAGTTTCGCATATTACTCTAGAAGCTTCTAAATAATATGAGGAATCTGAAACATGACTATTGTTCAGAACTCACCAAGCCTAAGGGTTGGAAACATTGAAAAATGATTATCTCTTCAGATTCTTATTGGATAAGACAATTTCGTTAGTGATACCACATCAGCAAATGATGATCAAGGTCAATCAAATTGTAAAGGGGATCATTGTCGGGATACCCTGCATTCATTGAAAATTTTAGACACATACATTTGGTCATTACATTCAAGGAATGGTGTAACAGATCAAATTGATTGAAAGTGATACAAGTTCTACACCTCTGAGTGGTAACAGAAGAATGGAAGAAACCAAATGTTACATCCTCGAAGTTGCAGTGGGAAGTACCAATTTCATGACTTAAGATCCAAGCGAGGCTGACTCAGAAATTACATTGGGGCAAGCTGGTTGAATAGAACATGATTGATGAACGAGAATGAAAAATAAATGAGTGATAACACCTAGAATAGGAATCATACTCATAACATTTTTGTATAGTAGTAAATTTCATTAGGAGCATTTGATTCATTTCGGTCATTGCATCCTAATCCTTTAAAAGGAATCATCTCCACGACATGTTACATGTGGCTAGAAGCATTTGATTCATTTTAATCATAGCATCTTAGTCATGTGACATAAACATACTAAACCGAATCTACAAGACATGTCCCTCAGTGGACGGTGCAGCAACATCGGTGAGTTTTCAGATCTTGTCTTCTTGAAGTTGTAGGATGTAGATCGAAGACACTTTTAGATCTTATCTTCCTGAAGTTGTAGGAAGTAGATCGAAGACCCTTTCAGTCTTATCTCCCTGAAGTTGTAGCGGAGTAAATTGGAGATAGAAGATCTCATCTTCCTAAAGTTGTAGGAAACAGATAGAAGACCTTTTAGTCTTATCTCCTTGAAGTTGTAGCGGAGTAGATGGAAGATAGAAGATCTCATCTTCCTGAAGTTGTAGGAAGTAGATCGAAGACCCTTTTAGTCTTATCTCCCTGAATTTGTAGCGGAGTAAATTGGAGATAGAAGATCTCATCTTCCTGAAGTTGGAGGAAGCATATAGAAGACCCTTTCAGTCTTATCTCCCTGAAGTTGTAGCGGAGTAGATTGAAGATAGAAGATCTCATCTTCCTGAAGTTGTAGGAAGCATATCGAAGACCCTTTCTGTTGCAGTGGAGTAGACTAAGACAGAAGATCTGATCTTTTTGAAGTTGCAGGAAGCAGATCAAAAGCACTTACCTCCCTAAATTTGTAGTGAGGCATACTGAAGAAACTAGCTTATCTCCCTGAAATATAGTCATTTTACAAGACCGGGCAAAATGTGTCCATTTATCGTCTTTGCTCTATTCCCGTTACACAGCAATGAGCAAAGAGGGGCAACTATAGTAGCCCATTTACGCCCGGGCTTGTAACAAAAATAAAAATAAAAAATAAATGTCCAATAAACAGTCCATTTTTTACAGCCCTTAAACTCAGATAGATTACCCAAGGCCCAAATTACACCATAGCCCAAACAGACTGACTTAGCAACCCAAACAGACCTAACGCAGCTACAAACTAGACCCAAACCCGATTGGCCTAGCTAAACCTAATCAGGCCCAAATCAATGTAGCCCAGGAAAGGCCAAACACTAAACAGAATCAGCAGTGGCCTAGGATTTCTGAAACCTTAGGCGCCGCAAGAGCAGTATCCCAACCGTCGTGCCGCAAGCCTCGCGCACACCTTCGATTGCACCACAATCAGCGCACGAGCCCCCATCGCCTCCACGATTCGCTGCGCGGATAATGCCTTCACCACCTTCGACCTGCATAGAAGAGGAAAGAATCACAGCAGAAATGGAAAAATATGGCAACCAGTTTTTTATTTCCTCATTTACTTTTTATTTTAAGGCTATATAAGCCTTACAAAAAACATGTAAAAGACACAGAGAGAAAAAGAATACAAAAATATTCAAAGATCCATAGAAATAAAAGAACAGAAACCATTCGCAGAGGTTTTTCTTTCTATTTTATTTTTTATTTTTTATATATATTTTCGCATATAAACAGAGTTTAAAAAAAGGGGTTTACCTTTCGACGGGCTTGAAAAAGGAGAGGTTTGGCCTCTGGCCACCGTACGTGGTGGCGCGTGGAGTGATCGTGTCAAACAGTTGAGTTTTAATATTTATAAAAAGAATGATCGAACCTGTAGACTAACTATGACAACGATAGAGACAAGTGCACCTATCGAACAGTAGTATAGTTTAGGCAAGAATATCTTATCGAACCCAAGGGAACCTAAAAGTACTACTACTCACTTTCTTTATATTAATTAGCCTAAAATATGGAGTGATTGGTTTATTAAACTAATGAAATACTTAAACTAAATTGCAAAGACAAAAGAATGAATTGGAGAATGACTTTAGGAAAATTCAGTTGATGAGGACGATACCCTCAGGAAGAATCCACCTATGACTTCACTTATTATTTATTCCCCAAACCATATGATTTCTTTACTTAGCTTGATCTGTGAGACTCCTTAACCTATATTAAACCCTCTCTCGAGGCGAATAACGTCTAACCTTAGGTTAATTAGTGGAACTCTCGTTCTCTTATAATAATCCCCTAAGGAAGCAATAAATCGATCAATGGATTACCATATTAGGTTTTACCCTAATCCGATAAAATCTCGTAACCCTATCTCTAGGCGCCCGATCAACTCCTCTCAATTATGCTAGATCTACTCTTAGGCAGGGTCTATTCCTCCTCCACCTAAGCACATCAGATTAAATTAAGCAACATAATTAAGAACAAACTAAGTACTTATCATATAATTTAGAAATCAAATAACAAAATCCATCATAGGTTTCATCCCTTGGTGTATCGGGGGTTTAGTTCATAACTAAATAAGAAAACATCTCAAGAGAAAAGATAAAACAAAACATAAGAAACCCCTAAAACCCCTTGAAGGAATTGAAGGAGAGATTCTCCGTCTTGAATAGAGTTCCGGCTTCTTGAGATGGATCAACTGGCTATCTTCAAGTGATTCCCTAAAAAATGGAAGCTTTGGTAAAAGCCTCTGCCAAAAATCGTCTCTCTCAATGTCTGCATTGGGTTGTTTATATAGGCTTTTGAGATGCTTTACTTGGCTCCTAAGTACCTCCTTCAAGTAGAATTGCTATTAGGGTGTTTAAGTAGACTTAGGAGTATGTTTCTTTGGCTTCAAGCATCCAATTCCGAGTGAAATTGCTCTTTCCCGTGGTAGGGGCACGCCCATGGCACACGCCCATGTAAATCGGGGTTGGGCCCTGCCTTGATTCTGTCATTTTGGGCACGGCCTTGGTGCAGCCGTGTATGTCGGGATTCAGTCATGATTCAGGTCTGTCGATTGGGACACGGCCATGTAGAACACCAGGCACATCCGTGTGTGGTAAATGGATGATGCACAGCCGTGTGTGACAGAGTTGAGGCCATGCTCTAGGTAATCGACGAGGCACGGTTGTGTGGGCTTTGGGTCAGGCCGTGTTGAATTCTTGGGTTGGCCCAATTTAGTTTTTTAAGCCCGTTTTATGTTCTTTTTATCCTTAGGTGCTTTCCTGAGTATAAGACATGAAAAGAAATGATTAAGAGCACCTTTTTACATAAATCAAGGATAATTTATCCAAAAGCATACTAAATGTGGGATTAAAATATGTTACTTTTATGGCTTATCAAATACCCCCACACTTAAGCTTTTGCTTGTCCTCAAGCAAAATTCTCAACTTACAATTAAAACGAACTTTCCATAATCCATAATTCCTATTGACAATGTCTCATCATTATTCATAGATAATTTATACATGGATAATTCAACTCAAAGAACCCTAAAGATTCAATCAAGATAAGTCATACCTTTGTAGTAGCACGAAAACATAGGTGTCTCCCCTTATCTAAGTAATTACCTTTAATTCAAAACCGACAAGGATTGACATCCTCACTGAAGGTTCACTCAAATCACTCAAAGTGTTTAAAGTTCAAGAATAAGCACTCAAGAGTCGAACCTGAAAAGTTAATTCCATACGCTTGCCTGAAAATCAAATCTCCACCACTGTATATGAGATGATACACAAATCAAAAGGTCTTTAATCAGGGTTGTAGCGGGGCTTGGGTTAAAAGGTGTGGATACAGGCTGAATTAAAGGGTTAGAATCGAGATCGAATTGACTAATTACCTAATCTAAAAACAGTATGAATATTTACATCGAATGAAAACTAATAATACCACTATTGATAATTACTATAAAGAATATTTTCATCACTTAAAATTTTGATAATACTTTAATACGAGATTTTTCTTCAACAATTGGAGTTTAAATGCTCTAAGCTCTTTCATATACTACTAATATTGAATAACTTGGAATTTTTTTTAAGAACAAACTAAAAAAAACATAATAGAAGGAACTTTGATAATTGAAATAACCTAATTCGAAAACTGATCAAATCAATTCTCGATAGAGGGGTAGTCAAAAGAATGTTGATAACAAATACAAATGGTTTTGGGTTAATATCAATCGGGTAATTCAATAAAAAGGATTGTTAGGATCAAATGAGTTTACTAGGGGTTATTTATGTAGGTAGGCTTTTAGTGGAGTGAATGGGTTAAAACCTAGGTGCCTTTATCATCTCAATATATCAAATCATTAATGTGGTCTCGATGTGCATAAACGAGGCAAGATCTAGAATAACAATTCAAAGTTGACACGCTCATAATTAATAAAGTGAGCACGAAAAAGAATATATGCTCTATAAGGCTCAAAATCTCACAAAAATTATGGGTGTTTTGACATCAATCCCTATAAATTTTGAACTTCAAGGTGATATTCAAATTCGGTTCAACAACCTATCAATTTTAATTTTTAGAAAGTAGACTTATCATGCTCGATTCTCTAGTACTCTTCAAATTTAATCATCAATGCTCAATTAACTATGACTTACTCTAAAACATATCAATAATAATCATAAATCATTAGAAATTTTATCCTAATTAGTAATATAAGAAAATTACTTAAAAAAAAGACTAAATTTAGGGTTTTAAGAATAATGAAAAAATTAAACATTAATTTGAGAATTATGCAAAAAGTTAGGCACTTTTATCCCCCCACACTTAAGATGTACATTGCCCTCAATGTACAAAGATAATGACAGTAATGGGATAAATTAAAAGAGAAGGGAGAAAGTGACACTTCTTGAATTTTGGATGATTCCTGGCGTCTTTGGTGGCGGTGATGGTGTTTTCTATGGGCCTGGTGATGTGGCTCCGAACAGCACTTTGCTAGATGAAGAAATTGGGTAGCCTGCAAAGATATAGCCAAGAGATCTAGAGAAATAATAATAATATACTAAAAATATAATTAAAGATTAAGAAAATAAAGAGAAGGAGACTAAGAAGAAAACTAAGATTTAAAGAAAAGACTAATGGACTAAGGAGTCCTTATTAGCAGATGGTTCGTGAGGTGGGTATGATTTCTAAGGCTGCGGAGTGTTGGTGATGGCGGAAGTGGCATGATTCCCTAGCAGCCTTTAGAACCTAAAACCAAGAAACTAATATGAAATAAATTAAATTAAGTAGAAAAGAAGTATAGATAAGGAAAATAAAGGATAAGAGAAAAGAAAAATAGAACCGAAAAGGTTTCGGAGACCCTTGGCGTGTCAATTAGCTGAAGTTACTGGCATAAACTCATGTTGAGGTCTCCTCTGAGGAGATGTTGCTTACCTTCTTACGTTTCTTCGGCATGATTTTTGTGTGTGCTCAAGAGTCTTAGACCTTTCCTATGAACAGAGAGAAAAATTTTGAAAGAAAAAGAAAGAAGAAAGAAGATAGGAAAAAGGGGAAGGGTTATGGGGATTTAAATAAGATTTCAAATCTGGCACCTTCCCACGCCCGTGTACCGAGGGTATGTTGATTCACACGGCCGCATTGCACGGCCGTGTTGTGGAGTGTGTTGTTCTTCCATGTCCGTTTGTCGATTGGCATGCCCATTTCTAAAGGGCCAGTATGTGAGCACGGTTGGAATGCACGGGCGTGGTCTGCTCGTGCTCAATAAGTCAGTATCTTAGCACGGTCGTGAGGCATGGCCGTGCTATTTTATCGGTGCCCGTGGTGTGGGTGGTTGGCTCCGTGACGTTGGGGGTGGGTGGACTGACTTACACGGCTCTGCTCTGTCAGTGTGGTGGTTCCGGTGGTCCACACGGCCATGGGCACGGCCGTGTGTAAGGCCGTGTGGCCTGGAAATCTGCATTTTTGTGTTAGTTTAAATGTTGAGGGAAGAGAGAAGGAAAGAAAAGAAAAGAAAATTAAATAGTGTTAGTGCTCGGGTTGCCTCTCGAGAAGTGCTCGTTTATAGTCTGAAGCTAGACTATCCTTGGCTTTGAAAATTTTAGGGAGGTTTAAAGGTTTGAATATTTTCCTCTTGCTGACAGTTTTATTTTCGTGACAAAGTTTAGGTCGAGAAGCATTTACCTTGAAATTACCGAATATTGGATTGCTTACCTCGACTATTTTGTGTGGAAAATAGCGTGTACCTGAAGGAGTATTTCTTCCTTTTTCTTCAGGTATGTTGAAGCGATGTGAGGGTCGGCTTTGTCTAACAGCACCTGGTCTCCTATTTTAAAGTGATTTGATGTCCCTATGAGCTCTTCTGGTGGTTCATTTGGTTTTACTTCGTGTGGATCCGGCTTTTCTTTGGTGTTTATCTTCTGCTCTTCTAAATTGTTGATCTTACGATTTTGTTTTTGGTGTGAGTCTTCTGTGACGACTTGGGGGCTATGAGTTGGCTCAGGTTTGATGCATTGTGATGTTTCCTGCGATGAAGGTTGAATAATTTGATTATTTATTGAAATGACTTTCTTACCTTCATCTTCTATTGTTTTAATGAGTCGAGAGCTTGAAGATTGACCGATTCATCTCCAACACAGTATGAGTTCTCCAATGGCAACATCAATTTTAGTCTTGGCGATTGCAAGAAAAGGTCTTCCTAAAATTAAAGGGTTTAATTTTCCTCATCCATGTCTAAAATAACAAAATCTCTTGGGAAAACAAATTTATCGATTTTTACTAAAACGTCTTCAATAATGCCTCTAGGAATTCTAATAGTTTTATCGACTAGTTGAATACTCATCCTAGTTTGTTTGGGCTTCCCTAGACCTAGTCGTTTAAGCGATTGCATAAGGCATGACATTTATACTTGCCCTAAATCATTAACGCATTATCAATAGTTAAACTACCAATTAAACATGGAATCGTAAAACTCCACGGATCTTTTAGTTTACGTGGTGATGCATTATGTAGCATTCTTGAGCATGTTGCGTTGAGTTCCACATGGTGCTCTTCATCTATTTTGCGTTTGTTTGTCAAGAGCTGACTTAAAAATCTCCTTGAGTCTGGCATCTGAAAAAGAGCTTCAAGAAGAGGCAATGTAACATCCCAAACCCGGCCCATTCACTACGACCGAATTTGAAATGCAAATGCGGAACACGTTCGAAAATATTCTTACTCAAAAGTGAAAACCGTTAAAAATTTGTGGCCTTTAATAAAGCATTTTCATAACTTAAAACATTCTAAGTAAAAGTTAAGTGGTTATAAAAATACCGGATTCAAAACTTTATTATGACTTTCGAGATTTAAATAGCTTTTAAAATTAAACTTACAAATTATTAACTTAATTACAAATCCAACCGAAACATAGCAAAAATTCAAATACTTTAAGTGGCCCTTATTACAAAAACAAATAATTAATCAAAGTACTTGATAATAAACTGCATGGAATAAAATGTCTTCTGCATGGGCCACCTTGCATCCTCTCCAAACTCAGTCCAAGCATCACCTGCGATGTTAATAAAATTTGGGTGAGTCATACGGACTCAGTGTGCAATTAGTCCACTGAATTACACCCACATGTTAACCACATATTAACCCATATATCAGATAACAACTATCATATTCACATATTATCACATTTTGGGCTTGGCCCATACTCATATCACTAATCAGATAACAGGGTAATTAACCGCATAATTTGCACATATCGGGCTTAGCCCATTTCCACACTGATCCACATTCATATACTGGGCTTTACCCATTTTTACATTAGTCCACATATCAACTGGGCTTGGCCCATTTTCATATCAAATACTCATATCAGATACAATATGAAAAGTGCACCAACCCAACCTAGGGTCCATCCTCTACACACCCCCGTATCCAGCCTACCACACACTAGGGGATTAACAAATCACCCTCTCCTTTTCAATCCAAAAGGAAATCAATGCCGTCCACGTGCAATTAAGCACAATAATCCACAATGCGACCTCAGTCAGCGCCAATCCATGATGTAGCCGTAGCTAACACCAAAACCACGATGGGACACATAGTCACTCATCAACCACGATATGGCACATAGCCGATATCAACCACGATGAGGCACATAGCTACTCATCAAGCCACGCGAACTAAATCGCAATTAATCGACAACGTGACCTCAGTCAACGTCAATCCACGATGTAGCTCAAGGTTAACATCAAACCACGTACTCGAAGTACACCCGTACCTTCTTTCATATCATATCCCAACCCATGCACATGCAACATTCCATAATGACATAATATAGTGATGCATGAGCATGTTCATCAAGCATAGTCATAACACATATTCATATTAATAATCACATTTTATCAGATTTGGTACTTACCGGATTATCGACATACCCCTTGAGGGTATCCATATCACAATTTCCACTGCACTAGTTAGCACATTCATAACACATACACATATCACATACATATCATATACCCGGATAACGGTGGATTAATCACACACCTTATAACTTGAAGAACTACGCTTTCGATCCCGATGCTATCACTAAGCGACACTACGGCTATTTGCCTACTTTCCTGTTCTGACGCTGGTCCACACCCCGGTGGCCAATCCCAAACTGCAGAAACTGATCTCTTCTTGAACTTAGGGGATAGGGACTATCCCTTGTCCTCCTTGACTAGCATCCACGTCCATCGCAAATCACTTAATCAGAATCCTTTGGTTAAACGTCATAATACAAGATCTTAGGCGAATAAACTACAATTTAACTTACTTACCAAAACTATCTAGAATCCCGAAGGCTCTTATGTACATCTGTCGATTTGCCCCTAAGAATCATAGTACATAATCGGTCAATACTTAATAACCAACATGGCCTATGGCCGAATATTAGCACTTACTTACCTAGCTTACTTAAATCCCGAAACCTGCACTTGTCTTATAGAATTTTCGAGATCCCTATATATATATCACATGTTAGAATCAGCCTAAACACAAATCTATGGACAATGGCCCCTTGGCTGAATATTACCAAATGCTTACCTTAATCTCTGCAAATCCCGAAAGACTCCTTTTAATGCTCCCAACGTTGGCACCACACGTTTGAAGAGACTAGAAGAGAGTGGTCGACAGCACATTTCTTGGAGATTGACTTTTGAGCAAAACAAAGGTGTTTGACACTTTTATTGGTAAAGAGAAAAAATACACAATAGAAGAGAGCTTAAGAAGATTGACCAAGAAGAGAAATAGATTAAAGTGCTTCAAAGTTTCGGCTAAAATCCTAATTAACAAAGGCACATTCGGCCATTCAAGAAAAAGGTGATGAATTGGATTGAAAGAAAGAAAAAAGAAGAAAAAATAAAAGAATTTCGCCAATTTTAATAAAAAAGGTTTGGCTTCAATTAGAAAAAGAATAAAAGAGAACTCTCTTGACTTTCAATTTCGACAAAGGAGATTAAAAGATGAACAAGAAAATTCAGACTTGATCCCCCTAAATGACCGAAAATTACCAACCCAAGGAGCCCTCATTCGCCACCACTATGTTCCTTATCCTATTCCACTTTCTTCTCCTAATTTATCTCTTTATCACCCTTTGAAATAAATAAAATAATTCAACATTTGTCTTCTATCTTATCTCTTAATCACCTCTTCAAATAAATAAAATAAAATAATAATTATTCTTCTCTTCCAGCCGAATTTAAAAACAAAACATCAAGCTTATCCTCATCCATTTGAGAGTCCATGTGGAGACCACTAGCTCTTCTCCTTGACATAAAAATAAAAGTAAAAACCACCCATTTTGCTGCCTCCAGGTTTTGAACATGAGACCTGCTGGAAACACCCCACGCTACCAGCCACTTTGCTGCTAGCTCCTTTGTGACATAAACTCCCTACAATTCCTTTTAAGAGCTCCTTCCTTAGCTCCCCCTTGTCTTAAGCCAAAAGCAAAATAAAAACACTCCTCCCTGCTGCCCACGTTGCTCGAACCTTCCTGCTCAAGGCGTCATTTCCAGGCCCTTAAGTGGCACCTTGCAGCCACTTTACCAAGGCACTCTTTATGTTAAAAAACCACTTCATATTTCCTTAAAGCCATCTTGCTACCCTCAAGACTCGACCCTCTTCCCTCCTGAAGCCCCCTTGCACCTTAGCGCCCCAAGCCACTTTGCCGATTAATTTCTTGTGTCCTAAACTCCACAAAATTTCCTTTAAGGCCTCCTTGCCTAGTTTCCCCTTTTCACTTAAAATTTCAATATTTTCCAAAGTTTTTCCCCTTCACCTAAAGTTCTCAAAAACTCCTAAAATATATCCAAACACACTCCAAGCCTACTATCACTTGAATTATGCATTAAATGCATAACCCCTAATCTAGGATGTTACAGTTCTACCCTCTTTAAAAAAATTTCGTCTTCAAAATTACTTACTAACTAACGGTTGAACAATCCTACTCATCACACTACGCTTACGCTGCACACTCTGATCTTAATAAAACTATCTTACCTTCTAGGCACAGTCTTAAAGTTCACTTACAAGGCTTCGGGCACTCCACTAGCAACATAAGAACAAGCTATCTTTAAAGCAATAAATAGTACTCCAAAAACAAAGAACTTACCTGCTATCACATCCTTAGTTATCTAGATCCAACCTTGACTCCTCTGCCGGGTGTTCCACGACCTTGACCTCAAACCCTATCCATCGCTTGAGGACATTTCTTAACCAAATGAGCCTTAGATCCACACTTGAAACATGCCTTACTATTTCCCCAACATTCTCTACATGAGCTCTTCCACACGAGCACATAGGCGACTCGATTCTCGATGAATCGTTCGGTGCATGTACAGAATTCTCAATCCTTGGCCTTTTCTGAAAATCTCCAGATGCTTCTGATGATCCAAAACTTCTCCTATTCTCGTTCCTTTCCTTATCTCGATTCTGCCTCACCGTCCTCTTAACCTCTTCGGCTATCCGAGCCTTCTCCACTAGAACAGCAAAATCCCTTTCTCTTTGCGGAGCAATCAATACTCGTAGCTCATCCCGCAATCCATCTTCAAATTGAACACATCTTTCATAATCATTAGCCACGATTCCCTTGGCATACTGACTTAACTGCACAAATTCCACTTCGTACTCGGCTACCGACATACTTTCTTGTACCAAGTTCAGAAATGCCTTCCTTTGCGAGTCTAAATAACTAGCTCCAACGTATTTCCCTTCAAACTTACGCTTAAAATATTCCCAATCCGCTCGATCTATCGGGGTACTTTGTCTGACAGTGAGCCACCATCGATAAGCTTCATCTCGGAACAACAAGACAGCACCTTTCAGCTTTTCCTCAGGAGTACAGTCCAAATCGTCCATGATTCTTTCGACTGCCTCCAACCAATACTCTGCTACATTCGGAGCTACTCCTGATACTCCTCTAAAAACTTTGGCTCCGTTCGACCTAAGCCTTTACGATCTCGACTTTCGAGTTCCATTTCCGCACTAGCTCACGCCACGTTCTAGCTTTTCGTAACATTGCCCGCGATCTGCGTCATCTTCTCCTGTCTGATCTTGATTATCCACGCCCACTGCTGGTGGCGGCACTTCATTTTCTGACCCATGGCCAGACCCTACTGGTTTCGATATAGCCATCCTACCTCTATCGCGTCCACGACGACCACGTCCCCTAAAACTCATTTCTAACGTCGCGATTTAATCTGATTAAGAAGTTTTATACATTAATATTTGTTCCACTGTCCAACCGCGAATAATTTTTATGAAAAGAAATTCTAGAAGTGGTTCTTTCGATCGAACAAAGTTTCAGTTCAAGTTCACTACTCTAATTCAGAGAGTCACATTCATTCCTCAATAGAGGCACATTCATTCATCAACAAGAACCCATTCATTCATTGGTATCTACCACACACATTCACTATTCGGACATTTCTGCACGTTTCTATCCCAGGGGTATTTTCGTCATTTGTCCTCTGAGGTATTTTGGTAATAAATCGGGATCAATTTAAAATCTTTATAAACCAAAGGTATTTCAAAAACTCGGGGTAATCTTGAAAATTTATTTTCCAAATCGGAGGTATTGCCAAAATTTTAGGAATCGGGGTTATTTGGTGATTTTGAAATTTAGAGGCATTTTGGTAGTTTTGAAATTGAGGTACTTTGGTAATTCTTCAAACCGAGGTCATTTGGTCATTTTACAAAACAAGGGTAATTTGGTAATTTTGCAAGTCGAGGTATTTTAGTAAATTTCCAAATCTGGGTATCTTAACATTTTGCAAAATAGAATTTTACGGTATTTTGTAAAGTAAGAATATTTTAATAAAAGTTGAGGTATTTTTGAAAATCTTAAAACTAAGGGTAATTTACAACACAGGGGCATTTTGTAATTTTGTAAATAAAAATTTTTCAAAAATTTTGTAAAAAATAGTTCTCACAAATTAAAAGGTAATTTTAAGAGTTTTAAAACTAGGGTTTTATAAAAACACGGTTAGTTCCTTTCGGGCTTTAGTTAATGGTTTTAGCACAGAACTAAGTCCTCTTGGTTAGGGTGAACCATAGCTACGCACTGTAGGATTCGAGTAAAGAGGAGGTGAGTCGCTAGGACCGCTTAAATATCAAGCTCTTCACCAATCCACTCCTGACATGCGCACAACTGTTGCCACACCTAGCTCGGTGACTTAGTCACGAGTTTGTTTAATGGTCCTTAAGTCTTATGTATTCAATGTTGGGGTAGACTAGTCCTATGGTTTAATAGCCTAATCTACTAATCTCGAGCCCAAATAAGCCCATAACAGTTCATATAAACAAATTACTTCAATAATTAGAAGTACTTACAGTGGACTTGAATTGAGGTACAGTGCCATGCGAAAAGCTTTGTTTATTTCTTAGAAAAGTCCATTTTCAAAAGACAGAAAACGTTTTGGGCCCTAAAAGCCCTCAAGGCCGAGTTTTGAACCGAGCTCTGATACCAAATTGTAACACCCCAAACCCGGCCCATTCACTACGACCGAATTTGAAATGCCACTGCGGAACACGTTCGAAAATATTCTTACTCAAAAGTGAAAACCGTTAAAAATTTGTGGCCTTTAATAAAGCATTTTCGTAACTTAAAACATTCTAAGTGTAAATTAAGTGGTTATAAAAATACCGGATTCAAAACTTTATAATGACTTTTGAGATTTAAATAGCTTTTAAAATTAAACTACAAATTATTAACAATTACAAATCCAACAAAACATAGCAAAAATTCAAATACTTTAAGTGGCCCTTATTACAAAAACAAATAATTAATCAAAGTACTTAATAATAAACTGCATGGAATAAAATGTCTTCTGCATGGGCCACCTTGCATCCTCTCCAAACCCGGTCCAAGCATCACCTGCGATGTTAATAAAATTTGGGTGAGTCATACGGACTCAGTGTGCAATTAGTCCACTGAATTCCACCCACATGTTAACCATATATTAACCCATATATCAGATAACAACTATCATATTCACATATTATCACATTCTGGGCTTGGCCCATACTCATATCACTAATCAGATAACAGGGTAATTAACCGCATAATTTCCACATATCGGGCTTAGCCCATTTCCACACTGATCCATATTCATATACTGGGCTTTACCCATTTTCACATTAGTCCACATATCAACTGGGCTTGTCCCATTTTCATATCAAATACTCATATCAGATACAAAATGAAAAGTGCACCCAACCTAACCTAGGGTCCATCCTCTACACACCCCCGTATCCAGCCTACCACACACTAGGGGATTGACAAATCACTCTCTCCTTTTCACTCCAAAAGGCAATAAATGCCGTCCACGTGCAATTAAGCACAATAATCCACAACGCGACCTCAGTCAGCGCCAATCCACGATGTAGCCGTAGCTAACACCAAAACCACGATGGGACACATAGTCACTCATCAACCACGATATGGCACATAGCCGATATCAACCACGATGAGGCACATAGCTACTCATCAAGCCACGCGAACTAAATCGCAATTAATCGACAACGTGACCTCAGTCAACGTCAATCCATGATGTAGCTCAAGGCTAACATCAAACCACGTACTCGAAGTACACCCGTACCTTCTTTCATATCATATCCCAACCCATGCATATGCAACATTCCATAATGACATAATATAGTGATGCATGAGCATGTTCATCAAGCATAGTCATAACACATATTCATATTAATAATCACATTTTATCAGATTTGGTACTTAGGATTATCGACATACCCCTGAGGTATCCATATCACAATTTCCACTTTGCATTAGTTAGCACATTCATAACACATACACATATCACATACATATCATATACCCGAAAAACGGTGGGTTAATCACACACCTTATAACTTGAAGAACTACGCTTTCAATCCTGATGCTATCGCTAAGCGACACTATGACTATTTGCCTACTTTCCTGTTCTAACGCTGGTCCACACCCCGGTGGCCAATCCCGAACTGCAGAAACTGATCTCTTCTTGAACTTAGGGATAGGGACTATCCCTTGTCCTCCTTGACTAGCATCCACTTACATCACAAATCACTTAATCAGAATCCTTTGGTTAAACGTCATAATACAAGATCTTAGGCGAATAAACTACAATTTAACTTGTTTTTCGAAATGATCTAGAATCCCGAAGGCTCCTATGTACTTCTGTCGATTTGCCTCTAAGAATCATAGTACATAATCGATCAATACTTAATAACCAACATGGCCTATGGCTGAATATTAGCACTTACTTACCTAGCTTACTTTAAATCCCAAAACCTGCACTTGTCTTATAGAATTGTCGAGATCCCTATATATATATCACATGTTAGAATCGACCTAAACAAAAATCTATGGACAATGGCCCCTTGGCCGAATATTACCAATTGCTTACCTTAATCTCTGCTAATCCCGAAAGACTCCTTTTAATGCTCCCAACGTTGGCACC
Source organism: Gossypium rotundifolium (assembly GCA_025506655.1). Taxonomy (NCBI): domain Eukaryota; kingdom Viridiplantae; phylum Streptophyta; class Magnoliopsida; order Malvales; family Malvaceae; genus Gossypium; species Gossypium rotundifolium. The sequence goes on from CP106733.1 coordinate 38,758,137, forward strand.
ACACGTTTGAAGAGACTAGAAGAGAGTGGTCGACAACATCTTTCTTGGAGATTGACTTTTGAGCAAAACAAAGGTGTTTGGCACTTTTATTGGTAAAGAGAAAAATACACAATAGAAGAGAGAACTTAAGAAGATTCACCAAGAAGAGAAATAGATTAAAGTGCTTCAAAGTTTATTTAAAACCCTAATTAACAAAGGCACATTCGGCCATTCAAGAAAAAGGTGATGAATTGGATTGAAAGAAAGAAAAAAGAAGAAAAAATAAAAGAATTTTGCCAATGGTAATAAAGAAGGTTTGGCTTCAATTAGAAAAAGAATAAAAAGAGAACTCTCTTGACTTTCAATTTCGGCAAAGGAGATTAAAAGATGAACAAGAAAATTCAGCACTTGATCCCCCCCTAAATGACCGAAAATTACCAACCCAAGGAGCCCCTCATTCGGCCACCACTATATTCCTTATCCTATTCCACTTTCTTCTCCTAATTTATCTCTTTATCACCCCTTTGAAATAAATAAAATAATTCAGCATTTATCTTCTATCTTATCTCTTAATCACCTCTTCAAATAAATAAAATAAAATAAAATAATAATTATTCTTCTCTTCTAGCCAAATTTAAAAACAAAACATCAAGCTTATCCTCATCCATTTGAGAGTCCATGTGCAGACCACTAGCTCTTCTCCTTGACGCAAAAATAAAAGTAAAAACCACCCATTTTGCTGCCCCCAGGTTTCGAACATGAGACCTGCTGGAAACACCCCACGCTACCAGCCACTTTGCTGCTAGCTCCTTTGTGACATAAACTCCCTACAATTCCTTTTAAGAGCTCCTTCCTTAGCTCCCCCTTGTCTTAACGCCAAAAGCAAAATAAAAACACTCCTCCCTATTACCCACGTTGCTCGAACCTCCCTGCTCAAGGCGTCATTTCCGGGCCCTTAAGTGGCGCCTTGCAGCCACTTTACCAAGGCACTCTTTGTGTCCAAAAACCACTTCATATTTCCTTAAAGCCGTCTTCAGTCCAACTTCCCTTATTGCCACAAAATACAAAAAAATAAAACACTCCCATGCTACCCTCAAGACTCGACCCTCTTCCCTCCTGAAGCCCCTTTGCACTTTAGCTCCCCAAGCCACTTTGCCGATTAATTTCTTGTGTCCTAAACTCCACAAAATTTCCTTTAAGGCCTCCTTGCCTAGTTTCCCCAATATTTTCCAAAGTTTTTCCCTTAAAATTCCAATATTTTCCAAAGTTTTAACCCCTAATCCCTTCACCTAAAGTTCTTAAAAACTCTATTTTACATAAAATATATCCAAACACACTCCAAAGCCTACTATCACTTGAATTATGCATTAAATGCATAACCCTTTTGTCATAATCTAAGATGTTACAATTTTCCCTTTTGGCATTATGTAAGTTAATATGTAATTTCTTTGAAAGTTTTAGAAACTTCCTTGGTTGAATTGTTCCTCGATCACTTGTTTTCTTTTTTTCCAATCATCTTTTTCAATGCTTGGGATAAGGTATCGAGGTTGGTATTCTTTGATTACCGATTTTGGCCTTTCTTGTGCTACCTCTATTTTACATTTTTCTTCCTTGGTTTCTTGTACTTTTCGAGGTGGGCTCATCTACCTTTGTACCCTCTTGGGTACCACAACAGGGGTGATGGCTTGGATCTACTCTTTTGGGTTTATTTTTGTGTTGCTTGGTAGCTTAGATCGTCCTTGTTGGATTTAAAATTAAATGGACGTTATTTTAAATTTTGGTTATTGGGTTGTTTTATTTTGGATGTAATAAGGCCTCATTATACTTTACTTTAGTTAAATCTACTTTGTAAGATGTCCAAATGGGTTTCAAAAGTTTTCCGTAACGACCCATATTCGACCTAGTAAGTTCTCCAACTTGATTCTCGATCCCTTGATTGATTTTTTTTGTTCATCAAGTGTTGCTTGATCTTTTGGAGACAAGAATCAGAGTCGCCATGAATTTTGTCAAGATCTCTTCAAGGTTTGATTTCTTTTCCGTGGATAGGGCTGATTTTGGTAATTTGGAAAAGGTTGCTGCCTTTGATTTCCTTGATTTCCTTGTCTTCCCCACGAAAAATTTGGGTGGTTCCTCCAACCTGCGTTATAAGTGTTACTATAAGGATTATTATTAGATCTGAAATTGTTACTTATATAGTTTGTCTACTAGTTGTCTATGCCTGGTTGGTAGGGTGGGTACTCAGGATTCGCCATATTTCCACTCGCTTCGCATTGCATGACTGGGTGTACCTGCGAAGAACATAAGTTATCAAGCTTTTTATTCATTAACTCCACTGTCTTGTGACAAAGATTGTCACTGCGTCTATGTTAAAAACTCCGGCTGATTTTGTCAGTTTGGCTCTTGTAATTTGCCATTGATAGGTGTTCAATGACATCTCTTCAATAAAATCCTAAGTTGCTTTAGGAGTTTTGTTATTTAAAGTTCCACCGGCTGATGAATCAATCATTTGCCGTGTTGAAGAATTCACACCGTTGTAAAAAGTTTGGACTTGAAGCCACAAGGGTAATCCATGGCGTGGGTATCTCCTTAGGAGATCCTTGTATCTTTCCCATGCATCATATAATGTTTCTGCGTCATTCTACACAAAAGAAGATATGTAATTCCTAAATTTAACCGTTTTGGCTGGTGGAAAATATTTTAAAGTAAATTTTTCGGTCATTTGATCCCATGTGGTGATTGACCCTCGTGGTAACGAGTTCAACCACTACTTTGCTTTATTCCTTAATGAAAAAGGGAATAACCGAAGACGTATGTCATCATTAGAAATGCCATTTATTTTGAAGGTATCACAGAATTCTAAAAAATTAGATATATGAGTATTTGGATCTTCATCCTGCAAACCATCAAATTGAACAAACTGTTGAATCATTTGTATTGTGTTAGGCTTTAATTCAAAATTATTAGTAGCTATAGCGGGCCTAACAATACTAGATTCTACTCCTGTCAAATTAGGTTTAGCATAATCATACATAGTACATGGAGCATTCTGTTCTTGCACATTTGGCGGTGGATTGTTTTCGTCTGTCTTGTGGTTCTTCTCTTTGATAGTCTAGAGCTCGTCTAATTTCTCTGTGATTCCTGCAAGTGGTAGCTTCAATGTCACTTTCGTATTCTAGAGGTCCTCTTAGGTTTCTTCTAGTCATAAACTAGAGGTTCCTGCTAGGAGAACAAAGAAAGAAATTTAGTGTAAATAAAAATTTAACTTAAACTAAAAATAACAGTAAATTGTAGAAAAAATAAAATAATGGCTAAAGTAATAGAAATAGAGCTTTCTTAATATTTTAGCGTTCCCCGGCAACGGCTCTAAAAACTTGATCGTGTCAAACAGTCGAGTTTTAATATTTATAAAAAGAATGATCGAACTGTAGACTAACTATGACAACGATAGAGACAAGTGCACCTATCGAACAGTAGTATAGTTTAGGCAAGAATATCTTATCGAACCCAAAGGAACCTAAAAGTACTACTACTCACTTTCTTTCTATTATTTAGCCTGAAATATGGAGTGATTGGTTTATTAAACTAATGAAATACTTAAACTAAATGCAAAGACAAAAGAATGAATTGGAGAAAGACTTTAGGAAAACTCAGTTGATGAAGACGATACCCTCAGGAAGAATTCACCTATGACTTCACTTATTATTTATTCCCCAAACCATATGATTTCTTTACTTAGCTTGATCCGTGAGACTCCCTAACCTATATTTAACCCTCTCTCGAGGCGAATAACGTCTAACCTTAGGTTAATTAGTGGAACTCTCGTTATCTTATAATAACCCCTAAGGAAGTAATAAATCGATCAATGGATTCCCATATTAGGTTTCACCCTAATCCGGTAAAATCTTGTAACCCTATCTCTAGGCGCCCGATCAACTCTGCTCAATTATGCTAGATCTACTCTTAGACAGGGTCTATTCCTCCTCCACCTAAGCACATCAGATTAAATTAAGCAACATAATTAAGAACAAACTAAGTACTTATCATATAATTTAGAAATCAAATAACAAAATCCATCATAGGTTTCATCCCCTTCAGGTATCTGAAGGGTTTAGTTCATAACTAAATAAGAAAACATCTCAAGAGAAAAGATAAAACAAAACATAAGAAATCCCTAAAACCCCTTGAAGGAATTGAAAGAGAGATCCTCCGTCTTGAATAGAGTTCCAGCTTCTTGAAATGGATCAACTGGCTATCTTCAAGTGATTCTCTAAAAGATGAAAGCTTCGGTAAAAGCCTTTGCCAAAAACTGTCTCTCCCAATGTCTGCCTTGGGTTGTTTATATAGGCTTTTGAGATGCTTCACTTGGCTCCTAAGTACCTCCTTCAAGTAGAATTGCTATTAGGGTGTTTAAGTAGACTTAGGAGTATGTTTCTTTGGCTTTAAGCATCCAATTCCGAGTGAAATTGCTCTTTCCCGCGGTAGGGGCACGCCCATGGCACACGTCCGTGTAAATCGGGGTTGGGCCCTGCCTTAATTCTATCATTTTGGGCACGGCTGTGGCACGGCCGTGTATGTCGAGATTTAGGCCGTGCTTCAGATCTGTCGATTGGGACACGGCCATGTAGAACACCAAGCACGTCCGTGTGTGGTAAATGGATGATGCACGATCGTGTGTGACGGAGTTGAGGCCGTGCTCTAGGTAATCGGCAAGGTACGGTCGTGTGGGCTTTGGGCCAGGCCATGTCGAATTCTTGGTTTGGCCCAATTGAGTACGTTTTAAGCCCGTTTTACGTTCTTTTTATCCTTAGGTGCTTTCCTGAGTATAAGACATGAAAAGAAAGGATTAAGAGCACCTTTTTACATAAATCAAGGATAATTCATCCAAAAGCATACTAAATGTGGTATTAAAATATGTTACTTTTATGGTTTATCATGGAGCGTGTGGCTTAGACAGACGACCGAGACCAGACGAGAGGGCGAGAGGATTTCAGATTTTTTCAAAGTGTTTTTTTTTTTTAAAACAGATGTTAAAATGATTTTTTTTATTAAAACTGATTTATATAATAAGTTTGAAATGGCGCCATTTTAGAAGTCCAGGATCTGCGCGTTGACCCGACCTAGGGAGGATCCGCGTGTTTTCGTTGAATGGTAAAATTGCCATTTAAGCCCTTCCGCATTTTCAATTTGTTTAATCCAATTTTTTATTTTAATTTGGCCCTAAAACTTATATCCTGTTTCATTTTAATCCTCAAGTTCTTTAAAGGAAAAATCAGAACGACGTCGTTTTGAAAAGAGGCTTAATTGCAATTTTAATCCTTGATATTTAACGCGCATTTTTGATTCAATCCTTTTAATTTGTTTTAATTGCTGTTTTAATCCCCTGTTTTCTATGTTTATATTCTTTTAAAATCTTTTTTTTAATATTTTATTAAATTGTTTTATAAAGTCTATATTATTGTCTTTATTATTTATATGTTAACGCATTAATAGTATAAAATTATATGTATTTTTGTGTAATATCCTTATATATTAAATGATTATTATTTATTATTATTTGCACCATATATTATTTTTATATTATATGTTTTAAATTTTTTATATTATAAAATATTATACTATATCATATATTATTTTTAAAATTTTACTTTCATATAGAATCCATTTATATTATGTAATATATTTTATATTATTTATTATATATGTACTTTTATAATTATTGCATTTATATATTTTATGTATATTATTTATTTATAACCATTTTTAAAATTATTATTTATATGTATATATTTTATCTGTTCATACTCTCTTATTTATTTATGTTTGTCATTGTGTAATTATTTTTATTAGTCATTTTTCTATATTATTATAAATATGAAATGTTAGTATGTCTTAATTGCTTTTAAATATTTATGTTCGATAGTATATAAATGCAATATTGACACATGATTATTGTTTAAAATAAAATATATTTTTGTGAAATTAATATTTTATCTAAAGGTTTTTTTTTTTTAAAATAAGGCAATGTTTTGGTATTTAGAAATTCGAGAAATAGTGCCCAATCGTGCTGGATTTCGACTTTTCGTTTGGATAAATAACTAAATATCCTTTTAACAAGTTTTATAAATCGTGAGATGATCTTAGTTACGAGGGTTTAAAAATATTGTGTCCAATCGTGCTGGATGTGATGTTTATATTCTTTCGGATCGAAGAACTCTCAAAATTTTAAATCAAATTGCTTTTTTTTTAAAAAAAATAAGACAATGTTTTGGTATTTAGAAATTCGGGAAATAGTGCCCAATCGTGCTGGGTTTTGATTTTCCGTTTGGATAAATAACTAAATATCCTTTTAACAAGTTTTATAAATCGTGAGATGATCTTATTTACGAGGGTTTAAAAATATCGTGTCCAATTGTGCTGGATGTGATGTTTATATTCTTTCGGATCGAAGAACTCTTAAATTTTAAATCAAAATTGCTCTAAGTTTTTTAGAAATCATATTTTTAAATACTTTTAAGTTTCAAACTTTTGGACATGATTTTATCAATATGAGGGTGCTAACCCTTCCTCATACGTAATCGACTCCCGAACCCGTTTTCTGGTTTTTCGTGGACCAAAATTAAATGTTTTAAATGAATCATGTTACAAGGTGATCCAATCACAACTAAGTAAAAAGGGATTGGTGGCGACTCCCGTTTTTGTTTTTAAAAATCGACCCTGTTTTTCAAAAATTAAAAATGGTTTCGACAATAGAAATCATTAAAAATAGAATAAAAAATCACTTACATGCAAGGGAGAAAGATGGTCGAATGTTTCAAGCTCTTCCCATGTTGTTTTTAGGTTAAAAATTCGGTGGGGATGAGAATAGGTAGATAATATATACCTTGTTTTAGTTTAATTTAATTTGCTTTATTTATGAAATTACACTTTTAACCTTTGTTATTTATCATTAAATTCACTTAATCATGCACATAAATGTCCACTCACAATTATTATGGCTTAATTACCACATAAGGACTCATACACATTAATTCTATAGCTATTTAGTACCTTTAGCCTGTAGAACTCAAGTTTCACACCTTTTTGCGATTTAGTCCTTTTTATCGAATTAAGCATACAAACAATAAAATTTCTTAACGAGATTTTTATATGACTCTACTAACATGCTGTAGACATTACAATAATAATAAAATAAATATTTTCACTTCAAATTTGTGGTCTCGAAACCACTATTCTGATTTCACTAAAAACGGGCTATTACATGGTGGATGTGGTTTGGGTGTTGACTTCACTTTTTTGGGACTCGAGGGTACCTGAACCTGTATACAAAATAAACAAACCGTACCCTGAGCTATAGGCTCAGTTGTACTTTCATGACTTAAAATAAAATAACATAGGCAATAGTGAATTGTCATGAGGTATATAATATAAATGACTATTCAAATCATGTTCTATAATGCCAAATAGTTCTATTAACATATTCACATTTGAGCATACTACAACAATAGTAAAATCAATTCAAGTCACTTATCCACTACCTATCTTTAAACCAATTCCAACTTCAATACATTCAATTTCATTCTCATATAACACCAATATATCATTTAACCCACCACTCAATCGTTTTCTGGAGTCTATCGACTCATTTATAGTTGTTTGCCCCCAAAGCTCATTTTGAAATGATACATATAGTAGTTTACATACCTTACCTATCTTAACTCACATATAAGTATATTATACCAATTCATTAACATTCCCTAACTTATATGCTACTTTTTTCATCCCAGGTTGCCCGACAATGATTACTTTTGCTACCAAGACTCATTATAATATCCCGAGTGGCTCGATACTGATAGTTTGCGCTATTCAATGAATTACCATCCCGAATGGCCCAACAACGATGGCTTTCACTATTCTTACATTTTGCCATCCGGATGGCCCGACAACGATAGCTCTCACAATTTATCTATCCTACCATCCTGGATGGCTCGGCAACGATGTCATTCAATGTATAAATATTCTACCATTCCAAATAGTTAGGCAATGATGGCTATCACTATATACACATTCTACCATCCCGAATAGCTTGGCAATGATGGTTTTCTATTTAGGGCATGCCAACTAATTTGACGGAACTCAAATTTGTTAACAAGATAACACTGAATCAGTAAACATCCTAATAACATATTTTGCTTTAATCTCATCACCAATTCATCATTTCATCACATCATACAATATATTTCAATACAAATTCATACCAAATAGCACATATAAATTAAATCATACTATTTTTCATTCTATTCAATTTAGTCCCTATCTAAAAAATTCAATCTTAATCAAAACAATTAAGTTCAAATAGCCATTGATAACTCACCTCAATGTTATATCATGGAAAACATCATAAATATGCAACAATTAAATTGATCTCGAATAATAGATGTACAACCCATTTTTTGCCCGGTCCATTCTACAACATTTTAACTAACCCATAAAACCCCAAACAAACCCAGGCCCACAAATTAAACCAACCTAAACCCATCAAACTTAAACCCAAACTAACCCAAAAACCCTAAAATAACCGAAACTAAAAACCAATTAATCAACCCAAATACAAACCCTAAAGGCCAAATTAGCCCAGCCCAAATCAGAAAAATACACACAAAAATACCAAAACTCTAGGTGCGCCGCACCTAGGGTGTTCTGCCCTGACCCCTAACTGTTCGACTTTTGCCCACCTGTCCAACCTTCTGACGCAGCTGATCTGCCACCGCGGTCTTGTCCACTACCCAGCACCGCCCAAAGTTCCTGCAAACATTAAACAAAGACAAGACAGAAAAAGAAACGAGGCTTGTAAAGAAAAGGCTATAAAAGCCAATTTTAAACCTCTGTAAAGGATCTTTTTTTTCATCGATCAATAGAATACAAAAGATTTAAAAGCAAGCCATAGATTTAAAGGCAAAAAATACTACAAAACTAAGCAAATATCCCAAATCATAGAACCAAAATACCCAAAAATCAAAATCGGAAGCCTAAGGTATTTTTTTTTATATTCTTCCTTATATTCGAATCTGGTTTGTAATATCCCAGATTAGGGGTTATGCATTTGGCACATAATTCATGAATTAATAGGCTCAGTGTGTGGGTGAGTGTGTTTAAGGGGTTTGGAGAACCTTAGGAGATAGGGAAAATGCATCGGAAAAATATTGGAATGTTAAGTAAATGTTTAGGAAAGTGAACATTTTTGGAAACCTGGAAATGTAAGGAAATGTTTTAGAAATTTTAAGTTTAAAAGAGGAAAGTGAACATTTTTGGAAACTTGGAAATGTAAGGAAATGTTTTAGAAATGTTAAGTTTAAAAGAGGAAAGTGAACATTTTTGGAAACTTGGAAATGTAAGGAAATGTTTTAGAAATTTTAAGTTTAAAAGAGGAAAGTGAACATTTTTGGAAACTTGGAAATGTAAGGAAATGTTTTAGAAATGTTAAGTTTAAAAGAGGAAACTAAAACAATGTAGCCTTAAGAAAATTAATAGGAGGAATTTGACACACAAACAGGCTTGGAAAAGTGGCCTGAAGATATCACTTGAGGCCTAGGTAGGTGACGCCACATACAAGGGTATTGGGCCTAGCTTCGAGTCACTTGGGGAGCAAATAGAGGAGTTTTATTTTTGCTACAAAGAGCAGGGAAGTGGACGGCACTAAGGAACCCAAGGGAAGAGTTTTATTCTCTTTAAATTTCATCTAAATAGGAGATAAATAATAGATTTATTTATAATTATTTTTGGGAGATAATTGTTGGATTAATTCTTTTAATAAAGTGATAATTCAAAGGATAAAGTTATCAAAATAGAAGAGTGGTGGCCAAGTAAGGGATTCTGAGTAGTAATTTCGGCTATAAGAGGGAAAGAATAGGGCTACTCATTAACTTTTCTTTCTCTTCTCTCTACCAAATTTCTTAGTGCTCTCCTCTCTTCTCTTCTCTTTCATTTGTTAAGCTGAATCTATAGTCCACCATTGCCAAAATTCTCAAGTTTTCTTTTCTTTATTTTTGTGGAAACCGAATACCCCAAGAGAACCCCTAGCCGACTTCTCCATTAAATCTTAAAAGTCAAACCTTATCATCTAGTCATCAAGGCCGATTCTTTAAGGGCTTTTAACAAGGTGTTCACCGATTTCTTAAAAGGGTGTATTCGGATTTAAGAATTGTCAACTACAAGAAGGTATCTTTCGGGATTTCAAGGATCTAAGGAATTTCGACAAAGATTAAGGAAGCAAGGATCCAATTCGAGATTTAAGATTTGGAAGGTAAGCACTTATGTATATTCTACTAAAGCCTAGATTAGTATTTAGATCCGTTCTTTAAATATTCAAAATAGCTAAACTAACAAGTTAATAAATCTAAGGATCACCGACTACAAGGAAGAAAAATTCTTTTCCAAGGTACACCATAGGCCACTTGTTCCCTAGTTATTCGGTGAGTTTGGGATTTAAAATCCACAAGGTAAGTATCTATAGCATTCGACCAAGGCCCGTATTGATACTAAGATCTATTTCTTACATGTTAAAAAGCGAAACTAACCTATGTAGAGATCCGGTGTTTGGTAGAATACAAGGAGGAGTATAGCAAAGTTTTGGATTTGAGTGAGAAGCAAATCGGCATCAAGGTAAGTTTTAGTGTACAAATCCTACTAGGATTTGATTTTGTGGCCGAATGGGTTTTCATTAAAACTTTAATATGGGCCGAATGTAGGGAGTTAAAGATCTAAGGCAGTAGATATGATTTTTGGGATTTTAGTGAAATTGTTAAGCGAATCAGGTGTGTACCCTACCCTAAGTTTTAATACGTTCATGGCTATGTTTTAAATTAAATATGTTATTAAGAATATGAAAAGCATGGCTAAGGTACCATACAATGGTACAAAGTACTAAGGTACGTTTCCTACTCCTACTAGGAATATGAGTATATGTTATTTTTAACATGTGAAAAGTGATAAGAATGTGAATTAAGGCATGATTTTGCATATTGTGTATGAAATATGGGGGCATATGGGTTATATGAAAAGGGGAAGTGAATGTGGTGACCTAAGACCACGATATCTGAATGTGGTGACCTAAGACCACGATAACTGAATGTGGTGACCTAAGACCACGATAATGAATGTGGTGACCTAAGACCATGAATTCTAAATGTGGTGACCTAATACCACGAATTTTTATAAGGGCGATGAGCACATCGACCGCAAAGAATCGCCTTCGATGGTGTGTAGCGGATGGAGGGTTGACTTAGTAGTCCCCACTGTGCGAGGATGATGGTACGGTGGTGTGTAGCGGATGGCATATAGGTTTGGGTTCGGTTGCATCATATTGTTTAAATGTTTTATGAACATGTTTGATATTGTATGCCCGAAATATTAAATTTTAGTGTTGGTTACACATTGAGTTTGTTGACTCACCCGTTGTGGGATTACTTTTCGGTGATGACCAAAGGATGGACCGAGCCACGGATGCTTAGTGGAGGCCATGTGAAGTTCAAATTTCTTTTATTTGGACTATTTTACTTTAAGTATTTTGAATTTAATTATTAGGAATTATTTGATGTAATAAGGCCTTAGTAGAATTATTTTATTCTATTTTTATTTATTGAGCTTACAAACTTTTACTTATTAAAAGATTAAGTAAATCTATTTTTAAAACAAAGCCCAAACGTTTTGTCACTTAAAGTAAAGGATTTTTAATAATGAAATGAACCTGTTTTCATCTCAAGCCCAACCCAAAACGATCTTTCTTCCAAATCACACAAGTTTTTCCTAAGTAACAAAAAATTTGAAACGGTTTACACCGGGAACATACCAGATCCGGTCAAGGCTCGTGGGCTGGGTTTGGGGTGTTTCATGGTTCTTCCATGTTTGTGCATATGTAAAAATACGAAGTATTAAAAATAGAGAAAACAAATACCAAAAAAAAGAGGGCCAAAAAGAGGATTTTTTTTAAATTTCGACGGACCACCGACGGCAGAGATGTGGCGCTTTGGCAAAGGACGATCAGAGCGGCGCCGGAGAGCAGACCCCTGCAGAGAAAAAAAAGAAAGGTTAAAAGTTTTTAAAAGGAAGCAGGCAGGAGAAAATGAGGGCTTTTGAATTTCTTTTTTGCCTTAAATAGGTCTTCAAAACGACTCCATTTTAGGGCTGGCTTTAAACGCCCAAAACGACGTCGTTTTGGCCAAACCCGCGCACGGACCCGACCCACCTCAGGATTCACGTGTTTTTTGCTTTTGGGTCTAATTACCCATTTGGCCCCTCCGCCCTTTTATGATTCTGCAATCAGGTTTTCACTTTTTTAAAATCCAGCCCAATAACTTCATGCTGGTTCCACTTTAGTCCATAGTGAAACGCAGCGCAGGAAGGCTTGTGTAACATCCTAAATTAGGGGTTGTTTGAAAATTTAATTATTTGTTCCCATGTGTGTGTGTGCTTGAAGAAATAAATGTTATGATTTATTTGGCATGTTCTAAGGTCTAGAATTAAACCCGAGCTAGGCCTCACTTGGGGTTAAAAATTTCTTTTTAAGGGCTTAAAAAGGAGGGAGCTAGGTGAAATAGGCTTTAAATAAATTTCGGGCAAGGTTCATGGCATGAAAGGCAGGTTGGCGGAGTGGCTTGGGGTGCCACACAAGGGCTTTGGTTTAAGGTCTCGTGTTCGAGACATAAAAGACGCAAGGAGTTTTATTTTTGGGCTTTATGCGTAAAGGAGTAAGGGCGGGAAGAAGGCTTATAATTTAATGATGGGATTATTTAACATGAAAGTCAATTGGGAGAGTTGGTCAGGGCGCTTAAAGGGGTCATTGCTGCTTTCACCGTGTCATTGGTTCGAATCAAAGAAGCAACACTTTTGATTTTATTTTTTCTCTTTTGTCACGGGCGTGAAGGAGGGGTGTTGGCGATATTGGACTCTTAATTGATAAGAGATAAGGCTTAATATTTTGCATACAATTGTTTGAAAGGGGAGCTATTAGTGTTTTATTTGCTATTAAACCTGTTGAGGGGATTAGGGGATTAAAAGTATGATAAAGCTAGATTTATTTGTGATAATTCAAGGCTGAATTATCACAAAAGGGGAGAGGTTATGGCCGAAATAGGGACTCTCTAGGGCCATCTAATTTCGATTTTGATAGAACAAAAGGAGTGCCAAAAATCATTCAGCAAGTCCTCTTTGTTTTCCTTCTTGTCTTGGCCAAATTTCCCTAGGCAATTGCTCAAAATTTTCCAAAGATCTTTTTCTTCTACTTAATGAAAACCACCATTAATTCCCCTACATCTTTTCTTCTCTTTTTCTTCCTTCATTAGCCGAACCCCTACCACCTTTGCTGCTGAAATCCTTCCTCTCCCATTAGACTCATTTGGTCAATCTCCCTTAAGAAAAAGGGTGCCTTTTTTGGTTCCTTTCTCTTCATTGAGGATAGTCAATCCCTCTTACAACACTAAGAGGTGCTGACTTGTGGAGTTAAGGGCCGATATAATTATCAAGGTATGTGGCTACACTCTCTTTTGGGATTAAGATTATGGCTGAATGGCCTATGACCCTTAATGGTGTACTTAAATCGTTTGTAGGGAAGTTTTTGGGATTTCTTTGTCCAACCGATTGTGAAGGTACTCCGGGATTTTTGAGGTAATCAATCAAGCCTCTATTGGTTAGCAATCAAACTTGGTAAGTGGTGGTAAGGATCTATTTTAGTAAGTTATTTATTTAGTGTTCGAAAGTCGAAGGCTATTAATGTGGATGAATGCCGATTGTAGGGAAGCAGAAACACATAGGGTGTGGTGGCTGATAATCAAAGGGCGTTTTAGGTAAGGTTTCGGGTTCAAGTGAAACCCTTTGGATTTATGAGGTTTGGCCGAATGGTCTAAGACACTAACTTTCATGTATGGCCAAATATAGGGGCAAGGAAGTCTAGTGTGGCCGATTGACTCTTCGGGATTTAGGGCTACCAATAGTAACAGGTGTGTACATACACACTTCATAACTCGTAACTGTGCTAAATGCATTGTGCATGCTAATCTGAATTTATGTAGATTTGGATTTAATACCATCGTGGTATAAGCAAGGAATCAGGTAAGTCCTTGTTGTTATGAGTTTACTTTATGATGCTTTTGGGAAGCATGACATATTTGGTATATGTGGCATATAAATATGTGGCTAATGATTAAATTCAATGTATGTTGTTAAATAAATATGTGGGCATGATTTCTGTTATATACATATCATTGATTGATGTGGGTTGCATGAGAGGAGGGGGAAGTGATAATCGTGTCGACGGACACCAGTGGTTTGGTACCACATTTCGTGACTACGGTCACCAGAGGTTTGGCACCTCATAGCGTCTTGTCCTAGTGGCTTAGCACCACAGTGGGTTGGCCCCACAGATGATATTATGGGATTGATGCTAGTGATTTGGTATCACACGTAGGTTGGCCCCACAACTTGTTATTCGTGACTTCGAGTCACCAGTGGTTTGGCACCACAATATTGATGGATATCGTGACTTTAAGTCACCAGTGGTTTGGTACCACACGGGGTAGAAAAAGGTGTTTTGGATGGTTAGGTTGGGTGCATGTTAAATTTAATTGTGATTGTGTGCATGATGTTGAATTAAACCGGGAAAAGGGTTACACACTGAGTCATGGTGACTCACCTTTTCCTTTAATATTTTTCAGGTGACTCATAGATCGCGGATGTGGAGCCGGATGGACTCGAGGTGGCCATGCAGAGAGAAATATGGATTAAATGGATTTTGAATTGTTTTATTTTATTTCGGTTTTATTTGTTCAGTTGTAATAAGGCCTCCTAAGATTTTATTTTTATTATTTTACATGTTTGGATGAATTATTTAAACTATTTAATAACTTCAAAATGATTACACAAATTTTCTTAAAATCAAACGTAAAAAAAAAAAAGTTTTCTGTGCCATCGGGTACATCTGAAATCGGTAACAATCTGACCTAATATATTTTTAAACGAACTAAGTATTGTTTTCTTTATACATCTCAACTATTTTTTTTTGAAACAAGACAATATCTTTTACCTTAAATTAAATCGGCTAAACAAGGGTTTCCAAAATGTTTTCTATAACATACCAAATTCGGTCGTAACGTTTGGGTTGGTTTGGGGTGTTACAAAATTGGTATCAGAGCCTAGTTCAAAGCTCGGTTGTGGGGGCCCAAGGCCCAAAATGTTTTGGTAGGTCTTTGTGAAAATGGTGTTGGTTTTAGACAGCATGGCAGCGAGTCTCCGGCACCAATCCGCCCAGGTAAGTACTTCTGACTTCTTTGTGAATTATTATCTGTAGAAGGGTAGGTATGGAACGTAGATAGTATGATAAGTGCTTTAAACTTTAGGACTAGTTTACCCCAACAAAAGACATAAGACTTTAAATGCCTAATTAAACAAACCTACGACCAAGTCGCCGAGTTAGGGTGTGGTAACCCCTGTGCGCATGTCTAGGATTGGATCCGAAAGAGCCTGGTATTTAAGCAGTCCTCGTGACTCACCTCCTCTTCGCAGGAATCCTACCTGGTGCGTAGCTTCGGTTCACCCTAACCAAGAGGACTCGGTCATAGGCTAAACACCATAAATAAAACCCGAAAGGGATTAGCCATGTTTTATGGAAACTCTAAGTTTTAAAAATCATTACAATACTCCTTTAAATAGTAACAAAATTTATTTCTGGAAAATTTTCAAAATATTTTCAATTTACCAAAATTACCAAAATGCCCCTAGTGGCAAAATTACGAAAATGCCCTTGGTTTCTAATATTACCGTACTACCCCGATTTCAATAAAATTCTCTTACTTTGCAAAAGTATCAAAAATTTTGTATTTCAAAATAATACCCTGACTTTGGAAATTTACAAAATTACCCCTGATTGACAAAATTACCAAAATACCCCTGGTTTCTAAAATTCTGCCATACCTTTAAATTGAAAATTTTTTTCAAAAATACTCTTCAGTTTTAGGAATTACAAGATGTTTTCATTTACCAAAGTTTTCAAAATTTCTCTGGTTATTACGAAAATACCCCTGTAGGAAAATAATGAAAATACCCCTAGGATAGAAACGGACAGAAATGCCCGAAAGAGTGAGTGTGTATGAAAGGTAATAGGGAATGGATGTGCTTTCCTGTGTGAACTAGGATAGAGGACTTAAAACTTTGATTGATCGAAAGAATCTCTATTACATTCTCTTCATAAAATTCCTTCGCGGGTAATCAAGTGAAACAAGTACTAATCCATAAAAATTTCTTAATCAGATTAAAGCACAATAGTTAAGAATGAGCTCTAGAGGACGGGGCCGTCGTGGACGCTTGTAGGGCGAATGACACTATCGAAACCCGTTAGGTCGGGTCGAGGATCGAGAATGAGGTACCACCGCCACCACCACCCTTAACTTTTGGAGGTGAGGAGGCGGGATCGACGGAGGTGAGGCAAGATGCGCATGTCGTGTTTGAGTCCTTGAGATGGTGGTCAGGGCAAGTGGAGGTATGGGAGCTCAAAATCTGCATGCGAGTGACTCCGATCCAATGGGGCTCAGGTATTTTGGGGTGTATCGGGAGTGGCACCCAGTACGGCGGAATATTGGTTAGAATCGACTGAGAGGATCATGGATGATCTTGATCTGACAAGTGAGGAGAAGCTAAAAGGAGCGGTGTTGCTTCTAAAGGATGAGTCATATCAGTGGTGGCTCACGGTTCGGGATGGTGCCACAGCAGATGATCTTACTTGGGAGTATTTCAAAGCTGCTTATCAGAAGAAGTATGTGGGCACCAGCTACATTGATGCTCAGAGGAAAGCCTTTCTGGGGTTGGTACAAGGAAATAAGTCAGTGTCAGAGTATGAAGTGGAATTTCTGAGGCTGAGCCACTATGCTCGAGGAATTGTGTCAACGGAGCATGATCGTTGTGTCCGCTTTGAAGACGGACTTAGGGATGATTTAAGGTTGCTGATTGCTCCACAGCAGGAGCGTGAGTTTTCTGTTTTAGTGGAAAAGGCTAAAGTAGCCGAAGGGGTCAAGGAGTCCGTGAGACAGGACTACGATAGGAACAAGCAGAAAAGAGGATTTGGGTCATCTGGATCGGGTAATAATGCATGTAAGAGGGCTAGACAGTGGGCCAATCAGTGTGAAGGCCCATGGCTACTAATCGAGACCACCAAGGCAATCGCCTGGGAAATCACATTGGGAGGATGTTGGATGGTGAAAGAGGATACTTTGAATGTGGATCGTTGCATCACCGTGTAAGGGATTGTCCTCAAAAGTTGGCAAGGAATCAGCCAGAGGGTCAGAACCGTGCTCAGGTTAGAAATGTAAGACCACCACAGAGGGGTCGTGGTAATGGACAATGGTTCTAATCGAGGTCATAGAACTCCGGGAAAAGGGGCAGGTAACACAAAAGCAAGTCAACCTGGTTTAGTCTACGCAGCGAGGCGTCGAGAGGAGGGTGACGCACCGGACGTCATAACCAGTACGTTCCTAATTTTTGGTCTTCCATATGTTGCATTAATTGATGTGGGTTCAACGCATTCATATGTTGCTAGTAGTGTGGTAGAGACTATGAGCATAGACTTTGAGACTACTTCTAGGGAGATGACAGTAATTAGCCCTCTAGGTCACTCTGTAGTTGTAAACAAGCTATATAGGGATGTACCCTTAGAACTCCAAGGGGTAGTGTTTGTGGCTGATCTAATGGAACTGCCGTTTGGGGAGTTCGATCTAATTCTTGGCATGGACTGGTTGGTTAAGCATCAGGCAAGGTTGGATTGCGCTGCTAAGCGCATGGTTCTAAAGATGGTTGAGGGTGATGAAGTAGTCATGATAGGTAATAGAAGAGATTACCTATCCAACATGGTGTCTGTGTTGAAGGCGGAGAAGATGGTCAGGAAAGGGTGTGAGGCATTTTTGGTCCGAATATGTGCCTTGGAGGCTAAGGAGTCAGCAGTTGAGAAGGTTCAAACGGTAGGGGAATTCGCTGATGTGTTTCCAGAGGAACTTTCGGGTTTGCCTCCAGATCGGAAGTTGAATTCGGTATAGACTTGTTACCCGGAACGGCGCCTGTGTCTATAGCACCATACCGAATGGAACCAAAGGAATTGGTGGAGCTGAAGGCTCAAATTCAGGAACTCTTGGACTGAGGGTTTATCCGACCAAGTATATCTCCGTGGGAGCACCTGTCTTTTTTATCAAGAAGAAAGACGGTCAATGCGGATGTGTATCGACTCATCGTCGCCTAAACAAGTTAACGATCAAGAACAAGTATCCGTTACCTCGGATAGATGACTTGTTTGACCAATTGAAGGGTGCATCGATTTTCTCAAAGATTGACCTTAGGTCGGGTTATCATCAACTTAAGGTGAAGAAGGGTGATATTCACAAGACGGCATTCCGTACTCGGTATGGGCATTACGAGTTTCTAGTGATGCCCTTTGGGTTGACCAATGCACTTGCAGTGTTCATGGACTTAATGAATAGGGTGTTTCAGCAGTACTTGGATCAATTTGTCGTGGTGTTTATAGACGACATATTGGTTTATTCAAAGACGGAGGAGGAGCATGACATGCATTTACGTATAGTTCTACAAGACCGAGGGAGAAGCCGGTTATATGCCAAATTCAGTAAGTGTGAATTTTGGCTTAGGGAGGTGGCTTTCTTAGGTCACGTGGTGTCAGCGGAAGGGATTAGAGTGGACCCTCGCAAGGTTGAAGCGGTGTTGGAGTGGAAACCGCCTAAGTCAGTGGCAGAAATTCAAGTTTTCTGGGTCTGGCAGGGTACTATCGAAGATTTGTGGAAGGGTTCTCTTTAATCGCAGCCCCACTAACTAAGTTATTAAGAAAAGGAGTTCCATTTGTATGGTCGGAGAAACAGCAAGAAAGTTTTGACAAGCTAAGGAAGATTCTAATGTAAGCTCTTGCTCGCATGTACTGAGGCGGAGAAGTTGTTTACAGTTTACTGTGATGCGTCCCATACGGGGTTAGGATGTATGTTGATGCAGGAAGGGTAGGTAGTGGCCTATGCGTCCCGTCAGCTAAGACCGCATGAGGTTAACTATCCGACTCATGACTTGGAATTAGCGACAGTAGTCTTCGCTTTGAAAATATGGAGGCATTACTTTATGGGGAAAAGTCGATAGTCTACACGGATCACAAAAGTCTGAGGTATCTTTTAACTCAGAAGGATTTGAACTTAAGGTGGCAACGGTGGATTGAGCTATTGAAGGACTACGACTGTTCAATTGAGTACCATCCGGGCAAAGCTAACGTGGTAGCTGATGCTTTGAGTCGGAAAGTTGTGACGGACTTAAGTGCGATGTTTGCTCACCTCAGTCTATACGACGATGGAAGTCTTTTGGCAGAGCTGCAAGTTAAACCAACTTGGATCGAGGAGATTAAGGAAAAGCAGTTAGTAGATGAAGGGTTGAATGCGAGGAGATTGCAAGTTCAAGATGGTGGTTTGGAAGGGTATAGTTTGTCTGGTGATGGAGTATTATGTTTTCAAGGGCAAGCTTGTATGCCGAAGGATGTTGAATTAAGGCAAAGAATTCTTCAAGATGCACATAGCAGCCCATACGCTATGCATCCTGGAGGTAGCAAGATGTGTGGAGATTTGCGGAAATAGTTTTGGTGGCCAGGACTGAAGGTAACTGAATTTGTGGTAAAGTGTTTGACGTGTCAGCAGGTTAAGGCTGAACACCAGTTGCCATCAGGGTTACTTTAACCAGTGAAGATCCCTTAGTGGAAATGGGAGAGGATCACTATGGATTTTGTCAGTGGGCTACCCCTCACGCCCAGCAAGAAGGACGCAGTTTGGGTGATAGTGGACCGTCTGACTAAATCAGCCCACTTGATACCGATAAGGGTGGATTACTCACTTCAGAAGCTAGCTAAGCTGTATGTGTCGGAAATAGTGAGGTTGCATGGAGTGCTAGTATCGATCATCTCAGATAGGGACCCTAGATTTACGTCAAGGTTCTAGAAAGCGTTGCATCAGGCTTTGGGGACACGGTTGGATTTCAGTACAGCTTTCCATCCACAGACGGACGGGCAGTCGAAAAGGGTCATACAGATTTTAGAAGATATACTAAGAGGTTGTGTTCTGGATTTCAGTGGTAGTAGGGAAGAGTACCTACCGCTAGCAGAATTCGCTTATAACAATAGTTATCAAGCAAGTATCCAGATGGCACCATATGAAGCACTGTATGGACGGAAATGCCGTATTCCTACGTGTTGGACGGAGTTGAGTAAACGACAAGTTTTGGGTCCAAAATTGGTAACAGAAACT
Organism: Gossypium rotundifolium; assembly: GCA_025506655.1. Classification (NCBI taxonomy): domain Eukaryota; kingdom Viridiplantae; phylum Streptophyta; class Magnoliopsida; order Malvales; family Malvaceae; genus Gossypium; species Gossypium rotundifolium. The sequence continues at coordinate 38,778,431 of CP106733.1, forward strand.
GAAGATAAAGTTAAGGTGATTCGGGCTCGCCTTAAGGAAGAGTCCGATAAGCAGAAATCTTTTGCTGATCTTAAGCGTAAGGAAATGGAATATGCAGTAGGAGATAAAGTTTTTCTGAAGGTGTCGCCTTGGAAGAAGGTATTAAGGTTTGGGCAAAAAGGGAAGCTAAGCCCTAGGTTCATTGGGCCATATACAGTGTTAAAGCGAGTGGGTTCGGTAGCTTACCAGCTTGAGTTGCCGGCAGAGTTGAGCTAGATCCATGATGTCTTCCATGTCTCGATGCTGAGGCGCTATCGATCAGATCCCTCACACGTAGTGCCAGTAGCGAAAATTGAGGTGAGTCCGGACTTGTCGTTCGAGGAGGAGCCAGTACAAATCCTGGATCGTGATGTCAAAGTTCTTCGAAGGAAGTCAGTGCCTTTGGTGAAGGTGTTATGGCGGAACCATGGTACGAGGAGGCCACATGGGAACCCGAGGATGTGATGCGGCAGCAATACCCCCAACTCTTCTAATCCAGGTAATTTCGAGGCCGAAATTCTTTTAAGGGGGTAGAACTGTAACATCCTGAATTAGGGGTTGTTTGAAAATTTAATTATTTGTTCCCATGTGTGTGTGTGCTTGAAGAAATAAATGTTATGATTTATTTGGCATGTTCTAAGGTCTAGAATTAAACCCGAGCTAGGCCTGACTTGGGTTAAAAATTTCTTTTTAAGGGCTTAAAAAGGAGGGAGCTAGGTGAAATAGGCCTTAAATAAAATTTGGGCAAGGTTCATGGCATGAAAGGCAGGTTGGCGGAGTGGCTTGGGGCGCCACTCAAGGGCTTTGGTTTAAGGTCTCGGGTGCGAAACATAAAAGATGCAAGGAGTTTTATTTTTTTGGGCTTTGGCGTTAAAGGAGTAAGGGCCAGGAAGAAGGCTTATAATTTAATGATGGGATTATTTGACATGAAAGTCAATTGGGAGAGTTGGTTGGGACGCTTAAAGGGGGCTGCTGCTGTTGCTTTCACCAGGTCGCTGGTTCGAATCAAAGAAGCAGCACTTTTGATTTTATTTTTTTTCTCTTTTTGCTGCTGGTGTGAAGGAGGGGGTGTTGGCAGCATATTGGACTCTTAATTGATAAGAGATAAGGCTTAATATTTTTGCATACAATCGGTGGAAGGGGGAGCTATTAGTGTTTTATTTGCTATTAAATTGTTGAGGGGATTAGGGGATTAAAAGTATGATAAAGCTAGATTTATTTGTGATAATTCAAGGCTGAATTATCACAAAAGGGGAGAGGTTATGGCCGAAATAGGGACTCTCTAGGGCCATCTAATTTCGATTTTTATAGAACAAAAGGAGTGCCAAAAATCATTCAGCAAGTCCTCTTTGTTTTCCTTCTTGTGCTGGCCGAAATTTCCCCTAGGCAATTGCTCAAAATTTTCCAGCATCTTTTTCTTCTACTTAGCCGAAAACCACCATTAATTCCCCCTACATCTTTTCTTCTCTTTTTCTTCCTTCATTAGCCAAACCCCTACCACATTTGGTGCCAAAATCCTTCCTCTCCCATTAGACTCATTTGGCCGAATCTCCCTTAAGAAAAAGGGTGTTGTTTTCAGTTCCTTTCTCTTTATTGAGGATAGCCGAATCCCTCTCACAACACTAAGAGGTGCTGACTTGTGGAGTTAAGGGCCGATATAATTATCAAGGTAAAGGGCTATACTCTCTTTTGGGATTAAGATTATGACCGAATGGCCTATGAGCCTTAATGGTGTACTTAAATCGTTTGTAGGGAAGTTTTCGGGATTTCTTTGTCCAACCGATTGTGAAGGTACTCCGGGATTTTTGAGGTAATCAATCAAGCCTCTATTGGTTAGCAATCAAACTTGGTAAGTGGTGGTAAGGATCTATTTTAGTAAGTTATTTATTTAGTGTTCGAAAGCCGAAGGCTATTAATGTGGATGACTACCGATTGTAGGGAAGCAGAAACACATAGGGTGTGGTGGCTGATAATCAAAGGACGTTTTAGGTAAGGTTTCAGGTTCAAGTGAAACCCTTTGGATTTATGAGGTTTGGCCGAATGGTCTAAGACACTAACTTTCATGTATGGCTGAATATAGGGGCAAGGAAGTCTAGTGTGGCCGATTGACTCTTCGGGATTTAGGGCTACCAATAGTAACAGGTGTGTACATACACACTTCATAACTCGTAATTGTGCTAAATGCATTGTGCATGCTAATCTGAATTTATGTAGATTTGGATTTAATACCATCGTGGTATAAGCAAGGAATCAAGTAAGTCCTTGCTGTTATGAGTTTACTTTATGATGCTTTTGGGAAGCATGACATATTTGGTATATGTGGCATATAAATATGTGGCTAATGATTAAATTCAATGTATGTTGTTAAATAAATATGTGGGCATGATTTCTGTTATATACATATCATTGATTGATGTGGGTTGCATGAGAGGAGGGGGAAGTGATAATCGTGTCGACGGACACCGGTGGTTTGGTACCACATTTCGTGACTACGGTCACCAGAGGTTTGGCACCTCATAGCGTCTTGTCCTAGTGGCTTAGCACCACAGTGGGTTGGCCCCACAGATGATATTATGGGATTGATGCTAGTGATTTGGTATCACACGTAGGTTGGCCCCACAACTTGTTATTCGTGACTTCGAGTCACCAGTGGTTTGGCACCACAATATTGATGGATATCGTGACTTTAAGTCACCGGTGGTTTGGCACCACCAAAGGGTTTGGTACCACACGGGTAGAAAAGGTGTTTTGGATGGTTAGGTTGGGTGCATGTTAAATTTAATTGTGATTTGTGTGCATGATGTTGCATTAAACCGAAAAGGGTTACACATTGAGTCATGGTGACTCACCTTTTCCTTTAATATTTTTCAGGTGACTCGTAGATCGCGGATGTGGAGCCGGATGGACTCGAGGTGGCCATGCAGGGAGAAATATGGATTAAATGGATTTTGAATTGTTTTATTTTATTTCGGTTTTATTTGTTCAGTTGTAATAAGGCCTCCTAAGATTTTATTTTTATTATTTTACATGTTTGGATGAATTATTTAAACTGTTTAATAACTTCAAAATGATTACACAAATTTTCTTAAAATCAAACGTAAAAAAAAAAAATGTTTTCTGTGCCATCGGGTACATCTGAAATCGGTAACAATCTGACCTAATATATTTTTAAACGAACTAAGTATTGTTTTCTTTATACATCTCAACTTTTTTTTTTTTGAAACAAGACAATATCTTTTACCTTAAATTAAATCGGCTAAACAAGGGTTTCCAAAATGTTTTCTCTGTAACATACCAAATTCGGTCGTAACGTTTGGGCCGGGTTTGGGGTGTTACAGCTTGGGAAATTTATTCATTCGATCCTCTTTATTTCGCGCGAGTTTCAGTTTAGTCTCCCTATTATTTATTTTATATAATTTGTCCCTAAGCTTCTGTTTTAAATTCAATTTGGCCCCTTTTTTATTATTTTGCAGTTATTATTATTATTACTATTATTTAATATTTTTATTTTCATTGCTATTAATTATTTAATACTATTATTATTATTTTTTATTATTACTATACTACTATTATTATTAAGTATTACTATTATTATTTTCTATTATTACCATTATCATTATTATTATTTTATATCATTAATCATTTTAATCTTATTATTTCATTTAAAATTATATTATGTTGTATTATTTTCATCTTACTATTATTATTATTGTTACTATGTATTATTATTACTATTATCATTTTATTTATTTTTATAAACATAATCATTCTTACTTCGATTATTATTATTTCTTACTTTATTGTTTTTTTATTTTACTACCTTATTATTATTCTTATTATTTATTATTTGTATACGTATATACCTTTTCTTTATCATTTTGTTTATCGATTATTATTATTATTATTATTATTAGTAGTAGTAGTAGTAGTAGTATTTTTATATTTACTATATTTACATCCATATTTGTTTCCTTAGTTTTGTACTATATTATTAAACAAAATACATTTTGTAAAATTATCATATTTCATTTAAAGGTTTTTTTAAAATAAAGGAAATGTTAGAAGCTACAATCCAATCCCTCTTGAGAACCAAAGTGCTTTCCACAAGAGTCCTAGTAGAGGGTGGTAACTACTGCAGTCTAGGATGGCGGAGGGTGGTGGCGATGAGAGGGACATCGGTGAGGAGGTTTCATTGTTAGCAAAAGAACTCGTTCAGTTATCTATCAAAAGATCTATGGTGGTGCCAAACACAAAGCCAACTCTAGTTTGTTCAGTATGGACAAGGAAGTCTTTTAATCCGGATAGCCTAAGAGCACAATTGAGGAGTATATGGAAAACCAAGAGAAAGTTTGAGATACAACCGATAGGACAAAATCTTTTCTTAATCATCTTTGATTCGGAAGATGACTTGGAGTTGATCATGGAAGGGCGACCTTGGCTGTTCCGTAAGTATCTAATCTTGTTTGAATGTTTACATAATCCAATTGATAGGGATATCATTACACTTACTTCTTCTCCGTTTTGGATTAAAATTGGTCCAATTTTACCTGAATTCGACAAAAAGGATCTTATGCATGCTATTGGATGTACTTTTGGCGGAGTCATTAGATCTGAAATTAATGGGGACAATTGCAGAATTAGGGTTAATCTTGATGTTTAAAAGAGGGGTGTTTGTGTCAACTGACAATAGAGTCAAGACATGGATTGCTTTTAAATATAAGAAACTGCCAGTGTTTTGCTTTGGGTGTGGCAGATTGGATCATATCTTGAATGATTGCCAGCAAATAAAACCTAAAGAAAAAGATAAAGTTAGAGAAGATCCTCCTTTTTCTATTGCATTAAAAGCAGAATCAAAAGCAATGGGAAAAGAATCTTTAAAATTTAATGCTTTTGTGAAGAAGGTGGGGACGCAGCACAATTACACAGGAAATTTAAGTAGTAATCTTGTAGGAGAAAAGAAGTCTGAATTTGATGTGTTGGAAGAAATAAGAAAAATATGTAGGTTATTGGAAAATTGGAAGGAAGGACTTATGAATCAGGAGGAAAACCTTAATTTGCAGGGAATGGGCAAACAGTTGGGAGTCTTTAACGGTGCAAAGAAAATAGAAGCACCTATCAAGAAGCCATGCTGGAAAAGGGTGGAGGTAGTGAGTTGTGTTGAGAATAAGAAGAATGTGAATGTGACGGGTAAAAGGAAATTTTCAGCAGAAATTGATGATGTTGTTTGTCTAGGGTCGACGGACCTTGTCGTAGTTAAAAGACAGAAAAATGAAGATCCGATTGAAAAGAGGGTGGATTGTATAGAGGTTTCATGTGTCAGTGGTGAACAGGATACTGTTACAAATTTATTTGGATCGGCGGCTGCCAATGGGCAAGCCGACTAGTTGTAATGAAAACTATTTGTTGGAATGTTCGTGGGTTGGGGAGCTCACGAGCGGTTCGGAGGCTGCATTACTTAATTAAGCAGCAACATCCCCAAATGGTCTTCCTAATGGAGACTAAACTAGATCAAAAGTGCATGGAGGGGGTTCGAAGGAGATGTGGTTTTACAAATGGAATTGATATTGAGGCAGAGGGGTCTAGAGGTGGATTATGTCTAGCACGGAAGAGGGATATTGATGTCATAATAAAAAGCTATTTGAAATGGCATATTGATGCTATGGTTGGGGGAGAGAATGGGCAAGATGATTGGAGGTTTACAGGTTTCTACGGGTCTCCATATTTGAAGGATAAGAATATTGCTTGGGATGTGCTTCGAAGATTGAGTTATGAGAATCTACATCTTTGGCTGGTGGCGGAAGATTTTAACGAGATTTTATTCGGTTTTGAGAAGAAAGGTGGAGGACCGAGAGATCAGGGTAGAATGGATACTTTTCGAGATATTTTAGAGGAATGTCAATTGATGGATATCGGATATTCTGGGACTTGGTTCACGTGGGAACGAGGAAATCTTCCTAAGACGAATATTCGAAGAGGCTGGATAGAGGAGTCGCAAACAAAAAATGGATTACTTTATTTCCAATGGGCAGAGTGCAACATCTTTCATTTTCTATGTCAGATCATTGTCCTTTACTCATTAGTACAGATTACCTGAAAAGTTATTACGCTCAACAAAAATTCCATTTTGAATCATGGTGGAAATTGGAGGATTCTACTGAGAAGGTCATTAAGGAAGCATGGGAAGGAAATTCGGAGTCATTATTGAAGAAATTGGAAAATTTACAGCGTAGATTGAAAACGTGGGCACATTCAATCAAAAACAAGAGGGAAGATCGAAAAAGGAGGTTAGCAAAAGAACTTGATTCTTTGTTAAATGAAGAACGAGATGATGAGATGAAACACCCCACACCCGGCCCATGAGAATGGACTGGATCTGGTATGTTCCTCAAGTAACCTTGCTCAAATTCATTTGAATACTTTGAAAATCGTGAGTTTTGGAAGATAGTTCGTTGTGGGTTGGGCTTGAGTTGAAAACAAATTTATTTTACAACAAAAACCCATTTGCTTCAAGTGACAAAATATTTAAACTTATTTCATACTAAGTGGGCTTACTCTTTATAAAGCCCTAAATTCATAACATAGTAATTATAGTAGAAATAAAATTCAATCACGGTGGCCTTATTACATAAAATGAAACCCAAAATAATAAATTGTACAAGACTTAAAATAAAATAAATATTCAAATTAAACTGAACTTCAAGTCGATCATGGCCACCACAAGTTCTCGCCAGGTCCATTACCGCCATCACCAAACATATTCCCACAACGGGTGAGTCGATAGACTCAAGTGTAACCAACACTAAACATAATAGAAATAGGCACACCATAAAAATCATATGCATATAAAAATTTCAAGGTAATGATGCAAACCCAACCCAAACCTATATGCCATCCGCTACACTCCACCCGCATTCAACCAGATAACCGTGGGGACTACTAAGTCAACCCTCCTTCCGCTACACTCCATCGAAGGCGCATTGCAATGACGTGCTCATCGCCCATCGATAATATTGTGGCATAGCCACCACCGTAATGTAACCAAAGTTACCACTTAGTGAGACCAAGTCATCACATTCACTTAGTGAGACCAAGTCATCACATTTACTTCCCTTCTTCAATTGACCCAAATGCCCCAAATAATAAATATCATGCATAACATATTTTATTTCACTTTCACATCACTTTTCACTTGTATAACATTTTTTCAAATCCTAGTAGAAGTAGGAAAACGTGCATTCAATACTTTGTACCATAATATGGCACTTTATCCACTTTCTTTCACTTTCACATTAACATATATAACATATTTAAACCATAAAACTATTAAGAATAGTGTGGAATACACACCGATTTGTTTAGCGATTCCTTGAGATTCCAAAGCAAGATCTAATGTTTAGATCCTTAATTCCTACATTTGGTTTATCGGTATTACTTAGCATAAATTCTATTTTGGTTATAATATCCAAATCCTAGTAGGATTTGTAAAGAGGCTTACCTTTGATGCCGATTTGTTGTTTATTCAAATCCAAAACTTTGTTTTCCTTCACTTGATATTCGCCAACCTTAAATCTCAACATAAATTAGTTTTCGGCTTTTTAATAATTATAGATCTTATCTATGTAATCACACAACCTTGGCCGAATACCTTCAATTGCTTACCTTATGGATTTTTAAATCCCGAAAACTTCACCTTCCCTTTTTCCTTGCAATCGGCCAACACCTAGATCTCTGAATAGGTTAGTTTTTGATCAATTTGATCTAATTGACTAAAATTTGGCCTTGGCCGAATGTATAGACTTACTTACCTTGAAGTTCTCAAATCCCGAAGTTGATCTTTATTTTTTTAATTCCTGCCGAAATCACTTGTTAGATTTGAACTACTATTCAATTATGGAAGGGACCTTATTGCCGAATGTATGTTGATGTACTTACCTCGTTTCGAATCCCGGATGATCCCTTATAATATTCGGCTATGACACTATTATGGGTCTCAAAGTTTTGGCTTTTGTGGAGGGATAGTAAAAGAAAAGAAAAAGAAAGGAAAAGAGATGGAGAGAATTTTGACAAGGAGGATTCGGCTAAAGAAAAGAGAAAAGATTGTTGTTACTTTGATTAGGAGGTTTCGCAAGAGGTTGAAGAGAAGAGAATGGCTCTTTACTTTTCTCTCTTTGGTCAAACTATTAGCCTTAGAGTCCCTAAATCCTCCAACTCTTCATTTGTGATAAGTTTTAATTTTATCAACTATGAAATTCCATCAAATCTCCTAATTAGCCAAAAGTTCTCTTGAATAAAAACTCCTCTTCTTAGATTCCCTTGTGCCGTCAACTCCCTCACTCATGGAAGCAAAATAAAACTTCTTTTATTTGCTTCCGGATGACTCATGCTCGTGCTCAAAACCTCTTGCATTTGGGCCATTTCTAAGGCCTTAGGTGGCATCTTCAGCCACATTTCCAAGTCCGTTATTGGGTCAAATTTCATGTGCTTTATATTTCTAGGGTCACTCGCTAAGTTCCCTTTGGGCTCTTAAATTCGACATTCCGGTCAATTTTAAGTTTCCTAAAATTTTCATGTGCTCAGATTTTCCAAGTTTCCAAAATGTTTAGTTTCCTATTTTGGCTTGGTTTCCAAAATGTTTAGTTTCTTTTTGGTTTGGTTTCCAAAATGTTTAGTTTCCTATTTTGGTTTGGTTTCAAAATGTTCACTTTCCTAATTTACTTAGGTTTCCAAAATGTCTAAGTTTCCAAAATGTCCATTTCCATTTCCATTTCCATTTTCATTTCCATCTCCATTTTCATTTCCATTTTCATGCATTTCTAGGTTTCCAAAAGTATCAAAATTTATTCATAGTACTTGGAACTTGTCATTTCATACAATTAAACTGAAATGCATAGGCCCTATTCAGATGTTACGGTTCTACCCCTTAAACAAAATTTCGTCCTCGAAATTACTTACTATCGCTCATCCGCATACCTAACTCACCACACTACGCTATTGTCACAAGACTCGATATTAAAGAACTATCATACTTTCTAGGCACATTCTCTAAGTTCACAATCAAGGTTCCATATACTTCATTAGCAACATAAGATCGAACTAATCTTATAGCGAGTAAAGTAATGAAGTATAATCCATAATTAAGAAACTTACTCATTGTCTCGTCAGGCGTCACTATCCTCGCGACGGTATCGCATAAACTAACCTTGGCGCCTTGCTTCAACCTTCAACACCTCTGCTTGGTGCTCCACGACCTTGGCGGAACCATTACTTCGTAATTGAACCTCGACCTCGTTGAGGTCACGTCCTCCCTACCTACCGATTAACATTCTGAGTTGTCATCGTCATCATCCGATATCTTTGGATAGTCCTTGAGCATATGGTCCTTAGACCCACATTTAATACATGCTCCTATCTTTTTCCAACACTCACCGAGTGCTTCTTTCCACAATACTCACAAGGACGACATCGCCTCCGGTATCAACTTGTCAACCCTTCACCCCTCGCCTACGGGCCTTTTCGCACACTTCCCGACGATTCATAACCTCTCTTGGGTCTATTCCCGCATGAGTTCGCCTAGTCGAGTCCTTGATTCCTTCACTACCTTAGCCTTTTCAACCAACGTGGAGAACTCCCGCTCGATGTGGAGCTATCAATAACCTTAGGTCATCCCTTAATCATCCTCAAAATGCATACGCTGCGTTCATGTTCACCGACTACTCCTCGAGCATATCGGCTTAACCTCGTAAATTCAAATTTCATATGCCGCTACTCATTTATTCCCCGAACTAGTCCTAGAAAAGCTTTCACGCTCATCAATATACCGAAAAGTCTTGACATACTTCTTCCGATATGCCCCTTAGCATACTCCCACGCAGATCCTTCCGCTGAGTGGCACCATCACGAACAGTTAGCCACCATTGGTATGCTTCATCACGTAATGGCTACCATCCCTTTCAACTTCTCCTTAGGGGTCGTCGAGTTCATCCATAATACGCCATTTGCTTCCAACCAATACTGACGGATCTGGGTGCCACACCGGACACTCCACGGAACACCTCGGCCCGTTGGCTCGAGTCGCCAGTACAGATTTTCGAGCTCCCGAATTTCCACCCGCCACCACCATTTCCAATACTGCAACATGGCTCGACATACCTCATCCCCCAGTCTGAGCCTCGACATTAACAAATGGGGTGGTGGTGGCGGTGGTAACTCATTGTCAAAACCTTGACCTGATCTAACGGGTTCGACACGCTTATTCTTCCTCTATCGCGGCCCTTGACGATCGCGTCCTCTAGAACTCATTTTCTAGCGTTGAGATCTCGATTAAGAAATTTTATGGATTAGTCTTTGTTCCACTTATTTATCAATAAGGAGTTTTATGAAAAGGGATTTAAGAGTGGTTCTTTCGTATCATACAAACACACGCCTTTTCCATTCATTCATTCATCCATCAAACAAGTATGAACTTCCGCTCATTCGGAGAAACGTTGTAGTTTTTATTGTTGTTGTTGTTGTTTTCCACTACCCGGTATTTTCGTTATTTTGTCCCACAGGGTATTTTTGTAATTTGTCAAAATAAGGTTCCTTGGTGATTTCATCAAAATTATTTTGGAAATTCCAAAATCTCGGGTAATTTGGAAAAATTTTAGAATCGAGGGTATTTCGGTAATTTTGACCTCGGGGTATTTTGGTAATTTTTTCACAAATCGTAAATTTGTAAAAGTTAATAAATTTGGGTATTTTAAAAGTTGTAAAACTCTGAGTGTTCTTTTCGAAAATTGTTCCTTCAGAAATGGGAATGTTGCAAAAATTTTGAAATTCAGGGTCATTTTGGTAATTTTGTAAATCAGGGGCAATTTTGTAATTTTTTCCAAAATTGAGGTATTTTAATATTTTGCAAGTTAGGGCTTTTGGAATGTTTATAAAATAATAAAATTTTGGTAAAACTGTTGAGTAGTTGAATCATTTTATAAACCAAGGGCACTTTGGTAATTTTACCACTAGGGTATTTTTTTTTTGGATCAAAATTTTTCAAAATAATTGTGTATGTAAATAGTTTTCGTGAATTAAGGATAAGAGAAAGAAAGTGATTTAAGAATTTTAATATTAAGTGTTAAAAAATGGCTAATTCTTTCGGTTTTAGTTATTGAGTTTAGCCTATGACCGAGCCTTCTTGGTCGTGGTGAACCAAAGCTACGCACTGTGCATGATTCGAGTAGAGAGGAGGTGAGTCACGTGGACCGCTTAAATACCAAGCTCCCATCGAAACCATTCCTAGACATGCGTCAGGGGTTGCCACACCCGCTAAGTCCTCTAGGTTAGGGTGAACCGAGCTACGCACTGTGTAGGATTCGAGAAGAGGAGGTGAGTCACTAGGACTGCTTAAATACCAAGCTCTTCAGGATCCACTCCTAGACATGCGTACCATGGTTGCCACATCCTAGCTTAATTGACTTAGTCATAGGTTGGTTTAGTGCCTTAAATCTTATGTGTTTGTGTTTGAGTAGTCTAATCCTAGGGTTCAAGTTCCTATCATGCTATTCTACGCTCCATGCCTTTTCTACCCTTATATAAATCATGATTCACACATAGAGTTGGGGTACTTACCGGTGGACCTGCAGGTTCGGAGACTTAGGGGCCATGTCTTTATACCACCATTTGTAAAAATACTTTCATAAAACTCATTTGGCCTTGTTTTAAAAACATTTTGGGCCTTAGGCCACGTGTAGGAGTTTGAACTGGCTCGATACCAAATCAAACACCCCACACCCTACCCATGAGAATGGATGGATCTCGTATGTTCCTCAAGTAACCTTGTTCAAATTCATTTGAATACTTTGAAAACTGTGAGTTTTGGAAGATAGTTCGTTGTGGGTTGGGCTTGAGTTGAAAACAAATTTATTTTACAACAAAACCCATTTGCTTCAAGTGACAAAATATTTAAACTTATTTCATACTAAGTGGGCTTACTCTTTATAAAGCCCTAAATTCATAACATAGTAATTATAGTAGAAATAAAATTAATCACTATGGCCTTATTACATAAAATGAAACCCAAAATAATAAATTGTACAAGATTTAAAATAAAATAAATATTCAAATTAAACCTGAACTTCAAGTCGATCATGGCCACCACAAGTTCTCGCCAGTCCCATCCATTACGCCCATCACCAAATATATTCCCACAACGGGTGAGTCGATAGACTCAAGGTGTGTAACCAACACTAAACATAATAGAAATAGGCACACCATAAAAATCATATGCATATAAAAATTTCAAGGTAATGATACAAACCCAACCCAAACCTATATGCCATCCGCTACACTCCACCGTACCAACTTCAGACACCGTGGGGACTACTAAGTCAACCTCCTTCCGCTACACTCCATCGAAGGCGTCATTGCAATGACGTGCTCATCGCCCATCGATAATATTGTGGCATAGCCACCATCGTAATGTAACCGGTTACCACTTAGTGAGACCAAGTCATCACATTCACTTAGTGAGACCGAAGTCATCACATTCACTTAGTGAGACCAAAGTCATCACATTCACTTAGTGAGACCGAAGTCATCACATTCACTTAGTGAGACCGAAGTCATCACATTCACTTCCCCTTCTTCAATTGACCCAAATGCCCCAAATAATAAATATCATGCATAACATATTTTATTTCACTTTCACATCACTTTTCACTTGTATAACATTTTTTCCGAAATCCTAGTAGAAGTAGGAAAACGCACGAATACTTTGTACCATAATATGGCACTTTAGCCACTTTCGCTCACTTTCACATTAACATATATAACATATTTAAACCATAAAACTATTAAGAATAGTGTGGAATACACACCGATTTGTTTAGCGATTCCTTGAGATTCTCGAAGCAAGATCTAATGTTTAGATCCTTAATTCCTACATTTGGTTTATCGTATTACTTAGCATAAATTCTATTTTGGGCTATAATATCCAAATCCTAGTAGGATTTGTAAAGAGGCTTACCTTTGATGCCGATTTGATGTTTATTCAAATCCAAAACTTTGTTTTCCTTCACTTGATATTCGCCAACCTTAAATCTCAACATAAATTAGTTTTCGCTTTTTAATAATTATAGATCTTATCTATGTAATCACACAACCTTGGTCAATACCTTCAATTGCTTACCTTATGGATTTTAAATCCAAAACTTCACCTTCTCTTTTCCTTATAATCGCCAACACCTAGATCTCTGAATAGGTTAGTTTTGATCAATTTGATCTAATTGACTAAAATTTGGCCTTGGCCGAATGTATAGACTTACTTACCTTGAAGTTATCAAATCCAAGTTGATCTTTATTTTTTAATTCTGCCAAATCACTTGTTAGATTTGAACTACTATTCAATTATGGAAGGACCTTATTGTCGAATGTATGTTGATGTACTTACCTCGTTTGAATCTGGATGATCCCTTATAATATTCGGCTATGATACTATTATGGGTCTCAAAGTTTTGGCTTTTGTGGAGGGATAGTAAAAGAAAAGAAAAAGAAAGGAAAAGAGATGGAGAGAATTTTGACAAGGAGGATTCGGCTAAAGAAAAGAGAAAAAGATTGTTGTTACTTTGATTAGGAGGTTTCGGCAAGAGGTTGAAGAGAAGAGAATGGCTCTTTACTTTTCTCTCTTTGGCCGAAACTATTAGCCTTAGAGTCCCTAAATCCTCCAACTCTTCATTTGTGATAAGTTTTAATTTTATCAACTATGAAATTCCATCAAATCTCCTAATTAGCCAAAAGTTCTACTGAATAAAAACTCCTCTTCTTAGATTCCCTTGTGCCGTCCAACTCCCCACTCATGGAAGCAAAATAAAACTTCTTTTATTTGCTTCCTGGATGACTCATGCTCAGGGCCAAAAACCTCTTGCATTTGGGCCATTTCCTAAGGCCTTAGGTGGCATCTTCAGGCCACATTTCCAAGTCCGTTATTGGGTCAAATTTCATGTACTTTATATCTAGGGTCACTCGGCCCTAAGTTCCTCTTTGGGCTCTTAAATTCGACATTTCGGGGTCAATTTTAAGTTTCCTAAAATTTTCGCGCGGCTCTGTATTTTCCAAGTTTCCAAAATGTTTAGTTTCCTATTTTGGCTTGGTTTCCAAAATGTTTAGTTTCCTATTTTGGTTTGGTTTCCAAAATGTTTAGTTTCCTATTTTGGTTTGGTTTCCAAAATGTTCACTTTCCTAATTTACTTAGGTTTCCAAAAATGTCTAAGTTTCCAAAAATGTCCATTTCCATTTCCATTTCCATTTTCATTTCCATCTCCATTTTCATTTCCATTTTCATGCATTTCTAGGTTTCCAAAAGTATCAAAAATTTATTCATAGTACTTGGAACTTGTCATTTCATACAATTAAACTGGAAATGCATAGGCCCTATTCAGGATGTTACATGAGATCTTAGCAAAGATAATTGATACCAGAATCCATTTAAACATGGAAATTGACAAAGATGAAATGTACTGGGAGCAACGAGCAAGAGCAAATTGGCTCAGGCTTGATGATAAAAATTCAACTTTCTTCCACAAATGTGCAACATCTCGTCGTCGAACAAATTTGATTTCCAAGTTAATTTCAGAAGATGGGAATGAGATCACTACAGGAGATGAAATTAATAAGACAGCAACAACTTTTTTCAAAGAATTATTTACATCAAAGGAAGTTGCGAATGCAGATAGAGTGATGGATGGTATTGAAGTGAGCATCACAGATGAAATGAATACAAATCTACTATCGACATTTAGAGTAGAGGAAGTATGGACATCATTGAAAGAAATGGGCCTAATAAAGGCTCGAGGTCCAGACGGATTCCCAGCATTGTTTTTCCAGAGGTATTGGAATATAGTAGGAAAGGATGTCATGGAGTACTGCTTAGGAATTTTAAATGGAGATAAGGGGGTTAAAGTAGTAAATAAAACAGACATAATGCTCATTCCTAAAATTCCACATCCGTCAACTCTGGTTAACTTTCGGCCTATTAGGCTTTGTTCAATAATTTACAAAATTATTGCAAAAACAATGGCAAATAGATTGCAAGGGGTAATTGGAAGTTGCATTGATAGAGTACAAAGTGCGTTTGTTCCGGGTAGATTGATCTCAGACAATGTGCTGCTAGCATATGAAATCCTACATGCGTTTAAGAAGAAACGAATGGGGCATAAGGGTTATATGGCAGTCAAGCTTGATATGAGTAAGGCCTATGATAGGGTGGAGTGGGATTTTGTCAAAAAATTGATGATAAAAATGGGATTTGCAGAGAAATGGGTGGACCTCATTATGAAATGCATCACAACAGTTTCTTATTTAGTTATCACCAATGTAGAAAGGGGTAGCAATTTTCACTCCACAAGAGGTCTTAGACAGGGTGATCCTTTAAGCCTATTCTTATTTCTCATTTGCAGAAGAAGGTCTCTCATCATTGTTGAGATTGGCACCGAAGCAAGGTGTGTTAAAAGGAGCAAAAGCGAGCAGGAGGGGCCCAGAGATTTCCCATTTGCTTTTTGCAGATGACTGTATAATGTTCGGTGAATCTTTAAAAAAGGGTGCTAGGATTTTGAAGGACATTTTGAAGGAATATGAAAGCTGTTCTGGTCAATGCGTTAATTTCACAAATCTACAATTTTTTACAATTTTAACACAAGAAATGAGAAACGAGAAGAAGCGTCTAGAGTACTTGGCGTAAGGAGTTCTACGTGTCCAGAAAAATACTTAGGACTCTCAAACGTAGTAGGTCGAAGAAAGAGAGAGGCTTTCCAGAGTATAATTGATAGAATCATGTAGAGAATTGATGGTTGGAGTACCAGAATGCTTTCTCAAGGGGGTAAGGAAGTTTTTATAAAATCTGTGTTGTAGACAATCTCACATATGCTATGTCTTGTTTTCTTTTGCCAAAATTTCTATGCGAGATGATTGAGAACAAAATTGCAAAGTATTGGTGGTAAAAAGGAGGATGAAAACGTGGAATTCACTGGTGCCAATGAAGATATATGTGTCGACCGAAGGAAGAAGGTGCATTGGGGTCATGGCTCAATTTAATATTGCCTTCCTGGCAAAACAAGGGTGGCGGTGGCTAATTTATCCAAATTCGTTAGTGTTGCAAGTTTTTAAAGCAAAATATTTCCCAACAGGTGACTTTCTAAATTTAAGTTTGGGTCATTCATGTTCTTATGTTTGGCGTAGTATATGGGCGACTAAGGCTATAGTGAAAAAGGGTCTATTTTGGAGAGTGGGTACGGGCACAGATATTTCAGTTCAGAATGATGTATGGATTCCCAATTGCGAGAATGTTAATTTAGTTTTCGATGATCATAATTTGCATGTTTGTGATGATTCGGAATTTATTAATAGTCATGACGAGTATGGGATAGGGATTTAATTGTTAATACCTTCCAAGCGAAATGATCGAACGGATCCTTCGGATTTATTTGGCGTTGGAACCGCATTTGAGAACTTTCAAGTATGGAGTGGTGAACTGTCTGTGAGTTCTCCGTCAAGCACTTATAAACTATTACAAAAAATTGATCCTACAACTTATGCTTTACGAACCTCTACAAAGATTTTTATACAAAACTCGCGAATAGAACTACCCTCGAAAATTAAAGCGCTAATTTGGAGAATCTCCGGAATTTTCTACCTACTAGAGTTAACTCGCAATTAGTGGTATAGCAAGGAATACTTCTTGCCCTAGGTGTGGTGAAAGGGAAGAAGACATGAATCATATTTTTCGTGAATGTCCTATTACGAAATCAGTATGGAGAGATCTGTCAGATCCAAGCTATGCGATATTCTCAAATGAAGAATTTTTAGAATGGCTTACCAAGCTGTTGGTCTTTTTCCCTTCTGGAAAATGTAGAATCTTCTGTGGAACGTTGTGGGTCATCTGGGGGGATAGGAATTCTCGTCTCCATAAAAAATAGGGTAGATCTAGTTAGGAAATGGTATAGTTCATTTATGGGTATCTTAAAGAACTGGATGGACTCAAAATAGTAAATCAAAAGCCCATGTATTCTGAAGTAAAGTGGCAATACCCACCTGGTCAAATATTGAAGATAAATTTCAACAGAGCGTTTGATGAAAGACGAAGGCAATCGACATCTAGAGTCGTTGTTAGGGCCAAAAATGGTTGCGTTCTCCTCACAAAATCAAAACTTCACAGCGGAGTGGAGTCTGCCTTTGCTGCTGAAGCACTTGCTTGTCATCGTGCGACTCAGATAGCTCTAAAAAAAACAGAGAAAACACTATTATCAAAGGAGATTATTTATCTATAATTAAGAAATGCAACAACTCAGGTAGGTGTTTATATACAAGATATTCGCAGATTGCAAGTACAATGCAGGAAAGTCAGATTTAAGCATACTCCGAGAATGGCTAATAACCTTGCACACATAATAGCAACGGAATCTTTGAAACGGAGAGAGGAAATTTACCGATCAAGCGGTCCCTAGCTATGCAGAGTTTCAAAGTAGAAATGAGAGCATGAGAGAACTAGATTGAAAGAGAAGAAAAGGAAGATGGAGGGAGTTTTTTCAAATTGGAATCAATAATCGTTTAAGCTTATCACTTCCCTCGAATCAATTCACCATTAATGAAGGAAATGGCTGATGCATGAATAGGCAAAGTAACATGTTAAGAGATTGGGCAAAAGATTCGCCGCTTTTTTAATTATGGTTCTAGAGTATTCTTGGTGACGTGGTGTTGTTGTTTTGTTTTGATTTTATTAGGGCCTAAAGTGTCACCCAATTTCGCTTGTTTTGGGTGGCCTTTCTTTTTGTTAGTCTCATTTTTGTGAAACTTATTTTTTAATTACAAAGCCCAACTGCTTTTGAATAAAAAATAAAAAATAAAGGCAATGTTTTGTATTTAGAAATTCGGAGAATAGTGCCCTAACGTGCTAGGTTTCGATTTTCCGTTTGACTAAATAATTAAACATCCTTTTGACAAACTTCATAAATCATGAGATGACTTTGATTACGAGAGATTAAAATATCGTGTCCTAACATGCTGGATGTGATGTTTATATCCTTTCAGAACAAAGAAATCTCAAATTTTAACACGAACATATACATTTATTTTTTAGTTTAACACTATCCTATTAAATAAAAATACATTTTGTAAAATTACTTTATTCCATCCAAAGGTTTTTAAATAAGGCAATGTTTGTATTTAGAAATTGGGAATAGTGCCCTAACGTACTGGGTTTCGATTTTTCGTTGACTAAATAACTAAACATCCTTTTAATAAATTTCGTAAATCATGAGATGACTTTGATTACGAGGGTTTAAAATATCGTGTCCTAACGTGCTGGATGTGATGTTTGTATCCTCTCAAAACAAAGAAATCTCAAATTTTAACCCAAATTGTTCACGCTTTTTAAAAGAGATCATATTTTTAAAATCTTTTTCAAATTTTCAACTTTCGACATTGAAACACTAATTAATCAATTTGGTACCAATTTTGGGCGTGACGAGGGTGCTAACCCTTCCTCACACGTAACCGACTCCCGAACCCATTTTCTCAAATTTCGTAGACCAAAAAACACCATTTTATTAAATCAAAATATCTTATTAAAACAAAGGTGATCTGATCACACCTAATAAAGATCGATGGCGACTCCTGTCTTTTTCGTTTTCAAAACCCAAGTCGATTTTCATTTTACAAAAAAATGGTTACGACAGCTTGACGACTCCACTGGGGACAATAAAGAGAGTCAAGCCGTAAATTGATTATTTTCTGTCTTTTTTCAAAAATTTGAAAATTAGATTTAAAAAATTATGATCCTTTTATCGCATGTTGTTTTAATCTCGGCATTGCATTGCATAACCGTTGTGGTCACACCCTTTTAAGTAGGAGTGAGAAGCTACTCCTTCGTGAGGTTTTCACCTCCGTGCAGGATATTGAATCGCTTTCGGGAAACATCTATACCTATGTCTTTGTGAGATTTTCATCTCCGTGCAGCCATTGGGAAATGTATTCCCCTGAACTGAACTCGGTCCGTATGAGCCTATAATGGGTGAGGATCGAGGAATCTGTTGGTTTGGGTACCCTTACTTTAGAACCAAACCACATATAGTAAACCCTAAGAGCCCACCTTAGGTAGAGCCACGCCAAACCCTAGTGGTTACCCGAATAGGTGCTTTATTTCTTGCTTGCTTTAAGCTATGTGTAAAATACAGACTTGTTTTATTTTAATTGAATGGCATTTTCACCGCACTTAGTCATATTTCATAACCGCCAGATTTTTACCCTCTTAAGTGGGAGTGAGAAACTATTCCTTTGTGAGGTTTTCACCTCCGTGCAGGATAGTGGATCACTTTCAGAATACATCCGTACCTATGTCTTCGTGAGATTTTCATCTCCGTGCAGCCATAGGGAAATGTATTCCCCTGAACTGAACTCGGTCAATGTGAGCCTATAATGGGTGAGGATCGAGGAATCTGCTGGTTCAGGTACCTTTACTCTAGAGCTGAACCCCTATATAGCAAGTTTTAAGAACCCACCCTAGGTAGAGCTACTCCGAACCCCTAGTAGTCACTTGGATAGGTACTCTATTTTGTTTATTTCTCCTGTGCTGATATGTTTTCTTTTGTTTTGATTGCATTGCATCATCATCATAGAAAGGAGGTGTTGATTCATATTCGATTGCTAAATAGAAGATTTTGTCATAAGGAAATGGATTTCTCGATAAAGTGGACTATAATACAGTCGTCCGAATATAGACCAAGTAAACAACGAGAGAAGGCTGATAATCCGCAGAGGAATACAAGTCTTTGCTCGAGGATTCAAGCCGACAAGGATTATTCGAGAGCCATCATGTCGCAATCTTCTTAAAAAAGCTTATAAGCATCGCAGAGGATAAGTGAGTGAAGAGGTACGGCCTGGACCGAGCAACAAGGAGCTAGAAGGGGCATCTATTGAGAAAACTCATGGGACACGACCATAACATTCGGATACGAAGAAAAGGATTTGTGTTTTCACCTGGACTATAAGGACAAAGCAGTATATGCAATCTGTTTTATGTAAAAAAATTTATTTTCTAGAAAAGTTCTTCTAATGAAATTGAATTCATAATCAACACCTCTTTTTCTTTTTACATTCATTCCACGCATTTGCATTGCATTTCATGCATTTGCATTACATCATATCACATGCATTAAAATTTGTAGAAATACCCTAATTAGGTGAAGTTATTTCAGTTAACCTAGAAGATATGGAACAAAGGTTGGAAAGAATAGAGAAAATATAAATACAGATGCAAGAGCAATTGACCAAAATTCAACAAGAGATGCGGGAACAAATGCTAAAATTCCAAAGTAATATGATAGGCCAGTTAACCCAGTTATTAGCTGGAAGAGTTGAAAAAAGGAGTGGCCCAGTGGTCGGTAGTGTGAATGATGATTCCCTGATAAATATCCTGACTCAACCAAACGTGCAGTCGTATAGGGTACCCGTCATTATCGGACCCCAATGTCAGACCAATACCTCGACCCTGCTGAACTTCCCGATGGGTTCATGTTTTAACCCTGAGGATGATCAAGCCAAACCGATTGTTCAGGCAGAGACAAAGGAAATGAGAGAGCGGACTTTGAAGGCCCCGAAGAAGAAGGAAAAGGAAGTGGGTAGTATGAGTAGGTATGACAAGGGCCATTCGGAGCTAATTACAGTAAGCTAGCTAAGGATCATGACTACCAGTCATCAAGGCCCCCTAGGCAGGATTCCAACCCAAAGCCTAACACTGGAAGGCTCCAGTTTACACCCATCCCGATGACATACCAAGAGCTCTATCAAAATTTATTTGATGCACATGTGGTGTCTCCTCACTACTGAAAACTAATGCAACCTCCATACCCCAAATGGTATGACACAAAAGCTCAATGTAAGTACCATGCTGGAATAACGGGACACTCGATCTAGAACTGTATTGCGTTTAAAAAGTTGATCAAAAACTCATTGAAATGGGAATTGTGAAGTTTGACGAATCTTCAGAACCTAATCGCTCTGACAAAGTAGTAAATACGATAGTTGAAGGTGAGGACAAGTGTTGCGAGGCCTCGAATAAGACAAAAAGCCAGAAGGAATATCGGGGAATCTGAATGACACATCCAAAGAGGGAACTAGGGAATAAAAGTTTTCAAGCCCTTATATACTTGGAGAGTTTTGAAAAATGGGACTGTGGAAGAAATCCCTTTATTTTAGATCTAATTTAGAGTAATATTCGAACACGCTTATTACCTTAAGCCTAGAGGCAATAAGAGTCCTTTTGTGAAATAGGCTTGTGTCCAGAATCTTTATTTCAATGAAAATGCATTTTTGTGTCTCACTTTGAAAAAATATTCTTTTATTCAGTTATTTCATTCATGTTCATACCACATAAGCAATTATTCTTAGTTTCGTTTGTCCTTCGAATATTCTTTCGTACCTACGATGGGTCCCCAGATATCAATGACATGAGCGACGTTGTTACTGACTCCCTTTCTAGTGAAATATGTGTCTAGAGGTATCTAAGTTGCAAATCATTTCCTAACTTATTAAGAATGGTAGATCCTAACTTACGAAGTGTCAGCAGACACTACAAGCTAACGAAGGAGATGAAGATGGAAGCTTAGCTCACCACAAGAATAATGAAAGACATCATTGAGTTATCTCTAAGAATTCAAAGATGTTTTAGCATGATCGCATCAAGACACGCCTAGGCTACTGAAAAGTGGGTATGCTTTTAAGATTGGGTTTTAAAGAACCCATGTTAATGGTTCTACAACGGCTAGGCTAACCAAGAGGTTCGCACTACTGGTTTATCAAGAAAGGGAAATTGCACCAGTTACGCTGTAAATGCCAAATTGAGGAATACAAGACTTATGTGCCTTCTCTATTTTTTTATATGTGAGGCATAGATGTTACGAGGCCAATCCCGTCAAAAGCATCTAGCTGACACCAATTCATCTTCGTTATTGTCAATTACTTCATTAAGAGGGTGAAGGTCGCTTTATATGCCAAAGTTACAAAGTCAGCAGTCATCAAATTCAAATTCAAATAAAAAAAAGAAAGAAAGAAAAAGAAGAAAAGAGTGGCAATAAAGAATGCCAAAAAGAAACATGTTTAACGTAATTGCACAAATTTACAGTCTATTCAAAGATCAGACACCGTATCAGTATAGCGAAGGCAGCCAAAAACCATTCAAACTTTTTGAAAAACAACTGATATTTGTAAAAGTTGGCATAGAGAAGTTACCATTTACCTTCTATGCTTCGTGAACGTTGGCCAGGACCTTCACCGGGGCAATGTCTTTCTCATTGGTTCACAAAAGGAGCAATTGTTGGAGTTAAGATTCTTTTTCTCCAAGTTGGATGAAGCAGAATGTCTACAGTAAGCTTGATTGAAAGTATTCATCATGGTCGAATGTACCAAAAATGGATGATGCAGACTTACGACAAAAAGGCTCACTCAAGAGAATTTCAGGAGGGGGACATGGCATTAAGAAGAATTCTTCTTATCCAAATGGACTCCAGAGGAAAGTAAAAGCCTTATGCAACAAAGAAGACCTGTTCTGGGGAAACATGAATATTAACCAAGATGGATGGCAAGGACCTGCCCAATCCGGTGAGTTCAGATTCAATAAAAAAGTTTTTCAAAAAAGAAAAAACAAAAAGGAAAAAGAAAGAAAAAAGAGAGGCCAAGGCAAAAACCCGTAAAGGGCGCTTTGAGACCAAAGGGGATTTGAGTTGAAAACCCAAAAAAGGGCAGCTCAAATTTTGATCGAAAAAGGGCATGTGGTAGTATCGCTTTCTCCAAATTAACAAGAAGGAGAGATGTTACGTCTTGGGGCATCAACAAAGTACTCTGGATCCCTTAAACACATATTGATCTTAAAATGGTCCTCAAGAAGTTTGAACAGAGAAGCTCAGGCTGCGATATCCGGGGTACCTATTTTTCATTTTACCCATTTTAAATTTGTTATTTGTGGTTGTCTTATTCTTTTCAAAACACTACCAATAAATTTCCAACTAATTTGTTTTTTTCAAGCTATGCTCCAAATCAAATTCCCTCTTGTCCATTGTTACGACCTTTTTCAGGCATTTTGCATTGAAATAACGATTAATGGACTAATAATACTTTCATAAAAGAAGTTTCACATATTACTTTGGAAGCTTCTAAATGATACAAGGATCTGAAACATGACTGTTGTTTAGAACTCACCAGGCCTAGGGTTTGGAGAAAGATAATTACCTCTTTGGACTTTTTATTGGTTGAACAAAAGACAAGACATTTCGTCGGTGATACAACCTCAACAAATAACGAGCAATGTCAACCCAGGTGTACAAGGGGATCATTCTCGGGAAAAGAAAAATGATACTTTACATTCATGTAAATATCAGTCATATGCATCTGGTCATTACAGCTAGAGAATGGTGTAACATGTCAAATTGATCTTGTACCTCGGAATTCCTACAGGATGGACGAAAGAAAAAAAAGTTATTCTCCTGAAGTTACAGTGGGAGGTACAAACTTTATGTCCTAGAAGGTACAGTGGAAAGGACTCTGAAATTACAGTGGGGCAAGCTTGCTGAGCAAAATATGATCGTTTTTTGGGTTTTCAGTAAAAAATACCAGCTGAACGAGAAAGCACAGTAACACATCAGTGATAGAACATTGATGAACTATGAGTAGTGACAAACCAAACAGTAAAAAATGGGATCATTCTCATTCATACATTTCCAATTAGGAGCATTTGATTCATTTTGATCATTGTATCCTAATCATTGTTCAGAAAAAAATCATTCTCATGACATTCTACATTCAAATGTCATCCTTAATATCATTTAGTTTGGAACATTAGATTCATCCCGATTATTGCATCCTAATCATTATACATTTTGGGATCATTCTCATGGCATTCTGCATTCATGTAAATGTGATCCAGTAACACATTCGAGTCTACAAGACATGTCCTTCAGAGGACGGTGTAGCTATCCAAAAAGTTTAGATTTTGTTCCCTAGAGATGGTAGTGGAGAAAACTGAAGATTGAAGTCTTCCTGAAGATAGTAGGGAAGCAAAATGTTCAGATTTTGTCCTCTCGAGATAGTAGTGGGGCAGACTGAAGAATGTAGTCTTATCTCCCTGAAGTTGCAGTGGAGCAGACTAAAGATATCAGATCTTATTTCTCTGAAGTTGTAGTGGAACAGATTGAAGATAAATTACAGATCTTATCTCTCTGAAGTTGCAGTAGAGCAGATCAAAACAAACCTTATCTCTCTGAAGTTACAGTGGAGCAGGTTGAATATACAAACCTTATCTCCCTAAAGTTGCAGTGGAGCAGGTTGAAGATACAAGTCTTATTTCTCTGAAGTTGCAGTAGAGCAGATCAAAACAAACCTTATCTCCCTGAAGTTGCAGAAGAGCAGGTTGAAGATACAAACCTTAAATCCCTGAAGTTGCAGTGGAACAGGTTGAAGATACAAGTCTTATCCCCCTAAAGTTGTAATGGAGTAGACTGAATATAGCATGTCTTATTTCCCTGAAGTTGTAGTGGAATTGATCGAAGCTATAAATTATAGATCTTATCTCTTTGAAGTTGCAGTAGAGCAGATCAAAACAAATCTCATCCCCTTGAAGTTGTAGCAGGACCAAATTGAAGCTACATGTCCTATCTCTCCGAAGTGGCGATAGGGTGGATCAAAGAAGCAAGATGCAGTGGACTGGAATGAGACTACTTGAAGAAAAGAAGCACCAAAGAATTCAAGACTCTGCGAGACCGGGCAAAATGAGTCTTTCTTAAAAGTCTTTGTTCCATTCCCGTTACACGACAACGAGCAAAGAGGGGCAGCTGTACAACCAATTTTTTGCCCAACCCATTCTACAACATTTTAACCAATCCATAAAACCCCAAACAGACCTGGGCCCACAAATTAAACCAACCTAAACCCATCAAACTTAAACCCAAACTAACCCAAAAGCCCCAAAATAACCCAAAATAAAAACCAATTAATCAACCCAAATAAAACCCTAAAGGCCCAATTAGCCCAGCCTAAATCAGAAAAATACACACAAAAATACCAAAACCCTAGTGCGCCGCACCTAGGGTCTTCTGCCCTGACCCCTGACTGTTTGACTTCTGCCCACTTGTCCAACCTTCTAACGCCGCCCCTCTGCCACCGCGGTCTTGTCCACCGCCCAGCACCGGCCAAAGTCCCTGCAAGCATTAAACAAAGACAAGACAGAAAAAGAAACGAGGCTTGTAAAGAAAAGGCTATAAAGCCGATTTTAAACCTCTGTAAAGGATCTTTTTTTTTCATCGATCAATAGAATACAAAAGATTTCAAAGCAAGCCATAGATTTAAAGGCAAAAATACTACAAAACTAGGCAAATATCCCAAATTAGAAAACCAAAATACCGAAAAATCAAAATCCGAAGCCTAAGGTCTTTTTTTATATTCTTCCTTATATTCGAATCTGGTTCTTCCATGTTTGTGCATATGTAAAA
Source organism: Gossypium rotundifolium (assembly GCA_025506655.1). NCBI lineage: Eukaryota > Viridiplantae > Streptophyta > Magnoliopsida > Malvales > Malvaceae > Gossypium > Gossypium rotundifolium. The sequence goes on from CP106733.1 coordinate 38,803,951, forward strand.
ATACGAAGTATTAAAAATAGAGGAAACAAATACCAAAAAAGAGGGCCAAAAAGAGGTTTTTTTTTTAATTCTGGCGGTCGCCGACAGTAGAGATGCGGTGCCCCGACAGAGGACGATCGAAGGGCTCCCAAGAGCAGACTCCTGCAAGGAAAAAAAAGAGAAAGGTTAAAAGTTTTTAACAAAAAGCAGGCAAGTGAAAATGAGGGTTTTGAAATTTTTTTTGCCTTAAATAGGTCTTGAAAATAACGTTGTTTTGGGGCTGGCTTTAAACGCCCAAAACGACATTGTTTTGGCCAAACCCGCACACGGACCAGACCCGCCTCAGGATCCGCGTGTTTTTTGCTTTTGGGTCTAATTACCCATTTGGCCCCTCCGCCCTTTTGTGATTCTGCAATCAGGTTTTCACTCTTTTAAAATCCGGCCCAATAACTTCATGCTAGTTCCACTTTTATCCATAGTGAAACGCAGCGCAGCAAGGTCTAGGAAATTTATCCATTCGATCCTCTTTATTTCTCGCGTGTTTCAGTTTAGTCTCCCTATTATTTATTTTATATAATTTGTCCCTAAGCTTCCGTTTTAAATTCAATTTGGCCCCTTTTTTATTATTTTGCAATTTTTATTATTATTACTGTTATTTAATATTTTTATTTTCATTGCTATTAATTATTTAATACTATTATTATTATTATTTTATTATTATTACTATACTACTATTATTATTTTCTATTATTACCATTATCATTATTATTATTTTTATATCATTAATCATTTTAACCTTATTATTACATTTAAAATTATATTATGTTGTATTATTTTCATCTCATTATTATTATTATTATTATTATTACTATGTATTATTATTACTATTATCATTTTATTTATTTTTATAAACATAATCATTCTTACATCGATTATTATTATTTCTTACTTTATTGTTTTTTATTTTACTATCTTATTATTATTCTTATTATTTATTATCTCAGATACTAATATATACCTTTTCTTTATCATTTTGTTTATCGATTGTTATTATTATCATATTATTATTATTATTATTATTATTATTATTATTATTATATTTACTATATTTACATCCATATTTGTTTTCTTAGTTTTGTACTATATTATTAAACAAAATACATTTTGTAAAATTATCATATTTCGTTTAAAGGGTTTTTAAAATAAAGGCAATATTTTGTATTTAGAAATTCGGAGAATAGTGCCCTAACGTGCTGGGTTTCGATTTTCCGTTTGACTAAATAATTAAACATCCTTTTGACAAACTTCATAAATCATGAGATGACTTTGATTACGAGAGATTAAAATATCGTGTCCTAACGTGCTGGATGTGATGTTTATATCCTTTCGGAACAAAGAAATCTCAAATTTTAACGCGAACATCTATATTTATTTTTTAGTTTAACACTATACTATTAAATAAAAATACATTTTGTAAAATTACTTTATTTCATCCAAAGGTTTTAAATAAGGCAATGTTTGTATTTAGAAATTCGGGGAATAGTGCCCTAATGTACTGGGTTTCGATTTTCCGTTTGACTAAATAACTAAACATCCTTTTAATAAATTTCGTAAATCATGAGATGACTTTGATTACGAGAGTTTAAAATATCGTGTCCTAACGTGCTGGATGTGATGTTTGTATCCTCTCGAAACAAAGAAATCTCAGATTTTAACCCAAATTGTTCATGTTTTTTAAAAGAGATCATTTTTTAAAATCTTTTTTCAAATTTTCTACTTTGGACATTGAGACACTAATTAATCAATTTGGTACCAATTTTGGGCGTGACGAGGGTGCTAACCCTTCCTCACACGTAACCGACTCCCGAACCCATTTTCTCAAATTTCGTAGACCAAAAAACACCGTTTTAGTAAATCAAAATATTTTATTAAAACAAAGGTGATCCGATCACACCTAATAAAGATCGGTGGTGACTTCTGTCTTTTTCGTTTTCAAAACCCAAGTCGATTTCCGTTTTACAAAAAAGTGGTTACGACAGCTTGGCGACTCCACTGGGGACGATAAAGAGAGTCAAGCCGTAAATTGATTATTTTCTATCTTTTTTCAGAAATTTGAAAATTTGATTTAAAAAATTATGATCCTTTTATCGCATGTTGTTTTAATCTCGGCATTGCATTGCATAACCGTTGTGGTCACACCCTTTTAAGTAGGAGTGAAAAGCTACTCCTTCGTGAGGTTTTCACGTCCGTGCAGGATATTGAATCGCTTTCAGGATACATCTGTACCTATGTCTTCGTGAGATTTTCATCTCCGTGCAGTCATTGGGAAATGTATTCCCCTGAACTGAACTCGGTCCGTATGAGCCTATAATGGGTGAGGATTGAGGAATCTATTGGTTTGGGTACCCTTACTTTAGAACCGAACCACATATAATAAACCCTAAGAGCCCACCTTAGGTAGAGCCACGCCAAACCCTAGTGGTTACCCGAATAGGTGCTTTATTTCTTGCTTGCTTTAAGCTATGTATAAAATACTGACTTGTTTTATTTTAATTAAATGGCATTTTCATCGCACTTAGTCATATTACATAACCGCCAGATTTTTACCTCTTAAGTGGGAGTGAGAAACTATTCCTTCGTGAGGTTTTCACCTCCGCGTGATAGTGGATCACTTTCGAATACATCCGCACCTATGTCTTCGTGAGATTTTCATCTCCGCAGCGACCATATGGAAATGTATTCCTCGAATCAACTCGGTCAATATGAGCCTATAATGGGTGAGGATCGAGGAATCACTGTTCGTGTACCTTTACTCTAGAGCCGAACCCCTATATAGCAAGTCTTAAGAACCCACCATAGGTAGAGCTATTTCAACCCCTAGTGGTTACCTGGATAGGTACTCTATTTTGTTTATTTCTTCTGTGCTAATATGTTTTCTTTTGTTTTGATTGCATTGCATCATCATCATAGAAAGGAGGTGTTGATTAATATTCGATTGCTAAATAGAAGAGTTTGTCATAAGGAAATAGATTTCTCGATAAAGTGGATTATAATAAGGTCGTCCGAATATAGGCCAAGTAAACAACGAGAGAAGGATGATAGTCCGCAAGAATACAAGACTTTGCCCAAGGATTCAAGCCGACAAGGATTATTCGAGAGTCATCATGTCGCAATCTTCTTAAAGAAGCTTATGAACATTACGAAGGATAAGTGAGTGAAGAGGTACTGCCTGGACCAAGCAATAAGGCACTAGAAGGGGTATTTATTGAGAAAACTCACGGGATACGACCATACCATTCGGATACGAAGAAAAGGATTAGTGTTTTCACCTGGACTATGAGGACAAAGCCGTATATGTAATCCGTTTTATATAAAGAAATTTATTTTCTAGAAAAGTTCTTCTAATGGAATTGAATTCATAATCAACGCCTCTCTTTTTTTTTTTTTGCATTCATTCCACGTATTTTCATTGTATTTCATGCATTTGCATTACATCATATCACATGCATTAAAATTTGTAGAAAGACCCTAATTAGGTGAAGTTATTTTAGTTAACCTAGAAGACATGGAACAAAGGTTGGAAAGAACAGAGAAAATGCAAATACAGATGCAAGAGCAATTGACCAAAATTCAACAAGAGATGCGGTAATAAATGCTAAAATTCCAAAGGAATATGATAGGCTACCTAACCTAGTTATTAGCAGGAAGACTTGAAAAAAGGAGTGGCCTAGTGCCCGGCAGTGTGGATGATGATTCCTCGATAAATATCCCGACCCAACCAAACGCACAGTTGCATGATGTACCCGTTATTATCAGACCCCAACGTCAGACTAATACCTTGACCCTGTTGAACTTCCCGATAGGCTCATGTTTCCTGAGGATGATCAAGCCAAACTGATTGTTCAGGCAGAGACAAAGGCAATGAGAGAGCGGACTTTGAAGGCCCTGAAGAAGACTGAAAAGGAAGTGGGTAGTACGAGTAGGTATGACAAGGGCCATTCAGAGCTGATTACAGTAAGCCAGCTAAGGATGGTGACTACCAGTCATCAAGGCACCCTAGGCAGGATTCCAACTCAAAGCCTAACACTGGAAGGCTCCAGTTCACACCCGTCCAGATGACATACCAGGAGCTCTATGAAAATTTATTTGATACACATGTGGTGTCTCCTCACTGCTCAAAACCAATGCAGCCTCCATACCCCAAATGGTATGACACAAAAGCTCAATGCAAGTACCACGCAGGGATAATGGGACACTCGATCGAGAACTGTATTGCGTTTAAAAAGTTGATCGAAATGCTCATTGAAATGGGAATTGTGAAGTTCGACGAATCTTCAGAACCTAATCACTCTGAAAAAGTAGTAAATACGATAGTTGAAGGTGAGGGACAAGAATTGCGATGCCTCGAAGTAGACAAGAACCCAGAAGGAATATCGGGGAATCTGAATGACACATCCGAAGAGGGAACTGGGGAATAAAAGTTTTCAAGCCCTTATATACTTGGGAGAGTTTTGAACAATGGGACTATGGAAGAAATCTCTGTGTTTTAGATCTAATTTAGAGTTATATTCAAAACAAGCTTATTGCCTTAAGCCTAGAGGCAATAAGAGTCCTTTTGTGAAATAGGCCTGTGTCCAAAATCTTTATTTCAATGAAAATACATTTTTGTGTCTCACTTTGAAAAAATATTCTTTTATTCATTTATTTCATTCATTTTCATACCACATAAACAACTATTTTTAGTTTCATTTGTCCTTTGAATATTCTTTCGTACCTACGATGGGTCCTCAGATATCAATGACATGAGCGACGCTGTTACTAACTCCCTTTCTAGTGAAATATGTGTCTAGAGGGATCTAAGGACTTTGAAGATGGCAGAGATTGCAACTCATTTCCTAACTTATTAAGAATGGTAGATCCTAACTTACGAAGTGTCAGCAGACACTACGAGCTAACGAAGGAGATGAAGATGGAAGCTTAGCTCACCGCAGGAATAAGGCAAGACATCATTGAGTTATCTTTAAGAATTCAAAGATGTTTTCGTATGATCACGTTAAGACACGCCTAGGCAACTGAAAAGTGGGTATGTTGTTAAGATTGGTGTTTACAGAACCCATGTTAATGGTTCTACAATGGCTAGGCTAATCAAGAGGTTCACACTACTGGTTTATTAAGAAAGGGAAATTACACCAATTATGCTGTAAATGCCAAATTGAGGAAGACAAGACTTATGTGCCTCTTCCTTTTTTTATATGTGGGGCATAGATGTTACGGGGCCAATCCCGTCAAAAGCATCTAGCCGACACTAATTCATCTTCGTGATTGTCAATTACTTCACTGAGAGGGTGAAGGTCTCTTCATATGCCAAAGTTACAAAGTCAGCAGTCATCAAATTCAAATTCAAATAAAAAAAGAAAGAAAGAAAAAGAAAAAGAAAAAGAAAAAAAGAGTGACAATAAAGAATGCCAGAAAGAAACATGTTTAACGTAATTGTACAAATTTATTATCTGTTCAAAGATCGACACCAGATCAAGATAGCTAAGGCAAGGCACCAAAAACCATTCAAACTTTTTGAAAAACGACTGATATTTGTAAAATTTGGCATAGAGAAGTTACCATTTACCTTCTATACTTCGTGAACATTGGCCAGGACCTTCACCGGGGCAATGTCTTTCTCATTGGTTCACAAAATGGGAGCAATTATTGGAAGTTAAGATTCCTTTTCTCCAAGTTGGATGAAGCAGAATATCTACAGTAAGCTTGATTGAAAGTATTCATCATGGTCGAATGTACCAAAAATGGATGATGCAGACTTACGACAAAAAGGTTCGCTCAAGAGAATTCCAGGAGGGGGACCTGGCATTAAGAAGAATTCTTCTTATCCAAATGGACTCCAGAGGAAAGTAAATGCCTTATGCAACAAAGAAGACCTGTTCTGGGGAAACATGAATATTAACCAAGATGGATGGCAAGGACCTGCCCAATCCGGTGAGTTCAGATTCAGTAAAAAAGTTTTTCAAGAAAAAAGAAAAAAAGGAAAAAAGGAAAAGAAATAAAAAAGAAAGGCCAACGCGAAAACCCGCAAAGGGCGCTTTAAGACAAAAGGGGATTTGAGTTGAAAACCCGAAAAGCCTAGCTCAAATTTTGATCGAAAAGGGGCATGTGGTAGTCTAGTTTTCTCTGAATTAACAAGAAGGAGAGATGTTACATCTTGGGGCATTGACAAAGTACTCCGGATCCCCTAAACACATATTTATCTTAAAATGGTCCTCAAGAAGTTTGAACAGAGAAGCTCAGGCTGCGATATCCGGGGCACCTATTTTTCATTTTACCCATTTTAAATTTTTTATTTGTGATTATCTTATTCTTTTCAAAACACTACTAATAAATTTCCTTCTTGATCGCATTTGCTAGCTTTGATTAATTTGTTTGTTTCAAGCTATGCTCCCAATCAAATTCCCTCTTGTCCATTGTTACGACCTTTTTCAGGCATTTTGCATTGAAATAATGATTAGTGGACCAATAATACTTTCATAAAAGAAGTTTCGCATATTACTTTGGAAACTTCTAAATGATACAAGGATCTGAAACATGACTGTTGTTTAGAACTCACTAGGCCTAAGGTTTGGAGAAAGATAATTACCTCTTTGGACTTTTTATTGGTTGAACAAAAGACAAGACATTTCGTCGGTGATACAACCTCGACAAATAACGAGTAATGTCAACCCAGGTGTACAAAGGGATCATTCTCGGGAAAAGAAAAATGATACTTTGCATTCATGTAAATATCATGCATATACTTCTGGTCATTACAACTAGCGAGTGGTATAACATATCAAATTGATCTTGTACCTCGGAGTTGCAGCAGGATGGACGGAAGAAAACAAACGTTATTCTCCTGAAGTTACAGTGGGAGGTACAAACTTTATGTCCCAGAAGGTACAGTGGAAGGGACTCTGAAATTACAGCGGGGCAAGCTTGCTGAGCAAAATATGATCGTTTTTTGGGTTTTCAGTCAAGAATACCAGCTGAACGAGAAAGCACAGTAACGCATCAGTGATAAAACATTGATGAACTATGAGAAGTGACAAACCAAACAGTAAAAAAGGGGATCATTCTCATTGATCATTCTCATTCATACATTTCCAATTAGGAGCATTTGATTCATTTCGATCATTGTATCCTAATCATTGTTCAAAAAAAAAAAATCATTCTCATGACATTCTACATTCAAATGTCATCCTTAATATTATTTAGTTTGGAGCATTAGATTCATCCCGATTATTACATCCTAATCATTATACATTTTGGGATAATTCTCATGGCATTCTATATTCATGTAAATGTCATCCATAACACATTCGAGTCTATAGGACATGTCCCTCAGAGGACAGTGTAGCTGTCCAAAAAGTTAAGATTTTGTTCCCTAAAGATGGTAGTGGAGAAAACTGAAGACTGAAGTCTTCCTGAAGATAGTAGGGAAGCAAAAGTTCAGATTTTGTCCTCTCGAGATAGTAGTGGGGCGATCAAGATTGTAGTCTTATCTCCTCGAAGTTGCAAGTGGAGCACATAAGATAGCGAGATCTTATTTCCGGGTTACAAAGGAATGATTGAAGATAAATTACGATCTTATCTCTCCGAAGTCCGAGAGCGCATCAAAACAAACCTTATCTTCTCAATTTGCAGTGGAACAGATCAAGATTGATTTCCACGTTGCAGAATAGATTGAAGATAAATTACGATCTTATCTCTCCGAAGTTGCAGAGAGTAGATCAAAACAAACCTTATCTCCCCGAAATTGCATGAGAGAGCAGTTGAAGATACAAACCTTATCTCCCTAAAGTTGCAAGTGGAGCAGTTGAAGATACAAGTCTTATCTCTCAAGTTGTAGTAGAATGATTAAAACAAACCTTATCTCCTGAAGTTGCAAAAGAGCAGTTTAAGATACAAACCTTATCTCCTAAAGTTGCAAGTGGTGCAGTTGAAGATACAAGTCTTATCCCCTAAAGTTGTAATGGAGTAGATCAATATAGCATGTCTTATTTCCCGAAGTTGTAGTGGAATAGATCGGCTATAAATTATAGATCTTATCTCTTTGAAGTTGTAGAGAGCGATCAAAACAAATCTCATCCCTCGAAGTTACAAAGAGAGCAAATTGAAGCTACATGTCCCATCTCTCCGAAGTGGCGATGGAGTGGATCAAAGAAGCAAGATGCAATGGATTGGAATGGGACTACTTGAAGAAGAGAAGCACCAAAGAAATCAAGACTTTGCGAGACCGGGCAAAATAGGTCTTTCTTAAAAGTCTTTGCTCCATTCCCGTTACATAACAACGAGCAAAAAGGGGCAGCTGTACAACCAATTTTTTGCCCAACCCATTCTACAACATTTTAACCAATCCATAAAACCCCAAATAGACCTGGGCCCACAAATTAAACCAACCTAAACCCATCAAATTGAAACCCAAACTAACCCAAACTAAAAACCCCAAAATAACCCAAACTAAAAACCAATTAATCAACCCAAATAAAACCCTAAAGGCCCAATTAGCCCAAATTTAAATCGAAAAAATACACAAAAAATACTAAAACCCTAGTGCGCGCACCTAGGTCTTCGCCTCGACCCGATCGCTCAACTTCGCCCACTTGTCCAACCTTCTAACGCCGCCTCTCTTGCCATCATGTCTTGTCCACCGCCCAGCACTGTCCAAAGTCCTTGCAAACATTAAACAAAAACAAGACAGAAAAAGAAACGAGGCTTGTAAAGAAAAGGCTATAAAAGCCGATTTTAAACTCTGTAAAGGATCTTTTTTTTAATCGATCAATAGAATACAAAAGATTTCAAAGCAAGCCATAGATTTAAAGGAAAAAAATACTACAAAACTAATCAAATATCCCAAATCAGAGAACCAAAATACCGAAAAATAGAAATCCGAAGCCTAAGATTTTTTTTTTTATATTCTTCCTTATATTCGAATCTAGTTCTTCCATGTTTGTGCATATGTAAAAATACGAAGTATTAAAAATAGAGGAAATAAATACTAAAAAAAAAGAGGGCTGAAAAGAGGATTTTTTTGAATTCAACGTGCCACGACGGCGAAGATGCAAGGTCACAAGGAGGACGATCGAGCAAGACAAGAGAGCGACCCTGCAGAGAAAAAAAAGAGAAAGGTTAAAAATTTTTAAAAGGAAGCAGGCAGGTGAAAATGAGGGTTTTTGAAATTTTTTTTTACCTTAAATAGGCCTTCAAAACGACGCCGTTTTGGGGCTGGCTTTAAACGCCCAAAATGACGTCGTTTTGGCCAAACCCGCGCACGGACTCGACCCGCCTCAGGATCCGCCTGTTTTTTACTTTTGGGTCTAATTACCCGTTTGGCCCCTCTGCCCTTTTATGATTCTGCAATCGGGTTTTCACTTTTTTAAAATCCGGCCCAATAACTTCATGCTGGTTCCACTTTAGTTCATAGTGAAACGCAGCGCAGCAAGGTCTGGGAAATTTATCCATTCGATCCTCTTTATTTCGCGCGCGTTTCAGTTTAGTCTCCCTATTATTTATTTTATATAATTTGTCCCTAAGCTTCCATTTTAAATTCAATTTGACCCATTTTTATTATTTTGCAATTTTATTATTATTATCATTATTTAATATTTTTATTTTCATTGCTATTAATTATTTAATACTATTATTATTATTTTATTATTATTACTATACTACTATTATTATTAAGTATTACTATTATTATTTTCTATTATTACCATTATCATTATTATTATTTTTATATCATTAATCATTTTAACCTTATTATTACATTTAAAATTATATTATGTTGTATTATTTTCATCTTATTATTATTACTATGTATTATTATTACTATTATCATTTTATTTATTTTTATAAACATAATCATTCTTACTTCATTATTATTATTTCTTACTTTATTGTTTTTTATTTTACTATCTTATTATTATTCTTATTGTTTATTATCTCGATACATATATATACCTTTTCTTTATCATTTTGTTTATCGATTGTTATTATTATTATTATTATTATTATTATTATTATTATTATTATTATTATTATTATTATTATTATTATTTATTATTATATATTTACTATATTTACATCCATATTTGTTTTCTTAGTTTTGTACTATATTATTAAACAAAATACATTTTGTAAAATTATCATATTTCATTTAAATGGTTTTTAAAATAAAGGCAATATTTTGTATTTAGAAATTAGAGAATAGTGCCCTAAAGTGTTTGGTTTCGATTTTCCGCTTGACTAAATAATTAAACATCCTTTTGACAAACTTCATAAATCATGAGATGACTTTGATTACGAGAGATTTAAATATCGTGTCCTAACGTGCTGGATGTGATGTTTATATCCTTTCGGAATAAAGAAATCTCAAATTTTAACGCGAACATCTACATTTATTTTTTTAGTTTAACACTATACTATTAAATAAAAATGCATTTTGTAAAATTACTTTATTTCATCCAAAGGTTTTTAAATAAGGCAATGTTTGTATTTAGAAATTCGGGGAATAGTGCCCTAACGTACTGGGTTTCGATTTTTCGTTTGACTAAATAACTAAACATCCTTTTAATAAATTTCATAAATCATGAGATGACTTTGATTACGAGGGTTTAAAATATCGTGTCCTAACGTGCTGGATGTGATGTTTGTATCCTCTCGAAACAAAGAAATCTCAAATTTTAACCCAAATTATTCACGTTTTTTAAAAGAGATCATATTTTTAAAATCTTTTTCAAATTTTTAACTTTTGACATTAAGACACTAATTAATCAATTTGGTACCAATTTTGGGCGTGACGAGGGTGCTAACCCTTCCTCGCATGTAACCGACTCTCGAACCTATTTTCTCCAATTTCGTAGACCAAAAAACACTGTTTTAGTAAATCAAAATGTTTTATTAAAACCAAGGTGATCCGATTACACCTAATAAAGATCGGTGGTGACTCCTGTCTTTTTCGTTTTCAAAACCCAAGTCGATTTTCGTTTTACAAAAAAAATGGTTACAACAATAGAAATACAAACCAGGGTCCTATATCATTCGTCGACAACTCTCGCTTTTGTGTTAGCCACTTACAATTATAAAACATATATCAAAATAAATTTCGAGGCAATTCAAAAGCAATTATCAATGCATGTATATTCTACAATTTATTCAATTTAACCCCTAAACTCGGGATAAGCATAACTTTAAATTCCTAGTTTCGGATTAAAATCTAATTTCATATTTATTCATTAAGGACCTCCTCCTTTCTATTCCTATTGAAATTTCATAACAACTTTTTTATGTTATTCAATTTGGTCCCTATTGTATGAAACTAACAATTAAATTTTACAATTTTGTCATTTTCATAAAAGAAACTTAATTTCTATCAATTTCACACCTAATTCTTCAAGAAATCAACAATGAAAACTTTCTAAAACTTTAACAGTTTTACAAATTGGTACATGAGCTAGTTAAATCAAAACTCCCATGACTTCAAATCCATAAAAAACAAAAAAAGGGTTTGAATTGCTTTCCAATTTGTTGGTCGAATGCTTTTGAAACCTAAAACCCTCTCCTTTTGTTCTTATATGGTTTTGGATGGTTGAAAAAGTGAAAAGATCAACAAATTCCACATTATATGCCTTAATTAATCCTTAATCACCTAATTTAATTAATTTAATAATATTTTATTTAGCTTAATCCATCTTTAATTAGCATAAGTAGAATTCCATTATCATGCATTAATTGCTATTGTAAAATGGTTTATTTGACATTTTAAACCTTTGGTTAATTGCTATTTCAATCCCTAAGTCTTTTATCAATTAAAACCTATAGTAATTAGATTTTATAATTGAATCCCTAAGCCTTAATTAATCATAATTTTGGGTAAATTGATTACCCAAAATTTGATTCATCTATAGAATAACTTCATAAATATATCTATTTAATATGTATAGGCTTAATTTATGAAAATGAGGTCTTGAAACCATAATTTTTGACACCATTGAAAACCGAGTCGTTGCATTAGTTAGATTATCCGAAAGGTCTTGTTTGAGCAAGTGTTTAAACAGTTGTTCAAGCAAGTGTTTGAACAAGAGTCGAGTCATCAGCCTTGGACAACCCTACTCCTAACAAAAACTATTTACAATTGATTTTTTTTCAAAAGGAATAATATTAAAGCATAAAAAATAATCTCAACAAGATTGAAAATGAATTCGTTTATGATTGTTTGTCACTGTAAACATTTCATGTAGATTCACTTACGAACGAATTTCATGACAATTTATTTTTTTTTTCGATTTACACATTGTTGGCGAGAGTAAATCACTGTCCTCTACGCCACTAGCATACAATTATTGTGATACGAGCCCACAACATGGGTATAAAGCAAATCACCGCAGCCAATAATCAGAACATTGAGATTAACAATGCTCTATTTTGATAAGTTGACAATGTACGAATTTTTTTGTCAAAAGACATATAGATATGTATTTTAAAAATACTTTAGCAATAAATGCCATTCAATTTTTTGAATAATGGACCAACAATTACTTTTGGATCTGTTTCTCTTGATTTTCCCATTCATATTGAAGGTGCAAACATAAAATATATGAAGTTTTTTACACTAATAATATAAAAAAATAAATAATTATCAAAATGGGATAGGTAAAAAATTAAATATGAAAGTAGGTAAAGGGAACAATTTTTGCCGGTATTGCTTGACACACGACGACACCACCTCACTTCCCCCCAAGTCATGCCGCAAACATTAGTTTTTTTTAAAAAAAATTGCTGGCGTCACTGTGTTAGACGACATCGGTATATATTTTAGAAAAAATTCCCGTATTTCTTCAGGTATACCAAAGTAAAAAATATTTTTAATGGTGTCATTGTAGCGTCAAGAGGCATCGACGATATTTTTTTTAATATTTTATTTTACTCTTGGTAAAAAAAACCTAAAAAGAAAAAAGAAAGAAATAAAAAAAGGTAAATTATACCAACAGTCACTCAACTTTGGGGTAACTGACAGAACAGTCACCTAGGTTTCATTTCAGTCACTCAACTTTTAAAAATTTACAAAACAGTCCTTTTTGCTATTTCCGTCACAGACGTCACGGCAAAGTGACATGGCAGGTGACGATGTGAGTAAATTACACCATCAGCCACCTAGGTTCCATTTCAGTCACTCAACTTTCGAAAAGTTACAAAACAGTCACTAATTAACAGTTACCGTTAGAATGTTAACAGAATTGCTAATGTGGCAAGTTAACGTTGGTGAAACAGCTCCTCCTCCTCCTCCTCCTCCTCTTCCTCCTCCTCCTTCTTCTTCTTCACCTTCATTTTGGCTAAGGATTCAGAAGGGAAACCAACACTTTCAGTCGAAGAAATCAAAGCCCAATGCACTGTCAGATGATCTCCAAACACAAATAAACAACTTTCTGCCATGTTTTTCAAACTGGGGTTCTTTTACTTTTAACATTTTGTAATGTGCTTGTTTGTTTATACGTGCAGGAGATGATATTCGCAACACTGGATAATCCATCGAATGCAGCGGAATGGGCAATGGCAGAGATGATAAACCAACTTGAAATCCTCCAGAAAGCAACGGAGGAAATAGAAAGAGTTGTTGGAAACCAGAGGTGGGTTCAAGACTCTGATATTCCAAGACTCAACTACATAAAATCTTGTGCAAAGGAAGCATTTCGGATTCACCCCATTTCACCCTTGAACTTGCCCCATGTCTCAAATGCCGATGCCATCGTTGCTGGCTACTTCATCCCCAAAGGCAACCATGCTTTTCTTAGTCGGCTAGGCCTAGGCCGAAACCCCAAGGTTTGGGACGAGCCATTGGGGTTCAAACCTGAGCGACACTTGAAGGATGGGTGCATTGAAGAAGTTGATCTAACAGAGAGAGAACTAAGGTTCATATCATTTAGTACAGGGAGACGTGGGTGCATGGGGGTGGCTCTTGGAAGTGCAATGACAGTGATGGTGTTGGCAAGGCTGATTCAAGGATTTTCATGGAGGGTGCCATCAAATGAAGATAACATCGATCTCTCCGTGTCAAAAAATGATCTTTTCATGGCGAAACCTTTGCATGCAATGGCTAAACCTTTTCATGACACCCACGCTAAGGCAAGAAGAAGAAGAAGAAGAAGAAGAAGAAGAAGAAGAAGAAGAAGAAGAAGAAGAAGAAGAAAAAGAAGAAGAAGAAGAAGAAGAAGAAGAAGAAGAAGAAGAAGAAGGAGGAGAAGGAGCTACTTCACCAACGTGGTAAGTTAACTTGCCACATCACCGGTTAACTTACCACGCCGCCAGCTTCATTAACACCCTAACAGTAATCGTTAATTAGTGACTGCTTTGTAACTTTTCAAAGTTGAGTGACTAAAATGAAACCTAGGTGACTGTTTTGTCAGTTACCCCAAAGTTGGGTGACTGAAATGAAACCCGATCACCCATCAGCTTTGCCAACTTGGCAAGTTAACTTGTCAAATCAGCTAGTTAACTTGCCACGCCAAAGAATCCGTTAACCCCTAACAGCCACTGCTAATCGCTGACCATTTTGTAACTTTTTCATAATGTTGGTGATGCTTTTTGTAACTTTTTGAAAGTTGAGTGACTGAAATGAAACCTAGGTGACTGTTTTGTCAGTTACCCCAAAGTTGAGTGACTGGTGGTGTAATTTACCTTAAAAAAAAGCTTGAAAAGTAAAAAAAAAAAGGGACTCGTGACTGTCCGGTCACGTCGGTAGTAGGCTGTCAGATCGATGTTGGCTTTCCTGGTTATTTCTTTTCTTTTTCAGTTTTTTTATGATTAGTATATAAAAGGGGGTTTGGTCCTCCCTATCCCATCCATCATCGGGAGGAAAAATATGGTTGGAAGAAAAAAAAGTTGAGTTTTAGAGAGAAAAAGGGTTTGGTATATTTTGGAAAAAATATTTTTTGGAGTTTTAAAGAGAAAAGTAATAATTGTTAATGTGTGTGTGTGTTTTTTGTAATAATAAATTAAAAAATAATTTTTTATATTTTAGATAAGATTATTGTTAATTTTAGATATAACTTTTAACATTATATTTTTGTTTTAAAAATTAGATTTGTGTTTAATGTTCATGGATATATTAAGATAGTTTTAGTAGTGTATGAATTTTTTGTAATAATAGTTTGTATATTTTAATATTATATTATAATTTATATTTTACAAAAATAGTATTAAAAATTAATTACGAAAATGGGTTAGGAAAAAAAACATTTTTGTTATTCAGATATTGTGTATTTGTTCAGTCGATGATTAAACTTTTTATTGTTTGTACATATATCAAAATGAGTTCTTTGATTAGAACAAATGATCATACAACAAGGATGATTAATGTGCCAATAAAAAATTATTATTTGTTATTCACAGGTATATTTATAAAGTTGCATGTCATTTTATATTTAATTGGAAGATTTTAAATAATGTGACAATTTAGTATGGTTAAGGTGAGTATCGCGTGTTGAGGGCGCGTGTCCATGGTTCGAGCTACCGGCCGGACAAATAGAGTATGTCGTACTTGGATGCCGGCGGATTTGGATCAGTGGTATTACTCCGGATGTTTGAGTTGAAGGCCGACTTAATATCCACATTGGTTGAGCGGTGGCACCCGAAGACGCGTGGTCGTGTCAAAACAGAGGAGTTTTAATATTTATAAAAGAGTGATCGAACTCAGAGATGGATCATGCGACAACAATAGAGGCAAGTGCACCTATTGAACAGTAGTACAGCTCAGGCAATAATATCTTATCGAACCCAAGGGAACCTGAAAGTACTACTACTCACTTTCTTTCTATTATTTAGCCTTAAATATAGAGTGATTGGATTATTAAACTAACGAAATACTTAAACTAAATGCAAAGACAAAAGAATGAATTGGAGAAAGACTTTAAGAAAACTCAGTTGATAAAGACGACACCCTCAGGAAGAATCCACCTATGACTTCACTTATTATTTATTCCCCAAACCATATGATTTCTTTACTTAGCTTGATCCGTGAGACTCCCTAACCTATATTAAACCCTCTCTCGAGGCGAATAACGTCTAACCTTAGGTTAATTAGTGGAACTCTCGTTCTCTTATAATAACCCCCTAAGGAAGCAGTAAATCGATCAATGGATTCCCATATTAGGTTTCACCCTAATCCGACAAAATCTCGTAACCCTATCTCTAGGCGCCCGATCAACTCCGCTCAATTAGATCTACTCTTAGGCGGGGTCTATTCCTCCTGCACCTAAGCACATTAGATTAAATTAAGTAACATAATTAAGAACAAACCAAGTACTTATCATATAAATTTAGAAATCAAATAACAAAATCCATCATAGGTTTCATCCCCTTCAAGTATCTGAGGGGTTTAGTGCATAACTAAATACGAAAACATCTCAAGAGTAAAGAATAAACAAAACATAAGAACTCCCTAAAACCCCCTGAAGGAATTGAAGGAGAGATCTTCCGTCTTGAATGGAGTTTCGATTTCTTGAGATGGATCAAGTGGCTATCTTCAAGTGACTCCCTAAAAGATGAATGCTTCGGCCTAAAAGCCTCTGCCAAAAAGCTCCCTTTTAATGTCTACCTTGGGTTGTTTATATAGGTTTTGGGATGCTATACTTGGCTCCTAAGTATCTCCTTCAAGTAGAATTACTATTAGGGTGTTTGAGTAGACTTAGGAGTATGTTTCTTTGGCTTCAAGCATCCAATTTCGAGTGAAATTGCTCATTCCCGTGGCAGGGGCACGCCCATGGAACACGCCTGTGTAATTACAGGGTTGGGCTGTGCCTTGATTCCGTAACATCCTAAATTAGGGTTGTTTGTAAAATAATATTTTCCCATGTGTGTGCTTGAAGAAATGAATACTATGATTGCTAAGCATGTTCTAGGGTCTAGAAATAACCCCGAGCTAGGCCTGACTTAGGACTAAAAATTTTTTTTAAGTGTTTAAAAGGAGGGAGCAAAGAGATAGTGGTTAAGAAAAATTTCGGGAGAGGCATGACACAAGGAATAAATCGGCAAAGTGGCTTCCATGCACCACTTAAGGGCTTGGGGTGACAATGGGGCAGGTCTTGGGTTCGAGCTGCCGAGCATGCGCCTTGGGAGTTTTATTTTCTTTTGCCTTGAAGGAATCAGCCTAGGAAGGCCTTAAGAATAAATGGCGAGGTTTTGAGGCATGAAAGTCGGGTTGTAAGAGTGGCTTGGGGCGTTGTAAGGGGCTGCGGCAGTTTGCTCCTTTAGGTCCCAGGTTCGAACCAAAGAAGCTGCAGGTTGGTATTTTATTTCTTTTTCAAGCAGGCGTGAATGGGAGAGGGAGCTGATGGCTTGCATGTAGGACTCTTATTATGATAGGGATAAACTTATTTATTTCGGCTAGGAAGAGTGATAATATGTATTTTATTTTTTTTATTTGTTTAAAGAGGAGATTAAGGGATAAATGGAAGATAAATGTTGTTTTTCTTGGGTGATAATTAAAGGTTGGAAATTATCACTAAAAGAGGGAGGTGGCCGAATGGTAAGGGAGTCTTAGGGGAATTTTCGGCTAACACTCTTCTTTTCCTTTGATGATTCAAACCGAAACCCCATTCTCTTCCCTTGATACTCTTTGTTTTTCTTTGAAGCATACCAAAGAACATTGTGCAAAATCCATCTTTGGCCGAATCTCCCTCATCTCCCATCTACTTCCTTTCTTCTTTCTCAAAACCGAAACTACCATTAATTCTCTACTTCTCTTCCTTCTCTTTTTCTTTCTCTATTAGCCGAACCTCTACCACTCTTATTACTGAAATCCTGCCTCTTCCATTAAACTCACTTGGCTGAATGTAAAGGTTAGTATACGTCTCTTCGGGATTTCTTTTTCAATCGTTTGAGAAGGTAAGTGTTTGCCGAAACTCTTCTTCCATATTCTCTTGTTCTATGTCGATTTAGATGAAGGGAAAAGCCGAGATCCGGCATTTATTGATGATTTGGCTAATCACTTTTGAAACCGATTTCACCTAGGAACTTCAGGATTTTCAAAGTAGTAGATCTAATCCTCCATTCTCTGCTAATCGATTTGGTAAGTCTACGGTAAGTGATTCTCTTTAGTCTTTCCATTAGATACTTGGAAAAGCCAACAACTAATCAATTGTGTGGATCTAAGGTTTGGCCGATTGCAAGGAATCCAGTGTGTGGCTTGAGATTTGGTTGGAAACCAAATCGGTTCAAGGTAGGTGCCACAAGTGAGTCTTCGGGTTTAATTATCATGGTCGAATAGGCCTATGGCACTAACTTGAGGATTGGCCGAATATAGGTCAAGGGATAGAGCACTATAGATCGAAAACTTCGGGATCTAGGAATCGCGTTAGTAACAGGTGTGTAAAACTTTTACACACTTTATTAGTAAACTTTGCTATATTGTTTCCTTTTTAATCATTGTGGTAGTGATTTGCTTGTGGGCTTAAGCATGGATTTCGGGTAAGTCCCCTATTACGTAATTTATGATATATGATTTTGTATGCCATCACATGCTGTTAAATGCTATGCTATACATAAATGCATGATATATGATAATTGTTATGTAAGCATGATGATGGTGGGATTGATGAGAGGAGGGGGATGATTTTTATGGACTGTCACCAGTGGTTTTGACCACAAGATGGGTTGGCCTCATCAATTTAATTGTGACTTCGGTCACCAGTGGTTTTGACCACACCGTTGATAATCGTGACTAAGTCCCAGTGGTTTGGTACCACCAGTGGTTTTGACCACATTATAATATTTGTGACCTATGGTCATCAGTGGTTTTGACCACACGATGGGTTGGCCCCATCACTTGATTTGTGACTCTAGTCACCAGTGGTTTTGACCACCAGTGGTTTTGACCTCACGGGGTAGTTAAAGGAGTACGGATGGTTAGTGGGGTTGTATATTTGCATGTTTATTAATAATTTGTGTATGAGTTACATTTTCGGGTGGGGGATTTACACACTGAGTCTCGGTTACTCACCCCTTCCCATACTATTTTGCAGGTGAGTAGACCGCGGAGATGGAACCGGAGAGGACTCGAGGTGGCCATGCTTGTTCCTTGGATTTGGTTTTATTTATTACAGTTTAAGGTTCATTTATTTATTAAATTTTAATTTGGGTTGTAATAAGGCCGCTAATTATTATTTGGATGTTTAATTAGTTGTTTTAATTTACTCATACTATATTACAAAATGAAATTATAAATGTTAAGTAAATCGGTTAAAAGCAACATTTTCAAATTAAGTAACTGTTACGAGTTTTCAAAGATGTTACCATCGGGTAGCAAAATACACCAAGTCAACTATAACCCTGTTGATTTTAAAATATTACACGATCAAACGTTTTCAAGGGTTTATCAACACAACCATTTTTATAAAAATAATCCCAACTGAGTTTTATCAAACACTATTTTAATACCTTAGCCATATTTTATCAAGTTTTCACCAAACAATCAAAATGTTTCAAGTTGTTTTACTCCGTGACATACCAGATCCGGTCAGAACTCATGGGCCAAGTTTGGGGTGTTACATTTTTGGTATCAGAGCTAGGTTCAAAACTCGGCTGTGGGGCCCAAGGCCCAAAATGTTTTGTTTTTGTTAGTAGCCCTTATTGAAATGTTTTGGGAAGCTATTTATGGTTTGAACAGCATGGCACCGAGTCTCCGGCACCAATCCGCCCAGGTAAGTATCTCTATCTATTTTTGTGAATATTTGATAGGGGTAGAAGGGTAAATGCTGAACGTAGAATATTAGAATAGAAATTGTTGAACCCATAGCATACCCCAACAAACAATGCATAAGATTTAATAATTCCCTAAATAACCCTGTGAGTTGTCAATGAGCAAGGGATGTGGCAATCGTTATACGCATATCTAGGATTGATTCGTGGGAGCCCGGTATTTAACAAATCCTAGTGACTCACCTCCTACTCACTCGAATCCTACAGTGCGTAGTGACGGCTCATCCTAATTGAGATTTACACACTCACAAAGCTAAACTTGATAACTAAAACCCAAAAGGGCTAGCCATTTTGTTTTTGATGTAATTAAAATCTTATTTTGAAAAAAAAAAAGAAAAGAAGAAGAAAAATGACCAAAATACCCCTCAGTTTGAAAAATGACCAAAATACCCCTAGCTTGTAAACTACCAAAATACCCTCCGTCTGAAACAAAAAATTCCAAATAGAAAATTTTCGAAATATCCTTCTTAGGTGGAATCAATTAGAACCAAATTTTAGAAATCTTGTTATGAAATTTTTTTTTTCTAAAATACCCCTAGTGGTAAAATTACAAAATTGCCCCTAACCAACAAAATTACCAGAATAACCCTGATTTTCAAAATTTGGCAACATCACTGTTTCAGAAAATGCAATTCTCAAAAAGAACCCTCAAAGTTTTACAACTTTTGAAATATCCCTGATTTATTAAATTTTACAAATTCACCCTGGTTTGTGAAAAATTATCGAAATACCCCTGAGGTCCAAAATTACCAAAATACCCCCAGATTTTAAAATTTATTCAAAATAACTTGGTAATTTAAAAGTTCCAAAATACATTTTGACAAGATCATCCGAGAACTTTTATTTTCAAAAAATTACGAAAATACCCCTGTAGGACAAAATTACGGAAATACCCCTGGGTAGTGGAAAACAACCACAATGAAAACTATAACATTTCTCTGAATGAACGAAAGTTCATAACTTCTTGGTTGATGGATGAACGAATAAAAAGACTATGTGCATACATACGAAAGAACCACTCCTAAATTCTTTTCCATAAAACTCCTTCGCGGGTAAGTAAATGAAATGAAAGTACTAATTCATAAAACTTCTTAATCAGATCGCGACGAGAATAATGAGTACAAGAGGTCGTGGACGTCCGCCCCGTGGTCGTGGTAGGGGTAGGATGACCTTGTCTGAGCCAGCAGGGTCTGATCATGGGTTTGGTAATGAGATGCCGGATCTGCCGGCGGCAAAAACTGAGTTCCAGGATCAGACCGGTGGTAACGATATAGTATCTCAAGCTGTAATACGAGTGTTGGAACGAGTTGCTGAGGAAGGCGCGGGTGCAGGAAGCCGAAAGTCCGTGGTTGAACGACTCCGGGCTAACGGAGCGGAGATGTTTAGAGGACTTTCTGGAGTGGCACCCAGTGCGGTAGAATATTGGTTAGAATCCACTAAGAGGATCATGGGTGACCTGAATTTCACAGCTGAGGAGAAGTTGAAGGGTATTATCTCTCTGCTTCGGGATGAGTCATATCAGTGGTGGCTCACTGTAAGGGATGGACCGATGGCGGAGGATCTCACATGGGAATTCTTTAAGGTCGCCTATCAAAAGAAATACATCAGAACCAGTTACGTTGATGCGCAACGGAAGGTTTTCTTGAACCTGGTTCAGGGTAATAAGACAAGAGCGAGTATGAGGCCAATTTCTCCGGTTGAGTAGGTATGCTCGTGGTATTGTGGGTACCGAGCATGAACGCCGTGTTAGATTTGAGGATGGACCGAGAGATAAGTCGAGGATGATGATAGCTCCACAACAGAACGGAGTTCGCCGGCCCCAGTGGAGAAGTCTAAGGTTGTCAAGGGTAAGCGGTCGGTTAGGCGGAATCGGATAGGAACTGGAATAAGAGGAGCTCTGGATCTTCAAAGTTTTTTGGTAATTAGCAAAAGAGGATGAGGTTTAGTGGGTCAGATCAAGCTATTAGGCCTGCTACTGCTGCCAATTCTCAATGGCCTCCACGATGTGCTCGATGTGGAAAATCTCACACGGGGGAGTGTTGGAATGGTAATCGGAGATGCTTCGAATGTGGGTCCATGGAGCATCGAGTTAGAGATTGTCTAAAAAGGAAGCTAGGCTAAGATCAGAGGGGCAGGATCGTGCACCGAATAGGAGGGATAATCAACAGCCACCAAGAGGTCGTGGTGCAGGAAGAGGAGGTAATGGTGCTGGCAGAGGTCGTGGGGCACCGAGGGGAGGTACCGGTGGTACTGAGGCTAGGCAACCTGGTTTGGTCTATGCCGCGAGGCGTCAAGAGAAGGGCGACGCACTGGACGCCATAACCCAGATGTTTTTGATCTTTGGTGTACCCTATAGTACCTTGATTGACATTGGCTCAACCCACTCATACATTGCTAGTAGCGTGGTGGAAACTCTACATTTAGACTCTAAGCTTACTTCTAGGAAGATGACTATATTAAGCCCTCGAGGTCACTCAGAGAAGTAAGTAAACTCTATAGGAATGTACCTCTAAACTCCAAGGGTCGTGTTCTTGGTCGACTTGATGGAACTACTGCTTGAGAGTTTGACCTAATCCTGGATGGATTAGCTAGTAAAGTATCAGGCTAGCCTAGATTGCGCAGTGAAGCGCATGGTAATAAAGACCGTGGAAGGTGATGAGGTGGTGATGATAGGTAAAAGGAGAGATTACTTATCTAATATAGTTTCTACGTTGAAGGTAGAAAAGATGGTTAGGAAGGATTGTGAAGCATATGTGGTGCATGTCTGTGCTTTAGAAGCTAAGGATGTTACTGTGAGAGATGTCCGGACCGTAAGGGACTATGGTGATGTGTTTCCAGATGAACTTTCGGGTCTACCTCCGGACCTTGAGGTTGAATTTGGTATAGATTTGTTACCCTAATCGCGCCAAGATCTATAGCTCAGTTGAATGGCGTACCAAGGAATTGGTAGAGTTGAAGGCATGATTCAGAATTGTTGGATGAGGGTTCATCCGACCAAGTGTATCGCTTTGGGGAGCTCCAAAGGCTTTTTGTCAAGAAGAAAGATGGGACAATGAGGATGTGTATAGACTATCGGCAATGAACAAGTTGACAATAAAGAACCGGTATCCTTTGCCCAGGATTGACGATCTGTTTGATCAACTCAAAGGAGCATCGGTGTTCTCTAAGATTGACTTTAGGTCAGGGTATCATCAGCTTAAGGTGAAGGAGGCTGATGTCCATAAGATGGCATTCCGTACTCGGTATGGGCACTACGAGTTTCTGGTAATGCCTTTTGGTTTGATGAATGCACCATCCGCGTTTATGGACATGATGAACCGTGTTTTCTAACCCTATCTGGATCGGTTTGTCGTGGTCTTCATAGATGACATTTTAGTGTACTCGAAGTCAGAGGAGAAACATGAACACATTTTCATGTGGTTCTGCAAATTCTAAGGGAGAGACAGTTGTACGCCAAATTCAGCAAGTGTGAGTTCTGGCTCAAAAAGGTAACCTTTCTAAGGCATGTTGTTTCAGCCGAGGGAATTAGGGTGGATCCCCGTAAGATTGAGGTGGTATAAAGTGGAAACCACCCAAGTCTGTTACGGAAATTTGGAGTTTTCTAGGGTTGGCGGGATATTATAGGAGATTCGTGGAAAATTTCTCCTTAATCGCAGTACCGTTGACTAAGCTCTTGAGAAAAGGGGTTCCATTTGTATGGTCTGAGAAGCAGCAAGAGAGTTTCGATAAGCTGAAGAAGATTTTGACAGAAGCACTAGTCTTGATTCAGCCTGAGACAGGAAAGGAGTTCACTGTGTATTGTGATGCATCACATACTGGGTTTAGGGTGTGTGTTGGTGCAAAAAGGGAAGGTGGTCACTTATGCATCACGACAGTTGAGGCCTCACGAAGCTAACTATCTGACACATGATTTGGAATTGGCTGCTGTGGTTTTTGCCTTGAAGATTTGGAGGCACTATCTATACGGGGAGAAGTCGATGGTGTACACAGATCACAAAAGTCTAAACTACCTCCTGACTCAGAAAGATTTAAATTTGAGGCAGCGGAGGTGGATTGAGTTGTTGAAGGACTACGACTTCTCAATCGAATACCATCTGGGGAAGGCTAATGTGGTAGCTGATGCATTGAGCCAAAAGGTGGTAGCGGATTTGCGAGCAATGTTTGCTTATCTAAGTCTCTATGAGGATGGGAGCCTCTTGGTAGAATTGCAAGTAAAGCCATCTTGGATTGATGAGGTCAAAGAAAGGCAGTTGACTGACGAAGCTTTGAGTACTCAGAAGTTGCAAGTACAGAATGGTGAGGCCGAAGGTTTTAGCTTGGGTAGTGATGGAGTGTTGTACTTTCATGGGAGAGTATGCATGCCTAAGGATGATGATTTGAGGCAGTGAATCCTTAAAGAAGCTCATAGCAGTCCGTACGCTATGCACCTGGGAAGCAGCAAGATGTATCGGGATTTAAGGGAGCAGTTTTGGTGGCCGGGTCTTAAGCGGGAAGTAACCGAATTAGTGGGCAAGTGTCTGACATGCCAGCAAGTTAAGGCTAAGCATCAATTGCCATCAGGGCTGTTACAACCGGTAAGGATCCCACAGTAGATATGGGAGGAGATTACTATAGATTTCGTAAGTGGGCTTCCCCTTACGCCCAATAAGAAAGATGCTGTATGGGTGATAGTAGACCGGTTGACTAAGTCAGCCCATTTCATACCAGTAAGGGTTGACTACTTGCTTCAACGGTTAGCTAGGCTGTATATAGCAGAGATAGTGCGGTTGCATGGAATACCTGTGTCCATTATCTCAGATCGGAATCCCTGCCACGCCAAGATTCTAGAAGGCCTTGCATCGTGAGTTAGGCACGGTTGAATTTCAAAGACGACTTTTCATCCGCAAATCGATGGACAATCTAAGAGGTCATCCAAGTGTTGGAAGACATGTTGAGAGTCGTGTTTTGATTTCCGTGGTAGTTGGGAGGAGTACCTACCTTTATCGAGTTCGCTTATAACAATAGTTATCAGCGAGTGTTCGATGGCACCATCTGAGGCGCTTATATGGTCGAAAATGCCGTACTCCTACATGTTGGATGAAACTAGGAGAACGCCGGATGTTGGGTCTAGAGTTAGTAGCGAGACAGAGGACAAGGTTAGAGTAATTCGGGATCGCCTTAAGGAGGCATCGACAGGTAAATCCTACACCGATCTTAAGCGCGAGAGGTTGAATATGCAATGGGTGATAAGGTATTCTTGAAGGTATCCCTTGAAAGAAGGTCTTTGGTTTGGCCGGAAGGGCAAACTAAGCACTAGATTCATCGGACCGCATACGGTGTTGAAACGCAGGGACCGAGCTTACCGACCTTGAGTTGCCGCAGAATTGAGCCGGATCCATGATGTCTTCCATGTTTCGATGCCGAGGCGCTTATCGATCGATCCATCACACGCCAGTGTCGATTGAGGAAATTGAAGTGAACCCGAACTTGTCTTTCGAGGAGGAGCCGGTACAGATTTTGGATCGAGATGTCAAAGTTCTGCGAAGGAGTCAGTGCCTTTGGTAAAAGTACTATGGTGAAACCATGGTACGGAGGAGGCCACATGGGAACCCGAGAATGTGATGCGGCAGCAATACCCCCAACTCTTCTGATCCAGGTAATTTCGAGGCCGAAATTCTTTTCAAGGGGGTAGAACTGTAACATCCTAAATTAGGGGTCGTTTGTAAAATAATATTTTCCCATGTGTGTGCTTGAAGAAATGAATACTATGATTGTTAAGCATGTTCTAGGGTCTAGAAATAACCCCGAGCTAGGCCTGACTTAGAACTAAAAATTTCTTTTTAAGTGTTTAAAAGGAGGGAGCAAGGAGATAGGGGTTAAGAAAAATTTCGGGAGAGGCATGACATAAGGAATAAATCGGCAAAGTGGATTCCATGCGCCACTTAAGGGCATAGGGTGACAATGGGGCAGGTCTTGGGTTCGAGCTGCCAAGCATGCGCCTTGGGAGTTTTATTTTCTTTTGCCTTAGGAAGGGAATCGGCCTAGGAAGGCCTTAAGAATAAATGGCGAGGTTTTGAGGCATGAAAGTCGGGTTGGAAGAGTGGCTTGGGGTGTTGTAAGGGGCTGCGGCAGTTTGCTCCTTTAGGTCCCAGGTTCGAGCCAAAGAAGCTGCAGGTTGGTATTTTATTTTTTTTCAAGCAGGCGTGAATGGGAGAGGGAGCTGATGGCTTGCATGTAGGACTCTTATTATGATAGGGATAAACCTTGTTTATTTCGGCTAGGAAGAGTGATAATATGTATTTTATTTTTTTATTTGTTTAAAGAGGAGATTAAGGGATAAATGGAAGATAAATGTTGTTTTTCTTGGGTGATAATTAAAGATTGGAAATTATCACTAAAAGAGGGATGTGGCCGAATGGTAAGGGAGTCTTAGGGGAATTTTTGGCTAACACTCTTCTTTTCCTTTGATGATTCAAACCGAAACCCCATTCTCTTCCCTTGATACTCTTTGTTTTTCTTTGAAGCATACCAAAGAACATTGTGCAAAATCCATCTTTGGCCGAATCTCCCTCATCTCCCATCTACTTCCTTTCTTCTTTCTCAAAACCGAAACCACCATTAATTCTCTACTTCTCTTCCTTCTCTTTTTCTTTCTCTATTAGCCGAACCTCTACCACTCTTGTTGCCGAAATCTTGCCTCTTCCATTAAACTCACTTGGCCGAATGTAAAGGTTAGTATACGTCTCTTTGGGATTTCTTTTTCAATCGGTTTGAGAAGGTAAGTGTTTGCCGAAACTCTTCTTCCATATTCTCTTGTTCTATGTCGATTTAGATGAAGGGAAAAGCCGAGATCCGACATTTATTGATGATTTGGCTAATCACTTTTGAAACCAATTTCACCTAGGAACTCCGGGATTTTCAAAGCAGTAGATCTAATCCTCCATTCTCTTCTAATCGATTTGGTAAGTCTACGGTAAGGGATTCTCTTTAGTCTTTCCATTAGATACTTGGAAAAGCTGAAAACTAATCAATTGTGTGGATTTAAAGTTTGGCCGATTGCAAGGAATCCAGTGTGTGGCTTCGAGATTTGGTTGGAAACCAAATCGGTTCAAGGTAGGTGCCACAAGTGAGTCTTCGGGTTTAATTATCATGGCCGAATAGGCCTATGGCACTAACTTGAGGATTGGCCGAATATAGGTCAAGGGATAAAGCACTATAGATCGAAAACTTCGGGATCTAGGAATCGTGTTAGTAACAGGTGTGTAAAACTCTTTACGCACTTTATTAGTAAACTTTGCTATATTGCTACCTTTTTAATCATTGTGGTAGTGATTTGCTTGTGGGCTTAAGCATGGATTTCGGGTAAGTCCCCTATTACGTAATCTATGATATACGATTTTGTATGCCATCACATGCTGTTAAATGCTATGCTATACATAAATGCATGATATATGATAATTGTTATGTAAGCATGATGATGGTGGGATTGATGAGAGGAGGGGGATGATTTTTATGGACTGTCACCAGTGGTTTTGACCACAAGATGGGTTGGCCCCATCAATTTAATTGTGACTTCGGTCACCAGTGGTTTTGACCACACCGTTGATAATCGTGACTAAGTCCCAATGGTTTGGTACCACCAGTGGTTTTGACCACATTATAATATTTGTGACCTATGGTTATCAGTGGTTTTGACCACACGATGGGTTGGCCCCATCACTTGATTTGTGACTCTAGTCACCAAGTGGTTTTGACCACACGGTTTTGACCACACGGGTAGTTAAAGGAGTACGGATGGTTAGTGGGGTTGCATATTTGCATGTTTATTAATAATTTGTGTATGAGTTACATTTCCGGTGGGGATTTACACATCGAGTCTTGGTGACTCACCCTTCCCATACTATTTTGCGGTGAGTAAACCTGCGGAGATGGAGCCGAGAGGACTCGAGGCTACATGCTTGTTCCTTGGATTTGGTTTTATTTATTACGCTTTAAAGTTCGCTTATTTATTAAATTTTAATTTGGGTTGTAATAAGGTCGCTAATTATTATTTGGATGTTTAATTAGTTGTTTTAATTTACTCATACTATATTACAAAATGAAATTATAAATGTTAAGTAAATCGGTTAAAAGCAACATTTTCAAATTAAGTAATCATTACGAGTTTTCAAAGATGTTACCATCGGTAGCAAAATACACCAAGTCAACTATAACCCTGTTGATTTTAAAATATTACATGATCAAACGTTTTCAAGGGTTTATCAACACAACCATTTTTAAAAAAATAATCCCAACTGAGTTTTATCAAACACTGTTTTAATACCTTAGCAATATTTTATCAAGTTTTCACCAGACAATCAAAATATTTCAAGTTGTTTTACTCCGTGACATACCAGATCTAGTCAGAACTCATGGGCCGAGTTTGGGGTGTTACAGATTCTGTCGATTTAGGCACGACCATGTAGATCACCAGGCATGCCCGTGTGAGGTAATGAGATGATGCACGACCGTGTAACTCGTGAGTTGGGCCGTGTTCTAGGTAATTGTCGAGACACGGTCGTGTAGGTTTTGGGCTAGGCCGTGTTGATTTCTTGCTAAGGCCCAATTACTCCATTTTAAGCCCGTTTTGTGTTCTTTTTATCCTAGGGTGCTTTCCTGAGTAGAAACATGAAAAGAAATGATTAAAAGCACCTTTTTACATAATTCAAGGGCTAAATAATCCAAAAGCATACCAAATATAGGGTTAAAATATGTTACTTTTATGGTTTATCAAATACCCCCACACTTAAGCCTTTGCTTGTCCTCAAGCAAAATTCTCAACCTACAATTAAAACGGACTTCCCATAATTCATAATTCCTATCGACAATGTCTCATCATAATTCATAGATAATTTATACATGGATAATTCAACTCAAAGAACCATAAAGATTCAATTACGATAAGTCATACCTTTATAGTACGAAAACATAGGTGCCTCCCGTTATCTAAGTGCTTACCTTTAATTCAAAATCGAGAGGGACTGACATCCTCACAAAAGATTCTCTCAAATCACTCAAAGGTGTTTAAGGTTCAAGAATAAGCACTCTAAGTCGAAACTGAAAAGTTAATCCCATAGACTTGCCTGAAATCAAATCTCCACCATCAGATATGAGATGATACACAAATCAAAAGGTCTTTAATCAAGGTTGTAACGGGCTAGGGTTAAAAGGTGTGGATACAGGCTAAACTAGAGGTTTAGAATCGAGATTGAATTGACTAATTACCTAATCTAAAAATAATGAACTAAATATGAATATTTACATCGAATGAAAAGCTAATAGTATCTATAAGAGTATTTTCATCACTCAAATTTTGAAAATACTATAATACGAGCTTTTTCTTTAACAATTGGAGTTTTAAATGCTCTAAGCTCTTTTATTATACTACTAATATTGACTATACTTGGATTTTTTTTAAGAACAAACCAAAATAAACATAATAGAAGGAACTTTGAAATAACCTAATTCGCAATTGATCAAATCAATTCTCGATAAAGGGGTAGTCAAAGGAATGTTGATAACAAATACAAAGGGATTTTGGGTTAATATTAGTGGGTGAGTCAATAAAAAGGTTGTTAGGATTCAACGGGGTTCACTAAGGGTTAATTATGTGGGTAGGCTTTTTAGTGGTGTGAATGGGTTAAAACCTAGGTGCCTTTATCATCTCAGTATATCAAATCAAAAGTGTGGTCTCGACATGTATAAACGAGGCAAGTTCTAGAATAACAGTTCAAAGTTGACACACTCATAATCAAAAAAGTGAGCACGAAAAAGAATATATGCTCTATAAGGCTCAAAATATCACAAAAATTATGGGTGTTTTTGACGTCAATCCTTATAAATTCCAAATTTCAAGGGAATACTCAAATTAGGTTCAACAACCTATCAATTTTAATTTTTAGAAAGTAGACTTATCATGCTCGATTCTCTAGTATTCTTCAAATTTAATTATCAATGCACAATTAGCTAAGACTTATTCTAAAACATATCAATAAAAATCATAAATCATTAGAAATTTCATCCTAATTAATAATATGAGAAAAATACTTAAGATCAAGACTAATTTCAGGGTTTTGAGAATTATGCAAAAAGTTAGGCACTATTACCCCCACACTTAAGATGTACATTGCCCTTAATGTACAAAGATAAATAATGAAATTTATGTTCCAAATCAAAAAGATAAGTGGGGAAAGTAATACTCCCTGAAATCTGGATGATCCCGGGCATCTTTGGTGGCGGTGATGGTGTTTTCTATGGGCCCGGTGGAGTGACTACCGAAAAGCAATTTGCTAGATGAAGAAATTGGGTAGCCTGTGAAGATATAGCCAAGATATCTAGGGTAATAATAATATTATACTAATAATATAATTAAGGATTAAGGAAATAAAATGAAGGAGACTAAGAAGAAAACTTAAATTAAAAGAAAATACTAATGGACTAAGGAGTCCTTATTGTTGGATGGTTCATGAGGTGGATGTGACCTCAAAGGTCGTGGTGCGTGATTCCCAAGCACCTTTAGAACCTAAAACCAAGAAACTAATATGAAATAAATTAATTTAAGCAGGAAATATGTAAAGATAAGGAAAATAAAGGAGACGAGAAAAGAAAAATAGAACCTAAAAGGTTTTGAGACCCTTAGCATGTCAATTAAGTGAAGTCACGCAAGATGAACTCATGATGAGGTCTCCTCCGAGGAGATGATGCTTACGCTTTCTTCGGCATGATCTTTGTGTTGCTCAAATGTCTTGGATCTTTTCTATGAATAGGAAGAAAATTTTGAAAGAAAAGAGAAAGAAGGAATAAGGAAGAAGATGGGACAAAGAGGACGGGTCAGGGATTTAAATAAGATTTCAACTGCACGCTCCCACGCCTGCAGTACCGAGGGTGTGCCAATTCACACGGCTGTATCGCACGGCCGTGTTGTGGGGTGTGTTGTCCTTCCACACCCGTTTTGTTGGTTTGCATGCTAGTTCCTAAAAAGCCAATATAGGAGCACAGTTGGAATGTACGGGCGTGGTCTGCCCGTGCTAAATAAGTCAGTATCTTAGCACGGTTGTAAGGCACGTCCTGCTATTTTTATCGGTGCCCATGCTATGGGTGTAACAACCCAAAAATGACACTAATCGGAAAGGTGGTTTCGGGACCACGAATCCGAGCTAAAAAATTTTATAATATTATTTATGCTTTCATGCGTAGTAATTCTGAATGAGCATGTGTCGAAATTTTGAGTTTTATTACTTTGGTATGCCTAAATTAAAAAGGAAGGATCAAATGGTTAAAGTAGTAAAAGTAGTACATATAAAATTTGAAGGGTAAATTGAATTGTTTTGCATGCATGGGAGGACTTGCATGTCAAATTGCCCACCTTTAATGTTAGTGGACAGCAATGATGATGGAGAAACAATTTTTAAATGCTTTATGATTTAATTATTACATTTTAAGTATATTAAAATAGATATTAAATTGATAAAATAAGGGAAAATTTGTGTGAAATTCATTTTCTCTCACTTTACTCATCTTCTCCACCGATTTTCTTTCAAAGAAAAGAAAGAAATTGAATCTCCATTGTTCTACCTTTGCATGTAGTAACAAGGTAAGAGATTGAACTTTGTGTTAGCAAATATTTACATAATTGAGTGAGTTACCTTGAATACCATGAAAACCATGTTGAAATTTTGAGAGTTAAGCATGTATAGTTTCGGCAATGGAGGAGTATTTCTTTTGGCTTGTGTGTTTGATGAATACAAGATTCATTTGAGAAAGAGAATTAGATGGAAAGGGTGAATAATGGTTTAAATTGTATGCAATACAATGGAAATTATTTTGAGTTGAGCATGGAGGTATCTTTATATTTGGCCAAAATCGTTTCGAGTGAGTATATATATGGAATTATTAGTATTTGTTTGGTTATACTTATATATCGAAATGTATGTATGTATTGAAATAGTATATTCGGTTTTAGAAGATAAATTGTATTAGAAATTATTTATAATAAAATTTCAAAAGCGTTAAAAAGCAAGTAAAAAATGAATTGATATAAGGGTTAGGGGTATTCGCCCTTAATAAGAATTAGTTAATTATTGATATTTGGAGTTTTAATGCTTTGAGGACTTAATTGAAAAAGGTGTGAATTTTAAGAGTAAGAAAGTAGAATTTATAAATGTTGTGGTTGGATTAAAATTTGGGATGTGTAGGGACTTTAATGAGCTTAAAGAGGATCGGCCTTAGCTCATTAAGGTATAAATGGACATGTTTTGAACAAGTAGCGATTTTGTATTAATTTGTTCATGTACGAAATATGAAGGACGAATGGATAATTTGTCCTTTATTTTGCGTATCTCTAAAATGAAAGAATTATATTAAATTGGTAAGGATTTCGAAGCTATGATTGACTAATTGAGAAAATAATACAATGATATGTTTCAATTGGGATGAAGGAAAATGATTTGAATAGGCTCTTTTCAAATTTTGTTTAGATCAAGGAAGAAAGAGTTGGAAAAGGATCTGGGAAAGCTAAATTTGATTTAGTAGTCGGACACCCTTACTTTTCAACTATCAAGGTAAGTTTTAAGCATTTGGTTGAATCAAAATTGAATCTATAATGTGGTACAATTGCTAAATAGATACAAATATGTTAAATTACTTATTGCAGTATGATATTGAATGATGTATGTGCTAATGAATACGTGAATTGTATTTATATGAGTTTTGAATTAATTAAGTTGAATGATTGGATATATTTTGAGGAAAAATTATATGTGAAGTTGAGATGAGAAATGGTTAAGTGTAATAAGCAATTATATATATATTTATTTAATTTGGTCGAATGTAGTAGTGTAAAAATTGGAAGAGATAGTTGGTTCGATTATGCACATTGTGGATATTACATGTTTGGAATGTGATATTATCTTTGCCTATGTGATCGAAGTGAAGATCGAATTAATGAGCACTACGTGTGCGGAAATTGAACTACCGAGCACTGTGTGTGCGAGATCGGTTGGAAGGCACTGTGTGTGCGAAAATTGAATTACCGAGCACTATGTGTGCGATATCAGTTGGAAGGCACAGTGTGTGCGGAAATTGAATTACTGAGCACTGTGTGTGCGATATCGGTTGAAAGGCACTGTGTGTGCGAAAATATAATCACCGAGCACTGTGTATGCGATATCGGTTGAAAAGCACTGTGTGTGCAGAAAATTAATTACCGAGCACTGTGTGTGCGATATCGGTTGAAAGGCACTGTGTGTGCGAAAATTGAATTACCGAGCACTGTGTGTGCGATATCGGTTGAAAGGCACTGTGTGTGTGAGATCGGTAAAAGGTAAGAATAGAGGCAATTATTAAAAGTAAATAAAGACGTCAGGTATGTTTGGCGAATGGTTCATCATCTTACTGCGAATTTAAGTAAGCTAATTTAAATTGGCTATGAAATATGTGACTATATGGTTACTTCGATTTTTGATTTGTGATTGAATGAATATGGGATTGATGAATGTTAGTTTTGGCTACATGTTGATAGATTGAATTATTCTATAGTTAGTTTGAAAACTAAAGCAATGATGAAATGCATATTTGTGTACTTTACCTTCTTGCTTAAACTTACTAAGCTATCTAAGCTTATTGGAGTGTTTGTTTCTTGGTGTTTTAGATCTTGAGGTCGCAGCTTAAACTCTGAATCCCGTCAAGTCAAGCACACTATCAACTTTTGGTACTCTTGTGTAAATGAACCTAATAGTATGGCATGTATAAGCTAGCTTTTCTATAATAACTTACATGTTATTTTGCAAATGTATATAGAAATGCCATGCGAAAATGGCTATATATTTCTATGTTTGGAGTATGGTTTAGTCATGCTTGATTTTGGTGTTATTATTTTGGGTATGTTCGCTATATTATAAGCTTAACATGAAAGTTCATTTCATATCATGTTATGTGTGATACTTGAGTATATGAAATTGATTTGAGTAAGGTAGATAGTACATTGTGATATCATGTATATTAATGTAATAATATTTTTATAGTGTATTGACTTGTGATTTGATGAGTAATGCCTCGTAACCCTAATCCGACGACAGACTCGGGTTAAGGGGCGTTACAGTGGGTGGTTGGATCCGTGATGTTGGGGTGGTTGGACTGACTTGCATGGCTCTGCTCTATCAGTGTGGTGGTTCTGGTGGTCCACACGGCCACGGGTACGGCCGTGTCAATGTTTGCCACACCCGTATTGTGATTCACATGGTTAGGTCGAATGGTCGTGTGTAGCCCGTGCTTAATAAGTCAGTATGTTCGCACGGTCGTGGGCACGGCCATGTTCTAGCCGTGCTCGATAAGTCAGTAGCTTCACACGGTCGGGGGACACGGCCGTGTGAAGCCCATGCTGAATAAGTCAGTAACCTCGCACGTTTGAATGGCACGGGCATGTCTTATATCGAAGCCCGTGTTTGTTGAAATAAATTTTTCCCTATTTGTGCATGGATCCTACCACGCCTGTGGTGTGTCCTCGCTTTATACACTCGTCGCCAAGACGCCTGTTCAAGGTGGTGTTAAAATGCTGCATTTTGTTAGATCATTTTAGAAAGATTTTAGAAAGACCAAGTCAATGTTAGTGTGTTAGCACTCGGGTTGCCTCCCGAGAAGCGCTTGTTTATAGTCTTAAGCTAGACTTTCCTTGTTTTCGATATTAAAGGAGGTTGCATGGAGCAGAAGCTCCTCTCTGATATTTCCAGGATCTGCACCATTATAAATTTTAAGTCGGTGACCATTTACCTTGAATGTGCCTTTTGTGGGATGAGTTACCTCAATGGTGCCATATGGAAAGATTGTTTTGATCATGAATAGGCCTGACCATCTTGACTTTAGTTTTCCTGGGAATAGTTTAAGCCTTGAATTATATAGTAGGACCAGGTCTCCTACTTCGAATGGTTTTCATCACTTGAGACGAGCATCGTGGCGTCGTTTTGTTGCTTCCTTGTACAGTTTTGAGTTTTCATAGGCTTCTGCTCTCCATTCATCCAAATTTTGTTCATCCGCATCATTCTTCTCTTTCCTGCAATTGTGAGGTCAGTATTCAAAAATTTTGTTGCCCAAAAAGCTTTGTGTTCTAGCTCAAATGGTAGATGACATCTTTTCCCGTATACAAGATTGTATGGGGATGTTCCTAGAGGTGTTTTGAATGCTGTTCTATAGGCCCATAAAGCATCATCTACCTTAACTGCCCAATCTTTTCTATTTGATTCAACCGTTTTTTCTAGGATGCGCTTACTCTCTCGGTTTGTTACCTCAACTTGTCCGCTAGTTTGAGGATGATATGGGGTGGCTGTTCTATGACATACTCCATATTTCTTTAGAACTTTTCCAAATTGCGTATTACAGAAATGGGTGCCCCTATCACTAATGATGGCTCTAGGTGTCCCAAATCGGGAAAATAGTTTCTTGAGAAATTTAACTACTACCCTGGCATCATTGGTAGGTAAGGCTTCTACTTCTACCCATTTTGACATGTAATCAACTGCTACTAGGATGTATTTATTTCCAAATGAACTAAGGAAAGGTCCCATAAAATCAACACCCCATATATCAAATATTTCACATGACAACATATATGTTTGAGGCATTTCATCATGTTTAGAAATATTACCTGTTCTTTGGCATTTATCACACGTAGTAACGCACTGCTGGCATCTTTAAATAGAGTAGGCCAAGAATAACCTTGATTCGAGTATTTTGAGTCTTTGTCTTAATACCACCGTAATGTCCCTTGATGATCCTAAATGACAATGTTCCGAGATTTTGCTTGCTTCTCTTTGTAATGCATCTTGAATTACCCGATCCGCACATATGCGAAAAGAAAGGATTTTCCCAAAATAATTTTTCACATCGTGAAGAATCGCTTTTTTGGTGATGTGTTAATTTTCTTGGCAAG
This sequence comes from Gossypium rotundifolium, assembly GCA_025506655.1. Taxonomy (NCBI): domain Eukaryota; kingdom Viridiplantae; phylum Streptophyta; class Magnoliopsida; order Malvales; family Malvaceae; genus Gossypium; species Gossypium rotundifolium. The sequence continues at coordinate 38,839,664 of CP106733.1, forward strand.
ACGTTAACTGCTAAATAATTCGCAATATTTGCAAACCATGGTACTTCAGAATGCGTTAAAGAAAAGAGTTGTTCTTCAGGAAACGAACCATTTATTTCTTGTTCATCAAGCTTTTTGGTGTGTGGATTTTCGAGTCTTGAGAGGTGATTTACCGCCAGATTCTTAGCTCCCTTCTTATCCTGTATCTCCAGATCAAATTCCTGTAATAGTAAAATCCATTGTATGAGTCTAGGCTTTGCATCAGGTTTGGTTAAAAGATAACGAAGAGCTGAATGGTTAGTGTAAATGAAAACTTTTGATAATATTAGATATTTTCTAAATTTGTCAAAAGCAAAAACTACAGCTAGCAGTTCTTTCTCGGTCGTGGTGTAATTCTCTTGCGCGGGTGTTAATGTTCTGCTAGCGTAGTAAATTGGCTGAAAATGCTTGTCTCTTTGTTGTCCCAAAACTACTCCTACTGCAAAGTCACTTGCATCACACATTAGTTCAAAGGGTAAATTCCAATCAGGTGCGATTATAATTGGTGCATTTATTAATTTATCTTTAAGGACATTAAATGCATCTAAACATTCCTGATTGAAATTAAAAGGGACATCTTTTTCTAGTAATTTTGTCAAAGGCTTAGCTATTTTAGAAAAGTCTTTAATGAATATTCTATAAAAACCTGCATGTCCTAAGAAGCTTTTAATAGCCTTCACTGAACTAGGAGGAGGTAATTTTTCTATGGTTTCAACTTTCGCTTTATCTACCTCAATCCTTTTCTAGAAATCTTATGTCCTAAAACAGTCCCTTCTCTAACCATAAAGTGGCATTTTTCCCAATTTAGAACAAGGAAAAGTTGGAAAGAATTACCGAATACCGAGAAATCATCTATAAATACCTCCATGATGTCCTCTACGAGTTCGTCAAATATTGCCAACATACAAAGCGGAAAAGTGGCAAGAGCATTATATAATCCAAAGGGCATTCTTCGATAAGCAAACATACCGTATGGGCATGTAAATGTTGTCTTTTCTTGGTCTTCAGGAGCTATGGGAATTTGGAAATAACCGGAGAGTCCATCTAAGAAGCAGTAGTACATATGCTCGGATAGTCTTTCTAACATTTGATCAATGAAGGGTAGAGGAAAGTGATCTTTTCTAGTGGCATCATTCAGCTTTCTATAGTCTATACAGACTCTCCAACCTGTAACTGTTCTTGTGGGAATTAACTCATTCTTTTCATTGGGCGCTGCCATCATTCCTCCTTTCTTTGGAACTACCTGCACATGACTTACCCAAATGCTGTTAGAAATAGGATAAATTATTCCTGCATCTAGAAGTTTAATTACCTCGGCTTTGACCACTTCTTTCATGTTGGGGTTTAATCATCTCTGAGGTTGCACACACAGTTTATATTCTTCTTCCATTAAAATTTTGTGAGTGCAGAACGTGAGGCTTATTCCCTTGATGTCAAAAATTTTCCAAGCTATGGCTTTCTTGTGTTCTCTTAGTACCTTTATCAGCTTCTCCTTTTCCTTGGGGTCTAGTTCTGAAGAGATGATCACTGGTAATGTAGAATTGTCCCCGAGGAATGCATATTCTAAATGTTTTGGTAACTGTTTTAATTCCAATTTGGGCGGCTCTTCAATGGAGGGTTTTTGTTTTAATACGTCATCTTCTTCAATGTTCTCTTCTTTCATTTGTCTAAATGATGATGTATTCAAACTAATCTCATTACCTTCGTCCTCTTCCCTCTCTCCTTGAGGTGGACACAATTCCATCGTGTCATCCTGCAGGATTTCCTGTAATGAATTTTTAATAATATGATCAGTAGTGTCAACAAAATAACAGGAATCATCTTGCTCTTTAGAATATCGCATGGCATCATAAATTTGGAAAATAATTTCTTCATCACATATCCTTAATGCTAGTTTGCCATCCCCTACATCAATAATAGCTCTAGCAGTGGCTAAAAAAGGACGCCCTAATATTAAAGGAACATTAATGTCCTCATCCATGTCTAACACAACGAAATCAACGGGAAAAATAAATTTATCAATTTTTACCAAGATGTCTTCAATAACCCCTCTAGGATATTTAATAGATCTATCCGCTAATTGAATGCTCATCTTAGTGGGTTTTGGTTCCCCAAGATCTAGCCGTTTAAACAATCGATAAGGCATTAAGTTGATACTAGCGCCTAGATCTGCTAAGGCTTTCGTGATGTTTAAACTACCAATTAAGCAGGGAATAGTGAAAGTCCCTAGATCTTTTAACTTCCGTGGTAGTCTATTTTGGAGAAAGGCTGAACATTCTTCATTAAGCTCCACCTTTGATACTTCCTCAAGCTTCCTTTTGTTTGTGAGAAGTTCCTTTAAGAATTTTGCATATTTGGGCATCTGGGAAATAGCTTCAACGAAAGGTAAGTTAATATGTATTTGTTTAAAGAGTTTAAGAAACTCACCACATTGAGCATCCAATTTTTCTTTCTTCAATTTTTCTGGATATGGAATTTGTGTTCTATTCTCTCTATTCAATGTATTGTCGTTATCAACTTCCACCTTTTTTTTCTTGATGACATCATGTGGTGTCTTTCTTTGTGGTCCAACTAGTTCTTTGCCACTCCTTAGTGTGACTGCCCTTACTTGCTCTGTGTCTTTGGAAGAAATTTACGTCTTTAATTCACATACTATTTCAGTAAGTATTCCCACTAACGTAATGTGCTCTCCCACCTGAGTCTTGATTTCCTTGAGTAAGATTTGTTGTTCATCAAGTGTTGCTTCCGTCATTTGGAGATGAGAATCTATAGCTGCCATGAACTTTTTCAGCATCTCTTCAAAACTCGGCTTCTTTTCCTGTGGATAGGGCTGATTTTGGTAATTTGGAGTGGGTTGCTACCTTTGATTTCCTTGTCCTCCCCACAAAAAATTTGGGTGGTTCTTTCAACCTAGATTGTAAGTGTTACTATAAGGATTATTATTAGATCTGAAATTGTTACCTATATAGTTTGTCTGCTCGTTTTCTGCTCCTGGTTGGTAAGGTGGGTACTCAGAATTCGCCATATTCCCGCTCGCTTCGCATTGCATGACTGGATGTACCTGTGAAGAACATAAATTATCAAGCTTTTTATTCATTAACTCCATTTGTGTTGACAACATTGTCACTGCGTCTATGTTAAAAACTCCAGCTGATTTTGTCAGTTTAGCCCTTGTAATTTGCCATTGATAGGTGTTCAACGACATCTCCTCAATAAAATCGTAAGCCACTTCAGGAGTTTTATTATTCAAAGTTCCACCGGCTGATGAATCAATCATTTTCCTAGTTAGAGTATTCACACCATTGTAGAAAGTTTGGACTTGAAGCCACAAAGGTAATCTGTGGTGTAGGCATCTACTTAGGAGATCCTTATATCTTTCCCATGCATCATATAATGTTTCTGCGTCATTCTGCACAAAAAAAGATATATCATTCCTAAATTTAGCTGTTTTGGCTGGTGGAAAATATTTTAAAAAAATTTTTCGGTCATTTGATCCCATGTGGTGATTGACCCTCGTGGTAACAAGTTCAACCACTACTTTGCTTTGTTCCTTAATGAAAAAGGAAATAACCGAAGACGTATGGCATCATCAGAAATGCCATTTATTTTGAAGGTATCACAGAATTCTAAAATATTAGATATATGAGTGTTTGGATCCTCATCCTGCAAACCTTCAAATTGAATAAATTTTTGAATTATTTGTATTGTGTTAGGCTGTAGTTCAAAATTATTAGCAGCTATAGCGGGCCTAACAATACTAGATTCTGCTCCTATCAAATTAGGTTTATCATAATCATACATAGTACGCGGAGCATTCTGTTCTTGCACATTTGGTGGATTGTTCTCGTCCATCCCTTCAGTAAGATTGGATCTTTTCTGTTCTTCTCTTTGATAGTCTAGGGCTCATCTTATTTCTCTCGATTTATCATGAAGCGGTAACCTCAATGTCACTTTCAGATTCTAATGGTCCTTTCGGTTTCTTTTAGTCATAAACTAGAGGTACCGATATTAAAAGAAAGAAAGAAATTTAGAAAAAAAAAACAAAACATATGTATAAAAGAGAAATTTAAAAATAAAAATAATGGCTAAAGTAATAGAAATAGAGCTTTCTTAATATTTTAGATGTCCCGACAAGAATGCCAAAAACTTGGTCGTGTCAAAACAATGAAGTTTTAATATTTATAAAAGAGTGATCAAACCTGTAAACTGACTGCGACAAAAATAGAGGCAAGTGCACCTATCGAACAGTAGTATAGCTCAGGCAAGAATATCTTATCGAACCCAAGGGAACCTAAAAGTGCTACTACTCACTTTCTTTCTATTATTTAGCCTAAAATATAGAGTGATTGGATTATTAAACTAACGAAATACTTAAACTAAATGCAAAGAAAAAAGAATGAATTGGAGAAAGACTTTAAGAAAACTCAGTTGATAAAGATGATACCCTCAAGAAGAATCCACCTATGACTTCACTTATTATTTATTCCCCAAACCATATGATTTCTTTACTTAGCTTGATCTGTGAGACTCCCTAACCTATATTAAACCCTCTCTCGAGGTGAATAATGTCTAACCTTAGGTTAATTAGTGGAACTCTCATTCTCTTATAATAACCCCCTAAGAAAGCAGTAAATCGATCAATGGATTCCCATATTAGGTTTCACTCTAATCTGGCAAAATCTTGTAACCCTATCTCTAGGTGCCCGATCAACTCCACTCAATTACGCTAGATCTACTCTTAGGCTGGGTCTATTCCTCCTCCACCTAAGCACATCAGATTAAATTAAGCAACAAAATTAATAACAAACCAAGTACTTATCTTATAAATTTAGAAATCAAATAACAAAATCCATCATAGGTTTCATCCCCTTCAGGTATCTGAGGGGTTTAGTGCATAACTAAATATGAAAAAATCTCAACAGTAAAGAATAAACAAAATATAAGAACTCCCTAAAACCCCCTGAAGGAATTGAAGGAGAGATCCTCCGTCTTGAATGGAGTTCCGACTTCTTGAGATGGATCAAGTGGCTACTTCAAGTGACTCCCTAAAAGATGAATGCTTCGGCCTAAAAGCCTCTGCCAAAAAGCTCCCTTTTAATGTCTGCCTTGGGTTGTTTATATAGGCTTTGGGATGTTATACTGGGCTCCTAAGTATCTCCTTCAAGTAGAATTACTATTAGGGTGTTTGAGTAGACTTAGGAGTATGTTTCTTTGGCTTCAAGCATCCAATTCTGAGTGAAATTGCTCATTCCCACGGCAGGGGCACGCCCATGGCACACGTCCATGTAATTACAGGGTTCAGTCGTGCCTTGATTCTATTGATTTGGGCACGCCATGTAGATCACCAGGCACGCCTATGTGTGGTAATGAGATTATGCACGGCCGTGTAACTCGTGACTTGGGCCGTGTTCTAGGTAATTGTCGAGACACGGTCGTGCAGGTTTTGGGCCAAGCCGTGTTAATTTCTTGCTAAGGCCCAATTACTCCATTTTAAGCCCATTTTGTGTTCTTTTTATCCTCGGGTGCTTTCCTGAGTATAAACATTAAAAGAAAGGATTAAAAGCACCTTTTTACATAATTCAAGGGCTAAATCATCCAAAAGCATACCAAATATGGGGTTAAAATATGTTACTTTTACGGTTTATCAACGCGCACATTTCATTTGTCATGTGGGGAGTGCACCATCACCTTGGCAGATATCGCACTGTAACTCGGGCTTATAGCTGACGGTAATGCGATCACGGGTTTAAGTGAAGTGTTCAAACCTGCGACACTCTACTATCACTTCCTTCAATGCTCGCTCGGTGATGGTGAAACTAGATTTATGAGTTTGAAATTTTCCTGGTTGAAGGAAAATTTCGAAATCTTATTGAGTAGTGTCATTGAGTGGGAGAAGATGTGCACTGTTTGGGCATATATACCGCAAATGATAGGGGGTACTTATGCCGGATGCAAATAATAATAAAGTCCACTTGATGTACTTGACCCTATTATTTGATTTGAAAGTTGCCCGTTCGTACAGTTAGGGCTCAACAATATTAGCAACATTGTATCGTGAGCTTTGACGGGTAACAAGATACGGAATGCAAGATATAGGCGAGTGTCTGATACTGTTACATTTTTGGCGCTATACAGGATGCCATTTCTGGCATCAGTGGGTCACCAAACACGTGTTCCCACTTATAAATAGGTAAAAAAAATATTAAAACTTGGATCAATAATTTTTTTTTTTATGAAAATATGTTCTAACAAGTTCGCTTTATTTTTAGATGGTATACTTGTCTGGGTATCGGGTAGTCGAAAACCCTTGTTGTCTACTGAAAAATGATTGAGGCACACGTCGGGAATGGGGAAATTTTTTTCCTAAAATAAAATTATATTAATGTCATGTAATTACTTTATTTATTTATGTTATTTTACTTATATCACTATAACCATATTATTAATGGTGCAGTTTGTGTCGATACCATATATGGAGCCAAACAGTGTGATTGTCATTCCTTCGTCGATTCACGTCCACTTACTCGTGCGGTGTATTAATGGATCCATGTTGAATATTTCAATAGTTGAGTCGTAAAATGGAGATCGCATTCTGCGACAATTCGGGTGCAAACAAGATGTTCTGGACGTTCCATAGAATTTTGAAAATATCCACGAAATTAACAAGACACTACAGGAAAACAAACTTTTGCGGCGTTTTTTTTTTTTTTTGCTTTTAAGCGTAAAAAACATCGCTATAGAAAACGCCGCTAAAATTTGCGGCGTTTATTTTAAAAAAAATGTCGCTAAAGATCATGACTTTTAGCGACGCTTTTATAAAAAAGGCCGCTAAAAGTCCTGGTCTTTAGCGACGCTTTTATAAAAATGCCGCTAAAAATCATTATCTTTAGCGGTGCTTTTCGTAAAAAAATGCCGCTAAAAACATGACTTTTAGCGACACTTCCTTAAAAAAGCAGTTAAAAGTCATATCTTTAGCAACGCTTTTACAAAAACGCCGCTAAAGGTCATAAAAAATAAAAATAAAATTAAAAAAATTATAAAAAGAGCAGATATCAAAGAGAAGCATGCAATAAAAACAGCACTATTATCACAGCACACAAAGAAGCATTAATAGGATAACAGTTTATATACAAAGAAACATGTGCCAAAATGCACCAGAAGCAAGATACTATAAAGTACAAGAAGCTAGCTCTATGATTCCTTCAATTAAATGTCAGTCGTTCTTCAAACAAATCAGCAGACGCTTCTCGTTATGACCTCCAAAGAGGTAGCACCTTCCCGATACTCCATACCATATTTTGGATCACCAAAGTGCATATAGTTTAGAGAATACAGATGGTGGTCCTCAACATGCTGCTCAAACCATAATAAAGTTAAAATGAGAAAATAAATGAGTCACCAACAAATTATCAAAAAGGATTCGGACCTAAAACACAAAAGAATAGAAAGTATAATTCACGTTGAATATTTCATTAAAAATCACGCTTAGAGAGAATGTTTACGATAAATGGTTGCATTTGCAAAATGTGTAAATTTATAAAATTCTTTACGCTTAAGCAACCATAGAGGATCATGCAACAATAGGGGACCATATTTCCGCACAAATTCAAAACTACAAGTTTATGAGAAGCATGTTGTACATTTCTAAAATGAATAACAAAAACAAGAATGGACAATGTTGTGTTCCAAGATCATTTATATCCTAATTTATTTTAATCATGTGAACTAAGAGGAATGCTATTCTAGCGCTTTTATGCCTTACCCACCAAAATGATGAGAAGCACATCCCCACATAGAGCCATGGCACTAGAACTCCGGATATATCGCATCCTTCAAAAGATAACACCGAACCTTGTAGGCATGGGAAATTATTTAGGTTCCAACTCGACGTTGCATATTTATCTGCATCATTTCCAATTAACACGAAGACACCTTAGGAAAGCCAACGCCAAATGTTCCTATTTCCAAGTCACTCCATAATATACCGCAATACAAAAGCAAACTCCAAAAAAAGTAAGCAGGGATTTCCATCATATATACAACTTACATTATCTCGAGGCTTGTCATGGAACTAAAATCAGGAAGAAAACGAGATAACCCAAAGCTACCGAGATACCTGAAAATAATCTTCTTTGGTCATACAAAGAGTCGAGCCAAGTCCACCATGAGAAGCTTTGTCAAAAACTTGAAAATAAATGTAGGGAGACAAAATATGAGTAAAGTAGAAAAAGGAGATGCAGAGAAGCGGTCAAAATGCAAATGTTACTACAGTGGACCATGAGATCAATGTTACCACCTGCATAGTAATCTATATATCATCTTCAATGTATAGAATATTTATAAGATATACCATAACAAGGTTTTAAGAAGTTTTTAAGAAAGAGGAAAACTAGTAAAATACATCTTGATGGGTTTACCTCCAAGATTGCATGAAATTCTTCTTTAGCTATCACCAGCCTATCTGTGTCACTTGAATCAACAACATAGATTATAGCTTTAGTATTTGGAAAGTAGCATCTCCAATATGGCCTGTGGAGCAAAATGAAATAAGAAACTAGGATGGTCTATACTAGAAGCACCGTTTTATTAAATATGGGAACAAAATATGAACCATAAACTAAAATTGAATAGGATTATTAATCTTTTTGTCTGTCATTAACACACGAAAGCATAGGTGTAAACTTTTATTTTATTTCAACACTTTTAGACATTGAGATAACCTGGAATAACATTAATAAATTAAATCCCAAGTCCAAATTATAAAAGTGGTACAAACAGTGGCATCCCATGAATACAAAATTGAAATGCTATGACAGACTCAAAGTTAGTTTGTTCTAAAGGTAAAAAGAAAACGGAAATTCACTTATTAGCCATAGGATTGTTAATAACAATAGTTATAAAATCTAGGCTCATATTCCTGGTCTCCCTAAAACACAGAGTGAATAAGATATCCTAATTTGTGGCTTCTTAAAGAAATGCATTTTTAGCAATAATGCAAAAAAAAAAAAACATTCCTAGTTATATCCAATCACAAAATACATTCTTTTTTTTTTTTTTGAAAATCCATAAAATACCCTTGAAAGTCTATGAACTAACTTTGAAAAAACTTACAACCAATGCATTAAAATGATCCTTTATTATGCAGACACCTTAACTATAAGATGTTTGGCATGAACTGAATAAAGACATACACCTCATTTACAACTTAAAAGAACTCACAGGATGTCATATAAGTTTGAGAGCAAAAACTATTAGCTTAATTAAATTTCAAAGCGGTTAGATGCAGACTCATAAAGACAAACTTCACATAGAGCTTCCAGAAACCAAACATCTTATTTCGAAGTTGCCACTGGCTAAGGAATATAAAAACAATGCATGTTTGTGAAAGTTACTTGATACTTGTCATCCCACCGCATCAAGAAATAATAAAGATGTTATCAAGACAAGAAATTGGCATCACTTGTGTTAAAATATTAAAGCTCCAAATGATAAAAGAAAGAAAATTGCGAACAAGGTATTCAATGAATACATTTCAGTCTAATACTAAAGCATTAAAATTCCACAACTTAATACTATTAGTTTTGACGAAGTTCGGTGGCTTTGAATAATAGCAAACTTGGAATCAAAAAGAAGAACCTTAAGTTTGCGAAATAGCTTTTGGATTGGTAGCTAGAGACGAATATCCCACATACTATCATATTTCATCCAAGATTGGAAAAGTAAAGCTTTGATGATAAAGAGTGATCGATTCAGAATTTGCTTAAAGTCGCTACTATGATGGTTTTATGGAAGAAACACCAAGAATGGATATATAACGATATTGACAAGAGGCAAAAGAATCATGTAAGTTGCAGATTAAAGCTACTTTATGCGGTTGTGATTTACAATAATAGGCATTATCTCAAGCCTTTGATATAAGAAATTATGAACTTTGCCATCTCTTTACCTTCAAACAATCAAATCGATAAGAAAATATTATCAAACTTTCAGGACATTACTATAAAAAATCTACTATACATGTTAAAGATCCAGATCAAGAAGTAGTGATCGGCATACCTAAATCCCACACTTGAAATTTGATGTTATTGTCTTGCCTTTGCTTCGACATTAAATCCAATTGATGCACCATCAAGAACAAAGTAAATCAAATAACAATTCTTAAATAGAAAGAGAAACCTATTGATCTTCTTAATTGCAAATATTAACTTACTTCTCCCTTATACATCGAAATGTTAAATAATTCCCTTTAAAACAAACAAAACTGAAAAAAAATGAAAAAAAGGAAGACTAACTTGGAATTGTCGAGACAACTTCACCCATTTGGAGTTGATCTGCAACCAAAACCATGAAATTATTAAAAAAAGAATAAAACCAAATATAAAAGTCACTTAAAACATAATAAGGAAGTGATATAATACAGAGAATGGTGGTTTTGCCAGCATTGTCAAGGCCGAGAACAAGGATCTGAGTCTCCCTATTTCCAAACAGATTAGAGAACATTTTTTGTAAACAGTATACTCATATAGTTCAATATAGAAAAATAGGTCTCTCAGTGCATGAAATTTGGATCCGATCAAGAAAGCACACCCTTCTTTTTCCTCCCTGTACAAAAGGAGAGGGCACCTTGCAAGAAGGGTTGAGATCCCGAGTGTGGTGAAATTGAAAACTCGAGAAATAGACAGGTGAATAATTGCAAAGATCAGAATTATTCTCTTTCTTTTGGCGCTTTTCTAATTTATTTCTTGGGAATCGATCGAAATGGAGACAACAAGTAGCGAAGCAACAAAGAAAATGGAAAAAATGGGGTATTATACTATGCGGTGATGGAGACCTAAAATAAAATGAAAATATTAACAAGAAAAGAGCCAAAGAGAATTCATCTGCTCCATCACCGGTAAAACATTTACATAAGTGAATGATGCAAAAAAGTATATTAATAGCAAAGAAGAACAATAATTAGAAGTACTAGTTAATGAATGCCAAATTCAGTACCCATTTCATACCAGGAAGGGAAGATTATCATTAATTCATAATAGAAAGATTCTTATAATATCAAGAACATTGAGGTACAACTACTTATTTGGAGAAACACAAATATTGGTTAAGCAGATGCTTTAAATCAAATTGCATCTGGGAATTGGGACCAATTCAGAGCAGTAATATAAATAACATCTAGCATGATTCTCTACTTACATACTCCAGACCTCCTAAAGCTGGGAAATGCCAAAACACCATTGCCAAGTCTGATAGAAAATAACCAATAGAGAACCGTACAAGACATGTTATCACCATCCAGAAAAACTACCAAATAAACTCTACATGCATCACAACTCTCACTGGGTTCCTGAAACTAAAATCAAGCCAACACAGATGCAGTAAACAATTTACATAAGGATGCTTTTTTAGGCAATTAGTATTCGCTAAGCAAAGATTTAAAGGAAATAAAAATAACACAAAAGCTATAATATTAAGCAGAGGGAAACAAACAATCCAAAAATAAAGAACAACGATAGTAGACGATAAACAAACAAAATGAAGAACAAGACCGATATCTATAGATCTGAAAGATGAAGCAAACAAGATTTCTAAATCGAAAACCAAAACCCTAAGAAAACCCAATGAAATACAAGTAAAAAAGCATGGAGTGAAACTAAAAAGAGATTAATACCGAAATGAGTCTCCGTTGAAGCGGTGTAACACCCTGGTTTTAGGGGCTATCAAAAGGTTATGTGTAATTCGAGTGTTAGTAGGTTTTGGGAGTGCTTGGATGAGTTTTAGGGTTTTAGAAATGTTTGGATGAAAGGGGAAGGCTTTAGAAAATTTTAGATTTTAGGTGTAAAAAGGGGAAATAGGGCAAGTAGGCTTTAAAATAAATTGGTGGAATTTAGGACACAAGAAAGGAGTTGGCAAAGTGGTTATGCTGTTGCTTGGGGGCTTTGGAAGGTGGCGCCTAAGGAGCAGGGTTCGAGTTCTTTGGGCAACAACTTTGTTTTATTTTTAAGGTCAAGGGATTTGGACTAAGTAGGCCTTAAAATAAATGTCCAAGTTGATGGACATGAATCTCCAATTAGCGAGTGGGCTCTTAGGCGCTACTTAGGCTACTGGAGGGAAGGAGGTCGCGGTTTGAGCGCTGGAGCAACATTTTGGGCGTGATTTTATTTTATGCGGTTATGGGGCTGGGCTAGGAAGGGTTAAGATTAAATGATGGGGGCTTTATGGCATAAAAAGCAATGTGGCCGAGTGGCCTGGGGCGCTGCTTGGGCTGCTGGTTTCCCCAGGTCCTGCGTTCGAATCAGGAAAGCTGCAGGTGGGGTTTTCTTTTGCTGCTGGCATAGAGAGGTGGCGTGAAGGTGGAGGGCACCAGGGAGCTGCTGTTGTTTTATTTTTATTCGGTTGGTAAGTAAGTGTTAATTTATTTTATTTATTTTAGATAATTGTAGGATTATTTTATTTAGTTTAAATTAGTAAATAAGAGTTGTGATTGGTTTATTTGAATTTGATAAGGAGATAGAATATGGGATAAATATGGAAGTGGACTAATTCAAATTAGATTGAATTAGTATGTGGTGGCCAGATTTTGGAGTCTTCAAGGGGGAGGGGGCTGCCGAATTTTATAAATAGGGAGAAGCTGCCGAAAATTGGTTTTTTCTTTTTACCTTGTGTGTGCCGAAATTCCTTTTAATTAAGCATTCATCTCTTTATTTTCTTTCCTTAAGTTACTTTGCCGAGTTTGCACCTTATTTTCTCTTTGACAAAGTCAATTCTCCTAAGCCTTCTCCATTCTTCTATTTCTTCTTTCTTCAAACTCCAAAGTTGTTCTTTGTGTTAGCCAGAATGTGCCATCACCATTTGATTGAGCCATAGTCGAATATTTATTTGGAATCCTTGTCACCCCTTTTTCTTCTTTTGTTCTCTTCAAAGCCAAAAGTTGGAGATATCACTCTATTTCTTGGTTGTGGCGAACCTAGGAGGGTGATTCGGAAGTTGTTCATACGTGATAAGCAACGTGTGCGTTGGTGCATTAAGGGAAATCTCTGGATTCGATTCCTCAAGGTAAGCCTATGTAGTTTCGCCAAGGCCAATTTCATGGACTAATGTGCTTAAGCCGATTTCAATGAGGTTTCATTTAGGGATTTCGACAAGGGTAGCGAAGCTTAGGGATTCGATTCGTTGGTAAGAATGTTAGTAAGTGACTTAGATTCAATAATGGTAAATTATGATGTGTTGATTAATGGTGTGATTCTGATTTAAGTGCCAATAGATGCAAGTGCCAGTCAAGAGGGGAAAGGGAAAACTCCCATCCCGAAGTTCAAGAAGAGATCGGTTTCTGCTGTACGAGATTGGCCACCGGGGTGTGGGCGTGCAACAGAAAACGATAGGCAGATAACGGTAGTCTCGCTAAGCGATAGCGTCGGGATCGAGGTTTAGAGCTTGAGTTATAAGGTGTGTGATTAACCCATCGATTTCCGGGTATATGATATGTATGCGATAGGTGTATGTGTTAAATATGTGTTAATAAGTGCAGTGACTATGTGAACCGGATACCCTTAAAGGGTATGTCGATAAACAGGTTAGTATCAAATCTGTTGAGATGTGGTTATTAATACGTGTATGTGAGTATGTCTATGAATATGAATGTATGCACGAATATCATGTACATGCTTTTTTTCATTATGTCATTATATTATGTTACATGTGCATGGGTGGGTTTTTGAAAGAAGGTGCGGTGTACTTGAGTCGTGGTTGATGTCGACTTTGTGCTACATCGTGGATTGGCGCCGATCGAGGTCGCGTTGTGGATCTTTGCGATTTAGTTCGTGGTTACCTTGATTGATATCGGCTTTATGCCATATCGTGGCTTGATGGATTGCTGTGTGCTCCATCGTGGATTGATGTTAGCTACACTCACATCGTGGATGGCATTGGTTGCCTTTTGGAGGAAAAGGAGAGGTGACTCGATAGTCCCCGGTGTGTGGTAGGTGGGATAAGGGGTGTGTGGCGGATGGACCTTAGGATTGGGTTGGGTTTCATATTGCATGGTTTTGTTATAAATTGATATGGAAATGGGCCAAGCCCAATATGGAATATGAATAGGTATGTTTTAAGAACATACGTGGAAATGGGCCAAGCCCGATGTCAGTGAATTAATGAGAAAAGGGCCTGGCCGGTGCTTGAATATGATTTGATTGTGGGCCAAGCCCAGTTATGGTAATGTTTAAATGATTATATTTACATGTTGCATTTGATAATTGGGATGTTATGTGGCTAGCATGTGGGTGGATTTCGATGGTTTTAATTACACATTGAGTCCGTGTGACTCACCCAATTATTTTCCTAACATTTCGGTGACTCTTGAGATTGGACCGGATCGGAGAGGACACATGGTGGCCCATGCGAAGGAAGAGTTTAAATATTTTAAAGCTTATTTATATTAAGTTTTGGTTTAAATATTGGTTGTAATAAAAGGCCTCTTAATTTATTGTTGGGATCATTTTATTATCTTTTTAATTAGGGTTTATATTATACTTAGATATATTTCCTTCAAATGATTTATAATATAATAAATTATAATAAAGTTTTAATTCACATATTTTATATCGGGCTTATAGTATTAAATAATTTTTAATGGAATTACTTCCCGAAAATAAACAAAAATTTTCAAGTTTTATGCTAAAGACAAAGATTTTCAACCGTCATTCCGCAGTGACATAACCAGATCCGGTCAAGGCTCGTGGGCCGGGTTTGGGGATGTTACAGATTGGTATCAGAGCCCGGTTCAAAACTCGGCTTTGAGGGTTTTGGGCCCAAAAACATTTTCAAATGGGCTTTTCAAAATATGGGCTTTTAAGAAATTTTTCAGATTTTCGGCATGGCACTGTATTCGGCCGAGTCCACTGTAAGTACTTGGACTTGTGAAGTAATTTGTTATATGAACTGTTATGGGCTTTGTTGGGCTTGTAGATTAGTGAATTAGGATCAGTTGAACCCTAAAGCTAGTCTACTCAAACATGTGCATAAGACTTAAGGTTACTAAACAAACCTGTGAAGTAAGTCGCCGTGTTAAGGTGTGGCAACCTGTGTGCGCATGTCTAGGAGTGGTATTCAGTGGGAGCTTGGTATTTAAGCAGTCCGCGTGACTCACCTCCTCTCCACTTGAATCCTACATGGTGCGTAGCTACGGTTCACCTTAACCAAGAGGACTTGTTCATAGGCTAAACCAATTCTTAAAACCCGAAAGGGATTAGCCTTCTTTGTTTTAAAATTCTTGGTTTTACAATTTTAAATTTACCATTTTTGGTTTGTAAACCCCGAATCTGGTTTTGAAAAAAAAAAGTTTTTTTGATTTACTGTAATTACCAAAATGCCCTAGTGGCAAGATTACAAAAATGCCTGTATTATAAAATTACCACACTACACTCAACTTTTGTTAAAATGATTTACACTTTGCAAAATATTAAAATCTCTAGTGTTCAAAATATCAATATTCAGCGATTTGGGAAAATTTACAAAAATACCTCATGTTGAAAATTACTAAAATGCCACGACTTTCAAAATTTCGAGTTAATCCCAATTTTAATAAAATTCTCTCACTTTGCAAAAGTACCCAATTTTGTATTTCAAAATAACACCCGACTCTTGAAATTTACAAAATTACCTGGTTGACAAAATTACCAAAATACCCCGGTTTCCAAAAATTCTTTGATTCTAATTTGACAAATTTTTTTTAGAAATACCCTCTAGTTGTGGAAATTTCAAAATGTCCTGGTTTATTAAAGTTTTAAAATTTTTTACGGTTTATTACGAAAATGTCCTGTAGGAAAATGATGAAATACCGCAGGGTAGAAACAGTAAAATGTCCGAATAGTGAATGTGGGTGGTAGATACCATCAATGTGCCTCTCACGAGGAATGAATGTGTTTGATGATGAATGAATGTGTCCCTAGCGAGGAACGAAGGTGATTCTACGAATTAGGGTAGTAAATTTGAATGAACCCTTGTGTGAACGAAAGAACTACTTTTAAAATCTTCCATTCATAAAATATGCTCATGCGGTTAAATAGTGGAACAATTACTAATGCATAAAACTTCTTAATCGATAAATCAAGACGATAGAGATGAGCTCTAGGGGCCGCAGATAGAAGTAGAATGGCAAGATCGGGCAAATAGGGTCAGCCATGGGTCGAAAATGAAGTGCCGCCAAAGATGGGCGTAGAGGGCAAGATCAGACAGAGAAGATGACGCATGTCGTGGGCCATATTGCGAGTGCTAGAGCGAGTAGCGGAGTTAGTAGAGAAATGGAACTCGAAGTCGGTATCGGAAAGGCTTAGATCGAGCAGAGTGAGATCTTTAGAGGAGTGTCGGGAGTAGCTCCTAACGTAGCGGAGTATTGGCTAGAAGCGATCGAAAGAATCATGGACGATTTGGATTGCACCAATGAAGAAAAGTGAAGAAGCCAGCCGTTGTTGTTTCGCCAGCGAAAGCCTATCGTTAGTGGCTCACCGTTAAACAAGGTGTACCGCGGATCGACCGGATTGGGATTTCTTTAAGGCCAAGTTTGAAGGGAAGTATGTAGGAGCCATTATTTGGACTCGCAAAGGAAAGCATTTCTAAATCTAGTGCAAGGGAATAAGTCGGTAGCGGAGTATGAAGCTGAGTTTGTGCGACTAAGTCAGTACGCCAAAAGAATCGTGGCTACTGATTACGAAAGAAGTGTTCGATTTGAAGATGGGCTACGAGATGAGTTGCGGGAGTTGATCGCTCCGCACAGAGAAAGAGACTTTGCCACTTTAGTGGAGAAAGCTCGGATCGCTGAAGAGGTTAAGAAGACTATCAGAGAGAACCGAGAGAAGAATAGGAACGAGAATAAGAGAAAGGTTGGACCGTCAGCATCGTTTGGTGATGCTCAGAAAAGATCGAAAGTTGAAAATACGGTACGTCCACCTGTGCCAGTTGCTGAGAATCGGAATCGTCCTTGTGCTCGGTGTGGAAGACCTCACACAGGAGAGTGTTAGGGAAATAGTAAAGAATGCTTTCGGTGTGGATCTAAGGCACATCTGGTTAAGAATTGTCCTCGAGCGACGAGGGGTCGTGGTTCAAGTCATGGAAGGAATGGTTTTAGTCAGAGTCAACCGAAGATGTGATATCGGGTAAGCTCCTTTGTTTTGGAATATTCTTTAATTGATTTCCTTGTTTGTAAGTTAGCTCTTTCTTGTATGATCTGGATCTTGAGAGAGAACTTAAAGACTGTGTTGGGAAGGTACGATAGTCTTAGTAAGATCAGAGTGCGCAGCATAAGCGTAAGGTGGTAAGATAGGTTGTACGGACGTTCGTTAGTAAAGTAATTTCGAGGACGAAATTATTTTAAGGAGGGTAGAATTGTAACACCGGTTTTAGGGGCTATCAAAGTTGTGTGTAATTCGAGTGTTAGTAGGTTTTTGGGAGTGCTTGGATGAGTTTTAGGGGTTTTAGAAATGTTTGGATGAAAGGGGAAGGCTTTAGAAAATTTTAGATTTTAGGTGTAAAAAGGGGAAATAGGGCAAGTAGGCTTTAAAATAAATTGGTGGAATTTAGGACACAAGAAAGGAGTTGGCAAAGTGGTTATGCGCTGCTTGGGGGCTTTGGAAGGTGGCGCCTAAGGGAGCAAGGGTTCGAGTTGCTGGGGCAGCAACTTTGTTTTATTTTTGCGTCAAGGGACTGGACTAAGTAGGCCTTAAAAATAAATGTCCAAGTTGATGGACATGAAACTCCAATTGGCAGAGTGGCTCTTAGGCGCTACTTAGGCGCCGGAGGGAGGGAGGTCGCGGTTTGGCGCTGGAGCAACATTTTAGGCGTGATTTTATTTTATGCGGTTATGAAATTTGGGCTAGGAAGGGTTAAGATTAAATGATGGGGCTTTATGGCATAAAAGCAATGTGGCCGAGTGGCACAGGGCCGCTGCTTGGCTGGGTTTCCCAGTCCTGCGTTCGAATCGTGAAAGCCGCAGTGGGGTTTTCTTTTCTTCTTTGCATAGAGAGGTGGCGTGAAGGTGGAGGGCACCAGGAGCTCTTGTTGTTTTATTTTTATTCGGTTGGTAAGTAAGTGTTAATTTATTTTATTTATTTTAGATAATTGTAGGATTATTTTATTTAGTTTAAATTAGTAAATAAGAGTTGTGATTGGTTTATTTGAATTTGATAAGGAGATAGAATATGGGATAAATATGGAAGTGGACTAATTCAAATTAGATTGAATTAGTATGTGGTGGCGATTTTGGAGTCTTCAAGGGGAGGGTAAATTTTATAAATAGGGAGAAGTCATTGAAAATTGGTTTTCTCTTTTACCTTGTGTGTGCGAAATTCCTTTTAATTAAGCATTCATCTCTTTATTTTCTTTCCTTAAGTTACTTTGCGAATTTGCACCTTATTTTCTCTTTGACAAAGCCAATTCTCCTAAGCCTTCTCCATTCTTCTATTTCTTCTTTCTTCAAACTCCAAAGTCGTTCTTTGTGTTAGCAGAATGTGCCATCACCATTTGATTGAGCCATAGCCGAATATTTATTTGGAATCCCTTGTCACCCCTTTTTCTTCTTTTGTTCTCTTCAAAGCCAAAAGTTGGAGATATCACTCTATTTCTTGGTTGTGGCCAAACCTAGGAGGGTGATTCGGGAAGTTGTTCATACGTGATAAGCAACGTGTGCAGTGGTGCATTAAGGGAAATCTCTCGGGATTCGATTCCTCAAGGTAAGCCTATGTAGTTTCGGCCAAGGGCCAATTTCATGGACTAATGTGCTTAAGCCGATTTCAATGAGGTTTCATTTAGGGATTTCGACAAGGGTAAGCAGAAGCTTCCGGGATTCGATTCGTTGGTAAGAATGTTAGTAAGTGACTTAGATTCAATAATAGTAAATTATGACGTGTTGATTAATGGTGTGATTCTGATTTAAGTGCCGATGGATGCAAGTGCCAGTCAAGAGGGGAAAGGGAAAACTCCCATCCCGAAGTTCAAGAAGAGATCGGTTTACGCATGCGAGATTGGCCACCGGTGTGGGCGTGCAATGTAAAACGATAAGCGATATCTGATAGTCTCGCTAGCGATAGCGTCGGGATCGAGGTTTAGAGCTTGAGTTATAAGGTGTGTGATTAACCCATCGATTTCGGGTATATGATATGTATGCGATAGGTGTATGTGTTAAATATGTGTTAATAAGTGCAAGGTGACTATGTGAACCGGATACCCTTAAAGGGTATGTCGATAAACAGTTAGTATCAAATCTGTTGAGATATGGTTATTAATCGTGTATGTGAGTATGTCTATGAATATGAATGTATGCACGAATATCATGTACATGCTTTTTTTCATTATGTCATTATATTATGTTACATGTGCATGGGTGGGTTTTGAAAGAAGGTGCGGGTGTACTTGATGCGTGGTTGATGTCGACTTTGTGCTACATCGTGGATTGGCGCTGACTGAGGTCGCGTTGTGGATCTTTGCGATTTAGTTCGCGTGGTTACCTTGATTGATATCGGCTTTATGCCATATCGTGGCTTGATGGATTGCTGTGTGCTCCATCGTGGATTGATGTTAGCTACACTCTACATCGTGGATGGCATTGGTTGCCTTTTTGGAGGAAAAAGGAGAGGGTGACTCGATAGTCCCCGGTGTGTGGTAGGTTTGGATAAGGGGTGTGTAGCGGATGGACCTTAGGATTGGGTTGGGTTTCATATTGCATGGTTTTGTTATAAATTGATATGGAAATGGGCCAAGCCCAATATGGAATATGAATAGGTATGTTTTAAGAACATCGTGGAAATGGGCCAAGCCCGATGTCGTGAATTAATGAGAAAGGGCCTAGCCGGTGCTTGAATATGATTTGATTGTGGGCCAAGCCCAGATTATGGTAATGTTTAAATGATTATATTTACATGTTGCATTTGATAATTGGGATGTTATGTGGCTAGCATGTGGGTGGATTTGATGGTTTTAATTACACCTTTGAGTCCGTGTGACTCACCCAATTATTTTCCTAACATTTCGGTGACTCTTGAGATTGGACCGGATCGGAGAGGACACATGGTGGCCCATGCGAAGGAAGAGTTTAAATATTTTAAAGCTTATTTATATTAAGTTTTGGTTTAAATATTGGTTGTAATAAAAGGGCCTCTTAATTTATTGTTGGGATCATTTTATTATCTTTTAATTAGGGTTTATATTATACTTAGATATATTTCCTTCAAATGATTTATAATATAATAAATTATAATAAAGTTTTAATTCACATATTTTATATCGACTTATAGTATTAAATAATTTTAATGGAATTACTTCCAAAAATAAACAAAAATTTTCAAGTTTTATGCTAAAGACAAAGATTTTCAACCGTCATTCCTTGATGACATAACGGATCCGGTCAAGGCTCGTGGGCGGGTTTGGGGATGTTACAAGCGGCAATTTCAAAAATAACAAAAACCAGAAACGCCAGAGAAAACTTAGGGTTTCTCTTTCAGGAAAACTCTCTTCCTACTCTAGCGTGTGTTTTTATGTCCTGTGGATACCCAAAGCTAAAAAAGAATGACAGGAAAACGTTGAAAAGAGTCTGAAAGTGAGAGAGAATCGACGAAAGTCTCCTCCTTTAACAAACCCAAACCCAAACCCTGTCAAATCTTCTTCTCACTTTGAAACAAATCTTGTATAAATCCTTACAAGAATCATATATATAGAATCTCTCACTTTATACTTCGTTACTTGTTGCAAGAAAATATCAAATTTGGTTCGCTTGTAAAAATTTCCACATGGTTAGTTGGGTTTGTGATTCAAAAGAAAGAAAAAAATGCTGCTGATGAGAAGTAACGATACAAATTTTGGGGACTTAGTAAATTTAGGGTTTGCAAAATAAAAATCGGGTTTATAAGAATAGTGAACTTAGTTTTTAGAAGGGAAAAAACGATACAAATTTTGCGGCGTTTTTTAGCAAAATGCCAGGATAGCTTATTTTTTATGGCGTTTTTACTAAAAACACCACTATAACTCTATTTTTTGTGGGTTTTTTTACAAAAATGCCATTATTACACAATTTTAATTTTTTTTCATTTCTAACCTATATTTTTCTTTGTTTTTCTTTCAAAATTTTTGTATTGAGATTATTTTTTTTGAATTTTGATTTTATTATATTTTGAGTATTGAAATTTTTAACTAAAATATTAAATATTAATTTTTAACGTTTTAAGTTTTAAATTTTTTATTTTTATTATTAAATTTTAAAATTTAATTACCATTATCAACTCTTTTAGGATTTTCTTTTTCTTTTTTTTTACATCAACATTATTCTTTTAAGTATGGTCTACATTAGTTGTTTAGATTTTTATATAAATGACATTTAATTATATGTATACACCTAAATTTTGATATAGATACATCTCGAATTATATATGAATTTTGGTTTAATGTGTAATTCTAGATGTGAAATTCTAATTTTAGTTTAAATGTATAGTTGAAAATTTAATTTTGATTTAATCATACACATTATTTTAAAATATAAATACATCAATATATTTTTATATTGAATAAATGTAAATTTTATGTATGTAATATATAAATAAAAATAATGTTAATTATATCAATAATTGTGTTAATATTTTACAAGATCTGGATCAAATTAAAGTTCATGTATACAATTGCACACTAAACCATTGTTCATGTATGCTTTTGGGATTTAACCCATTTTGATATATATTTTTAAAATAATAATTTACATTTATCTTATTTAGATTTATATTCTAAAAATTCAAGATTAATTCCTAAATAATAAACCCTATACCCTAAATATTATACCCTAAATCACAAACAACAAACCCCAATGTAACAGACTGAAATTGACCCTAATCAGAACAGTGGTTTTGAAACCACGAATCTGAGTCTGAGAATTATTTAAATATTATACTTTGTGTTTATTATGTGTGAATTAAAATGTGTGAAAGTTTCGTAGAAAAATTTTATCGTTTGTGTGCTTAATTTGACAAAAAGGATTTAATCGCGTAAATTGTAAAAGTTGCAAACTATAGTGAAAAGTGCCTATTTGATGATGGCTTTTTAAAGTGGGGTATTAAAAGGCAATTAGCCCATTTTTAAAGTTAGTGGGTGGCTAAAATCACCATTGCCCTTATTATATATGTTAGTTTTATTTTTATTAAAAGGGTTATATTAGTAATTTAGTTATTAACTTATTATATGTTAAAATAAAACAAAAGAAAAATCATTATCATCTTTGGTGTTCTTGGCCGAATGTTGGAGAAGAAAAAGGCGTTTCATTTCTTTTAATTTTCGGCACTTATAAGCTTAAAATCAAGGTTAGTTTGATTTCGATTTTTGTTAATTTTTACGTTTTTTAGATCGTTGCTTTGAACATTAGCTGACCCATGTTAGAATTTTTAAAAACAAGCATGCTTGATGTTCGACCATTATTATGTTCTTGTGTTTTCTTGATGTTTATGATTGTAACACCCCAAACCCGGCCCAAACGCTACCACCGGATCTGGTATGTCACTAAGAAAATTTTGTAAAACATGTCGTATTTTCAGAAAATATTTTTCTTATGTTTAACCCTTTATTCGAGAAAAATTAATAGTTAATAGTTTAAATAAAATATGCTTTTATGAATTAAAGACCCAAATTTAAATACATGCCTTAGTTCAATTAAAATAAAAATTTAAATAACTAAAGATACTAAAAGCCCATAATAAAACAAAATATAAATTAGTGGCCCATGGCCTTATTACAACGAGATTTAAAACCCATTAAAAATATATATAATAATAAACTAGAGTCTTTTTGCTGAATCCAAATGTTCTTTTGCATGGCCATCTTGCGCTCCTCTCCAGCCCGGTCCGATGCACTAAATGCTACCTGAAATGTTAATTAATTGGTTGAGTTGCGAGACTCAGTGTGCAACCCTCATGCACCATTAGATTTGGGCCTTAGAATTAATATGCATAATAAAAATAATATGCAAGCCTAACCCAAATCCTAGGTTTCCATCCGCTACACGCCTTCGTACCAGCCATTCACACTATTGGGGATTTCTACAATCAACCCACACGCTACAGCGTTGATGGCGATCGTCTTACTCATCATCGATCATGGTCGTAGCCACTACAATGATCACGGTAAAACCGCTACAATGATCACGGTAAAAATTGCTACAATAGATCACGGCAAAAGCCGCTACAATAGTCATGGCAAAAGCCGCTGTGACTCAGCAATACCGCTACAACAGAAACACTTCCCTTTCATCAAACCCAACCCCATGCAATCACGTAAAATCGGCATACTCATATCATTTAATCGAACATTCACTTAGAATGACGGAGATCACTAACCTGGTGATTTGCTTTACCCTCTTTGGGTTTAAATCGTTATGCCGGTATTTCAGCATTTTTCAGAACATATAAGACTTATAAACATGTATTTAGCAAACAGATCTAGATGGTGTGGAAAGTTACACACCTGATATCGCGAAATCTAATATTCTTAGTCGATATCCTTATTATGCCGATCTACAACTTTGCTCAAAAAGCCAGAAAGATGTGAAAATAGGGCCTCTCCTATATTCGGCCATGGTTAGTGTTTTACCTGATTTCATATATTTATAAATAAACCAATCTCCTTACCTTGAAATCCTGAAAATAACACGACTTGGGTGTTACTGATCTTTGACTTAGAGATCTAAGCGTTGGACTCCTCTTCAGATCCCGAAATGCAAAAAATAAGGAAAACCCTTGATTAGTCACTAAATAGCCATTCGGCTAGGGACTTTGAAAAGCCGGAGAAATATTGGAAACTCAAAATCGACACATACCTATTTTTTCTTGATTCGGCAAGCAGACTTTCTTGAAGAAAATTGCAACTTCGGGAGGTGAGATCTAAGAATTTCGGTTTTAGAAGATTTAAGAATTGAAGAGATAGCTAAGAGAGATTTGGCCAATGAATATTAAGGAGAAGAATAGAATAATAGAGATGTGATTTTGACTTTTAGGGATTAGAAGAAAAATAAAATAGAGGTTAAAAGATTCTACCAACCAGAAATTTTAGAGAGGAAGAAAGGTGAAGAAAATGGTGGTTTTCGCTTTTGAGAGGAAGAAGATGAGAAAAGAAAATAAAAGAAAGGCTTCCAAAATTTGACACCCCTCTTTATATAGAAAACCGATTCCTCCCTTTAGCAGATTGATTTTCACCAACACCGCCACACATGATAGCTCCTATCCCTTTTCCATTATCTTAATCTATTATCTCCTCAAAAATAGTCTTTATCTGCTTATTATCCTTAAAGACTAAATGCCTAAATAATAGCCTTTATCTTCTTATTATCTACATAGAATAAATATAATAAAATTCCCAAAAAAAATAGCCTTGTGCCGTCCACTTCCCTAATCCCGAATGCCAAATTTAACTAACTTAAATTAGAAGATTTAGGCTCCTTAAAACTTAAAATTTGGGCCCCTAACACTTAAATTAACTCATTCCACATATTCACCAATTAAACACATAGGCCCAAAAATTTAGGATGTTACAATGGTTTTATATTAAAGATACGTTAAGGATTAGTATATTTTGTATTGAAAGTTTTGGTGAAATTGAGTATTTAAGGCTAATTTATGAAAATAAATTTTTAGAGGGGTTTATTTTCAAAATAAATAAAAGAAATGGACTTGTAGAGTCCCTATGCATATTCGGCCCTAAGGGTTATTAGTGAAATTTTTGTATATTTTGTGTTTTGTGCAATTAGTACTAAATTGTAAAAATGTGAAATAATAGGGGTAAAATGGTAAATTGCTCATTTATGTGTTTAGGGACTAAATTAAAATAAAATGTACTTGAATGAGCTGAATTTTAATGTGTTTAGATAAAGAACAAAGAAAATCAGATTTGGATCGGGGAAAATCAAAGGTTATCGAATAGCCGGTCTACGCGGTTCGTCGACGGTCGAGGTAAGTCCTTAAGCGAACATATGTTAAAAGTTTATTTACGAATCTAATGTATGATGAAATTGGTATAATTATAGTATAAAATTATGAATTGGCCGAATGTGATGCTAATAAATTGGATTGGTTGAAATTTTATTTAATGTGATATGAATAAGTGCTTTTGGTTTGCTATATGATTAAAATATGTGAAATATAAGTGGTGGTGAATTTAGCACTATGAAATATGAAATGAAAGATTAACTATAATTACATTCGGGCTTTGAGCCTAGCAGGCCTTGTGCCAGTGATTTACTTCGGGCTTTAAGTCTAGCAAGCCTCGTGCCTGGTGATTTATTTTGGGCTTATTGCCTAGCAGGCTGAATGCCGGTGTCTAAATTTTGGACTTTAAATCCAGCAGGCCTAGTGCCGTTGTATGTGGTTCGGGCTAATGCCTAGCAGGTTCTATACCGGTGTATTGAAACTCCGAGCTCAGATTGTGTAACAACAAAGTATAAAATGAATCGAGAAAGTCTAAGCTTTTGAAAATGGAACAATTGATTCGGCTTTGAGGTAAGTGTTTTCATACTTATATGTTGCAGATGATGTTAATGAGCAAGTAAGATGAGGAAATAATTGTATTATACAATGGTGGTTGAAAATATATGTATATATACATTATGCTATGTGATGATCGATTACTTGGAGGTATACAAGTGAATGAAAATGTTTATGTAAGTATACCTATGTTTATATATGTGTTAGTATATTTGGGAATGGTGCACTTTGGTAAAAAAAATATATGAAAATGAGAGTTGATAGATTAAATGAAATAATGAAATTCGACAATGATAAATATATAAGTTAAATTACGTAATTTTAAATGCTTTGAATTGTAAGTTAGAATGTTTAGATGATTGAAGTTATATTGTAGTTGCTTAAGACTTACTAAGCTAGTAAGCTTATTTGTGTGTTTCACTGTTTGTTTTATAGATCGTGGTCAAGCTACGGGCTCAAAGGATCATTGTTGAAGTCAACCACACTATCATCCCCTTTTTGGTACTTTTCAGCTAGTTGACTTAAATTAAAGGCATGTATAGGCTAGCTAAATGTTCAAATGATGTTTTGTATATCTATATATATATAGTAGCCATGCGAAAATGGTTTGATCATTTTGTGTAAGTTTGGTTTATTTGTTTTTGGCTATGTTTTGATATATTTGGTTTCAATATTCGGTTATGGTATGTTTCTTATAGACAAGTTTAAGTATTATGCAATTGATATAATTGCTTGTTTAGGATGGCATAGACAAAGATGTCAAGGGATGTATATATTCGGTCATAGCAAGTTATGTATGGAAGATGAATAAATAGTATAGGTGTATGTGTACGGTTTTGCAAGAATTTGATCTTGATTAGCTATATGATAAGCATAGTGGTTGCGGTTGTGTTTTGTATTCATGAGATTGATCAATAGGAATTTATATACTACTTGTCTAGTATGCTTTTGAATGGTAAATAGGTTAAAATGTATGTTTGACAATATAGAAAATGTCATATGTGTAAAGTAGTTAAAATATTAATGAAAGTCATGTTTAAGTAAACTTTGTTATGTGATATTTATTATTTTATAATGAGACAAGTATATATGTTTCTTAGTTGGTTAGTTACATATTAAGTTGAAAGGTGAGATTAAATGTTCTAATAATATGTGAATTTGGTATGCTTGTATATTTATATTATTTTGGTATTGAGACATAAGTTTTAAAGGGTTAAATGATATACGTGATTATGACATTATTAGCATGAATTGTAGAAATTTTAAGTGAATTATTCGCCAATGAGCATATACATAGAATAAGTATAGTTAGTTTGGTGGTTTATGGTATTTTGGATTGAAATAATGTCTTGGTAATATATATTTGGTTATATATATCTATATATTCAAATCGTATATTATTTCATAGTGTATATGTGTAGTCGTTTGATATATGGCATGTTTTGAAATTTGACTTAAACCAATATGCAAGTAATTATTAGATTTTATTTGGAGTTTGTGTGATAGTTGAGGAAATGGTGTGTTTCATTCATGATATTACTATAGTGAATATGCATGTCTATAAATAAAGAAACAAATGTATTATTATATGATTAATAATAATAGTGTGTTTAAATGTATCATTGATATTAGTAATGAGAAATAATGATTTGATCAAATATTAATTGTATGGTATGCTATGTTTTGATAATTGCTACAGTAATACCTCGTGACCTTAATCCGACGACGGATACGGGTTAGGGTGTTACATTTGATTGGTATCAGAGCTTACGGTTTAGTCGATTCTAGGACTACCGTAGCGCGTATAAGGATAGCTATACATGCCTTCATTGTATATATTTGATAGTGTGGTGTCTTCTGACATTTCGAACTGTGTTTTATATAGTAAATGGATCCTGATCCCGATAGAGCCGTTGCGGATGATGTAGAGAGTGTAGTGCCTGACCGTGCATGCGGATCAGTGCCAGTAGACTCTCGACCAGTTTTGGGTAGCCACGAGGGGGAGGCTAAACAAGCCTTCTACCAAATGATGAATGAATGGTTTACCCAATTTGTTCAGAATAATCCGGCTGTACAACAACCTCCACCCCTGAATAATCTAACTCTGGTACCTTCAGCACCCCCGATGATAGATCCAATGAGATCTAGTAGGCCTCCTGTTGATAAAATTAGAAAATATAGGGCTGAGAATTTAAAGCCAATTATGATGATGACGCAGAGCGAGCTGAGATGTGGCTTGATAACACTATTCGGGTACTTGATGAGCTATCCTGTACTCCAGATGAATGCTTGAAGTGTGCTATATCTTTACTTCGGGACACTGCATATCATTGGTGGAATACATTGGTATCAGTGGTTCCAAAAGAAAAAGTGAATTGGGATTTCTCCTAGATCGAGTTTCGCAAGAAATATATTAGCCAGAGGTTCATTGATCAAAAACGGAAAAAATTTCTAGAACTAAAATAGGGTCGCATGACTGTGACTGAATATGAGCGAAAGTTTGTTAGATTGAGCCGATATGCCCGAGAGTGTGTATCAACTGAAGCCATCACGTGTAAAAGATTTGAAGATCGTCTGAATGAAGACATAAAGTTACTTGTAGGCATTCTGGAGATCAAAGAATTCGTGGTACTTGTCGAGCGAGCTTGCAAAGCTGAAGAGCTCGGAAGAGAGAAAAGAAAGGCTGAAACAGAAGCTAGAGACACTCATAAAAGATCATCGAGTAAGACTTTCCATTCAATGCCTAAGAAGTTTAGAGATGAAACCAGTCGACATAAGGTTACTTCAGACTCTCCTAGACGAGATCGACCTTCTGCGGGTTCTCGAGCTACTTCGATGGCTAGTGTTGGCAATATGCAGCAGGACCGAGTCGAGTGCAAGCATTGTGGAAAATGGCATTCAGGAAGTTTTAGATTCCGTGATCGGTCGTGTTTTCAATGTGGATCGCCAGATCATTTTATCAGAGAGTGCCCGATGCTAGCCGAGCAAAATACGGCTCAGAATTTAAGACCGAGCAACATGTCAGCACTAGGCAGACCACCTCGACATTTGGGAAATGAAGGTGACAGTCAAAAAAGAGCAAAGAACGCTAGCAGTTCGATCAGAGGCTCGAGCACCTGTTAGAGCATATGTTATACGTACCAGAGAGGATGCTTCTTCCCCAGATGTTATCACCGATACTTTCACCCTTTATGATACTACTGTGATTGTATTGATTGATCTTGGTTCGACTCATTCATATGTGTGTGAAACTCTAGTATCCAGTAAGACTTTGCCAGTTGAGTCTACTGAGTTTGTGATCTGAGTGTCCAACCCTTTGGGTAGATGTGTACTTGTTAATAAAGTGTGTAAAGGTTGCCCGTTGATGATTCGAGATTCCTGTTTTCCAGCTGACTTAATGTTGTTGCCTTTCAACGAGTTCGATATAATTCTGGGAATGGACTGGTTAACCTTGCATGATGCAGTGGTGAATTGCAAAAGAAAGATTGTTGAATTGAGATGTCAAAATGGTGAGATCATCCGAGTTGAATCTAGTGATTTAAATGGATTACCTACAGTAATATCCTCGATACTAGCCCAAAAGTATGTGAGAAAAGGGTGCGAAGCTTATTTGGCCTATGTATTGGATAATAAAGTGTCTGAAAAATAGGTTGAATCTGTACCGATTGTGTGTGAATACCCAGATGTGTTTCCTGAAGAATTGTCGGGTTTACCACCAGTACAAGAGATTGAGTTTGGCATTGAATTAATACAGGGGATGACTTCGATCTCGATAGCTCCATATCGGATGGCACCTACTGAGTTGAAAGAGTTGAAAGCACAGTTGCAAGAGTTGACAGATAGGGGCTTTGCACGATCGAGTTTTTCTCATTGGGGTGCACCAGTTCTGTTTGTAAAAAAGAAAGATGGAACTATGCAAATGTGTATCGATTACCGGTAGCTGAACAAGGTGACAATAAAGAATAAATACCCGTTACCTCAGATTGACAATTTATTTGATCAGTTAAAAATAGCTTCAGTGTTTTCAAAGATAGATTTGTGATCGGGTTATTATCAGTTGCGAGTTAGAGATATAGATGTGCCAAAGACTGCATTCCGGACGAGGTACGGACATTTTGAGTTTCTGGTTATGCCTTTTGGACTTACTAATGCACCTGCGGTTTTTATGGATCTGATGAATCGAATTTTCAGTCAGTTTTTGGATCAGTTTGTAGTAGTGTTTATTGATGATATACTGATCTATTCCAAAGATGAAATTGAGCATGCCGAGCATTTGAGATTGGTGCTACAAGCTTTGTGAGATAAACAGTTGTACGTAAAGTTTAGTAAGTGTGAATTCTGGATGAAGGAAGTTAGCTTTTTGGGTCACGTCGTTTCAGCATCAGGTATTCGTGTTGACCCGAACAAAATATCAACTATTCTTCATTGGAGACCACCAAAGAATGTTTTTGAAATTAGAAGCATTCTGGGACTTGCGGGTTATTACCGACAATTTGTGAAAGGTTTTTCTATAATAGCTACCCCGTTGACAAAGCTATTGCAGAAAGATGTTAAGTTCAAGTGGTCGAAAAAGTGTCAGAAAAGCTTCGATCAGTTGAAAGCCCTTTTGACCGAAGCTCTAGTGTTAATTCAGCCTGAATCGGGTAAAGAATTTGTTGTTTATTCTAGTGCTTCTTTGAATGGTTTGGACTGTGTTTTGATGCAGGAAGGCAAAGTCGTAGCCTACGCTTCAAGACAATTGAAGCCGCATGAAAAAAATTACCCGACACATGACTTAGAACTCGCAGCTGTTATATTCGCATTGAAAATTTGGCGTCATTACTTATACGGTAAAAAATGCCATATTTACTCGGATCACAAAATTCTGAAGTACTTGATGACTCAAAAAGATTTGAACTTGAGACAATGCAGATGGTTAGAACTGTTGAAAGACTATGAATTAGTAATTGATTACCATCCGGGCGGATGCCTTAAGTTGAAAATCATTGTTTGTTCTTCGTGCGTTGAACACACATATGGCAATGTCTGGTGATGGTTCAATCATAGCCGAGTTGAAGGCAAGACCGACGTTTGTTCAGCAAATTTATGATGCACAAAGAATTGACAAAGACTTGATTGCTAGACTAATTCAATGTGAAAATGATGCAGAGTCAGAGTTTCGAATTGATGCAAATGATTGTTTGAATTTCAAAGGCCGAATATGTGTTCCGAAGAATGTGAACTTGATTCAGATGGTTTTGAGCGAGGCTCATGATAGTCGATTATCGATACATCTGGGTAGCACGAAAATGTATAATGATTTAAAATAGTTCTATTGGTGGCCTGGCATGAAACGGGATATATCTAAATTTGTCTCGAAGTGCTTAGTTTGTCAGCAAGTAAAAGCAGAACATCAAGTGCCTTCAGGGTTACTTCAACCGATCATGATACCTGAATGGAAATGGGATAGAATCACTATGGATTTTGTATCCGGATTGCCTACGACACCGAGCAAGAAAGATGCAATTTGGGTTATAGTGGAAAGACTGACCAAATTAGCTCATTTTGTGAAGGTTCGTACAGACTATTCACTTGATAAACTTGCTGAGTTGTATGTATCACAGATTGTGAGATTACATGGTGTGCCGAGTTCTATTGTTTCAGATAGATAGAGACACGAGATTCATGTCGCGGTTTTGGAAGAAATTTTAGGATGCTTTAGGTACTGAACTCCACTTTAGCACAGCCTTCCATCCGCAGACAGACGGTCAGTCTGAACGAACCATTCAGATACTTGAGGATATGTTGAGATGTTGTGTCCTCGAGTTTGAAGGTACGTGGGAAAAATACTTGCCTTTGATTGAATTTGCTTATAATAACAGTTTTCAATAAAGTATCAAAATGGCACCTTACGAAGCTCTATATGGCCGCAAGTGTCGTACACCGTTGTACTGGATCGAGCTCAGTGAGAATAAGATACACGGGGTTGATTTGATTAAAGAGACTGAGCAGAAAGTGACTGTGATCAGAGATACTTTGAAAGCCACCTCGGATCGACAAAAGTCTTATGCTGATTTAAAGCGTAAAGATATTGAATACCAAGTCGGCGATCGGGTGTTTTTAAACGTTTCCCCGTGGAAGAAAGTACATCGATTTGGTCGAAAAGGCAAATTAAGCCCGAGGTTTATCGGACCGTACGAGATCATCGAACGTATTGGGCCTGTTGCTTATAGATTGAAGTTGCCTTATGAATTGGAAAAGATACACAATGTATTTCACGTTTCGATGCTTCGTAGATGTATTTCACGTTTCGATGCTTCGTAGATATCGATCAGATCCGTCACATGTGATCACTCCACCAGAGATTGAAATTCGATCTGATATGACGTATGAGGAAGAACCGATCCGTATTTTAGCTCGAGAAATGAAAGAGTTAAGAAACAAGAGAATTCCATTAGTGAAAGTATTATGGAATCGGCACGGAGTTGAAGAGGCTACATGGGAGCCTGAGGATTCAATGAGGCAACAATATTCGACTTTGTTTAACGGTAAGATTTTCGGGGACGAAAATCCTTAAGGGGGAGAGTTGTAACAGACCGAAATTGACCCTAATCGGACAGTGGTTTTGGAACCACGAATCCGAGTCTGAGAATTATTTAAATATTATACTTTGTGTTTATTATGTGTGAATTAAAATGTGTGAAAGTTTCGTAGAAAAATTTTATCGTTTGTGTGCTTAATTTGAGAAAAAGGATTTAATCGCGTAAATTGTAAAAGTTGCAAACTATAGTGAAAAGTGCCTATTTGATGATGGCTTTTTAAAGTGGGGTATTAAAAGGGCAATTAGCCCATTTTTAAAGTTAGTCGGTGGCTAAAGTCACCATTACCCTTATTATATATGTTAGTTTTATTTTTATTAAAAGGGTTATATTAGTAATTTAGTTATTAACTTATTATATGTTAAAATAAAACAAAAGAAAAATCATTATCATCTTTGGTGTTCTTGGCCGAATGTTAGAGAAGAAAAAGGGGTTTCATTTCTTTTAATTTTCGGCACTTATAAGCTTAAAATCAAGGTTAGTTTGATTTCGGTTTTTGTTAATTTTTACTTTTTTGAGATCGTTGCTTTGAACCGTAGCTGACCCATGTTAGAATTTTTAAAAACAAGAATGCTTGATGTTCGGCCATTGTTATGTTCTTGTGTTTTCTTGATGTTTATGATTTTATATTAAAGATATGTTAAGGATTAGTATATTTTGTATTGGAAGTTTTGGTGAAATTGAGTATTTAGGGCTAATTTATGAAATAAATTTTTAGAGGGGTTTATTTGCAAACTAAATGAAAGAAATGGACTTGTAGAGTCCCTATGCATATTCGGCCCTAAGGGGTATTAGTGAAATTTTGTATATTTTGTGTTTTGTGCAATTAGTACTAAATTGTAAAAATGTGAAATAGTAGGGGTAAAATGGTAAATTACTCATTTATGTGTTTAGGGACTAAATTGAAATAAAATGTACTTGAATGAGCTGAATTTTAATGTGTTTAGATAAAGAACAAAGAAAATCGGATTTGGATCGGGGAAAATCAAAGGTTATCGAATAGCTGGTCTACGCGGTTCGTCGACGGTCGAGGTAAGTCCTTAAGCGAACATATGTTAAAAGTTTATTTACGAATCTAATGTATGATGAAATTGGTATAATTATAGTATAAAATTATGAATTGGACGAATGTGATGCTAATAAATTGGATTGGTTGAAATTTTATTTAATGTGATATGAATAAGTGCTTTTGGTTTGCTATATGATTAAAATATGTGAAATATAAGTGGTGGTGAATTTAGCACTATGAAATATGAAATGAAAGATTAACTATAATTACATTCGGGCTTCGAGCCTAGTAGGCCTTGTGCCGGTGATTTACTTTGGGCTTTAAGCCTAGCGGTGCCTCGTCTTGCTTGATTTATTTCGGCTTATTGGCTAGCAGTTGAATGCCGTTGTTTAAATTTCGGACTTTAAGTCCAGCAGGCCTAGTGCTGGTGTATGTGGTTCGGGCTAATGCCTAGCAGGTTCTATACCGGTGTATTGAAACTCCGAGCTCAGATTGTGTAACAACAAAGTATAAAATGAATCGAGAAAGTCTAAGCTTTTGAAAATGGAACATATTGATTCGGCTTTGAGGTAAGTGTTTTCATACTTATATGTTGCATATGATGTTAATGAGCAAGTAAGATGAGGAAATAATTGTATTATACAATGGTGGTTGAATATATATGTGTATATACATTATGCTATGTGATGATCGATACTTGGAGGTATACAAGTGAATGAAAATGTTTATGTAAGTATACCTATGTTTATATATGTGTTAGTATATTTGGGAATGGTGCACTTTGGTGAAAAAATATATATGAAAATGAGAGTTGATAGATTAAATGAAATAATGAAATTCGGCAATGATAAATATATAAGTTAAATTACGTAATTTTAAATGCTTTGAATTGTAAGTTAGAATGTTTAGATGATTGAAGTTATATTGTAGTTGCTTAAGACTTACTAAGCTAGTAAGCTTACTTGTGTGTTTCACTGTTCGTTTTATAGATCGTGGTCAAGCTACGGGCTCGAAGGATCATTGTTGAAGTCAACCACACTATCATCCCCTTTTTGGTACTTTTCAGCTAGTTGATTTGAATTAAAGGCATGTATAGGCTAGCTAAATGTTCAAATGATGTTTTGTATATCTATATATATATAGTAGCCATGCAAAATGGTTTGATCATTTTGTATAAGTTTGGTTTATTTGTTTTTGCTATGTTTTGATATATTTGGTTTCAATATTCGGTTATGGTATGTTTCTTATAGACAAGTTTAAGTATTATGCAATTGATATAATTGCTTGTTTAGGATGGCATAGACAAAGATGTCAAGGGATGTATATATTCGGTCATAGCAAGTTATGTATGGAAGATGAATAAATAGTATAGGTGTATGTGTACGGTTTTGGCAAGAATTTGATCTTGATTAGCTATATGATAAGCATAGTGGTTGCGGTTGTGTTTTGTATTCATGAGATTGATCAATAGGAATTTATATACTACTTGTCTAGTATGCTTTTCGTGGTAAATAGGTTAAAAATGTATGTTTCGGCAATATAGAAAATGTCATATGTGTAAAGTAGTTAAAATATTAATGAAAGTCATGTTTAAGTAAACTTTGTTATGTGATATTTATTATTTTATAATGAGACAAGTATATATGTTTCTTGGTTGGTTAGTTACATAGTAAGTTGAAAGGTGAGATTAAATGTTCGGTCAATATGTGAATTTGGTATGCTTGTATATTTATATTATTTTGGTATTGAGACATAAGTTTTTAAAGGGTTAAATGATATACGTGATTATAACATTATTGCGCATGAATTATAGAAATTTTAAGTGAATTATTCGGCCAATGAGCGTATACATAGAATAAGTATAGTTAGTTTGGTGGTTTATGGTATTTTGAATTGAAATAATGTCTTGGTAATGTACATTGGGTTATATATATCTATATATTCAAATCGTATATTATTTCATAGTGTATATGTGCAACCGTTTGATATATGGCATGTTTTGAAATTTGACTTAAACCAATATGCAAGTAATTATTAGATTTTATTTGGAGTTTGTGTGATAGTTGAGTAAATGGTGTATTTCATTCATGATATTACTATAGTTAATATGCATGTCTATAAATAAAGAAACAAATGTATTATTATATGATTAATAATAATAGTGTATGCATTTAAATGTATCGTTGATATTAGTAATGAGAAATAATGATTTGATCAAATATTAATTGCATGGTATGTTTTGTTTTGATAATTGTTACAGTAATGCCTCGTGACCTTAATCCGACAACGGATACGGGTTAGGGTGTTACACCCAAACACCAAATCATAAATCATACACCATAAAACTCAAACCCTAAACTCTAAACCACAAACCTTAAACCACAAACCTTAGACCATAATCCGAGACCAAATTTTTGGGAATTCATGTGGCCAATGTTAGTGTATTACAAAACATATATTTTATATTCTTATATTAAATAATATGGGTGTAGTACAAAATGGCATGAACCTCAGTAAATTCTAAATGTTTTTTCAGTTTTCAAACAGTATCCCATTGTTCATGTATGCTTTTGGGATTTAACCCATTTTGATATATATTTTTTAAAATAATAATTTACATTTATCTTATTTTGATTTATATTCTAAAAAATCCAAGATTAATCCCTTAAATCATAAACTTTAGACCCTAAATATTATACCTTAAACCACAAACATTAAACCATAAACCCTAAACTCAAAACCCCAAATCATAAATCATAGACCATAAAACTCCAACCCTAAACTCTAAACCGCAAACCTTAAATCATAATCTGAGACCAACTTTTTGGGAATTCATGTGGCCAATGTTAGTGTAGTACAAAACATATATTTTAATAGCTAACACATTAACCATAAATCCCTCATGAGGGATTTCAGTTTTGGGATTTTGAGTCATATAGTTAACACCCTAAACCTTAAACCTTAAAATCCTAAACTAAAACCATAAACCCTAAACTCAAAAACCTAACACATTAACCATTTCCCCTAAATCCCTAACCCTAAAACCATATCATAAACCTTAAACTTAAATCCCTAACCCATTAATCATTTCTTACTAAACCCCTAACCCTAAACCTTAACCCCTGACCACTAACACTTAAACCTTAATATCGGTAAACACTAATAAATTAAACACTATACAACAAACCCAAACAACAAACTTTAAAACACTAAACCCATACACCAAAATAACAAACCCTAAACCATGAAATTAATAAACTAAACATTAAACCCTAAATCAACTTTAATAGCTTAATTTGTAACTTAAATGAAAACTTCTAAATTGTTTAGTTAGCAATTTGTAACTTTTCATAATTAAGTAACTAAAATGAAACTTTCTCATTGCTTATAAGTGAATTTATTAAAATGAAATATAATTCAAAGCAAGAATAAGAAAAAAATATGAAAAACTTTTAGCGGCATTTTTTGAAAAGCGCCGCTAACGCTCAGACCTTTAGCGGCGTTTTTTCAAAAGCGACGCTAATGCTTAGACCTTTAGCAGCGTTTGGGGAAAAGTGCCGCTAATGCTCATACCTTTAGAGGCATTTTTTTCAAAAGCGCCGCTAATGCTCAAACATTTAGCGGCGTTTTTTAAAAGCGCCGCTAATGCTCAGACCTTTAGCGGCTTTTGGGGAAAAAATGCTGCTATTTATCCTTTTTAGCGGCGTTTTGGAAATAAACGCCGCTAGTGCTCATTTTTTTTGCGGCGTTTTGCTTCAAACGCCGCTAAAGTGTAATATTTACAGCGTTTTTCTTTAAAACGCCGCTAAAACGCCTGTTTTGGTGTAGTGAGAAGAGAAAAGATACTGAAAAATTTTGTGACTAATACACTTGTAATATCCGGGTTAAGGGCTATTTTGTTTTGGCATTGTTTGCATGATTAATGGCTTACTATGTTGTTGTTTGTGTGTTTGGGACTTGGTTGTAGGCTAGGAGTGAGCTGAGTAGGTGGTGAAATTTTAGTCTTTGGGCTTTAATAGGAGTTGAAGGTCTGGGGTTTATAATTAATTTAAGTGAATTTTAGCACAAATGAAGAGCTAGCAAAGTGGCAAGCAAGGCGCCACTAGGAGCATGTGGTTGGCGTCAAAGGCATCTTGTGTTCTAGCTGAAAATCCCACCTTTTTGTTCCATTTTGACTTGGTGGAAGTTTGAACTCTATCATGGACCTTGTCAACTCATTCAAGCGGTGGGTGGAGAGCAAATATAGGAGGGAGACTTGGTCAAAGGGATTTGAATGAGTGGCTTGGGAGTGTTTGGGGGAAGTTGGCCGGATTTGGAGAGAGTTTGGGGGGAGAGAAAAGAGTGGCCGGTTGTTAGTGTAGGGGTGAGCCGAATTTTCCTTTAGCATGTGCGTTTTTCTTTATTCTTTTTTTACTTCTTTCGGTCAAATTCTCCTTGGTAGGCCTTCCATTTTGCCAAAAAGAACAAGCTGATTTCGTTAGTCAAAAGCTAGCAAAGCTCTTCACTTGCAAATAGCCTAAGCCGAAACCATATTTCTTGGCCATTCATCCTTGAAACTGAAACCCCAAGTGTTGCTTAATTTGCTTCTTGTTTTGTTTTGTTTTGCTTCTTTCTCTTTGTGTTAGCCGAACCAAGCATCCCATTACCATTTTTTTCTCTCTCTTTTGGAAACCTTGGTAGCCGAAAGTTCTCTCCTCTCCTACTTCCCTTTTTCTTTTGTTCATTTTGTGTAAGCCGAAACTCCACTCCCCAAACCCTTTTCTTTATTTCTTTTCATTCAAAACCGAAAGCATCCATCATTTTATCTTCTTCTTTTCCAAAACCATTTTAGCCGAAACCTTGGTGTGAAGCCAAAGCTTTTTCTTCATTTCTTTCCCTCTCAGAACCGAAAGTATTTCCCCTCTGTTCATCTTGATTAAGGGTGCTAGCCGAAACTCACTTCCCAAACACTTTTTTCCATTTCTTTTTCATTCAAAATCGAGAGCACCTACCTCTTGTTATTCTTTCTCTTTCTCCAAACATTGGCCGAATCCTTTTCCTCTCTTAGTAGTTGGTAGGCCGATTATTGGTTGTTGTTGGGGTGCTGGTGTTCAATCGGTCTTGTAAAGGGTAAGTGCTAGGCCGAATGGCCATTTCCCTTTTCTCTGGTATTTTACCGATTTTTGGTATGTTAAGGGCTGATTTCGGTATTGATTAAAAAGGTGTTAACTTCTTGTTGGTAATCGTTTTTCGTATAGGGTCCCTTGGGTTCAAATCAAGCAAGGAGAGGCTTTTACTCATAAGCAATCGGTAAGTGATGGTGAGATGATTGCTCGTGGTTGATTTGTTTAGTTTTCGATTAAGTATATGGTTCCAAAGAATTAACCACTTTCTTTCTAGGGTGAAGCCGATTGCTGAAAG
The DNA here is from genome assembly GCA_025506655.1 of Gossypium rotundifolium. Taxonomy (NCBI): domain Eukaryota; kingdom Viridiplantae; phylum Streptophyta; class Magnoliopsida; order Malvales; family Malvaceae; genus Gossypium; species Gossypium rotundifolium. Next base: position 38,878,162 of record CP106733.1, read on the forward strand.
AACCATTGTTGGGTTCGGATTTGGTAGGAAACCAAATCCAGTTTAAGGTAAGGGTAAACTGATATACCCTTTGATTTATTTGGTTATGGCCGAATGGTTTAAGGAACTAACCCATAGTTGGCCGATTGTTTTAGGAGCAAGAGGAGTGAGGGCTTTAGATCGTTTCTTAGGAGTTAATCTTCGCTATTTCAGGTGTGTAAACCAACACACTATCTTAACTAAATAATGTGATAACCTGTTTGTGTAAATGAAACAGTGTGATTGATTATTGCGATACCCATTGAGGTATGGATATGGATTTGGGTAAGTCCGTTTCATTATGAGTTATGTGATGATGATGATATCATGATTTTTGATACTTTGAGATGCCATGTTAAGCATGTGAGCACGATAGCATGATTGCACGATTTTGCATCTAGTATGATATATGATTGGGTGATATGAGAAGAGGGGGAGTATGATATCCGTGTCTTTGGGACACTGTGTCTTTGGGACACCGGAGGTTTGGCACCTCCAGTGGTTTGGTACCATAATGATATTTTGTGACTTTGGGTCACCAGAGGTTTGGCACCTCCGCGCCTCGTCCCATGGCTTAGCACCACGAATGGGTTGGCCCCACGTTGACTTTACGGGATTGACGCTAGTGATTTGGTATCACACCATTGGTTGGCCCCATCATCGATTTGTGACTACGGTCACCGTGATTTGGTATCACATTGTGTCTTTGGGACACCGGAGGTTTAGCACCTCATTGCGACTCGTCCACGTGGTTTGGCACCACCGTGGGTTGGCCCCACTTATGAGATATGGGATCGTCGCTAGTGATTTGGTATCACACGATGGGTTGGCCCCACCATTGGATTATTCGTGACTTGGTCACCGGTGGTTTGGTACCACATATGGATATCGTGACTTTGGGTCACCGGTGGTTTAGCACCACCGGTGGTTTGGTACCACGGGGTAGAAAAGGTGATATGGTTGGTTAGGATCGGGTGCATTGCTTGCATTATTCTGTTATGATATGTGTGTTGGCATGTTATACCGGGAGAGGGAATTATACACTGAGTCTTGCGACTCACTCTCTCCTTTGACTTTTTTTTCAGGTGACACATAGACGCGGACATGGAGTCGGGATGGACTCGAGGTGCTCATGCCATGCTCAAATAAAGAATTGCTCGGATTTTTATGAAATTTGGTACTTCAGTTTTATTTCTATGTGGTTTTATTTTGGGTTGTAAAAGGCCTTTTAAAAATTATGGTTTGCTTATTTATGCTTAAAGTAAATGTTTAGTATGCCTTAACGAATTAACTCGGTTAAAATGTGCTAAATTTGGAAAGATAACGATTTCAAAACTACAAAAGCGACATTTTTAAACTATACCATCGGGTATCACACTAAGATTTGGAATAAAAGAGAACTCAAATGTTTTCTAACTTAATCACGATTTTCTACTAAGACAAATGTTTTTGTAACAATGAGAAAACAACTCAAACTTCTTAACGAGATAAACCTGTTTTGTCTACCCATCGAAATAAGTTTTTTTTAATTTTCGGGTTTTCAAATACATCATCAAACTTCAATCAAACCTACTCAAGTTTTCTTCAAATGCACAACCTAGCGAAGTGTTTTTCTCCAACTTCTTAACTCAAACCTAAACCTCCCAAAAACCTTTTTCCCTGTAACATACCAGATTTGATCGTGGTGTATTGACCGGGTTTGGGGTGTTACATTTGTGGTATCAGAGCCAAGTTCAAAGGCTCGGCTGTGGGCCTGAGGCCCAAAATGTTTTAAAACTATAGTTTTCAAGTATTCTGTTTTAAAAGTATGGTTTGAAAGGCATGGCACCGAGTCTCCTGCACCACCGCCTGTAAGTAATACCCGTACTATTGGTTGTGATATTAATTGATATGATTGGATGGCTAGTAAGACTACTTTAGAGACTGGAACTGATAGGACTCTGTGGACTCGCGAAACGAAACTTCTTTAATAAGCAATATTCATAAGACTTTGCTTTTAAACAGTGGAATAATGACTGATACATAAAATTCTTTAATCAGACGAGATTTAGTCATGAGTACTCGAGGTGGACGTGGTCGTGGACGTGGTCGCGATAGGATGACGGTTTCGAGCCCGTAGGTTCGTCGGGTGGTTCGAGAATGAGATACTGGCCCGCCACCACCGGAGGTGGTGAGTTCAAGAGCAGATCGGGCGATGACGCAAAGGTCACAAAGCGATGCTACGGGTTTTAGAATGGGTAGTGGAGTAGGTGGAGGCGAGGAGCTAGGAAGTCCGTGCTGGCGACTTTGGGCAAATGGGGTGGATTCTTTCGGTGTCTCGGTGTTGCTCCTAGCATCGCCGAAAATCGGTGGAAGCGGCAGAATGGATCATGGATGATCTAGACCTAATCAAGAAGAAATTAAAGGGATCGTATCATTCTACGAGATGAGTCATACCGGTGGTGGCTCAATGTTGATACGGTACAACAATTGAAGATCGACTTGGGACTATTTTCGAACCGCTTATCGAGGAAAAAGTACGTGGGGCTAATTACATTAATGAGCGGAGGAAAGCATTTACGAGGTTAGTTCGTGGGAGCAAATCCGCGGTCGAATCTGGCGTGAGTTTCTCGGTGAGTCGGTATGCCAGGGGTATGGTGGCCACTGAACATGAGAGGTGCGTTCGTTTCGAGGATGGCCTGCGAGACGAATTAAGGTTGATAATTGCGCCCCAGCAGGAGCGTGAATTTGCTGTCCTAGTTGAAAAGGCGAAGGTAGCCGAGGGCATTAAGGAATCTGTGAGGCAGGGTATGGATAGGAACCGACACAAGAGGAGTTTTGGATCTTCTGGGTCATCGGGAAATCAATGCAGAAAAGGCTAGACCGAGTGGGCCGAATCAGTCGGGTAGGTTTGTTGCTGCTAGGCAGGGACCGCCGATGTAACCGTTGTGAGAAGGCTCATTGGGAGGATCTTTGGGTGATGGTAGAGGTTTGTTTGTGTGGTGGGTTGGACCATCAAGTGAGGGACCGTCTGCGCAAGTTAGCTAGGATTCAGATCAGAGAATTAGGGCCGTGTCAAGTCTGAAATAACGGACCACCACCACAGAGGGGCCGAGGTAATGGCGAGAGAGGTAATGGGTGCGGTCGGGCCGTGGAGCACCGGAAGCGAGGGTGCAGTGGTTCGAGGCCGAGACGGTGGGGTTGGTGTATCTGGCGAGGCGCCGAGAGGAGGGCGATGCACCGGACGTCATTCTGATGCGTTTTAATCTTTGGTTCTCCATTTATGCTTTGATTGATGTGGGTTCAACACATTCATATGTTGCAAGTAGCATAGTGAAGACCATGGATCTAGACTCGAGATATCTTCTAGGCGGATGACCGTAATAAGCCCTCTAGGTCACTCAGTAGTGGTAGATAAACCTGTATAGAGGCGCACCTCTAGAACTCAAGGGTAGTATTTGAGGTCGATCTGATGGAACCGCCGTTTGGGGAGTTCGATCGATTACGGATGGTGGTGGTTAAGTACCGAGCAAAGTTGATCACATGCTAAGCGTATGGTTCAAAACACTAAGGGTGATGAGGTAGTTCTGATCGGTAATAGGAGGAATTATCTGTCTAATGTGATATCTGCTCTGAAAGCCGAGAAGATGGTCTGAAAGGGTGTGAAGCATATGTGGTGCATGTGTATGCCTTGGAGGCTAAGGAGTCTGTAGGAGACAGTTAAGACGATTAGGAATTTCTTGATGTGTTTCGAGGAGCTTAGGGTTTGCCACCAGACGGGAGGTAGAATTCGGGATAGATCATTACGGATCTTAATCGCCGTATCCATTGCTCCGCATGGATGGCACCTAAAGAGCTAGTGGAGCTTAAGGCTCGATTCAGGAGTTATTAGATCGAGGCTTTATCGTGCCAAGTATTTCACCATGGGGAGCGCCGTACTCTTTGTAAAGAAGAAAGACGGTACCATGCGGATGTGTATAGACTATCGCCAATCGAATAAGTCGACGATCAAAAACAAGTATCCACCGCCTCGGATAGATGACTTGTTTGATCACCGAAGGGCGTCGCTTTTCTCAAGATCGACTTAAGATGCAGGTATCACCGATTAAGGTGAAGGAGGCGATATCTCGTAAGACGGCTTTTCGTACTCGGTATGGGCACTTTGAGTTCTTGGTTAATCTAAATTATTAAGAAAAGGGGTTCGACATCTAAGTTGGAAGATTCTGATATTCGACATAGCGATGCATCACATTTTGGGTTGTGTCTCGATGCGAAAGGGAAGGTTGTGGCTTACGCGATCCCGGTACCGAGGCCACATGAAGTGAATTATCCAATGCATGATCCGGAGTTAGCGGTTGTAGTATTTGCCTTAAAGATATGGAGGCATTACTTGTACGGAGAAAGATCGATAGTCTATACGGACCATAAGAGTCCAAGTACCTTCCGACTCGTAAAGACTTGAATCGAGATAAGACCGATGGATTGAGTCTTTGAAAGACTACGATTGCTCAATTGAGTATCATCCGGCAAGGCTAACGCCAGGCGTACGCGTTGAGCCGTAAGGTTGTTTCGGATGAAAGCGTTGTTTGCCCACTTGAGTTTGTATGACGAAGTATTCTCGCGGAGCCTTCACTTGGGTTGAGCGGTCGATAGAAAACAGCTTGTTGGATGAGGTTCGAAAAGCAGAGGACACAAGTGCGAGTGATGGTTTGAAGGGTTACTTGTCCGTATGGGGTGCCGTGGTTTTCGTGGGAAGGCTTGTATGCCCAAGTTAAGGCAAAAGATTCTTCAGATGCACATAGCGCCCCTACGCTATGCATCCCGGAGGTAGCAAAATGTATAGGGACCTCGGAGAATGCTTCTAACGGGTCCAAAAAGGAGGTGATCGAGTTTGTGGGTAAGTGTCGACTTGTCGCAGTCAAGGTGAGCATCGGCTGCTTGTCTGGTTGCTTCACCAAAGAAAATTCCACAAAGGAAGTGGGAAAGGATAACTATGGATTTCGCGGTGGATTACCGCTACACCGAGCAAGAAGGATTCCTGGTAATTGTAGATCGGTGACTAAATCACTCACTTTATTCCGGTGAGGTGGATTACTCACTTGGCAAAGTCTGTATGTGTCGAGATAGTGAGACCGCACGGTGCCTCAGATCGATCATTTCGGATAGGGATCCGAGATTCACGTCAAGGTTCGGAAGGCGTTGCATCAAGCTCGGGTACACGTTAGATTTCAGTTTCATTCGCAGACCGACGGGCGATCGAAAAGGTTATATCTTGGAGGACATGTTACGAGGTTGTGTATTGATTTGTGGGTAGTTGGGAGGAGTATCATTAGCTGAATTCGCCTACAATAACGATTACCAAGTAAGTATCAAGATGGCACTATATGAGGCGTTATACGGTAGGAAGTGTCGCCACCTACTTGTTGGACAGAGTTAAGTGAACGCCAATTGTTGGGACGAGTTGGTTATCGAGACCAAGACAAGGTTGTTGATTCGAGCTCGATTGAAAGAAGCTTGGACTGCAGAAGTCCTATGCCGATCTTAAGCGAAGAGATATTGAGTTTGTGTGGGAGATCGGTTTTCCTAAAGGTCTCACCGAAGAAAGTATTAAGGTTCGGGAGGAAAGGAAAGCTAAGTCCGAGGTTTATTGGGCGTATAAAGTCGAGATGAGTGGGACCAGTTGCATATCAGCTTGAGTTGCCAGCAGAACTAAGTCAAATTCACGACGTGTTCCACGTTTCGATGCTTCGGCGTTATCGCTCGAGATCCATCGCACGTGGTGACAAGTGGAAGAAATTGAGGTAAACCTGATATGACCATGGAGGAAGAGCCTGCATGATTTTAGATCGGGATGTGAAGGTTCTGCTGAAGAAGTCTGTGCCTTTGGTTAAGGTTCTATGGCGGAATCATGGCGTGAAAGAAGCGGCGTGGGAACCCGAGGATACGATGAGACAAAGAATACAAGAACTCTTCACACTGTAATTTCGAGGTCGAAATTATTTTAAGGGGGGTAGAACTGTAATATCCCGGGTTAAGGGCTATTTTGTTTTGGCATTGTTTGCATGATTAATGGCTTGCTATGTTGTTGTTTGTGTGTTTCGGGACTTGGTTGTAGGCTAGGAGTGAGCCTGAGTAGGTGGTGAAATTTTAGTCTTTGGGCTTTAGGGGATAGGAGCTGAAGGTGCTGGGGTTTATAATTAATTTAAGTGAATTTTTAGCACAAATGAAGAGCTAGCAAAGTGGCAAGCAAGGCGCCACTAGGAGCATGTGGTTGGCGTCAAAGGCAAGGGGGGAGAGGTCTTGTGTTCTAGCTGCGAAAATCATAGCTTTTTTCCTTCGATTTTGATTTTTTCTTATTCAATTTTTCTTGTATGATATGTGACCAACATTGATTTGGTAAAATAAAATATTAAAAAATTTCGTCAATGCCACCTGACATGACGGCAACACCATTAAAATATATTTTTTTACTTCGGTATACCCCAAAAAATATGGATATTTTTTTTAAAAATACATACCGATGTTGCCTGACACAGTAGTGACACAAAAAAATTCCTTTGTAAAAAAAAAAAAAACTAATGATTGTGAATTGATTGGGGTAAAAGTGGGGTGATGGTGTTTTTGTATTTAATTTTTACTTATTCCATTTTGATAATTATTTATTTTTATATTATTAGTGTAAAAAGCCCATATATGAGCTTAATAAAGAAAAATGGAAACTGATAATTTAACTAAATATCCGAATTTCCATTCATTGTTTCCAATTTTAATTTAAATTATGATTAAATAATCAAAGTGAGATTAATTCAATCAATTGAAATTCCTTTGAATAAATAAGGTACGTTTTGATTTTTTTTTTAATTTCATACCATAATTTTGTATTCTGATCTATTCGAAAATTAATAATTTTATTTGAGATTTTTATACAAATTTTTTATTTTAACCTTTTAATAATTTATATTTTTATCTGTTTCTAACTTCATTTTTTGTTCAATGATCACTTTTAATTCCCTTTTCTTCAAAAAAAAAAATAAAAAATAAAAAAATATATTATATTATTAATCACTCAACTATTAAATTATTTCTACTTTAGTCACTAAACTATAAAATCTTTTAATTTTATAATTAACGGTTTTTATCAATTCTCTCCGTTAAATTGTTAACAAAAATGATAGCATGATCTTTTTAATTAGTATAACAACACTTGTAATTTTATCGTTTTGATCCTAAATAAGTCAATAAATTTAACCTTACACATTTATAAATTCTATTAATTTGACACTCAAACACATATTCATTAACAAATATTTGTTAATCTTTGCAAAATGAGTTAATCTCTTAAATTATACTTGTGCCCATTTAATCTTTCAATAATGATAAAATGTTAATTTATTGATTAAATACATAATATATAAATATACTTATAAGTTTTAATCACTAAATTAACATTTTCTTTTAATTATTGGTATTTACAAAAAAGGACCAAAAATATCGAAAAAAAGAAATTAGCCTCGAAAAAAATGCTCCTCTCCTGATCGTTCATCGATATGTTTAATCCAACGGCTAGAACTGTTCTTGTACCCCACAACACCACTATCAGCCGCTATATGAGCAATATCCAGTCCCTGCCCCACAGGTAAAACCACTGTTCTCACGACACGTGTTTCTTTACCAAGCACCCTATTCCACCTGAACCGTGAAATGGCCCTTCTACATGCATTCTTGCATGCCAAAATCGCACCCTTATGACTCAATTTAGCATACCTCAAAACCCTAGCGAAATCCTTCCGTTTCGAGTCAACGACGAGGAAGTCAATGCCCGATAACCCTTCCATAGCTTCTTCCGCGTCGCCGACGATCACTGTTGACGGCACCCCGGCCACCGCCATGGCCTCAACGTAGCTCGATTTCGATCGTTCGTCTTGGACTATGCACACGTGCCTACCGCTCGTGTGACGGGCTGCTACGGCGAGGCCGATGCTTGTAGCTACAGGACCACCGTATGACCATGATTCGACCATTAGCTTCGTGTTCCAACCCGCCGCCATTGCCGATAAGAACTCAGCAACTCCGGAGTCGTTGAAAATACGACACTGCAAAGCAATCTATATATTAGAACAGAAAATTAAAAAAAGAAGAAGAGAAAAACATATAATTAAAAAGATATGAAATTTAACTTACTGATTTAACAGTTTCTAGGTAAGCTTTTGAAGCTGTTTCTGGCGACTAAACCAGCTTCATCGTTTTCCTCAAATTCTCTTACACTTTTTATTTATTTATTTAAATTTTGTGTAATATTTGAGATTGGTTCAGCTTATAAAATCATGCAAAGTGGTGAAGGTGATGCCATTTTTGTGAGGCCGTTGACATTTATAAATTTAAAGGCCTGTAATATGTAGCTTTAGCATTGTTATTATTTTTATTATTATTAATTTCTTTCTCGTATGAAAAATGAAAAGAATATGCACTATTACTTTATAATTTGGGTAAAATTCTAGTATTACTCCCCATACTATATTCAACAAATGGAGATTTACTTCTTCTTCTTCTTCTTCTTCTTCTTATTTTTATTTTAAATCAAATCATGAGGTTGAGCTAAATTTTTTAAATAGTTAAAAATAATTATTTTAATAATCATAATTTTGAATTTTAAATGAAATAAGAAATTTTGAGTCCCTTTTTTTATTTTTTAAAAGTTCATACAAGTCGACAAACTGTTTTTTAACAGTGTTAGTGATTTGGACTAAAAAATAATATCAATAGTAGAAAGAGAATTGAATGTCAAAATAAAGAATAGGGATAGAAAAAATACCATATAGACCCCTGTATTAAGAGTTAAATTACATTTTTCTCCCACTACTCAAAAAATGGGTAAATTCATTTCTGTACATTAAACCAAAAAGCAAATCAATCATTTTTGTTAAAAATTTTCATTCATTTGTACCGTTAAAAACTAGTATGACTAATGTAATAACTAAACAGTGACACATGTACTTTATGTTGATACATATGGACCAATTTTTAATAGTAGAAATTAATGAAATTTTTAATAGAAGAATCAATTTACTCTTTCATATAAGGAGTTATTTTACCCATTTTTTTGTGTAGAAGAGACAAAATACAATCCGATTCCTAGTATAAGAACATTCATGATACTTTTACTACTAGGTACCAAAATTATTTCTAAAATGACCTCACAAAGTATTTTTGTTTTTTATGTATTACAATATAAAATTATCCAATATGAAAAAAAAAAACTTTTCATAAAAATATAGTAATTAAATTTTTATTCACTAAGTGTTTGATATCGTACGTAAGTACAATCTTTATTTAGTCAACTCTAATGTTTGTCTTATTACTCTGATTTCTTTTTGACTTAAGCTAATTTCCGTTTTTTTAGCATTGCCCAATTAAAATATAATTAAAATTTAAATATTTTATTTATATGTAAAATGAAAAATGATAATGACATGATAGATTTTGTACTACATACCATTACAAAATTTATTCCAATATAAATAATCAAGAAATAGTTTAGATTTAATAAAATATAAATAACTAATTAATTAATTAATTGCATGCTTTCAATAATAGAAAAAAAGAAAATAATTTTCTTTTTCATTAATATTAATTAAAGAGATTCTAAAACAGTTTAATCCGACAAGCTGCAAAAACATTAATATTGTTTTTATAAGCTTTAATTAACTTAAAACCGTAGGTTTTTTTATTCGAACACAGTCAATTTGATTTGAGAGGTTTTGTTGGGTTTGATTCTAACTATCCATGTAGGAATATGAAATCGCATGGGAGTAATGAGAAACAATTTTAGGGATAAAAATTAAATTATAAATTTTACGGTAGTAAAAATATAATTTCATCATTTTATAGTTTATTTAATCAAATTTTATTATTTTTAGGGGTCAAAATATAATTTTATCTTTATTAATTTAAAATTTAAAAAAATTAAAATGCCTAAATAAAAATTTTCTATTTTAGAGGAACTAGGCCTTTCAAGCATTTCTAATTTCACTCATGAGTAAGGGTTTTGATTTTTGTTTAAATGAGAAAAACTAATTTTAATTTCAAAAAATATAATATGATTTTTACTTCGATTTTTAAATTAAATTTTTGCTCGTTGATTTTAACTAGATAATTATTGAGAATATTTTTTGAAGAGTTTCACCGTTACAAATAAAGTTCATTCACTTGTACAATGTAAGTATAGCAGAGGGAAGTCAAAGAAAATTTTAGGGAGTGAAGACTAAATTATATAATTTTATAGAAGTTAAAATGTAATTTTATTATTGTATTAGTTTATACCTTTATAGTTTTCAAAATGACTAAACAGAAATTCTAGTATTTTTTCTGTGTCCAAACTATAATTTTACTATATATTAATTTAAAATTTTATAATATTTGGGGACTAAAATTAACGATTTTTCATCTTAGAGGGGGCTCTCCTGCCTATCCCTCCCTTCCCCCCTAAAGTATAGATATATGTAAAACGAATTACAATATGGAATCAAATTAATATAGAGTACAATAAACAAAAAATCGAAAAAATTCAAATCAAACTAAAAGGAGTTAGATAAAATTAATAAATAATATATATTAGAACGAAGACTCACATATCGTAAATACTTATTATTCGATAAGAAAGAATTTGTGATTAAAGTTGAAAATGATAGTTGAGCAAATAACTAAGTAGCAGCAAGTTGAGGCTTAATGGCATTATGACTATATTTATTCCTTTTTCTACTTCGTCTTCCAAGTGCAAGATAACCCCAAGGGGTTGTGGGTTTTTTTCTACCAATTGGAGCCCTCCCTTCACCACCCCCTTGGAGATGGTCTATAGGGTTCATAACTACTCTTCTTACTACAGGACGCTTACCTAGTCAACATTTAGATCCGGCTCTACCCAAACTTTTCTGGTTTACCCCAACATTCTCCACTTGTCCATTCGTTGTCGAGCGCTTTTGGATATTTAACGGACCTCCCGGAAGGTAATTTTAATGTGACCGATTTCCTTCCTTTGCAATCGGTTTCATAATGCAAAGCACCACCGCTTCTAGCTAATTGTCCACCCTTCCAAGTGTGATTTCTATGTTATGTATGGCGTGACTAAGGGCATATCGGTTGAAGTAGATTCTTCTTTTTGATCGATCAATCAAAACCCCTTCCCAAACTGTACAAGCTTCTTCTAAAGCATACGACTTTCTGGATGTAGATTATGATATCTATACAGATGGATTCGTATAATTCTTATATATATTGTACAATGAAGTACCACATTAGTGGATAGATAGGAATCCAAATCTATTGAACCACCCATGTTATGATCTTCTACATTCTAAGTCTTCCCGTTCCGTCATCTAGGTTATGTTCTTCATGTAGCATTCAAACCAAATGACTCAATGAAATTACGTCGATACTTCCACATTTTATGAGTAACGTAGGAGACATCTCGATATTTCCCCCGGGGAATCTTTAGAATTACCACTGCTTAGCTTTCAATTCGCCTCTGACCATAAAATGAAATGTGAATAACTCGTCATCCTCTCTTTGAAACAAGGGCGCTTCGGTTCTCGATTGCTTGAAACAATTTTGTCTTCTCTATATTACTATATCTCTAGAGTCAATAATTTTATATGAGGAACTCTTGAACTCAATCACTTGTCGCCATTACTCTTCGGTTTACGTTGAGGTCTATCCTGTAGAGGTACTCAAATTGGATCGGTGATCGATTTTTAAGTTTCATCATAAACCTAATTGGTTCCTTCCAATTACGTAAATCAATAGTTCAAACCGCACTAAAAGGTAGGGCATTTCCCATTTTATAGGAACTTACGTATGCGAAACAATGGTATCTCCAATTATAGCCCCCGGGATGTAAAACATATCTCTTCTCACCATCCCCATACTGTATGAGACAAATGTATGCATTTCGATTAGGGTCGTATTCTATGGTTACGATTCTACCATATATGTCTTTTTCATTTCGTCAAAAATCAATTTTACGGTATAGACGCTTATGACCACTCTATGCCTTGCGGTAATGATTCCTCTGGCATTACAACCTTTACCACAATGATGTTGTCCATAGATCGAATTATTTCGTGGATTGGATTTCACTTGATTGTCTACGGCTCCATTGCGTGTGCCCGGGATAGAAGTTTTGTATAAATGTATCGCCATGCTATTAATTATTTTGATTTAAGTTCTTTTCGTTCTAAGAGGTGGAATAGAATAACCCGGTTGAAGCGTAATGGTCATACGCCTGTAATGCATTGTATGTCCTATAATAGTTCCCATTCTTCTACCCTTTCCGGGGAGTTGATGACTATTCATAGCTATTACCTTGACACCAAAGAAGAGTTCGACCCAATGCTTTATTTCAGTCCTAGTTGATCCCGATTCGACATTAGAAGTATATTGATTTTTCACCAACAACCGAATACTTTTGTCTGTAACTACTACATATTTGATTCCATCCATAAATCTATTTTCTTCCCTATAAGTTCGAGTCTCAATAAGAATGCTAGTTCTTACTGTTCATATGTTATGATATGAACATACCACACTAATTCGGGCGTTATTCATTTAACTTTCAGAAAAATTGATTCCTTATGAACCCTAAATTTGTACGTACGGAAACTTCAACTTGGTCTATGATTATTAATAATAATTAAACAGGAAAAAAAGAGGAGGGGGGCTTCAACGTACAAAAATGGTGGAGATGCATGCAACTCACCATATGCCAACAATTTGATGAACCATATTCTTTTTTGTTTTTCTTAAAGATTTGTAAATATTGAGGGAAGGTATAGAGTTAATAAATTCCTCAAGAGGTTAGTATTGTTTTTAGGTCAAATTTGGGTTTTGTCTCCCAAGTCCCAACTTTATCGAGGGTAGCATATATGCTCTTTGAAATCATATAAGGGGCAATAGTTCAAATTTTACCAAGCGCATGATACTTACATTCTCTTACCATGCACGACTTGATTTAACGAGACACTCTCGCTCTGTGACTCCTACTTTTGGTTCAGGCTCTTTATAGAGTAAAGGAAAAAATCTTAGCTCGACCAAGATAATATCAACTTGTTGAGAGATCCACCGACTTCAAAATAATGACATTTAAAAGACTTATATGGAAAGATTTGACCTCCCCTCAATATTAAATCAATGCGTGGATAAAGTTTTTGTTTACAGTTAAGAATTTTGGAATGTAAAAATTTAATTTTTCATCATGTCTGAGTTTAATATTTTATTTGTTTATTTAAACAAAATAATTATTTAAATTACTTTAAAAAATCTTGCAAGACTAAAATTATTTATAATATTTTATGAATTATATAAACATTTTCTTTCTTTTTTCTTTTTGGTGAAAGCAAAATTTTGAGCACCAATGAAGGAAGAGATAAGATCAATTTTAAGTATATTTCCAAATTCTCAATTCTTATAATAAAGAAAAATAGAAAAAAAGTCAAAATCCGAAAGTACTACAATTTAAAACCAAGGGATCGATCCACTAATTGTACCATTAAAATATGTATAGTTTTGAATAAGTCTTTGTACATGCTCAAATAGCATACAATTACATTTAAAAAATATAAGTTGAAATAATGAATATATTATATTGATTGATTTTATTATATGCATAACCGTTCGTACAGTTGACATATAAAAATTTATATTTTTGAAGGTGGTTAATTTTTCTATTTATATGATATGGTTTCTAGATGCGATGTTTTAGGCAGGCTCTCATGTATGTTAATAAATACCTTATTCTAATATTAATACGTGTTTTCTACGTATCGAACCCATCACGTGCGAGCTCATGTAAGAATGCGAATCCATCACGTGTAAACTTATATGAGCGAACTATGCAAGCTATCATTATTAGAGTAAAGGGTAAGGGATCAATAATGACGAATACCATAACAATCTCAATTTTTAAAAAAATATTTTTTATGATGTAATAGCTTACATATTTAAAAAGCAAATCCAAGAAAAGTCTTTTATTATTTTGACAACATGAAATTATATTTACTTAAAAACCCTTACGATAGGATATAGTTTTCAAGGGCACAATTTGTCATCACACATGAAAATGACTTTTTCCTAGGTCAATGCCCCCCTCCACTTGCACTATAATAAGAATTTCATTTTATCCAAATAAAAAAACTATATTATGTTTGTTTTTGTTATTTACAAAATTAAATTCTCCAGCTTTATTATCTTACGTCAGTTTTAGTTTTATCGATTGGTTTTAGTTCGAGTTATTCTAATTCTTAATTTGTTTGTGCTTTGAATTAGTTTATAACTACTTTTTAATTACTCGAATGTATATATATTCGTGATTGTACTTTATTTGTACTTGCAAACTCTCTTGGAAAAAGAAAGCATGGCTTGAACTCAGCTTGACTCGATTTATTAAGTCTGATGTCATCGAAACATAAAAATTAAAATAATTGGTGAATTTATCAGAGAGGTCCTTCTATTATAGGGACCTAAATAGCGCTCTCTACTATTAAATAGATTCAAGTTAGTCATTGTACAATTAAAAAGAATCAATTAAGGTCAAATTGGAATAGGTTTAACATTTATTGTTTTAAAAATATCAATTATTATTTAACGGAGTTAATATTTTTAAAGTTTTTATGGTTACGTAAATGAAGTATTTTGTTTAGGATTGAATTGCAATTAAAAAATAAAGAAATTTCAAGACATTTTTATACAATAAATGTTAGTTCTATTATAATTTGGGCTTATTTGATTCTTTTAATAATATAGGATTAATTTAATTTATTTAATAATAGAGACTAAATTGATTCAATCCCTATAATACAGTGACCTCCTAGATACTTTAACCCAAAATAATTAAACTAAATTGCTCATAAACTGACAACCTGTTGCCTTTTCACTTACCTCAGAATGCTTGAAAGCTGAAGCATAGTTTTAATTGCAACTTGGAAGCAATAATTAGTTAATATATTTTAATTTAAGGTTTGAATTGAAAAATAAAAAATAAAAAATACGACATCTAACAAAGGATTACTTCACAAAACGTTCGAGTTTTTTAATTGGCCCCTACATTTTAAAATATTTTCATTCAATCCTTAAACTATTGGTATTGTATCCATTAAATTTTTCTATCAACTTAATCGTTAAATGACGGTTTTGATATGATGTAAAGCATATTTAAAATATGTAGATTCAAATTGTAAACACGTATGTACCTATCGTAAGGAGAAATTCAATATGACGTGTTAAAAAGTGTCATTTAAATTTAGAAGAATTATTTCTTCTTCTTCTTTTAACACATCGAATTCAATCTATCCATGCAATAGGTATAAACATGTTAATATTTAGACTGATGAAAAAACTTAATTGATACTATATCAATACTTTAAAAACTCAATTAAAATTTTTAAATTTTTAATATTAATTTAAAAATTGAAACATAGTTAAAGGATCTTTGATGAAAATAACCCTGAAATAGTTAGGCTCATTTTTTTCCTCAGAAACTTAGCAGCAAATTATGAAAATCCCCAATGAATCACTATAAATGGACCTAAAAAATAAAAATAAACCCGATTTATAATCTTTATTTTGTTCATATTTTATAAGTTGCACCAAATATTTTATAATCATTATCTTTGATTTTAAATTGATTCTTAATTTTAAAGTATTTTAATTTGCATTATTAAAATATTAATATTATATCAATAACATCTTTTCGAAAATGTAGCCTCATTTTAAGCATAAATGTAAGCTCAAATTATGAGAGATTTTGTTGCATATGAAGTATCAAGGATCAAACACCAAAGTACTCACACATTATAAGTAGAAAAATAAAATTATCTAGGAAAAAATGGTAATAAAATCGAGCTACCAAGTGCAGAATTATTAAATTACGAGATGAAACATTATTGATACACAATATCAACGGATGTGAAAAAGGAGAGGGGAGAGTTCTAGTGAAGTAGAGAAGAAGAAGATAGTAAAAATGGAATGCCTAAGTATCGTCCCCCAAAGAACGTCTTTAGAATATTATTATATAGGGGAATTAATCAGGTCGATTCTTCTAAGACAAGCTTACATTTGTGAAGTGTGTAATTTGGGGCATACTATATAGGTTTTAACTTGAAACTTTATCAAGCAAATTTTGTTGTCCAATAGTGTGGTAAAGGAGTCAAGAATTGTATTGCAGAATACCGCGAACCGTGTTTCTCATAAGTAAAAATTTTTCCCTCACCTTTTCGAAGAAATTAACAAGCTTAGAAAACGACCGTAAAAGTCAAGTTAAAATCAGCGAACCATGAAAATGACAGTTGTGATCTTAAATCTAGCGAACTGTTAGAATATCGAAGGTCACAATATGAATATTGAGCGAACCATAAAAATGACAACCGCGATATGAATATCAAGCGAACTGTTAAAACATCGAAGGTTGCGATATGGATATTAAGCGAACCATAAAAATGACAACCGCGATATGAATATCAGGTGAACTGTAAAAATGACACTCTGTAATATAAAAATCCAATGAAGTGTTTGGAACCGGTGGTGCATTTTCAACACGTACATTATATAGAAAAGGTATAGGAAACTAACCATATTGAATGTCCCCAAGTTTCTCATAATACTTGTTGCTAAACTTATCAACACCCACAACTATTGTCCCTATGTTATGGATTTTAGTTTGCCTGGATGAATCAAGCGAATTGTTATCGAAGATGCCATAAATAATGTTGATGAATATGTGCAAACTAACTTCAGAATTCAAGGATCATTTGTATATAAAAACTGCACATAGAAGCTAGAGGTATGAAAAACTTAGGCTTAGTTTGGATGGGCGGTGTGTTTACCTCCGGTGAGGTTAAAAACAGCAGTGGCGGTGAGATTAGTTACTGTAGCTGTGAGATTGGACATTGTAGCAGTGAGATTAGAAACAGCGGTGGAGTGTGTGTTTGGATTCAAACGTAGCTGTAGCGGTGAGGTGAAAATAAAAAAATAACTATTAAGGACATCAGATTAGAATTGATATATAATAGAAGTTTTTAAATTATTTTACTTACATACACTACACCAAAATAGACTTTTAGCGGCGTTTTTAGTGGCTTTTTAATGAAAAACGCCACAAATATTATACATTAGCGGCGTTGGAAAGAAAACGCTGCAAAAAGTTGAGCAATAGCGGCTTTTATTTCTAAAATGAGAAATAGCAGCGCTTTTTTCCCAAACGCCGCTAAAGATCTAAGCATTAGCGGCGCTTTTAAAAAAACGCCGTTAAAGATGAGCATTAGTGGCGCTTTTAAAAAATGCCGCTAAAGACCTGAGCATTAGCGGTGCTTTTAGAAAAATGCCGCTAAAGACCTGAGCATTAGCGGCGCTTTTAGAAAAACGCAGCTAAAGACCTGAGCATTAGCGGCTCTTTTTAACAAACGTCGCTAAAAGTTTTTCATATTTTTTTCTTATTCTTTCTTTGAATTATATTTTATTTTGATACATTCACTTATAAGCAATGATAAAGTTTCATTTTAGTTACTTAATTATGAAAAGTTACAAATTGTTAACTAAATAATTTAGAAGTTTTCATTTAAATTACAAATTAAGCTATTAAAATTGATTTAGGGTTTAATGTTTAGTATGTTAATTTCATGGTTTAGGGTTTGTTATTTTGGTGTATGGGTTTAGTGTTTTAAATTTTGTTGTTTGGGTTTATTGTATAGTGTTTAATATCTTAGTGTTTACCGGTATTAAGGTTTAAGTGTTAGTGGCTAGGGGTTAATGTTTAGGGTTAGGGGTTTAATGGGAAATGGTTAATGGGTTATGGTTTTGGATTTAGGGTTTATGGTTTGTAGGTTTAGGGTCAAGGGTTTAGGGGAAATGGTTAATGTGTTAGGTTTTTGAGTTTAATGTTTATGGTTTAATTTTAAGATTTTAGGGTTTAGGGTGTTAACTATATGATCCAAAATCCCGAAACCGAAATCTCTCATGAGGGATTTATGGTTAATGTGTTAGCTATTAAAATATATGTTTTATACTACACTAACATTGGCCACATGAATTTCCAAAAAGTTGGTCTCGGATTATGGTTTAAGGTTTGCAGTTTAGAGTTTAGGGTAATTCAAGTTTATGGTCTAAAATTTATGATTTGGGGTTTTGAGTTTGAGGTTTAGGGTATAATATTTAGGGTTTAGGGTTTATGATTTGGGGATTAATCTTAAATTTTTAGAATATAAATCCAAATAAGATAAATGTAAATTATTATTTTAAAAATATATATATCAAAATGGGTTAAATCCCAAAAGCATACATGAACAATAGTTTAGTGTGCAATTGTATACACGAACTTTAATTTGATCTAAATCTTGTAAAATATTAACACAATTATTGATATAATTAACATCATTTTAAAAACTTAAAATTTAATATTTAATATTTTAGTTAAAAGGTTCAATACTCAAAATATAATAATAATAAAATTCAAAAAATGATAATCTCAAAGACAAAAATTTTGAAAAATATAGAAAAATATAGGTTAAAATTAAAATTAAAATTAAAATTGAAATTGAAATTGAAAAAAATTAAAATTAAAATTGAAAAAAATTAAAGTTAAAAGTTCAATACTCAAAATGGAAAAAAAAATTAAAATGGTATAATAGTGGCGTTTTTTGTAAAAAAAGGCCATAAAAAAGGAGCTATAGTGGCGTTTTTAGTAAAAACGCCACAAAAAATAAGGTTTTAATGATGTCGTTTTTCCTATGCTAAAGAACTATCCCTACAACCCCAAATTTTATTCCCCAAATCCTAAATTTTTTTGTTCCCGAAAAATGCCTGATTTTCGTTCCCGATTTCTTCTTCTAGGACTACCGAAATGGAGTTGGTTTGAGGCGTTGTTCGAAAGTTGCAAGGCTTCTCGAGTTTCTTGTTTTCTTGGGATGAAAATGGGCTGCGATTTTGCGTCAGGAATGGGATTTACGTCCCCCATTTGTCTCAGTCAAGCTTGGCCTTAATCCTCAACCAATTCATGTACGCCGCTACATGTCTTGAACTTGTGCAAATTGCGGTTTCTAAAGTGGAATCGCAGCTTAGATCTCCTCCTCCCACTTTGAGAGCTTTTGCTTCCTCAGTTTCTTCTTGGCTCAAGGTCATAATTTGCACTTCTTTTTCTTTTATTCTTGTTTTATTGATGAAAATTGATTTCAATTCGGTTTTCTAAGCAAATGTAACATTCGATTGTTGACCCAATACTTTTTTTAAATGTATAATTTTTCTCGTATATATCCAAATGTTTTTGTTTGAGTTTTGTTTAGATAGAATACATTATAGTTGATTAAGATGGACTAGTGAGTATAATATGCAATACCGTTATTACCATATATATTTTTGATATAGAAGTAATAACCTTAACATTAGGGTTTTTTTTTTTGTGTAACATTCAATTATTAATCAAACTTTAAAAAAAATTATGATGTATATGTCCAAATGTTTTTGTTTGAGGTTACATTTGGTAATGATAGAATCTTAGTAAGAAAACATACACACACATATACATAATTGATTAAGATGGACTTGTGAGTATAATATGTAATGCCCGTGATGAACATAATTTCCATATATAGAGAGATAACCATAACTGTTGATTTATCTTCTTCTAAAAGTTATTGCTATATTGTTTGATTTTGTATCTAGAAGCGTATTTAGTTAAGATGTTTTGCCATCACATAGAAAGGTTAAATTGTCTTGTGTTGGCATGAATTCTTTAAAGCTTAGTCAAATTGTTATGTCTAGAGCGGAGGTCGCGTGATATTGCTTTGAGCGAAGAAACGAAGATCGGCAGTTCAAATCTGGGATCTCTGCCGACCTTCTTGGGATTAACAAGTTCTTTATCAAGGTTGGTATGTTTTGTCTTATAAACTTTCACCTTAACAAACTCTAGGCATTTAGTTTTGTTTTTCATTATTCTCGATTTTTGAGTTGTTGCCATTATGGTATTTGTATTGAAGAGCACCACGGTTTAGAATAATTTTGAGTGTTAGATATAGACATGTTTACAGAAAAATTTCAACTCCATATCCAAGATTATTTTCTTTCTTTTTGTCAAGTCATTGCATTATTTGTCTTATTATATTGAAAATTTTTTATTATTTTTCAATGATATTAGCCTTTGTTCAGATGCTGAATATCTATTGCAAATAGTTCATGGAGCCATTCCCCAAGCATACTTTGAGCCTACTTCAAATATTTTAGTTGCTGACATTGCTACTTATATCCTTGACTATCTCTATATAAAGCTTGATGAAGCATGCCTCGTACAAGGTGGTGAGGTTGTATCTATTTTCTCATTGTTGATTATTGTTCTTGATTCTCCAGATTTGTATAAACATCTAAAAATACAAACTTAGAGCTCATGCTAGTTTCAGGGGGATGAATATAAGATGCTGATTCATATATTTGTTGGAAGCTTACTACCATACATTGAGGGTCTTGATTCTTGGCTTTTTGAAGGGACACTGGATGATCCTTTCGAGGAGGTAACTTTGATTCAAGCTGAAATTTATTCTAAAGCTTGAAACAATTTCTTCAATTTAACATCTCCCAGAAATTCTTTTTGGCACATGAACTCATTCTTTTTGTGAATGATTATGATAGTTTGCAATTAGAGTTCCATGTGAAGTTGTAGTGTTTATATGCAAACCTTGATAACTGATTTCTTTTATTTAGATATGCTTCACATAGCCTTGAATACATTTACATTTTATTAAAGCAAAAACTTAACTTATTTCCATCAAATGAAACTCACAAATCACTAGACTATCTTTCGAACTAGATTATTTTGCTTCAGCATCGAAGCAGGCACTAATTAATTATCCTTGGTCTTACAAGCTTATCGTTCGTAAATATCTCTGAGTTTAATATAAAAGCATGTGTTAATATGTTGCTTATTGAATAGAATGTTTTTGTTGGTTTTATTGTCCATGTTTATAATGTTTATTCTTTCCAGGTTAATGTGGAACACATTGACCAATTCTATAAAGACTTTGGATCTGAAGAGGTTTCAAGTGATGAGGAAGAGGAGCAATCAAAGAATGATAAAACTAAGAAGCCTTCGAAACCTTCTGATCATCAATCACTTTTTAAGGGTGATACGAGGGATGACTTCATGATAGGCATTAAATTTACTAGGTAAAGTACTATGAATGACTAGTTGTTCACTAGAATCTAACAAGTTGTTTTCTTTATGTTTTTATTTTGATAAATTTTTTATCATGTTAACTTACTTTTCCCTTTTTCCAATCTAAGCAATTTAAGATTTTATGTAAATTCTACTCTTACTTTTTCCCTCTCTTCAGGAAGACCATCAAGCTATATGGTGATTTCTATTCTTCAGACATCATTCTTGCTTCTCCTCTTGAATTAATGACAGAAGCATTATGCTTTATTTTTAATTTGGTTGTCTTTGTTTACGATTGGATTGGTGTAAAATATGGACAACAATTCTCTTCACTCTTAGGGTTATTGTACAAAGGAAATAAAAGAGTGTAGAATTTAGAGAAAATTGCGCTTTTCATGTTAACTTATATTTATTGGATCATCTCTTTGCAGATCTTGTAATCTTATATTTATAGAGATAAATGCCTTCGTATGCTTTCACAATATTGTTTGTCTTTTAAAATCAAGCATGTTCATGCCTTTGCATGCTTGTATGTGTAACTTTTAAGCAATCGATTGATAACATTTAATTTTTGCTAGAAATTTGGGAAGGCAGAAAAGAATAAGGAATTGAACACTGACTATCCATCTTCTATAGAGGTATTCTCATTCTCAGCAACCTACTTTTTGGAGTATGCATTTCTTCTTTGCATCCCCTATATTTATTGAACTTAAGTGATTTGGTTCCTACACTTTAATTTGCATTGATTTACCCTTTTTCTTTGAAGAGTATGTTGAGTCAACATGCAAATTACTCATAGTGCAGTATGCACCCAGCTCAGTTGTGAGTGCTACATAATCAGCTTCACCAGATAGCGTAAAAAAAGATCATGTAGTTTTCCTTGGGAAAATATTAGGGAACTTTAGTGTCCCTGTATTGAGTGGATTGAAGTAATATGCATGCATTGTTCAGATAAGGATTCATGTATCCTTAGTGTGCAAAGCTACTTATTAAGTTGAAGTGGCATTTTTTGGGCGAGGTGGACAAAATGTTGGGTGTTTTCTTGATCTGCATGTAGTTTGAATGGTATCTTTGCTCCGTAAGTGCTTCAAAATTTGATTTTTGACCATATTCTTCTACCTTTGGGGCTTGATATTTCAAGTCATATAAATAAATTATGAACAACACGTATTCAATTACAAAGTAGACTAATTGAGGGTGTAGTAACAACTTTTACTTTCTCATATTTAAACATATGATTTGCAATTCTTTTGGTGGTGGTTTATAACTCCAGGAATAGGATTGGCTACGGCTATTGTGTTTCATGATCATAAATTGTTTCCTTAGATTTTATATTCATCAAATTTCAGTTGGTGTAAATATAACCTCTGAATGGCATCAAATGATAATGAGTTTGAGTCTTAAACTTTCCTCTAGACCCTTGCATTCTTGATTCATCATGAAACTAAATATTTTTCTCCCAAGTTTTATCAGTTCAAAGCAATTAGTTGATTCTCAAGTGATAAGGGTTTGTTTTGTAAATGGATACGAGGATGCAAAGGATCCTGAAACTCTCCCCAACTTTGGTTGTATGCGTCTTCACCTTGGCAAATCATCTTCACATTACCTAAGGTAAACTAGCTATTCATTTCCTCCAATTTTTCCCTTTTTAATAACATGGCTCGTAAAAGATTACAAATGGCTAGTTTGGTTGATCAAAAGATTCCAACATGTTCAATAGTTTATACTTTGTAACTAGATTAATGGAATATAACACACTAAGAGGAGTTTCCATTTATTATTCATGTTAGCATACTTTATTTCTATCGAGATAATGTAAAGCACTACAAAATAGCTTGTCTTTGTGCTTGATTATTTTTCAGGTGGTGCTGCTTGATGCATTTACCTTGCTTTTAGATTTCTGAAAGCTAATGTTTGTCTTACATTTACATGTGGGATAAGGTACATAAAAGACTATTAAACAAGAAGGAGATTTCTCAAAAAGAGGATGATATAGTAACTGTGAGTGAGAATGCTTTAACCGTCCATGAACCAAAGCTAAAGGTTTGTCTATTATCCACAGATGTTCTTGCGACCTCATTATATGTTTCTTAGATGAATATTTTAGAACTATTTGTGCTTGTTTGATATATTATTTTCTTTTTCTTATATAACCTTTGAATTGTTTGTTAAAGGTGGACTTGACAGCGTATGTCAAGAAGCATAAGTTCTGTTTTGATGTTGTTCTGGATGAGCATGTTAACAATGACGAGGTAGTACTCGGTTGAGCTATTTTGCTTTGTTGCCAGTGTAACATGGTTTCTGAATAATGTTGAGTTTACTATGGCCAAAGTTCATCTTCTCTTTGTTTATTATTTGTTAGAGCAAAAGTTTGAGTTATTCTTTTATTTTCTTGTACAGGGTTTATCGTACTCTTTGTTGAGCCAATTATTCCAATCATTTTCCGACAAACAAAAGTATAATACATATTGTTTGTGAATTTTGTTCATGAATTATATGTCTTGTTCATGAATTTCTATTTTAATACGTATTGTTCGTGAATTTTCATTTTAATACGTCTTCAAATTAAATTATATAATTTTAAATTGGATTTGTGGCGCTTCTATAATATTTTAATTTTTTTATTTTTCATGACATTTAGCGGCGTTTATGAGAAAAGCGCCGCTAAAAGTATCATTTTTTATTTTTTTATTTTTCATGACATTTAGCGGCATTTTTTGAGAAAAGCGCCACTAAAAGTATAATATTTTAATTTTTTATGACTTTTAGCGCCATTTTTGGTAAAAGCGCCGCTAAAAGTATAATATTTTAATTTTTTTTTATTTTTATGACTTTTAGCGGCGTTTTTATCTCATAAACGCCGCTAAAGTTTGCGGCGTTTGTTTTGCCAGCGTTTTTTGCGGCGCTTGTAAAAGCGCCACAAATACTATTAGTGGCGCTTATAAACGCCACTAAAAGCCTAAAAAAGGCCACTAAAATTCTGTTTTGTTGTAGTGATAAAATTATTAAAATATGTGAGTTTATAAATTTATTTAATAAAATATTAAAATGTATCTTCCAATTATTTTATTATAAATATTTTAATAAATTATAAAATCAATTTAAATTATTTATTAGATAAAATGATAATTATTTTTAAATTTTTATAGTTAAATATTCTTTTATAACAATGATAAATATTATTTTCGCAAATAGTAACATTATACTTGGATCAAATTTTGAAGTATCTAAAAGAATGATTTTAATAAAAATATAATAACATAAGACATAACAAGTTTCATTATTACTAGAAATTAGGTTATGATACAAAATTATTTTTTACAAATATTGATTTATTAAACTATTTGCAATGGTTTCCCTTAATATTGCAATTTCAAGGTCACTTTCTGAAACACCCCAAACCCGGCCCATGAGCCTTGACCGGATCTGGCATGCTCCTTGAGTAAAACGTAGTTACGTCTCGTATGACATTTTGAAAATCTTGGTGATTTTGAAGAAAATAGGTTTGAATGGTTCTCAAGTTAAAATCGTGTTGTAATTTAGTTTTGTGCTAAACGATATTTTCATACTACAAAAGTTACAAGTTAAAAGAAATGCCGGATTTTAGAGCTTATTATTATTAACTTGAAAACTGTAGGTGCTTGGGTTTTAAAACAATTGATGTTGTTTTACGAAAAATGTTTAATCGTCTTGTTCGATGTTGTTCGTATCATAATAAAAATTTAAAATGCATAAATAAAACAGTTAAGTGATAATGGCCTTATTACATCAAAATATAACCCAAAATAAATCAAATAAACTTAATAAGGAATCCAAAATAAAACTGAGGTGTGCATGGCCACCACTAAGTTCCTGCCGACCCAGTCCATTTACTGATTGCCATCTGCAAAAAGTTAGCCCACGAAGGGTGAGTCAACAGACTCAGTGTGTAACAACCATCACAGACTCCCAAAACATATAAGGCATATCATATCACATACGAGCAAATATAAGCAATGATGCGACCCAAACCCACCTAGATATCCATCCTCTACACATCACCCGTACCTACCAATCACACCATGGGGATTACTAAATTGACCCTCCATCCGCTACACACCATCGAAGGCGATCATTGCGATCAATCGCACATCACCCTTATAGTTGTGGCATAGCCACCAGATAATGTAACAGAGTCACCAGATTCATAATATGTGACATAGTCACCAGATAATATGGTAAAAACCACCAGATCACTTCCCCTTTAACATAATCACCCATATGCCCATGCAACATACAAAACATGCTATTTATCATGCAATTTACCTTACCCCCAAAATCCAACGGAATACCACATATTTTCACATCAATCTTATTAAACATTATTTACGAGTGTTAAGGGGTAACGTACCTGAATACACTGTACCATTAAATGGTACCCTTAGCCATGTTTATTTGTCACTTCACTAGCACATGATTAACATAATTATTATTAAACTATCGGGAACTCAGTGTAGGGTTACACACCTGATTTCTAACGCGATTACCAAATCCCAAAAATCCCGATCTAATGCTCTAGATCCCTTTTTCCTACATTCGGCCAACACTAAGCATATTAACAAAGAGCCATTCGGCTACACAGCAAATCCCGAAAGGTTAACGCGACCAAAATCCTTACCTTCTTGGCCGATTTGGTTACCACCCAAATCCCGAAACTACGTGATAAGCCTTCCTTGAAATCGGCTAAGCACTAGTATATTCAAATGGTTAGCTTTCGGCTTTTCAGATAACTAAGAGATGAATTGAATCAGTACGAAACCTTACCACTGACTTACCGAAACTATTGACAAGGAAAAGATGCTCCCGATCTACTACTTCAAAATCCCAGAAATCCTAAAAGAAAATCGATTGCATGGTTGATTAAAAGTCAAGACAAATGCCAAAATTCGGCTTTTGTTCTACACATGTCGACAGTGAGGAAATAAGGAAGAATGGTGGAGATTTAGACTTACCTATCCCCAAACCGATTTGAGAAGAGATCAAGGGAGATCTCTGCTTGGTTGCTATTCGGCCAAAAACTGAGAAGGGATGAGGTTGAAAGATTTCGGCAATGGCTTTAGGAAAACAATGGAGGTTCGGCCAATAGTGAAAGGAGGGAATAGGAGAAGGATGAATGGTATTCGGCTTTTGATGATTGTGAGAAGAAGAAAAAGAATGATATGGAGGCTCAGTTATGATTCAGCTAAAGTGAGAAAGAAGAAGAAAGAATTGAGAGAAAGAAAAGAATAAAGAAAGTGATGGTGACACAAATTCAGCTTAGGGATTTTGGCTACTAGGTGACCGAATTTGTCATCCTAGAAGTCCCTTGGCCGCCAACTCTCATTCTCTCCACTCAATCCCCTTTTCACTTTACCTTAGCCAAATCTCTAAGTCATCGGACCAATCTATACCTCCTCCATCGAGTCCTTGTGCCGTCCACCACCGCCTTTCCTTGCTAAAAATAAAACTCCAAAATGCTTCCCTTGTTTGCTGAACCTAGGCCCTTCTCACTCCTGTGGCGTCACCTTACAAGGCCCTAAGTGGCGCTTCCTTGCCACCTTACCATTGGGTTATTTGTGTCCTAAACCACACAATAATCTCCTTAAGGCCTAGCTCCTTAGTTCCCTTTTTGGGCTTAAAATCCAATAACTTCTAAGGCTCCTACCTACATCCCAAGGTTCTTGAAACCCCAAATCACATTCAAATCATACTCAAGCATGCAATTACATACATTAAGTAAAAATGCATAACCCCTAAATCCCGGATATTACAGTTCTACCCCCTTAAAATAATTTTGACCACGAAATTACCTGGCTAAAATAAGTGAGGGTATTGCTGTCGCATTGTTTCCTCTGGCTCCCTCGAAGCTTCCTCTGATCCATGGCTACGCCATAACACTTTGACTAAAGGAACTGATTTCCTCTAAACACCTTCACATCCCGTTCTAGAATCTAAATCGGCTCCTCCTCATAGGACAGATCTGGTCTCAGCTCCACCTCCTCAACCGGTATTATATGAGATGGGTCCGATTGATAACGACGTAGCATCGAAACGTGAAGAACATCGTGCATCTACTTCAACTCCGAAGGCAATTCTAATTGATACGCTACTGGTCCAACCCGCTCAGAATTTGATAAGGTCCTATAAACCTAGGACTGAACTTTCCCTTGCGACCAAATCTCATCACCTTTTTCCATGGCCAAACTTTGAGAAACACATAATCTCCCACAGTAAACTCAATCTCCTTCCGCTTAAGATCTGCGTATGACTTTTGCCGGTTAGATGCCTCCTTCAACTGTGTCCGAATTACCTTAACCTTTTCTTTCGGTTCTGCCACCATTTTGGACCCAAAACCTGACGTTCTCCCAATTCTGTCCAACATGTAGAAGTGCGACACTTCTATCCATACAAGACTTCAATGCGGTGCCATCCGAATACTTGCACGATAGCTATTATTATGCATAAATTCCACTAAAGGCAAGAACTCCTCCCAACTCCTTCTGAAGTCTATCACACAGCCTCTCAACATATCCTCTAGCACTTAAATTACCTGCTCAGATTGGCCGTCTGACTGCGGATGGAATGCCGTACTGAAGTCCAATCTGGTGCCCAAAGCTTGATGTAATGCTTTCCAAAACCGAGATGTAAACCTCGGATCCCTATCTGAGATAATGGACACCGACACTCCGTGCAGCCTCACGATTTCTGCTACATACAACTTTGCCAATCTCTGCAATGAATAGTCAACCCAAGACCGGTATGAAATGTGCAGACTTCACAACCGATCTACTATCACCCATCTTGAGTCTTTCTTAGTAGGCGTAAGGGAAGCCCACTAACGAAGTCCATGGTAATTCTCTCCCACTTCCATTGCGGAATCTTTATCGGTTTGAAGCAATCACAGCTTGCTTGGTGTTCACCTTGACTTGTCGACACGTTAAGCACTTCCCTACAAACTCAGTAACTTCCGCTTAAGACCGTGCCACCAAAAGCTGCTCCGTAAATCCTATATAACTTACTTCCTCCAAGATGCATAGCATAAGGGCTACTATGCGATTCTGAAGAATTTTCGCTTTAACTCTTCGTCCTTGACATCTGAGACCTTGCCCCAAAACACAAAGACTCCATCATTTGTTTACACCAAAATTTTCCAATTCCCTATTTTGTACTTGTAGCGACTTAGCACTTAGTTCATCGTCTACCAATTGTTTCTCCTTAACCTGACTTAGCCACGTTGGCTTCACTTGTAATTCTGCTAGTAAACTTCCATCATCATAGAGGCTCAAATGTGCAAACATCGCCCTTAACTCCGACACCACTTTCTGACTTAGGGCATCTGCCACTACATTTGCCTTGCCCGGATGATACTCTATTGAGCAATCATAATCCTTCAACAACTCCACCCACCTCTGTTGTCTCAAATTCAACTCCTTCTCGATTAAGAAATACTTGGACTTTTGTGGTCCGTGTAGATCACCGACCTTTCTCCATACAAGTAGTGCCTCCATACTTTTAGAGCGAATACTACCTCCTCCAGATTATGCGTTGGATAGTTAACCTCATGAGGCCTTAATTGTCAAGACGCATAAGCGACCACTTTTCCATCTTGCATGAGAACACATCCCAATCCTGTATGGGAAGCATCACAATATACCACATAGTCCTTCCACGCTTAAATGAATCAAAGCTGAGCTTCACAAAACTTTCTTAAGCTTCTCAAAACTTTCCTCTACTTATCTCGCCCATCTGAGCGGTACCTCCTTCCTTAACAACTTCATCAAAGGTGTTGCTATTGGCGAGAATCCTCAACAAATCTCCCAGAATAGCTCGCTAGTCCCAAGAAACTACGAACTTAGGCCACAGACTTAGGTGGTTTCCAATCCAATACTGCCTCAATCTTTCGAGGATCCACCTTTATTCCTTCAGCAGACACCACATGTCCTAAGAACGTAACTTCCTTCAGCCAAAATTCGCACTTGCTGAACTTGGCATATAGCTTCTTTTCCTTTAATACTTGCAGCACAACTCGGAGATGCTCATCATGTTCTTCCTCAGACTTGGAATACACCAAGATATCATCTATGAACATAACAATGAACTGGTCCAGGTAGGGTTGGAAAACCCGGTTCATCATGTCCATGAACGCAGCTGGGGCATTTGTCAATCCGAATGGCATTACCAAGAACTCATAATGCCCATATCTTGTCTGAAAAGCGGTCTTATGGATATCTGCCTCCTTCACCTTAAGCTGATGATATCCTGAACTTAGATCTATCTTTGAAAATACTGCGACCCCCTTAAGCTGATCGAACAAGTCATCTATCCTCGGCAATGGATACTTGTTCTTGATGGTCAGCTTATTCAACTGCTGGTAGTCTATGCACATGCGCATAGTCCCATCCTTCTTCTTCACAAATAGGACCGGTGCTCCCCTTGGGGACACACTAGGTCGAATAAACCCCACAATCGAGTAACTCTTGGATCTGGGCTTTAAGCTCTACTAACTCCTTTGGTGCCACCTCCAATCTACACAGGGCTAAAAATCAATTAGAACTCCACCTCCTATCTAGGCGACTCCTCCTCGGAAAGACATCCACAAATTCCCTTCTTGTTCTAACTCCTCCTACAATTGCTTCCTTAGCCTCCAAAGCATCGATCAACATCGGAAAAGCTACACACCTTTTCTTACCATCTTCTCTGTCTTAAGGGCAGATACCACATTCGACAAGCAATTACATCTCATGCCCATCACCACAATCTCCTTGTCATTAGGAGTTCTTAACGACATGCGCTTAGCAGCACAATCCACATTCGCATGGTACTTCACTAACCGGTCCATGCCTCAGATTAAATCAAATTCTCAAATGGCAACTCCATTAAGTCACCTAAAATTGCGCCCGAACTTCCAAAGTGCGCCTAAAGAGTTTATCTAATTCTCCGATTGCCCTAAAGGACTAAGCACACCATCTTCCTAGATGCAGTCTCGAGTTCACATGCGAGTTCCGGACACCTTACTAGCAATGTATGAATGAGTTGACCCATTATATATCAACGCAATAAAGGGTAATCCGAGATAAGGAACATACCGTTATGACATCAAAAGTCACCATCCTCCCTCCGATTTAATCGCATACACTAGACCCGACTATCTCGCCTCCATGTTACCAATACCTCTACCCGGTGTTCCGACCAGAACACCCCAAACCCGGCCCATAAGCCCTGATCGGATCTGGTATGTCACGGAGTAAAAACGTTTTGAAATATTTTGATTAACTGGTGAAAATCTGAAAAAAATATTGTTAAGGTTATAAAACGGTGTCTATGAAAAACTCAGGTGGAATTATTTTTTTTTAAAACTTGGTTGAGTTGAAAGCCTTTGAAAACATTTGATCATTTAAGTATTTAGAACCATCTGAGTTATTGTTACTTGGTGAATTTTGCTACCCGATGGTAACAACTTTGAAAACTCGTAAAAATTTCCCATTTTGAAAATATCACTTTTAACCGATTCATTTAAACAATTTATAAGTTCATTATTAATATAGTAAAAGTGAAGTAAAACAACTATTTAAACACCCAAAATAATAACTAGCGGCCTTATTACAACCCAAATCAAAATTTAATAAATAATAAACTTAATCTGTGCTACGTAAAATTTCAAATCCAAAGAACCAGCATGGCCTCCTCGAGTCCTCTCCTAACCGTCTCCGCGATCTACTCATCTGCAAAATGATATGGGAAGGGGTGAGTCACCAAGACTCAGTGTATAAATCCCCAACCCGGAAGTGCAAACTCATACACAAAATATTAGTAAGACATGCAAAACCATGCAACCCAAACCTAGCCATCCATACTCCTTAGCTACCCGTGTGGTCAAAACCATTTGGTGGTCAAAACCATCGTGAGGAGTCATAAATCGAGTGATGGGGCCAACCCATCGTGTCGTCAAAACCACTGATAACCATAAGTCAAAATTATCAATATGTGGTCCAAACCACTGGTGGTACCAAACCACTGGGACTTAGTCACAATTTATATCAGCGGTGTGGTCAAAACCATCGGTGATCGAAGTCACAATTAAACTGATGGGGCCAACCCATCTTGTGGTCAAAACCACGGTGACAGATCCATAGAGAATAATCTCCCTCCTCTCTTCAATCCCGATACCAACATGCTCATAACATGCTTAACATATTATCATAGATCATGCATATAAGTCATGGCATAGCATCTTACTCATCATATCATTCATATGACATATTTAAAATTACAAGCGACTTACTCGGGATCCATGCACAAGCCCACAAGGCAAATCACTATCAAAATAGTTAAGTGTAACATAATAAGCAATGCCAACTAATAAGTGTGTAAGAGTTTTACACACCTGTTTAACCGTAGATCTAAGGAGAAATCTCGAATCTATGCGATATCACAAAATCCCGAAACGTGTTCCCTTATTACTCCTACATTCAGCCACTATGGGTTAGTATTAAAAAAAACTTATTCGGCTAAACTAATAATCCCGAAGGATATGTCGTACTTGAAATAACACTCACCTTGGTTGCTGGTTTGGTCTCTTACCAAATCCCGAAACTGCACTTATTCCTGAAATCGTTGAGATCCTTATATGGCATATATTAGTTTCGGCGTTAGGCATAAATTCTTAACAAATGGCCCTTGGCTGAAACTATCTATTACTTACCAAAACGAATTGAAATCCTAGAAGACTCCTTCAATGCCCCTTAACGTTACCTACACACAAGAGAACACATCACCTTTTGTCTTAAGAACACATTCGGCCAACCTTACCAAGGCCTATTCTCAAACTTTCGGCATACTAAAAGGAAGAGAAAAGAAACCGAATGCTAGAGAGAGACACTTACCAACCTTTGAAATTGATAGTACCTTCCTTTGGGGATTCGGCCTATGCTCTATATGGTAAGGAGTATTCGATCACAAAGAAAAATGGTATGGAGTCGGGCTTGAAAGAAAGAAAGGAGATAAAAGGAGAGACTTAGAGTGTTTCAGCAAAGATGGATAGAGGGTTTTTGGCACAAGGTTTATTGTATGTTCCAAAGAAAAATCAAAAAGTATAAAAGGAGGAGAAAGGGGTTTCGATTTGAACAACAAGGGAAAAAGGTGAAAGAAAAGTGTTTAGCCGAAAATACTCCCTAGGACTCCCTTTTCATTCGGCCATTGCTTCCTAATGTGATAATTCTTATCTTTTAATTATCACCCCTTTCAATTAAATTAAAAACAATATCTATCATTTATCCCATCCTTTGACACCTCTTCAATAAATAAAATGAGAATAAAATAATAATAACCCCACTCCTCCAAATAGAATTCAAAAATAAAACAAGGTTTATCCTTATCAAATTAAGAGTCCCACATGCAGCCATTAGCTCACTCCCTTCACGACATGCATAAAAAACACCCATTCTTGCCCATGCTACTCGAACATGGGACCTCATTGTCATGACCCTTTACAACGTCCCAAGCCACTTTACTCTTGACTCATTTTGTGACATAAACCCCTTACAATCCCTTTTAAGCGCTCCTTCCTTAGCTTTCCCTTGCCTTAAGCCCAATTCCCTTCCTGACACAAAAAGAAAAGTCTCTGATACACCCCGCGTTACTCGAACCTCTTCCCCCTGCACTCCCTTGCACCTTAGCGCTCCAAGCCACTATGCCAATTAATTCCTTGTGTCCAACTTCTCCTAAAATTTTCTCTTAACCCCTATCTCACCTAGCTCCCTCCTCTTAAGCACTAAAAAGAAATTTTTAGCCCTAAGTCAGACCTAGGCCGGGTTTATAATTAGACCCTAAAATATGTCAAGCAATCAAGCATACATATTTCTTCAAGCACACACATGGGAAAAATAGTTAAATTGTAAACAACCCCTAGTTCAGGATGTTACACGACCTCTTCCAGAACCATTACCTCTGCCAGCCGGACCACGACCCCACGGTGGTTGCTGTCCACCTCTTCCAGCCTGATTAAGACCACAGCTTCTTGGTGGCTCCTTTGTCTATTTTATAGGGCAGTCCCTAATCATGTGATCCTTGGACCCACACTTGAAACATCCTCCCGTCTTCTTCCAACACTCTCCCAAGTGCATCTTTCCACACTGAGCACAAGTACGGTACTGTCCTCCTGTAACAACTTGCTGACCTCGCGACCCATCCGTTCTAGGTCTCTTTTGGACATTCTTAGATGACCCTGATGATCCAAAACCTCGCTTTTGCCTATTCTTGTCCGTGTTCTGTCTCACTGACTCCTTAACTCCTTTGGCTACCTTAGCCTTTTCTACCAACACGGCAAACTTCCACTCTTGCTATGGAGCAATCAACAATCTCAGGTTATCCCTTAGTCTATCCTCAAATCGAACACATCGTTCATGCTCCGTAGCCACGATGCCTCGAGCATATCGTCTCAACCTTAGGAATTCTGCCTCGTACTCCACTACAGACTTTTTCCCCTGGACCAGCCTTAGAAACGCCTTCCTTTGCGCATCAACATAGCTAGTCCCAATATGCTTATTCTGATACGCCACCTTAAAATACTCCCAAGTGAGATCATCTGCTATAGCACCATCCCGAATCGTGAGCCACCATTGGTATGACTTATCACGGAGTAGCGACACTACCCCTTTCAGTTTCTCCTCAGCAGTCAGGTCCAAATCATCCATAATTCATTCCGTCACCTCCAACCAATACTTAGCCATATTGGGTGCCACACCAGATATACCACGGAAAAACTCAGCTCCATTAGCTTGGAGTCGCTCGGGTACAGATTTCTGAGCTCCCATACCTCTACCTGCTCCAGCCACCCTCTCAAGAACTCGCGACATCGCTGCGATTACGCATCATCCCCATCGATCCTCGATTTCAACACCAGCAGGTGGTGGTGGTGGCATTCATTCTCGGACCCTTGACCAGACCTAACGGGTTCTGACACGGTCATTCGGCCTCTACCACGGCCATGCACACCACGTCCTCTAGAACTCATTCTTCCGAATTGCGTTTATCTAGTTAAGAATTTATGAATCATTATTTCTTTCCACTGATTTATCGCGAACAGTCTTATGATTAATAGTTCTAAAAAGTAGTTCTTTCGAATTCATACACACACTACAGTCTCAAGTTCATTCATTCGATCATCACCATTCATGAACTTACGTTCATTACGGAGAAGTGTTGTGGTTGTCATTGTTGTTGTTCTCCACTACCCAAGGGTATTTTTGTAATTTGTCCTATAGGGGTATTTTGGTAATTTTCCAAATTAGGGTATTTGAAAATTTTGCAAAATAGGGATTTTTGGTATTTTTTTGCAAAATATGAATATTTTGATAAGAAGATTCGAGGGTAATATGGTAATTTTATAGACTGTGGGTATTTTTGTAATTTTACAAACCAGGGGCATTTCGGTAATTTTATAAAATATGGTTCCAAGTGATTTTACAAAAAAAAGGGTATTTTGGAAATTTTCAATTCGGGGTTACTTCGGCAACTTTCCACACCGTGGGTATTTTAGTAATTTTACAAGTTAGGGTAATTTGATCAATTTACAAATCGGGGTATTTTGGTTATTTTTAAATCAAGGTACTTTGGAAGTTTTATAACCAAGGTTTGATTTTAGGATTGTACAAAACAAGGGGATTGGTCCTTTCGGGTTTTAATTATTGAATTTAGCACGTGATTTAGTCCTCTTGGTTAGGGTGAACCGTCACTACGCACTGTGTAGGATTGAGCGGAGAGGAGGTGAGTCACTAAGATCGCTTAAATCTGAAGCTCCCCTAATCTAATCCTAGACATGTGCTGTGGTTTCCACACCCTTAACTCAATGACTCACTCACGTGTTTGTTTGGTTAGACTTTAAATTTTATGAAATTGATTGTTGGAGTAAACTAATCCTAGGGTTCAATAACTCCTAATCTACTAATCTCGTCCTATAATTCCCACATACAAATCACACAAGGGTTAGGGTACTTACAGGTGGACTTGGTAGGAGACTCAGTGCCATGCCAAAAACACCTCATTCTTTAGTAAAACCCAACTTTTAAAATAAGAAAAACATTTTGGGCCCAAAAGCCCTCAAGGTCGAGTTTTAAGCGGGCTCGATACAAAATTGAAACACCCCAAACCCGGCCCACGAGCCCCTCCAGGATCTGGCATGCTCCTTGAGTAAAAGCGTGAATTACTTCTCGTATGACATTTTGAAAATCTTGGTGATTTTGAAGAAAATAGGTTTGGATTATTCTCAAGTTAAAATTGTGTTGTAATTTAGTTTTGTGCTAAACGATATTTTCATACTACAAAAGTTACAAGTTAAAAGAAATGCTGAATTTTAGAGTTTATTATTATTAACTTGAAAACTGTAGGTGTTTGTGTAATATCCGGGAATTGGGGCTTGTGCATTTTTGCTTAATTGCATGTGCTAGTGTGCCTATATGTATTATGAATGAATCTTATGAATTTTGTGAACTCTAAAGTGTAGTGAATGCCTTAGAAATTATTCGAGTTTAAGTTTTAAAAGGGGAAGCTGGGCTGAAGAGGCCTTAAGGGAATTTGTGAGGGAATTTGTACACAAAGATGGCCTTGGAAAAGTGGCAAGGGACGCCACCTAAGGTGCTATGAAGTTGCGTCAAAGGGAGCTTTAGGAGGGAGGAGGTTCGAGCTGTAGAAGTTCCATTAGGGGCTTTTATTTTTGCGTCAAGGAGGGGAGGAAGAGTTGGACGGCTTGGGACTTTGAAGGATGAAGATAAGCCTTGTTTTTCTTTTAAAATTCGACTAAGAAGAGTAGGATAAATGTGGATTTATTTTATTTATTTTGAATGTGTGTTAAAGAGATAAAATAGGAGAGAATTTTGGGATTTGATAAGGGACATAGTAGTGGCCGAATGAGGGGCTCCTTGTGTTGGTATATTCGGTCATGTGTAGGGGGATAAGTGTCGAATTTCATTTGTTTCTTCTCTAGTGCTTCTTGCCGAAATTTGTAGTCAAGAAAAATCCTCTCCTTTTCTCATTTATTTTGCTAAGGCCGAAACTCCATCATCACTCACCATTCTGAATTTCTTCTCACTTCCTCCCTATTCTTCTTTGTTTTCTTATAATTTCAACTCCATACCTACCCTTTTGAAAGCGAATATTTCACCATCATTTGAGAGGTTAGCCAACCTTGTAGCCTCTTTTTCCTCTTTTTGTTGCTTGGAACTTTAAAGAAACACCATAGCCAACTCCATCTTGAGCCATAGCCGAATCTCAAGGGGCCTTATTCTCCTTTTTACGCTCGGAAGTCTTAAAAGTCGAGACCTTTTTTCTCTTCAAGCA
The DNA here is from genome assembly GCA_025506655.1 of Gossypium rotundifolium. Classification (NCBI taxonomy): domain Eukaryota; kingdom Viridiplantae; phylum Streptophyta; class Magnoliopsida; order Malvales; family Malvaceae; genus Gossypium; species Gossypium rotundifolium. Next base: position 38,914,694 of record CP106733.1, read on the forward strand.
ATGATAGTGGTAAGTATTTCTTTTCATTAGAAATTGATTTTGGATTCTTTTCATTTAGTATGCTTGTAGTGAAATCAAGTGATTGAGTGTTATAGCCGATTCTAACAATGGTTAGCGATTTCCAACATCGATTGCACAAGAAAAAACAATCGACTACAAAGTTTTGTCAAGTGATTTGATTAGTAGTCAAATTGGTAGTCAGGTAAGAAGTTGGTTGCGTTAATCCTTGAGATTTGGCTATTTAGCCTAATGGCTCTTTGCTAACATGTTTAGGGTTGGCCAAATGTAGGAACTAAGGATCTAGGATGCTAGATCGAGATTTTCAGGATTTCTATGAATTTGCTAAGTAAATCAGGTGTGTACCCCACATTAGCTCTTAATAGATTTAAGGCATCAATTTAATAATGTGTTTATAATAATGTGACCTATGGCTAACCATGCAATGGTACAAGGTAACCAGGTACGTTTACCCACTCCTACTATGAGTATTATATGATTTGTTATGGCATATATGTGAAACTATAAGAATGTGAATAAGGAATATGACATGGTTAATGCATAATTGTATGACATGGGGCATATGGGTGATAGGTAAAGGGGAAGTGATCTGGTGGTATTATACCACAATATCTGAATGTGGTGACTTATGTCACGAAATCTGAATGTGGTGACTTATGTCACAAAATAATTATCTGGTGGCTATGCCACAATATTTATAAGGGCAATGAGCATGTCGTCTGCAGCGACTGCCTTCGATGATGTGTAGCGGATGGAGGGTCGACTTAGTAGTCCCCACAGTGTGATGGTTGGTATGGGTGATGTGTAGCGGATGGTTATCTAGGTTTGGGTTCGGGTTTGCATCACTGATTATATATGTTTACTATGTATAATTTGACATGCCTAAATTGATTGAGACTTGTGTTGGTTGTTACACACTGAGTCTGTTTGACTCACCCCGTTGTGTGATATTTTTCAGGTGACACACAATAATGGACCGGTCGAGGGAGCTCAATGGTGGCCATGCTTAGCTGAGAGACTATTTTATTTTTATTAGTTTTAATATTTAAGTTTTGAACTATTTCGGGTTTTGTTTGATGTAATAAGGCCATAAATATTAAACAGTTTATGCATGCATTTTAATTCTTTTAGTATGATACTATTTTTTTTATTAATTTAAAGTTAAAGTCAATTTTTCTTAAATATAAATATTAAACGTTTTGACACCTGATCAACACCGTTTTTAATTTTGAACCCAACCCAAATCAATGGTTCTTCAAAAACACACAAGATTTTGGCAAAGTCCAAATAAGTTTTGAATGGTTTTTCTCTAGAAGCATACCAGATCCGGTCAGGGCTTGTGGGCCGGGTTTGGGGTGTTTCAGCTTGGTATCAGAGCCCGGTTCAAAACTCGGCCTTGAGGGCTTTTTGGGCCCAAAACGTTTTCTTTCTTTTGAAATTGGATTTTATTAAGAAATGGCGGGTTTTTACGGCATGGCTTTGAGTCTCGGCTAAAGTCCACGGTAAGTACTCCTAACCCTTCATGATTTGTATGTTGGATCTATAGGGACGTAGATTAGTAAATTAGAATTAAACCCTAGGATTAGTCTACTTCAACAACAAGATACATAAAACTTAAAGTCAATCAAACAAACACATGTCTAAGTCACCGAGCTTAGGGTGTGGCAACCATCATGCGCATGTCTAGGATTGGTTTCGGTGGGAGCTTGGTATTTAAGCAGTCATAGTGACTCACCTCCTCTCCACTTGAATCCTACCTGGTGCCTAGTGACGGTTCACCCTAACCAAGAGGACTCAGCCACAGACTAAATCCAATAACTAAAACCCGAAAGGGACTAGCCATATTTTTTTTATAAAACCCTAGTTTTAAAATCACCAAATTACCCCTTTGATGCGTGGGAAAACTATTTTGAAAATTTTCCAAAATATTCTTGATTTACAAAGTTATCAAAGTAACCACAGTTGAAAAAATTACTAAAATGCCCTTGGTTCATAAAATTTCTATCACGCCTACGCTTTTATCAAGATTTTTCTTACCTTATAAAAATATTCAAAACCCTATTTTTGTAAAATATTAAGATACCTGATTTGCAAATTGACCGAATTACCCCTAACTTTGTATAAATGACCAAAATACCTCGGTGAGGAAAATTACCAAGTACCCTCAAATTAGAAATCTTTAAAAATACCCTTATTTCACAAAGTCACCAGGAACCATATTTTGCGAAAAAAAATTTATCGAAATGACCCTAGCTTGTAAAATTACAAAAATGCCCCTAGTGTATAAAATTACCATTTTACCCTTAAAATTTTCTTGTCAAGTATTTCAATTTAAAAAAAAACTATATACCAAAGAAAAAAATTTTTGCTTTGTGAAATTTTCAAATACCCTAATTTGGAAAATTACCAAAATACCCCTGTAGGATAAAATTATGAAAATACCCCTGGGTAGTGGGAAACAATAACCAATGACAACTACAATATTTTTCTGTAATGAACGGAAGTTCATGAGTGTGATTAAATGAATGAATTGAGACTGTATGTGTATGAAATCGAAAGAACTACTCCCTAGAACTATTGAACATAAGACTGTTCGTGATAAATCAGTGGAACAAAACTAATTCATAAAATTCTTTAATCAGATAAATGCGATTCAGAAGCATGAACTCTAGGGGACGTGGTCGTAATGTGCAAGGTCGTGGTAGAGGCCGAATAGACCGTGTTGGAGCAGTTAGGTCCGGACAAGGGTCCAAAATGAAATACCACCACCACCACCACCGATGTGGAATATCGAGGATCGACGGGGATGGCGCAATGTCACAGAGACGATCTTTGCGGGTTTTGGAAAGGGTAGCTGGAGCGGGTAGAGGTATGGGAGCTTGAAAGTCGATACCTGAGCGACTTCGAGCCAATGGAGCTGAATTTTTTCGTGGAGTATCTGGTGTGGCACCTAATACGGCTGAGTATTGGTTAGAGGCGACGGAACGGATTATGGATGACTTGGACCTAACTGCTGAGGAAAAGCTGAAAGGGTTAGTACCGCTACTACGTGATGAGTCATACCAATGGTGGCTCACAGTTCGGGATGGTGCTACCGCAGACGATCTTACTTGGGAATATTTTAAGGTGGCATATCGGAAGAAGTACACGAAACTAGTTATGTGGATCTTGAGAGGAAGGCGTTTACGAGGTTGGTCTAGGGAATAAGGCATGGCGGAGTATGAAATTTGAATTTCTAAAATCGAGCCGTTATGCTCGAGTATCGTGTCGATGAGCATGGCGGTGTGTCCGATTTGAAAGGCGGATGAGGATGATCTAAGGTTGTTGATAGCTCATGACGCAGGCGGGAGTTCTACCGTATTAGTAGAGAAGGCTAAGGTAGTCGAAGGAATTAAGGACTCTGTGAGGCAGAACACGGATCGAAATAAGTAGAAGAGAGGCTTTGGGTCATCAGGGTCTTCAAGGAATGAGCAAAAGAGGCTTAGAGTTGATGGTCAGCGAGGTCGACAAAATTTCTTCTTGGAGGCGATCACGTACTTGTGACCAATGTGGGAAGATGCATCTAGGAGAGTGTTGGAAGAAGGCGGGAGGATGTTTTAAGTGTGGGTCCAAGGACCACATGATTAAGGATTTTCTATGAGAACCGAAGGGGGTCGACCAGTAAGCCAAGGTTCTAACCAGTGGAAGAGGAGGGCAATGACCACCGCGAGTCATGGTTCGGTTGGCGAGAGGTAACAGTCTTGGTAGAGGACGGGAACAAAATTTGAGGTGTTAGTAACACGGAGGCCAGCGGTGAGTTTGGTTTTCTGATGCGTCGGAGGAGAGGGCGGAGATGCCGGACGTCATAACCGATCGTTCCTTATATTTAGCAAGCCTTATGTTGCTTTGATTGATGTGGGCTCGACCCATTCTTATGTTGCATGTAGAGTAGTTGAAACTCTAGGAATAGCCTCCGAACTATATGATAGGGAGATGGTGTAGTAAGCCCATTAGGCCAAGCGTAGTGGTGAATAAGATGTTTGAGTGTACCTTTGGAGCTTGAGGGCGGTATTACCTCTGACTTAATGGAATTACCCTTGAGAATTTGATCTTATACTTGGCATGGGTAGCTAGTGGAGTATCGGTGTATTGGATTGTGCGATAAGCGAATGGAGTTCGGGACCCAGGAGGATGAGGTGATAGTTATGATAGGGAAAGAAGAAACTACTTGTCTAATGTAGTTTGACCTTAAAAAGTGATAAGATGGTTGAAAGGGTGTAAGGCATTTTGGCTTTCGTTAGTACTTTGGATGCGAAAGAAGGGGAGTTAGTGGAGTTAGAACCGTAAGGGATTTTGTGGATGTCTTTTGGAAGAATTACCAAGAATACTCCGGACGGGGAGGTGGAGTTTGGAATTGACTTGTTGCTCCGCATGCTGCGTCAATTGCCCCATCTGAAATGGCACCAAATGAGTTGGTTGAGCTCAAGGCTCAAATTTAAGAGTTGCTAGACCGTGGGTTTATCCGGCCAGTGTGTCTCTCCATGGGAGCACCGGTCTTGTTCGTGAAGAAGAAGGGCGAAACTATGCGCATGTGCATAGATTATCGTCGATTGAATAAGTGACCATCAAGAACAAGTACCCTTTGCCAAGGATTGACAACTTGTTCGATCGACTTAAAGGGGCATTGTATTCTCAAAGATAGATCTAAGGTGCGGATATCATCGACTTAAGGTGAAGGAGGCCGATATCCATAAGACGACTTTTCGGACAAAATGCGGGCATTATGAGTTCTTGGTAATGCCATTGATTGACAAACACCCGGCCGCATTCATGGACATGATGAACGGGTTTTCCAACCTATCTCGGACCGGTTAGTGGTTGTGTTCATAGATGATATATTGGTGTATTGAAGTTTGAGGAAGAACATGGCGAGCACCTCCGAGTTGTGTTACAAGTATTAAGGAAAAAAGAAGCTCACGCCAAGTTCAAAGAAGTGTGAATTTTGGCTTAAGGAGGTTACGTTTTTAAGACATATGGTATCCATTGAAGGAATAAGGGTGGATCCTCGAAGATTGAGGCGATTTTGGATTGAAACCCCTAAGTGCGTGATGGAAGTTCGAGTTTCTTGGGATTGGTAGGCTATTATAGAAGGTTAGTGGAAGGGTTCTCATCAATAATCGCGCCTTTGACAAAGTTACTAAGGAAGGAGGTACCTTTCAGATGGACCGATAAGCAACATGAGAGCTTTGAGAAGTTTAAGAGAGTCTTGGTGAAGCTCAGGTTTGATTGACTTTGAGGCAGGGAAGGATTTTGTGGTGTCTTGTGATGCTTCCCATACAGGATTAAGAGGTGTCCTTATGCAAGACGGGAAGGTAGTTGCTTATGCGTCTCGATAACTAAGGCCACACGAGGTTAACTACCCGACGCATGACTTGGAATTGGAGGTAGTGGTCTTTACTCTTAAAGTATGGAGGCACTACTTATATGGAGAGAAGTCCGTAATTTACACAGACCACAAAAGCCTTAAGTATCTGCTAACTCAGAAGGAGTTGAATCTGAGACAGTGAAGGTGGGTGGAATTATTGAAGGATTATGATTGTTTTATAGAATATCACCCAGGCAAGGCGAATGTGGTGGCAGATGCCCTAAGTCGGAAGGTAGTGATGGATCTGAGGGCAATGTTCACACATTTAAGCCTCTATGACGATGGAAGTTTGCTAGCAGAGTTGCAAGTTAAGCCACCATGGCTGAATGAGGTGAAAGAGGGTCAGTTGGCGGATGAAGATATAAGTGCTAAGTTTCGGCAAGTGCAGAGTGGGGAGTTGAAGGACTATGGTATTAATGGCGAAGGAGTATTGTGTTTCAAGGGTAAGGTCTGTATGCTGAAGAACGAGGAGTTAAGGCGGAGAATTCTTTAGGAATCGCATAGTAGTCCTTATGCTATGCATCCTAGAGGCAGTAAGATGTATAGAGATCTAAGGAACAATTTTGGTGGCTTTGGTCTTAAGCGGAAGTTACCGAATTTGTAGGAAGTGCTTGACATGTCGATGAAGTTAAGATTTGAACACCAAGTTAAAATCGAGGTTGCTTGACCAATCTGATTCCATGATGGAAGTGGGAGAGAATTACTATGGACTTCGTTAGTGGGCTTCCCCTTACGCCTACTAAGAAGGACTTGGTATGGGTGATAGTGGATCGGCTGACAAAGTCTGCGTATTTTATTCCAGTACGGGTTGATTATTCTTTGCAAAAGTTAGCAAAGTTGTATGTAGCTGAGATTGTAAGGTTGCATGGAGTGCCTGTGTCGATTATCTCGGATAGGGATCCAAGGTTCACGTCTCGATTTTGAAAAGCTTTACATCAGGCCTTAGGCACCAAATTAGACATCAGTACGGCTTTCCATCCACAGTTGGACGGCCAGTCTGAACGGGTGATCCAAGTGTTAGAGGATATACTGAGGGGCTGTGTGATAAACTTCAGAGGAAGTTGGGAAGAATATTTACCTCTAGCGGAATTTGCGTACAATAACAGCTATCAGGCGAGTATACGGATGGCACCGTATGAAGCGCTTTATGGTCAGAAGTGTCGCACCCCTACATGTTGGATGGAATTGGGAGAATGTCAGATTTTGGGGTCGAGAATTGTGGCAGAATCCGAGGAGAAGGTTAAGATAATTCGGGCACAGTTGAAGGAGGTGTCTGATAGGCAAAAGTCATACGCGGATCTCAAACGGAAGGAGATCAAATTTACTATGGGAGATCAAGTGTTTCTCAAAGTTTCGCATCGGAAGAAGGTGGTGAGATTTGGTCGCAAAGGGAAGTTAAGTCCTAGATTTATAGGACCTTATCGGGTATTGAAACGGATTGGACGAGTGGCATACCAGTTGGAGTTGCCTTCGAAATTGCAGTAGATGCACAATGTATTCCATGTATCCATGCTACGTCGATACCGATCGGATCCATCTCACATAGTTCCGGTTGAAGAGGTGGAGCTGAGATCAGATCTGTCTTATGAGGAAGAGCCGATTCAGATTCTGGAATGAGATGTGAAGGTGCTTCGGAGGAAGTCGGTCCCTCTGGTCAAGGTGTTGTGGCGTAACCATGGATCGGAGGAAGCTTCTTGGGAGCCGGAGGAAGCAATGTGACAGCAATACCCCCACCTATTCTAGTCAGGTAATTTCGAGGTCCAAATTATTTTAAGGGGGTAAAACTGTAATATCTAGGAATTGGGGCTCGTGCATTTTTGCTTAATTGCATGTGCTAGTGTGCCTATGTGTATTATGAATGAATCTTATGAATTTTGTGAACCCTAAAGTGTAGTGAATGCCTTAGAAATTATTCGAGTTTAAGTTTTAAAAGGGGAAGCTAGGCTGAGGAGGCCTTAAGGGAATTTGTGAGGGATTTGGACACATAGATGGCTTTGGAAAAGTGGCAAGGGATGCCACCTAAGGTGCTATGAAGTTGCATCAAAGGGAGCTTTAGGAGGGAGGAGGTTCGTGCTGCAGAAGTTGCATTAGGGCTTTTATTTTTGCGTCAATGAGGGGGGAAGAGTTGGACGGCTTGGGACTTTGAAGGATGAAGATAAGCCTTGTTTTTCTTTTAAAATTCGGCTAAGAAGAGTAGGATAAATGTGGATTTATTTTATTTATTTTGAATGTGTGTTAAAGAGATAAAATAGGAGAGAATTTTGGGATTTGATAAGGGACATAGTAGTGGCCGAATGAGGGGCTCCTTGTGTTGGTATATTCGGTCATGTGTAGGGGGATAAGTGCCAAATTTCATTTGTTTCTTCTCTAGTGCTTCTTGCCGAAATTTGTAGTCAAGAAAAATCCTCTCCTTTTCTCATTTATTTTGCTAAGGCCGAAACTCCATCATCACTCACCATTGCCGAATTTCTTCTCATTTCCTCTCCTATTCTTCTTTATTTTCTTATAATTTCAACTCCATACCTACCCTTTTGAAAGCCAAATATTTCACCATCATTTGAGAGGTTAGCCGAACCTTGTAGCCTCTTTTTCCTCTTTTTTGCTTGGAACTTTAAAGAAACACCATAGCCGACTCCATCTTGAGCCATAGCCGAATCTCAAGGGGGCCTTATTCTCCTTTTTCTGTCAGAAGTCTTAAAAGCTGAGACCTTTTTTTATCTTCAAGCAACGATAATGGTAAGTATTTCTTTAGAAATCGATTTTGGATTCTTTTCATTTAGTGTGCCGAAATCAAGTGTTTGGCCTTGATTTCTATGGACGGCCGAATGTCCATTAAGCCTTAACATGTGTTCTTTTGGTGTTAGTCGAAGGAAGGAAGCATTAAGGAGTTTTCGGGACTTGTAGTGATCAAGGTAAGCAGTTTGTGATATTCGGCCAAGGGCCATTATCTTAGATTATTGTTATAGCCGATTCTAACAATGGTTAGCGAGGATTTCGGCAACATCGAGGAGCATGTAGTGGTTTTGGGTTTAAGATCCACAAGGTAAGTGAACCTAAACAATCGGCCAAGGCCATATTTAGGGATTCAATCATTTCTTATTTGTTTAAAAGCGAAACTAACCAAGTCAAGTGATTGAGTGTTAGCCGATTGCAAGGAAGAAAGACTACAAAGTTTTGAGGATTTGATTAGTAGTCAAATCGGCACAAGGTAAGAAGTTGGTTGCGTTAATCCTTGAGATTTGGCTATTGGCTGGCTTTTGCTAACATGTTTAGGGTTGGCGAATGTAGGAACTAAGGATATAGGATGCTAGATCGGGATTTTGGGATTTACGTGAATTATTTGAGTAAATCAAGTGTGTACCCACACTAGCTCTTAATAGATTTAAGGCATCAATTTAATAATGTGTTTATAATAATGTGACCTATGGCTAACCATGCAATGGTACAAGGTAACAGTGCGTTTACCCACCCTACTATGAGTATGATATGATCTGTTATGGCATATATGTGAAACTATGAGAATGTGAATAAGGAATATGACATGGTTAATGCATAATTGTATGACATGGGGCATATGGGTGATAGGTAAAGGGGAAGTGATCTGGTGGTATTATACCACAATATCTGAATATGGTGACTTATGTCACGAAATATGAATGTGGTGACTTATGTCACAAAATAATTATCTGGGGGCTATGCCACAATATTTATAAGGCGATGAGCATGTCATCTCTGTTGCCTTCAATGATGTGTAGCGGATGGAGGGTCGACTTAGTAGTCCCCACGGTGTGATGGTTGGTACAGTGATGTGTAGCGGATGGTTATCTAGGTTTGGGTTCGGGTTTGCATCATTGATTATATATGTTTACTATGTATGATTTGACATGCCTAAATTGATTGAGACTTGTGTTGGTTGTTACACATTGAGTCTGCTTGACTCACCCGTTGTGGGATATTTTTCAGTGACACACAATAATGGACCGGTTGGCGGGAGCTCAATGGTGGCCATGCTTAGCTCGAGACTATTTTATTTTATTAGTTTTAATATTTAAGTTTTGAACTATTTGAGTTTTGTATGATGTAATAAGGCCATAAGTATTAAGCAGTTTATGCATGCATTTTAATTCTTTTAGTATGATACTATTTTTTATTAATTTAAAGTTAAAGTCAATTTTCTTAAATATAAATATTAAGCGTTTTGACACCGATCAACACTGTTTTTAATTTTGAACCCAACCCAAATCAATGGTTCTTCAAAACACACAAGATTTTGGCAAAGTCCAAATAAGTTTTGAATGGTTTTTCTCTAGAAGCATACCAGATCCGGTCAGGGCTTGTGGGCAAGGTTTGGGGTGTTTCAGTTTGGGTTTTAAAACAATTGATGTTGTTTTATGAAAAATGTTTAATCGTCTTGTTCGATGTTGTTTGTATCATAATAAAAATTTAAAATGCATAAATAAAATAGTTAAGTGATAATGGCCTTATTACATCAAAATATAACCCAAAATAAATCAAATAAACTTAATAAGGAAACCGAAATAAAACTGAGCTATGCATGGCCACCACTAAGTTCCTACCGACCCGGTCCATTTACTGAGTGCCATCTGCAAAAAGTTAGCCCACGAAGGGTGAGTCAACAGATTTAGTGTGTAACAACCATCACAGACTCCCAAAACATATAAGGCACATCATATCACATACGAGCAAATATAAGCAATGATGCAACCCAAACCCACCTAGATATCCATCCTCTACACATCACCCGTATCTACCAATCACACCATGGGATTACTAAATCGACCCTCCATCCGCTACACACCATCGAAGGCGATCATTACCATCATCGCACATCGCCCTTATAATTGTGGCATAGCCACGGATAATGTGACAGAGTCACCAGATTCATAATATGTGACATAGTCACCGGATAATGTGGTAAAACCACGGATCACTTCCCTTTAACATAATCACCCATATGCCCATGCAACATACAAAACATGCTATTTATCATGCAATTTACCTTACCCCAAAATCCAACGGAATACCACATATTTTCACATCAATGTTATTAAACATTATTTACGAGTGTTAAGGGTAGCGTGCACGAATACAACGTACCATTAAATGGTACCCTTAGCCATGTTTATTTGTCACTTCACTAACACATGATTAACATAATTATTATTAAACTATCGGGAACTCGATGTAGGTTACACACGATTTCTAACGCGATTACCAAATCCCGATCTAATGCTCTAGATCCCTTTTTCCTACATTCGGTCAACACTAAGCATATTAGCAAAGAGCCATTCGGCTACATAGCAAATCCCGAAGGGTTAACGCGACCAAAATCCTTACCTTGCTGCCAATTTGGTTACCACCCAAATCCCGAAACTACGTGATAAGCCTTCCTTGAAATCGGCTAAGCACTAGTATATTCAAATGGTTAGCTTTCGGCTTTTCAGATAACTAAGAGATGAATTGAATCAGTACGAAACCTTACCACTGACTTACCAAAACTATTGACAAGGAAAAGATGCTTCCGATCTACTGCTTCAAAATCCTAGAAATCCTAAAAGAAAACCGATTGCATGGTTGATTAAAAGTCAAGACAAATGCCAAAATTCACTTTTTTCTACACATGTCGACAGAGAGGAAATAAGGAAGAATGGTGGAGATTCAGACTTACCTATCCCCAAACTGATTTGAGAAGAGATCAAGGGAGATCTCTGCTTTTGTTACTATTTGGCCAAAAACTGAGAAGGGATGAGGTTGAAAGATTTCGGCAGTGGATTTAAGAAAACAATGGAGGTTCGGCCAATAGTGAAAGGAGGGAATAGGAGAAGGATGAATGGTATTGACTTTTGATGATTGTGAGAAGAAGAAAAGAATGATATGGAGGCTCGATTATGATTCGGCTAAAGTGAGAAAGAAGAAGAAAGAATTGAGAGAAAGAAAAGAATAAAGAAAGTGATGGTGACACAAATTCGGCTTAGGGGATTTTGGCTACTAGGTGACCAAATTTGTCATCCTAGAAGTCCCTTGGTCGGCCAACTCTCCTTCTCTCCACTCAATCCCCCTTTTCACTCTACCTTAGCCGAATCTCTAAGCTGTCGGACCCAATCTATACCTTCTCCATCAGAGTCCTTGTGCCATCCACCACTGCTCTTCATTGCTAAAAAATAAAACTCCAAAATGCTTCCCTTGCTGCTCGAACCTAGGCCCTTCTCACTCCTTGTGGCGTCACCTTACAAGGCTCTAAGTGGCGCCTCCTTGCCAGCTTACCACTGGGTTATTTGTGTCCTAAACCACACAATAATCTCCTTAAGGCCTAGCTCCCTTAGTTCCCCTTTTTGGGCTTAAAAATCCAATAACTTCTAAGGCTCCTACCTACATCCCAAGGTTCTTGAAGCCCCCAAATCACATTCAACTCATACTCAAGCATGCAATTACATACATTAAGTAAAAATGCATAACCCCTAAATCCCGGATATTACACTTTCACTGTTAGAAGAACTCGATTCACCTCTATCAAAATGGCCTGATGAGATTGGCATGTTGGGTATATTCTCAAATTTTCAAAATCCTCATCATTTGACCAAGCATATCTTCGATTGTAATTATGCAAAACTATTATTGCAATAACTATTAAAACTTGCTTGTCAAATGAATAGCTTTGAATATCTCTTAATATTGGCCATTTTTTTTCCACACTCCAAATGTTTGTTCAATCACAGAGCGTACCGAAGAATGGGCATGATTAAAGATTTCTTTTTTTTTTTTTAGATGCTCGATGATTGACTTTGAGACTTGAGTTTGAATCTCTTCCCAAATAAATAAATTCAGCTATTTTTGCTCACCCTAGGTATATAAGTTATTTATTTTATTTTATTTTAGATTATCTCACTTCTTCCTCTACCCTAACTGTTTCTCTCCTCTCCCTCTCTCATTTTCTCTCAAATTTTCTCATTTCTTTTTTTCTTGTGTCGTCCCTCGCTTAGTGATTTTCACCATTGTTGCGCCGCCTCCTTGCTCTATTATTTTGTTATCATTCTGCTAGCCTTATTGCTGGTATTTTTAATCACCAAATCAGCCCCTCTGCTATCCTAAAAACCTCCTCTGATCTACCTAAATCAACCTCTCCTTGCTGCCACTAAAACCACCATTGCCACCCCTTCTTCTCCACTCGTAGTGTACTGATTTGTTTCCTTTTCCTTCTCGATTCTTTTTCTTTTGCTTGTAAAAATTTTATATTATTTTTACATTCATTTTATTACTGATTTCAACCTCTAAAACTCACCCTCTTTGCTGCCAAAAGCTATTTTTGTGCCACCCCAAATCAGCCACATTTTTGTCGCCACTTGTGGTGGGGTGTCGTCCCTTAGTGTACCATTTATGGGCTGCTATTTTTCTTTTTTTTTCCACCTATTATAGTAGTGTTTACCTCAATTTTCCTTTGTTTAAAACAACCATAAACAGATTTTGGGCGCTCTATATTTTTCAAGCCAGGTAAGCATTTTTGGTCTCTCTGATTTGATTTTTGGTCTCTCTGATTTGATTTTGTTTCATTTTGTTTTGATGAATTGCTGATTGTTATGAATATGTTAGGGAAAGGTTTATATATGAATAAAAGTGTGGGTATTTTTACGATTAAAAATACCAATCCCCTTTCTCATGAAATAGCCGATGGATTTTCAAAGATATCGATCAATAGTGAATATGTGTTATCACTAAATTGTGATGCTGATCCAAACAGCATATCAGCGAGGTTAGTAGTAGTTATCTCCCCCAACTGCACCTCACTGACATTAAAAGTTCAACCAAAGGAGGCCTTAGTTGGTTGCCGAGTGCTTCTTTCATCTTGCAAAAATAGTGTTAATTGCAAAGCATGTTTGTATAAGAAAAGACGTACAAACTTTGTCCCAATTCGTAAACCAAAACTTTAATACGCCTAAAGCTCAATTCTAAGTAAACATAGGGTGAAACAATATGGGGAACAATGTTGAATACTACAAACAGTAAACATAATTTGGATCCCACCAGGTGGAGTCGTTAAAGGGCTTCTCGGGAGAGCTCGTGAGCTCAATTTGCACATCCCTAGGTATTTGTGAGCACAGGGCACGAAGCTAAACGAATGAACCGGTGAGCACCTGGACCAATGAACACGTGTTAAGTCTAGGGTAGCATACGTGTCGATATGCATGGAGCCTACCTAGAACTTCAATTCTATGAACAGTATCAATATCATATAAAGCCGATTCTCCCCACTAAATAACCATATATATATAAAAAAAGATTAAAGCATCTCACATGCTTATTCCTAGCTTGGATGTTTGTTCTTCTTAACCTTTTTAATTAAATTAGCCTATTGAAAATTAAGGCATGATGTCGAAACCATTTTTTTATTATCGAGTTTTGAAAAACGGGGATCGACTTTAAAAATATGGAGTTGCCACTAATCCTTTTTGTTTAGGTGTGATCGGATCACCTATAAAAATATTTTGGTCTACGAAATCCGAGAAAACGAGTTTGGGAGTCGGTTACATGCAAGGAAGGGTTAGCACCCTTGCAATGCCCAAGATTGGTACCAAATTGATTAATGTTGTCCTAACATCAAAAACTTGAAAATATTTAGGGTCAAAATTTTGGAAGAAAGTTAATTAAATCGACATTGAATCTCAAGATTAACTCGTTTCAAAGGGATAAAAGTATCATACCCAGCACGTTAGGATATAACACATTTATACTCTGATACCGAGATCATCTTTGATCTTCAAAACATGTAAAAAGGGTATTTGGGTATTTAGTTGAATGAGAAATCGACAACTAGCACGTTAGGATGTAACTTTCCGTACTTCTAAACACACAAATATTGCCTTGTTTTTTCTTTGAAAAATTTATGTACAAAAAAAAAATTAAATGGACTTAACATAAACAAAATATTTGATAAAGGCATACATATATTGAAATTTGAAGCATAAAACAATAACAAGTAGCATGAATATAGCATTAAGCATGAAATAATACACAAACTTAACATTATACAAATAGACATAATTATAGAGATAATTTAATGCAAAATATATAATAACGATAATAAGTAATAACATAAAAATGTTGTGAAAATAAATTAAACATTAAAATATGATCTTTCAAATTAATGAATTATATACAATAAGTTTAAAAGAAAAGGAAATACATGTATATATATATATATATAGCAATTTCAAATAAAACTAGATATACATAAAGATTAGTTTAAGGAAGAATATATAAATAAAATAATAAGAAAAAAATAATTTGTACAAAATAATAATACGTAAATATAATACAAAGAATAAAAAATACATTTAAACAAAACAAAAAGTTATAAATTCAATTTCTAAACGATTTTATTAAAAAGCTTAGATAATAACTAAATCTAAGACTATAAAAAGTCATGGGAATTAAAAACCGAAATTAAGGATTAATCGGACTAAAAATATAATTAGAGGGCTAATTTGTAAAATAAAAAAAACTATTTAAACAAAATAGAGGATCAGACTGCATTTCATATAAGTAAAGAAGGGTTGAACAAGCAAACATTCCTCATTACCAATGCGCAGTTCATAAACTGGACCAAATTAAAATAACGCGCAAATTATTGAGATCGATTAAACGATAAAACCATGCATCATAGATTTAATTTATAGTAGTATAGAAATGAAAGGGACTAGATGCATGAATTCTCCATTACGATCTGGGGTTTTGAATCGGGTCTGGTCACTTCGCACGGTGTCGTTTAAGGCTATGGCAATGAGCCAAAACGGCACCGTTTTCTTAATGATCGAAACTGAGTTTAAGAAACTAATCCAACCTCATTTCGAGCTAACCCTAACCTTCTCTCAACTTTTCCTCTTGGTCGCTCTTCCCAGAACCCTTTCAACTAACCACCGAAACACGCACATCCGATTCAAACAAACACCCCCTCATCCAACTCCGATTGCAACAGAGAGAATAAGGGACGGATCTAACAAAGGTAACCTTATTTCTCTAACTTTTTCTTTACTCTTTCTTTGCTAATCAAACAACATCGCAAACGGTGAGAGACGATATACGAAAGATCGATTTGACCATCTCTTCGTTCAAACCTCGATTGCGACGGAGAGAAAGAGGGCAGGATGTAACACCCCAAACTCGGTCAATACACCATGACCGAATCTGGCATGCTACGGAGTGAAAATTCCTTTTTAAACCAAAAGTTTGTCGGAGAATTTTCTTAGAAAAACCCTTTTGTAGTATGAAAAGTTTAGAAATCCTTGTTTTAAGATGATTTTGAAAGCGTGTGATGGCTGCTTTAAAACTCATGCTTGAAAATCCGCTTATTATTGCAAGTTTTAGAAAACATACAAGTTACCTTTGTTATCATCTTATAAGTGGTGTTACCCGATGGCAACGTTTAGAAAACCGAATGAGTTATAGTTTTGAAACAGTGCTTTTTATCGGTTAATTTAACAAGTCCATATATCCAACATATGTATAATATAATCAAGATATAAGTAAATAATAAAAACCCAAAATAATACTTAGCGACCTTATTACAAACCAAAGCCAACTTTAGGTAAATAGATAAAATTGAAGTAGTAACTAAAAGAAATCAAAACCCAAACGAGCATGCATGGTCATTCGAGTCCTTCCCCACTCAGTATCCGCAATCTCGCCTCATCTCGCAAAATATAGGGAAGGGTGAGTCACCAAGACTCGGTGTATAAATCCTCAACCCGATAGTGCAAGCACTTACAGATTATCAATAAACATTCAAATCATGCAACCCATAACCTAACCATCCAATCTCCTTTATCTACCCCGTGTGGTCAAAACCACTTGGTGAAAACCACGTAGTAGTCACAAATATATAACGGTGTGGTCAAAACCACTGATGACCGAAGTCACAAATCAAGTGATGGGGCCAACCCATCATGTGGTCAAAACCACTGATGAAAATCTCGTAATCAACATGTGGGGCCAACCCACTGTGGCACCAAACCACTAAGACGAGTCACAATATTCATATGTAGTCAAAACCACTAGGACTTAGTCACAAAATATAATATCAAGACGGGGCTAACCCGTCGTGTGGTCAAAACCACTGGTGACAGTCATATATCTCTTCCCCCTCCTCTCAACAATCCCACCATCATGTCTATATCAATCATGGCATAGTAACATATAGTGATGCAAATAACACATGGCATACATTTAACAGTGACATGATGATGTATATCAAAAATCACATAACAGGGGGACTTACCCGGAATCCAAGCTCATACCCACAAGGCATAATCACCGATTTCATTGGCTATAACAGTAACATAATAGGCATATTATACTAATAAAGTGTGTAAGCGTTACACACCTGTTACTAACGAAATCACTAAATCCCGAAGACCCGATCTACTGCACCAAATCTCCTTGATCCTACATTTGGCCAAACTCAAAATCAGTAACAAGGCCATTCGGCCACACCAACAAATCTCGAAGGGTTAACGCATAGAACCCCAAACCTTACCTTGATGCTCTTTGAATACTAGCCACCACCCAAAGTATGTGAGATTGAGCCTTCCCCTACAATCGGTAATCATTAACACTCATTTCAGTAGCCTTCGGCTTTTCAAATATCTAATGGAAAGACCGAACTAACATGGATCCTTACCACTAACTTACGAATTCGATTGTCGAGAATAGAGGCTCAGATCTCTTGCTTCAAAACCCGGAGATCCTAAAAGAAATCGGTCCTATAGGCGATTAGCATTACTTATCAACAAATGCGAAATTTGGCTTTTGCTCTCATGAGAGTCGACAGAGAGAGAGAAAAGGAATAAAAAAATTCGGCCAAGAACACTTACCCTCTTCCAAAACTGATTGGAGAAAAACCAAAAGAAGATCTAGACTTGATTGGTATTCGACCAAAACAAAACAAGAAGAAGAAGGGAGATTTGGCCATGGTTGATTGAAGACAACCCAATGGGATTCGGCTAGAGTGGAAGAAGGGAAAGGAGAAGAAAGTAAAAGGGGAGAGAGAGGATTCTGCAAGTGGAAGGAAGAAGAAGAAGATTCGGTCAAGCACTTGAGAAGAAGAAAAAGATGAAGGGAAAATGGTTACTTTTCGGCTACAAATAAAATGAAAGATGAGAGAGGGCTCAAATAGAGATTCGGCCAAATGCCTAAGGGAGAAATCGACAACCACCTATGGACTTTTGGCTTTTGCTAACACAAGGCACCAAGGGAGAAATCGGCACATGGTAAGAGAAGAGAAAAAAAAGTTTTGGTTTGCCTCTCAACCGAATGCATCAAGGCTTTTGCTAGCCAAAATGTCACCTAGCCTGACTATGGAGAAATGGCACCTCTCCTAAGTCTCCCAACCAATTACTCCTCTTACACCAGAGTTCAGATTTCGGTAAACTCCCTGAATCACTCCTGGCCAACCATTCAAATAAGTTTGAATTATTCAAACTCCTAAATTCTCTCCTTGCCACCAATTCAAATTAATTTGACTTATTCCAAGCTTATCTAACGAGTTTGTCTTGAGCACAACTCCTCCCCTTAGCGTCAAAATGCAATGCGTAAATGGGATTCTATTTGCTCGAACTGAGCTCTCCTTTCCCGCATGTGGCGTTACCCTCAAGGCTCTAAGTGGCGCCTTCTTGCCACTTTACCAAGCCCATTCTTATGCTTAAATTCCCCACGAATTACACTTAACCCCTAGCTCCTTTAGCTCCCTTGAACTAAAACTTAAAAATAAAATTTTCCTACACTCAGCCTACCCTTGGCTTATACCTAGATCTTAAAACACCTTAATTACTACCACAATCAAGCCATACCCATGCAAAAACAATTTAAACACATCAGCCCCCATTTCAGGATGTTACAGTTCTACCCTCCTTAAAAATAATTTCGGCCTCAAAATTACCTGGTCAGAAGAGTTGGGGGTATTGCTGCCGCATCACATCCTCTGGTTCCCACGTGGCCTCCTCCGCTCCATGGTTCCGCCATAACACTTTCACCAAGGGACCGACTTTCTCGTAAGACCTTGACATCCCGATCCAAAATCATGCGGTTCCTCCTCGAAGATAAGTCCGAGCTCACCTCAATCTCCGTAGAATCGCACAACGTAGACGGATCTGATCGATAGCGCCTAAGCATCGAAACATGAAAGACATCGTGAATCTGACTTAACTCTGTTGGTAACTCAAGCTGATAAGCTACCGGTCCCACTCGCTTCAACAGGTATGCATTTCGATAAACCTAGGGCTTAGCTTCCCTTTTCGCCCAAATCTCAGCACTTTCTTCCACGGTGATACTTTCAGAAAGACCTTATCACCCACTGCATACTCTATATCCCTGCGTTTAAGATTGGCATAAGACTTACGCTCTGGCGCTTCCTTAAGACGAGCCTGAATCACCTTAACCTTATCCTCAGTTTCTGCCACCAACTCCAGACCTAATATCTGCCGTTCACCCAACTCTGTCCAACAGGTAGGAGTACGACATTTCAAACCATACAGTGCCTCATATGGTGCCATCTGGATACTCGCTTGATAACTATTGTTATAAGCGAACTCTGTCAATGGTAGATACTCCTCCCAACTACCACTGAAATCCAGAACACAGCCCCTTAGCATATCCTCTAAAATTTGAATTACTCTTTCAGACTGTCCATCAGATTGCGGGTGAAAAGCTATGCTGAAATCCAACCTCGTTCCCAAAGCTTGATGCAAAGCCCTCCAGAACCTCGACGTGAACCTCGGATCCCTATCCGAGATAATTGACACTAGCACACCATGCAACCTTACTATCTCGGCCACATACAACTTAGCTAACTTTTGAAGCGGATAATCAACCCTCACTGGTATGAAATGAGCTAATTTAGTCAAACGGTCCACAATCACCCAAACTGAATCCTTATTACTAGGCGTAAGGGGTAGCCCACTGACAAAGTCCATGGTAATCTTTTCCCACTTCCACTGGGGAATCTTCACCGGATTAAGTAAACCTGTCGGCAGCTGATGTTCAGCTTTGACCTGCTGACACGTCAGACACTTACCCATAAACTCAGTCACTTCCCGCTTCAGCCTTGGCCACCAGAACTGCTTTCATAAATCTCGGTACATCTTACTACCTCCATGATGCATAGCATATGGGCTGCTATATGCATCCTGAAGAATCTTTTGCCTCAACTCGACGTCCTTCGGCATACAAGCTCTCCCTTGAAAACACAACACTCTATCGTGAGTCAAACTATAACCTTCCAAGCCATTACTTTGTACTTGCAACCTCCGATCATTCAAACCCTCATCCACTAAATGTTTCTCTTTAATCTGCTCTACCCAAGTCGGCTTTACTTGTAATTCCGCCAACAAACTTCCATCGTCATACAGACTAAGGTGAGAAAACATCGCTCGTAGGTCTGTGACCACCTTACAACTCAACGCATCAGCTAATATGTTAGCCTTACCCGGATGGTACTCAATCGAGTAGTCGTAGTCCTTCAACAACTCAATCCACCTTCGCTATCTCAAATTTAAATTCTTCTGCGTCAAAAGATACTTCAGACTCTTGTGGTCCGTGTAGGCTATCGACTTTTCTCTGCACAAATAGTGTCTCCATATTTTCAGGGCGAACACCATTGCCGCCAACTCCAGATCATGTGTCGGATAGTTAACCTCATATAGTCTCAGTTGTCGAGACGCATACGCCACCACTTTCCCTTCCTGCATCAAGACACATCCCAAGCTAGTATGTGACGATCACGATGAGACCGTGAATACCTTTTACGCCTCGGCTATACGAACCGAGCTTTCGTGAATCTTCCTTAACTTGTCGAAACTTTTCTCTCAAGTCTCGACCACACAAATGAAACTCATTTCCTTAATAACTTGGTCAACGGCACCGCGATTAGAGAAAACCCTTTCACAAATCTCCGGTAATACCCCGCCAGACCTAGAAAACTCTAAATTTCTGCAATCGATCTAGGCGGTTTCCAATCCAACACCGCCTCAATCTTGCGAAGGTCCACTCTAATCCCTTCAGTGAACACTACGTGACCCAAGAAAGTCACTTCCATAAGCCAGAACGAGCACTTACTGAACTTGGCAAATAACTGCTTCTCCCTCAGAATTTGCAAAACCACCCGCAAGTGCATATCATGATCCTCCTCAGTCCTTGAGTACACCAATATGTCGTCTATGAATACTATGACAAACTGGTCCAAGTGCTGCTGGAACACCCGATTCATCAAGCCAATGAATGCTGCCGGTGTATTGGTTAACCCGAACGGCATCACCAGAAACTCGTAATGCCCATACCAAGTACGGAATGCCATCTTATGAACATCAGCCTCCTTCACTTTGAGTTGATGGTACCCTGACCTGAGATCTATCTTCGAGAAAATCGATGCACCCTTAAGTTGATCAAACAAGTTGTAACATCCTGAAAAGGGCCTACGCATTTTCAGTTTAATTGTACGAAATAACATGTCTTATGTGTTATGAATGTATTTTGAATATTTTGGAAACACAGGAATGTATGGAAATGTCAAGTTAAAATAGAAAAGTGAACATTTTGGAAACTTGGAAATGTCAAGTTAAAATAGGAAAGTGAACATTTTGGAAACTTGGAAATGTCAAGTTAAAATAGGAAAGTGAACATTATTGAAAACAAGTTAAAATAGGAAAGTGAACATTATTGGAAATGTAAGGAAATGATTTAGAAATGTTAAGTAAAAGAGGAAACTCAAATAAGGTAGCCTTAAGAAAATTAATAGGAGGAATTTGACACACAAACAGGCTTGGAAAAGTGGCCTGAAGATATCATTTGAGGCCCAGGTAGGTGACGCCACATACAAGGGTATTGGGCCTAGGTTTGAGTCACTTGGGGAGCAAATAAAGGAGTTTTATTTTTGCTACAAAGACCGAGGAAGTGGATGGCACTAAGGAACCCAAGGGAAGAGTTTTATTCTCTTTAAATTTCGTCTAAATAGGAGATAAATAATAGATTTATTTATCATTATTTTAGAGATAATTGTTGGATTAATTCTTTCAATAAAGTGATAATTCAAAGGATAAAGTAATCAAAATAGAAGAGTGGTGGCCAAGTAAGGGATTCTAAGTAGTAATTTCGGCTATAAGAGGGAAAGAATAGGGCTACTCATCAATTTTTCTTTCTCCTCTTCTCTCTGCCAAATTTCTTAATGCTCTCCTCTCTTCTCTTCTCTTTCATTTGTTAAGCCGAATATATAGTCCACCATTGCCAAAATTCTCAAGTCTTCTTTTCTTTATTTTTTTTGTGGAAATCGAATACCCCAAGAGAACCCTTAGTCGACTTCTCCATTAAATCCCAAAAGCCAAAACCTTATCATCTAGTCATCAAGGCCGATTCTTTAAGGGGCTTTTAACAAGGGTGTTGTTGATTTCTTCAAGTAAGGGTAAGATCTCATTCAGTTCATCCTTTTTCTTTTAAGATTAACCGAAACCAAGAAATCTAACCCCATTATTGTGTTAGTTGAAACTTGGAAAGAAGGCTTCGGGATCTGTCCATAAGTTGACCATAAGGAAGAAATCTTCCAAGATCTAAGGTAAGGAATATTTAGCCAAGGCCTATTTTGGTGTTTTAGATCTAGTTCATAATCATTCAAAATAGCCGAAACTAACAAGTTAATAGATCTAAGGATCAGCCGATTACGAGGAAGGAGAAGTTCTTTTCCCAAAGGTACACCATAGGCCACGTGTTACCTAAGTATTCGGTGAGTTTTGAGATTTGAAAATAAATAGGTATGTGCCTAAATATATTCGGCCATAGGCCTATTTTGATAACTAGATCTCTTTCATAATTGTTTAAAAAGCCGAAACTAACCTGTGGTATGATTTAATGTTTGGCCGAATACAAGGAGGAGAATAGCAAAGTTTTCGGGATTTGAGTGATAAGCAAATCGGCATTAAGGTAAGTTTTAGTGCACAAATCCTACTAGGATTTGGTTTTATGGCCGAATGAGTTTTTCATTAAATATTTAATATGGGCCGAATGTAGGGAGTTAAAGATCTAAGATTGAAAATTCGAGATTTCAAGTGAAATTGTTAAGCGAATCAGGTGTGTACCCCACACTACTTTTTAATAAGATTTATGGCATTAATTAATATGTGCATGTTTATAAGAATGTGAATATGGCTAAGGTACCATACTATGGTACAAAAGTACTCAGGTACGTTTCCTACTCCTACTAGGACTATGAATATATGTTATTTTTAACATGTGAAAAGTGATAAGAATGTGAATTAATGCATGATTTTGCATATTGTGTATGAAATATGGGGGCATATGGGTTATATGAAAAGGGGAAGTTAATGTGGTGACCTAAGACCACGAACTCTAAATGTGGTGACCTAAGACCACGAAATCAATGTGTGACCTAAGACCACGATAACCGAATGTGGTGACCTAAGACCACAAATTCTAAATGTGGTGACCTAAGACCATGAATTTTTATAAGAGCGATGAGCACGTTGACCATGTAGCGACCGCTTTGATGGTGTGTAGCGGATGGAGGGTTGACTTAGTAGTCCCCACGATTTGCAGGATGGTACGGGTGGTGTGTAGCGGATGGCATATAGGTTTGGGTTCGGGTTGCATCATATTGTTTAAATGCTTTATGAACATGAATGATATTGTATGCCCGAAATATTAAATTTTAGTGTTGGTTACACATTGAGTCATTGACTCACCCGTTGTAGGGATTACTTTTCGGTGAATACCGTGATGGACCGGCCGTGGCAGATGATTAGTGGAGGCCATGTGAAGTTCGATTTCTTTTATTTGGACTATTTTATTTTAAGTGTTTTGAATTTAAATGTGGAATTATTTGATGTAATAAGGCCTTAGTAGAATTATTTTATTCTGCTTTTATTTGTTAAGCTTACAAACCTTTATTTATTAAAAGATCAAGTAAGTAAATTTATTTTAAAACAAAGCCCAAATGTTTTGTCACCTAAAGTAAAGGATTTTTAATAATGAAATAAACTTGTTTTCATCTCAAGCCCAACCCAAAACGGTCTTTCTTTCAAAACACACAAGTTTTCCTAAGTAATAATAGAATTTGAAATGGTTTACACCGGGGAACATACCAGATCCAGTCAAGGCTCGTGGACCAGGTTTGGGGTGTTTCAATTTGGTATCAGAGCCTAATTTTAAACTCTCACCTTGGGTTTAAGGCCCAAAACGTTTTCCAAAGTAAGCCAAAAAGGAATTTTACAAATTAAGCAGGTGTTTTTGGCATGGCCCACTAAGTCTCAGGCAAAGTCCACCGGTAAGTACTTGACTTCTAAAGTGATTTGAATATGTGAAATGTATGGGCTTTTATGGCAACGTAGATTAGTGAACTAGGATCTGTTGAACCCTAGGACTAGTATAACCCAACAAAAACATAAGACTTAAATGCCTAACTAAACAAACATGTGGTTAAGTCACTGAGTTAAGGTGTGGTAACCATGGTGTGCATGTCTATGATTGGTTTCGGTGGGAGCTTGGTATTTAAGCAGTCCTAGTGACTCACCTCCTCTCCACTCGAATCCTACCTAGTGCGTAGCCTCGGTTCACCCTAACCAAGAGGACTTCCACACGGGCTAAACCCCTAACTAAAACTCGAAAGGGACTAGCCGTATTTTTATGGAAACCCTAGTTTTAAAAATTCTAAATTACCCTCTTGATTTGAAAAGATTATTTTTATAAATTTTCCTGAATATTTTTGATTTACAAATTTACTAAAATACCCCTAGTGGTAAAATTACAAAAATTCCCTTGGTTTATGAAAATTTCAAATACCCACAATTCTTATCAAAATTTTAATACTTTATAAAATGTCCAAAACCCTAAGTTGCCAAATATCAAAATACCTTAATTTTGGAAAATTACGAAATTACCCCAACCTACAAATTACCGAATACCCCAGGTTACAAAATTACGAATGACCCCGATCTTCAAAACTTTACGCAACAACACCGATTTGGAAAAAATTCTCAAAAATAACCTTCAAGTTTCAGAATTCCAAAATATCCTTGATTTATTAAGATATATAAATTTACGGGTTAATTACCAAAATACCCTCGAATCTCAAAAATTTTGAAATACCCACGAGATTTCAAAATTACCAAAATACCCTTATTGACAAAATCACTAAGGAACTTTATTTTGACAAATTACAAAAATACCCCTGTAGGGCAAATTACGAAAATACCCCTGGGTAGTGAAAAAAATAACAACAACAATAAAAACTACAACATTTCTCTGAATGGACGAGAGTTCATAATTGATTGATGGATGTATGAATGTAAAGACTATGTGCATGTATGAATACAAAAAGAACCAATCCTAAAATTCTTTTCATAAAACTTCTTGGCGGTTAAGCGATTGGAACAAATAACTAATGCATAAAACTTTTAATCGATTAAATCGCGACGTTAGTAATGAGTTCTAGTGGGCGTGGTCGAGGTAGTATCTAAGAAATGTGTTAGTTTTGTTAAGATCGAGTGTGCTGACAAAGGCGTAGTGTGGTGAGTTAGATTGTATGATTGTTAGTTAGTAAGTAATTTCGAGGACAAAATTATTTTAAGGGGTAGAAGCGTAACATCTGAAAAGGGCCTATGCATTTTCGGTTTAATTGTACGAAATGACATGTCTTATATGTTATGAATGTATTTTGAATATTTTTGGAAACACAGGAATGTATGGAAATGTCAAGTTAAAATAGGAAAGTGAACATTTTGGAAACTTGGAAATGTCAAGTTAAAATAGGAAAGTGAAGATTTTGGAAACTTGGAAATGTCAAGTTAAAATAGGAAAGTGAACATTTTGGAAACTTGGAAATGTCAAGTTAAAATAGGAAAGTGAACATTATTGGAAACCTGGAAATGTAAGGAAATGATTTAGAAATGTTAAGTAAAAGAGGAAACTAAAACAAGGTAGCCTTAAGAAAATTAATAGGAGGAATTTGACACATAAACAGGCTTGGAAAAGTGGCTTGAAGATATCATTTGAGGCCCATGTAGGTGACGCCACATACAAGGGTATTGGGCCTAGGTTCAAGTCACTTGGAGAGCAAATAAAGGAGTTTTATTTTTGCTACAAAGAGCAGGGAAGTGGGCGGCACTAAGGAACCCAAGGTAAGAGTTTTATTCTCTTTAAATTTCGTCTAAATAGGAGATAAATAATAGATTTATTTATCATTATTTTTAGGAGATAATTGTTGGATTAATTCTTTCAATAAAGTGATAATTCAAAGGATAAAGTAATCAAAATAGAAGAGTGGTGGCCAAGTAAGGGATTACGAGTAGTAATTTCACTATAAGAGGGAAAGAATAGGGCTACTCATCAATTTTTCTTCCTCCTCTTCTCTTTCTTAGTGCTCTCCTCTCTTAATTTGTTAAGCCAAATCTATAGTCCACCATTGCCAAAATTCTCAAGTCTTCTTTCTTTATTTTTTGGAAACCGAATACCCCAAGAGAACCCCTAATGACTTCTCCATTAAATCCCAAAAGCCAAAACCTTCATCTAGTCATCAAAATTCTTTAAGGGCTTTTAACAAGGTGTTGTCGATCTTATTCTTCCTTTTCTTTTAAGATTAACCAAACCGTGAAATCTAACCCCATTATTGTGTTAGTTGAAACTTGGAAAGAAGGCTTGGGATCTCGTCCATAAGTTGACCATAAGGAAGAAATATTCCAAGATCTAAGGTAAGGAATATTCGGCCAAGGCCTATTTTGGTGTTTTAGATCTAGTTCATAATCATTCAAAATAGCGAAACTAACAAGTTAATAGATCTAAGGATCGGTAGATTACAAGGAAGGAGAAGTTCTTTTCCGAAGGTACACCATAGGCCACGTGTTCCTTAGTTATTCGGTGAGTTTCGGATTTGAAAATAAATAGGTATGTGCCTAAATATATTGACCATAGGCCTATTTTGATAACTAGATCTCTTTCATAATTGTTTAAAAGTCAAACTAACTTTGTGGTATGATTTAATGTTTGGCCAAATACAAGGAGGAGAATAGAAAAGTTTTGATTTGAGTGATAAGCAAATCGACATTAAGGTAAGTTTTAGTGCACAAATCCTACTAGGATTTGGTTTTATGGTGAATGAGTTTTTCATTAAATATTTAATATGGGCCGAATGTAGGGAGTTAAAGATCTAAGATCGAAAATTTAGGATTTTAAGTGAAATTGTTAAGCGAATCAGGTGTGTACCCCACACTACTTTTTAATAAGATTTATGGCATTAATTAATATGTGCATGTTTATAAGAATGTGAATATGGCTAAGGTACCATACTATGGTACAAAAGTACTCAGGTACGTTTCCTACTTCTACTGGGACTATGAATATATGTTATTTTTAACATGTGAAAAGTGATAAGAATGTGAATTAACGCATGATTTTGTATATTGTGTATGAAATATGGGGCATATGGGTTATATGAAAAGGGAAGTTAATGTGGTGACCTAAGACCATATGAAAAGTTAATGTGGTGACCTAAGACCACGAAATCAATGTGGTGACCTAAGACCACGATAACTGAATGTGGTGACCTAAGACCACGAATTCTAAATGTGGTGACCTAAGACCACAATTTTATAAGAGGCGATGAGCACGTCATTGCAACGATCGCTTTGATGGTGTGTAGTGGATGGAGGTTGACTTAGTAGTCCCACGGTTGTGCGTGATGAATGCAATTGGTGTGTAGCGGATGGCATATAGGTTTGGGTTCGGGTTGCATCATATTGTTTAAATGCTTTATGAACATGAATGATATTGTATGCCCTAAATATTAAATTTTAGTGTTGGTTACACATTGAGTCTATTGACTCACCCGTTGTGGGATTACTTTTCGGTGAAGACCAAGGATGGACCAAGGCGGATGATTAGTGGAGGCCATGTGAAGTTCAGATTTCTTTTATTTGGACTATTTTATTTTAAGTATTTTGAATTTAAATGTGTGAATTATTTGATGTAATAAGGCCTTAGTAGAATTATTTTATTGTGTTTTTATTTGTTAAGCTTACAAACCTTTATTTATTAAAAGATCAAGTAAGTAAATTTATTTTAAAACAAAGCCCAAATGTTTTGTCACCTAAAGTAAAGGATTTTTAATAATGAAATAAACTTGTTTTCATCTCAAGCCCAACCCAAAACGGTCTTTCTTTCAAAACACACAAGTTTTCCTAAGTAACAAAAGAATTTGAAACGATTTACACCGGGGAACATACCAGATCCGGTCAAGGCTCGTGGGCCGGGTTTGGGGTGTTTCACAAGTCGTCAATCCTGGGCAACGGATACTTGTTTTTGATCGTCAACTTGTTCAGCTGGCGGTAGTCTATACACATCCGCATTGTGCCGTCTTTTTTCATAACAAAGAGCACAGGTGCTCCCCAAGGGGATATACTTTGTCAAATGAAACCTCGGTCCAACAACTCCTGGATTTGGGCCTTCAACTCCACCAATTCCTTTGGTGCCATTCGATACGGGGCTATAGACACTGGCGCAGTTTCGGATAATAGGTCTATACCGAATTCAACTTCCCTATCCGGAGGCAAACCCAGAAGTTCTTCTGGGAACACATCCGCAAATTCCCCTACAGTTCGGACACTCTCCACAGCTGCATTCTTGGCTCCCAAAGTAGAAACATGCACTATGAATGCCTCACAACCCTTTCTTACCATTTTCTCTACCTTCAGTGAAGAGACCACATTAGATAAGTAATCCTTTCTATTACTTATCATCACCACCTCCCTACCTTCCATCATCCTCAATACCATGCGCTTAGGCGCGCAATCCAAACTGGCCTGGTACTTCACCAGCCAATCCATCCCGAGAATCAGATCGAACTCCTCAAACGGCAGTTCCATCAAATCAGCCAAAAACACGACCCCTTGAAGTTCTAGGGGTATATCCCTATATAGATTACTTACTTCTACAGAGTGACCTAAAGGGCTTATCACAATCATCTTCCTAGAAGTAATCTCAGAGTTCAAGTCCATAGTTTCCACTATGCTACTGGCTACATATGAGTGCGTCGAACCCACATCTATCAAAACATTATAAGGTAGTCCAAAGACTAAGAACATATCGGTTATGACATCCGGTGCGTCACCCTCCTCTCGACGCCTCACTGCGTAGACTAATCCAGTCGTCTCACCTCATTCCACTGCACCTCCGCCCGGTGCTCCCCAGCCTCTGGTAGAGCCATTACCTCCCCTAGCAGCACCATGGCCCCTCTGTGGCTGCTGACCATCCCTCCCTGCTCGAGTATGATTCGATCCCAGGCGCATCCTAGCTGACCTCTGCGGATAATACCTCACTTGGTGCTCCATCGATCCACACTCAAAACATCCTCTGTTTCCAGTCCAACATTCTCCCGTGTAAGACTTCCCACATCATGGCGGCCACTGAGTAGCAGCAATAGTAGACCTAGCAGCTTGGTTCGGCCTACTATATCTACCCCATTTCTGTTGATTTCCCGTAGACCCAGATGATCCAGAATTCCTTTTATTTTATCCCCTGTCCTGATTCCGCCTTACCGACTATTTCACTTCCTCCACAACTTTGGCCTTTTCCACTAAGACCGCAAACTCTCTTTCTGTTGTGGAGAAATCAGCAACCTCAAATCATCCCTTAATCCGTCCTCGAATCTGACACATCGCTCATGCTCCGTAACTATAATGCCCCGAGCATATCGGTCAACCTTAAGAATTCCACCTCGTACTCCGATACGAACTTACTCCCCTGAACCAACCTCAGAAATGCCTTCCTCTGCGCATCAATATAACTGGTCCCAACATACTTCTTACGCTAAGTCGCTTTGAAATAATCCCAAGTGAGATCATCCATTGCGGCACCATCCCGAACCGTGAGCCAAAGATCTTGGTATGACTCATCTCGAGAAGCGACACTACTCCTTTAGTTTCTCCTCGGTAGTCGATCCAAATCGTCCATGATTCGTTCTGTCGCCTCCAACCAATACTCAGTCGTATTGGGTGCCACACCAGATACACCTCAGAATACCTCAGCTCCATTGGTTCAGAGTCGCTCAGATACAGATTTCTGAGCTCCCGTACCTCCACCTACTCCAGCCACTCTCTCAAGCACTCGCAGCATTGTCCCCCGTCTGACCCTGGTACTCAACCCCAGCAGCTGGTGGTGGTGGTATCCCGTTCTATGAACCTTGACCAGACCTAACGGGTTACGACACGGTCATTCGCGCTCTACCATGCCCTCGCGCATTACGACCACGTCCCTAGAACTCATGACTATGCTCGCGATTTAATCTGCTTTAAGAAGTTTTATGAATTAGCTTCATTCCACTGATTACCCATGAATAAGTTTTATGTAAAGAAGTTTAGTAGTGGTTCTTTCGATCATTACAAAGTTTTCATTTCTAGTCCTCTACCCTCATTCCACGTGTAGGGGTATTCTCGTCATTTCACTACCTGGGGGTATTTTTGTAATTAACCTATCGGGGTATTTCAGTAATAAATCAGGGTTAATTCAAAACTTTTACAAATCATAGGTATTTCAAAAGTCCAAAAATCGAGGATATTTTGGTAATTTCATAAATCAATGCTATTTTGGTAATTTCATAAACTAGGGGTATTTTCGTAATTTTTCCAAAATATGGTTCCAGGTGATTTTACAAAATAAGGGTATTTGAAAATTTTCAATTCGGGGGTACTTCGATAATTTTCCATACCGAGGGTATTTTGGTAATTCTTACAAGTCAGGGGTAATTTGGTCATTTTTCAAATCATGGGTATTTTGGTCATTTTTTAAATCAAGGATACTAGGGTAATTTCGAAACTAAGGTTTAATTTTTTAGAGTGTTACAAAACAAGATGGCTGGTCCCTTTCGGGTTTTAGTTATTGAATTTAGCCTGTGAATAAGTCGTCTCAGTGAGGTGAACCGTCACTCACGCACTGTAGGATTCGAGCGAGAGGAGGTGAGTCACTAGGATCGCTAAATACCAAGCTCCCCTAATCCAATCCTAGACATGTGCACAACTGGTTACCACACCCTTAACTTAGGAAATACCCACAGTGTTTGTTTAGTGGATCTTTAAGTCTTATGTAATTTGTATTTGAGTAAGCTATTCCTAGGGTTCAATATCTCCTAATCTACTAATCTACGATCCTGAAACACCCATTTCCCCCACATATAATTCACACAATGGTTAGGGATACTTACATGAGCGGATTGGTGCGGGGACTCGGTGCCAAGCTGTTCAAACCATGTACTTTTTCCATAAAACTTTTCAAAACCCTACTTTAAAACATTTTGGGCCTTGGGCCCACAGCCGAGCTTTTGAACTTGGCTCTGATACCAAAATTGTAACACCCCAAACCCGGTCAATGCACCACGATCGAATCTGGCATGCTACAGAGTGAAAATCCTTTTTAAACCAAAAGTTTGTCGGATAATTTTCTTAGAAAAACCCTTTTGTAGTATGAAAAGTTTAGAAATCCTTGTTTTAAGATGATTTTGAAATGTGTGATGGCTGCTTTAAAACTCATGCTTGAAAATCCGCTTATTGTTGCAAGTTTTAGAAAACATACAAGTTACCTTTGTTATCATCTTATAAGTGGTGTCACCCGATGGCGACGTTTAGAAAACCGAAGAAGTTATAGTTTTGAAACATTGCTTTTTACCGGTTAATTTAACAAGTCCATATATCCAACACATGCATAATATAATCAAGATATAAGCAAATAATAAAAACCCAAAATAATACTTAGCGGCCTTATTACAAACTAAAACCAACTTTAGGTAAATAGATAAAATTGAAGTAGTAACTAAAAGAAATCAAAACCCAAACGAGCATGCATGGCCACCTCGAGTCCTTTCTAGCTCCGTATCCGCAATCTACGCCTCATCTGCAAAATATAGGGGAAGGGGTGAGTCACCAAGACTCAGTGTATAAATCCCTAACCCAATAGTGCATGCATTTACACAAATTATCAGTAAACATGCAAATCATGCAACCCATAACCTAACCATCCAATCTCCTTTATCTACCCCGTGTGGTCAAAACCACTGGTGGTCAAAACCACTGGTGACCGTAGTCACAAATATATAACGGTGTGGTCAAAACCACTGATGATCGAAGTCACAAATCAAGTGATGGGGCCAACCCATCGTGTGGTCAAAACCACTGATGACAATCCCGTAATCAACATGTGGGGCCAACCCACTGTGGTACCAAACCACTGGGATGAGTCACAATATTCATATGTGGTCAAAACCACTGGGACTTAGTCACAAAATATAATATCAAGACGGGGCCAACCCGTCGTGTGGTCAAAACCACTGGTGACAGTCCAAATATCTCTTCCCCCTCCTCTCAACAATCCCACCATCATGTCCATATCAATCATGGCATAGTAACATATAGTGATGCAAATAACACATGGCATACATTTAACAGTGACATGATGATGTATATCAAAAATCACATAACAGGGGGACTTACCCGAAATCCAAGCTCATACCCACAAGGCATAATCACCGATTTTATTGGCTATAACAGTAACATAATAGGCATATTATACTAATAAAGTGTGTAAGCGTTACACACCTGTTACTAACAAAATCACTAAATCCCGAAGACCCGATCTACTGCACCAAATCTCCTTGATCCTACATTCAGCCAAACCCAAAATCAGTAACAAGGTCATTCAGCCACACCAACAAATCCCGAAGGGTTAACGCATGGAACCCCAAACATTACCTTGATGCTCTTTGAATACTAGCCACCACCCAAAGTATGTGAGATTGAGCCTTCCCCTATAATCGGCAATCATTAACACTCATTTCAATAGCCTTTGGCTTTTCAAATATCTAATGGAAAGACTGAACTAACATGGATCCTTACCATTGACTTACCGAATTCGATTGTCAGAGAATAGATGGTCAGATCTACTGCTTCAAAACCCCAGAGATCCTAAAAGAAATCGGTCCTTATAGACGATTAGCATTACTTATCAACAAATGTCAAAATTCAACTTTTGCTCTCATGAGAGTCGATAGAGAGAAGAGAAAAGGAATAAAGAAATTCGGCCAAGAACACTTACCCTCTTCCAAAATCGATTGGAGAAAAACCAAAAGAAGATCTAGACTTGATTGGTATTCAGCCAAAACAAAACAAGAAGAAGAAGGGAGATTCGGCTATGGTTGATTGAAGACAACCCAATGGGATTCAGCTAGAGTGGAAGAAAAGAAAGGAAAAAAAAGTGAAAGGGGAGAGAGAAGATTCTGCAAGTGGAAGGAAGAAGAAGAAGATTCGGCCAAGCACTTGAGAAGAAGAAAAAGATGAAGGGAAAAAGGTTACTTTTCGGCTACAAAGAAAATAAAAGATGAGAGAGGGCTCAAATAGAGATTTGGCCAAATGCCTAAGGGAGAAATCGACAACCACCTATGGACTTTCGGCTTTTGCTAACACAAGGCACCAAGGGAGAAATTAGCACATGCTAAGAGAAGAGAAAAAAAGTTTCGGTTTGCCTCTCAACCAAATGCATTAAGGCTTTTGCTAGCCGAAAATGTCACCTAGCCTAATTATGGAGAAACGGCACCTCTGCTAAGTCTCCCAACTGACTACTCCTCTCACACCAGAGTTCAGATTTTGTCAAACTCCCTGAATCACTCCTGGCCAACCATTCAAATGAGTTTGAATTATTCAAACTCCTAAATTCTCTCTTTGCCACCAATTCAAA
Source organism: Gossypium rotundifolium (assembly GCA_025506655.1). Taxonomy (NCBI): domain Eukaryota; kingdom Viridiplantae; phylum Streptophyta; class Magnoliopsida; order Malvales; family Malvaceae; genus Gossypium; species Gossypium rotundifolium. Next base: position 38,947,899 of record CP106733.1, read on the forward strand.
TTAATTTGACTTATTCCAAGCTTATCTGACAGAGTTTGTGCTGAGCACAACTCCTCCCCCTTGGCGTCAAAATGCAAAGCAGAAAATGGGATTCCTGCTGCTCGAACCTGAACTCTCCCTTCCATGCATGTGGCGTCACCCTCAAGGCTCTAAGTGGCACCTCCTTGCCACTTTACCAAGCCCATTCTTATGCTTAAATTCCCCATGAATTACACTTAACCCCTAGCTCCTCCAGCTCCCTTTAACTAAAACTTAAAAACAAAAATTTTCCTACAGCTCGGGCCTACCCTTGGCTTATACCTAGATCTTAAAACACCTTAATTACTACCACAATCAAGCCATACCCATGCAAAAACAATTTAAACACAATAGCCCCCATTTCAGGATGTTACATAGGATGTTTCGACAGTAATCCCTCTTCCTTCTCACTCCTACTTTAATTTCAAATAAATATTAACAAAAAAAAATCGAAAAACACAGGGAAAAATCACCTTTTAATCTTTTTACTTCTGTTTTCTATTTCTGCTATTGGTATCATAAAATCGTCCCTTTTACAACCATCTTTATTTAGTTTTATAGCCGATTTAGAAAGATGGAAATGAAAAAAAAAGAAAATTACAAAAAATTATTTCATTTTTGTTATCCTCGCTGGGCACTTGCTATTGTTTTTTGTTTCGTTGTGCAGGTACGAAGGTGGGCGTGGTGTATGGAGGCGCGTGGGCATACGAGAATACGTGTGGTCGTGCGTGTGGAGGCACGTACGTTTGATCTGCTCCTTCAACTTTAGGATTGCTAGATCTGCTATCTTCGATCTCCTCCACTACAAACTCAGGAAGTTAAGATCCACTGTCTTTGATCTGCTTCCTGCAACTTCAGGAATGCCAAATCTATTATCTTCGATCTGCTCCACTACAAACTCAGGGAGACTAGATCTGCTGACTTCGATCTGCTTCCTGTAACTTTAGGAATGCCAAATCTATTATCTTTGATCTGCTCCACTACAAACTCAGGGAGTCAATCTACTATCTTCGATCTGCTTCCTACAACTTCAGGAATGCCAAATCTATTGTCTTTGATCTGCTCCACTACAAACTCAGGGAGACAAGATCTGCTGTCTTCAATCTGCTTCCTGCAACTTCAGGAATGCCAAATCTATTGTCTTCGATCTGCTCAACTAGGATTTTGAGGTGATAAGAATCCAGAGAGAAGAGATTTGTAGTTTCAATCTTCTCACTGAAACTTTTCAGAAATAAAGGTTGATCCTCAATACACTCAGGGAGGAGGGATTTGTAACTTCGACCTGCTCTATTGGGACTTCGAGGTGATAAGAATCCAGAGAGAAAAGATTTGTAATTTCGATCTTCTCACTGAAACTTCTTGAAAATAGGTTGATCCTCAATATACTCAGGGAAGAGGGATTTGTAACTTCGACTTGCTCCACTGGGACTTCGAGGTGAAAAGATTTGTATTTTTGATCCACCTCGCTCAGGAAGGCAAGATTTGCTATTTTACCAATGTTACGACACCGTCATCTAGGGGACCTATCCTGTAAAATTGGTTTTGTGTTTATGCTTATGCAAAATGGTTAGGATACAATGATCAGAATGAATCTAATGCTCCTAACTAAATGTATTATGGACAACATTTGTATGAATGCAGAATGTCATGAGAATGATCTTTTTACAAAGATTAGAATGCAATGATCAAAATGAATCAAATTCCCCTAAATAGATGTGTCTTATGGATGACATTTGTATAAATGCAGAATGTCATGAGAATGATTTCTTACAATGATTAGGATGTAATAATCAGAATGAATCAAATGCTTCTAACTAAATGTGTTTTGCATGAATACAGAATTTCATCAGAATGATCCCTGCTTAAGGTTGTCATCACTCATTGTTTATCATGGCTATATTGCTGATGTATTATGTTGCCATCTTGTTCGGCTGGTATTTTCAACAGAAAACCAGAAAACAATTATCTTGCTCAACAGATTTGCCCCACTGTAACTTCAGGGTTCATCTCATTGTGACTTAGGGGTGTAAGATCTGAGTCCATCCCACTGCAACTCCAAAATGTAGGATTTATTTCTTTTTCAATCCATCCTATTACTATTCAAAGGCATAGGATCTGTATCAGCATCTATCTATCCCACTATAACTCGGGGTATAAGGCCTGTAGCTTCGGATGACCCAACCAGATGCGTATGCATGATGCTCACGTGAATGTAGAATATCCATTTCTTTCGAGAATGATTCTTGTTTTGCACTTGGGTTAACAATGCCCATTTTCGTCGAGATTGTGTCACCAACTATTTTTAACAGAAAATCTAATAAGATAGCCTCTACTTAGACTCTTCCTTAAACTTGGTGAGTTTTAAACAATAGTCCTATTTTAGGTTCTTGTATCATTTAGAAGGTTCCAGAGTAATATGTGAAACTCATTTTATGAAAATATTATTAGTCCACTAATCGTTATTTCAATGCAAAATGCTCGAAAAAGATCATAACCATGGACAATAAGGAAATTGATTAGGAGTATAGCTCGAAACAAGCAATTTAATCAAAGTTGGCAAAAGCAATTAAGTAGGGAATTTATTAAAGGCGTATCTTGGAAAGAATAAGGTAATCAAAGATAGCAAATTCAAAATGGATAAGATGGAAAACTAGGTGCCCCAGATATTGTAGCCTGAGCTTCTCTGTTCAAACTTCTTGAGGATCATTTTAAGCTCAATATGTGTTTAAAGGATCCGGAGTACTTTTTCGATGCCCCAAGACGTAGCATACTTCTTCATCATTAATTCAGGCATAGCAAGACTGCTGTATGCCCCCTTTGATCAAAATTTGTGCCGCCCTTTTTGGGTTTTCAACTCAAATCCCCTTTGGTCTCAAAGTGCCCTTTACGGGTTTTCACATTTTCCTCTTCTTTCTCTTCTTCTTTTTTTTTGTTTCCGAATTCACCAAATTGGGCAGGTCCTTGTCATCTATTTCAAACAATATCCATGATTTCCCAAAACAGGCCTTCTTTGCTGCTTAAGGTCCTTCTCAGTTTAGCATCCTCTTTCTTCTGAAGTCCCTTCTGCGTGGGAAAAATCTTCTTCGAATCCCTATCATGAAATTTTCTAGGGCGAATCATTTTTGTTGTGAGCTCGCATCATCTAACCATGACAGATAGTTTTTTAAAATTTTCTCCTCAAATTCAGCTGATCATATTGAGATTGGATCCGTTCTGCCTCATCCAATTCCAGCTCTGAAAGAATTTTGACTCCAATGGGCAAAACCAATGTGTTGCTCCGATGACAGTCTTGGCCAAAGTTTGATAAGCATAGGGGGTGAATAGTAGCTTCTGTATGCCAATCTTTACAAGTCTCGGTCCCTTTTTATTTTATTATTATTATTTTTTTTGTTGTTTTTTTTATTTTGTTATTTTTTTTATCTTTTGTTTTTCTTTTTGGCTGCCTTTATTGTGATGGGGCACCTGATCTTTGTACAAACCGCAAACTTTTGACATTGTGCGGTTAAATGTGATTTTACCCCTTTTTTGTTTTTTGTTTTTCGATCTAATGACTATTAACTTTGTAATATTGGCATATGAAGTGACCCTCCCCCTCTTAGTGAAGAAATCGACAACCACGAAAATGAATCGGTCTTGACCAGAAGCTTTTGAGAAGATTGTCTTGATAACGTCCATGCCCCCCGTATAAGGAATCTGTGAAGAAATAAAGGAGGTGCGTAAGTCTTGTATTCATCCATCTGGCATTCATGGCATAACTGATGCTACCTCCTTTTTTGGTGGACCAGTAGTACCTAAACCTCATAATTAGCCTGACTATAATAGAATCATTAGCACGATTTTTTTATCATCCATCTTAACAGCATACCCACATTTCAGTGGCCTGACGTGCCCTAATATGATCGTGCAAAAACATCTTAAATTCTTGAAAATAATTTAATGATGTCTCGTCTTATTTCTGTGGTGAGTTAGGCTTCGACCTTTGCCCCTTTTAATCTTGCAACGTCCACTGACCCTTTGCAAGGTAGAGTCTGTTCTCATCTTGTTCTACCATTCTTAACAAATCAAAAGATAGGCTATGATCTCTGTCATCCTCAAAGACCTTTGATCCCTTAGGCCCATGTCCCATTTAGAAAGGGAGTTTGTAACAGTGTCGCCCATGTCATTGATATCTGGGGACCCATTGTGGGTACGAAAGTAAATTCCAGAAAAATTATTGCAAGAATGATTATTTATATGATATGATCATGAATAATGAATGAAAGAATATTTGCATAGAAATCCAAAGGACGAAAGAATCTATAAATAAAAAAATATTTACTCAAAAGGATGCATTTTATTGAAATAAAAATTCTAGACACAAGCCTATTTCACAAGAGGACTCTTATTGCCCCTAGGATGAAAGCAATAAGTGTGTTTCGAATATTACTCTAGATTAGCCTTAAAAAACACATGTCTTCATCATATTGCTCAAAATACTCCTAGGTTTATATTTCTGCATTTGGCGTGTCATCTAATTTCACAATACCTATGCCGATGAATTTTTCCACCAATTTCTTGAAAGCAAGGCAATTTTCTATTGAATGCCCTGTGACCCCTGCGTGGTACTCACACTAGGCATTTGGGTCATACCATTTTGGATATGGGGGTTGCATCAGTTTCGGGTAATGAAGAGCCACCTTATGTGCATCGAATAGGGTTTGATATAACTCCTTGTACGTCATTGGAATAGGTGTGAAATGGGGTTTCTCTGAGTTCACCTTGAATTGAGCTCTTCTCTTGGGGAGACTAGATAATTGGTAACTGCCTTCCTTGGCCGGTTTACTATAAATGGCTTCAAATGGCCCTTGTTATACCCACTTGTATTATTCACATCCCTGTCCTTCCTCTTCGAGGCCTTTGAATCCCACTTTCCCTTTTCCTTTGTTTCTATCAGTATAACCGGTTTGGTTCGATCATCCTCCAGGTTAAAACCTAACCTATCAGGAAGTTGAATAGGGCCGAGGCATTAGCCTGGCATTGGGGTTTGATAATGACCGGTGCCTCTTGCAGGGGGATGTCTGGTCAGGCTGAGACACTCATTGGAGAATAAACAATGTCCTCATCATCATCCACACTGTCGACCACTAGGCCACTCCTTTTTTCAAGCCATCCGATTAGTAATTGAGTTAAATGGCGCATCATATTCATTTGATTTCACATATCCTGCTGGATTTTAGCCAATTGCTCCTGCATTTGTATTTGTCTTTGCTCTAATCTCTCCAACCTTCGTTCCATGTCTTCTAGGTTAACTGAAAATATTTCATCTAATCAGGGTTATTTTGTAAAAACTAATGCAAACGATGCAATGTAATGAAAATAGTGTAATGCAAATGATGTAATGCACATGTATGAAATGCAAATGCATGAAATGAATGCAAGAAAGAAAGAGAGACGTTGATTCTGAATTCAATTCCATTAGAAGAACTTCTCTAGAAAACATATTTCTTTACATAAAATGGATTACGTATGCGGCTTTGTCCTTATAGTCCATGTGAAAACATCGATCTTCTTCTTCATATCCAGACGCTGCAGTTGAATCCTTCAAGTCCTCCCAAAAGATCTCTTTTATTTCCACTTGGCTTGATTCAGGTCGTGGTTCGTTGCTCACTTATCCCTTACTATATTGATTAGCTTCTTTAAGAAAATTGAGGCATGATGGCTATTGCACAATTCTTGTCAATTTAAATCTTTTGGGAAAGGTTTTGTATTCCTCCACGGACTATCAACTTTCTTCTATCGTGTTTACTCAAACCATGTCCGGACAATCGTATTATAATCCACTTTATCAAGAAATTCATTTCCTTATGAAAAACTCCTCTATTTAGCAATCTAATTACTAATCAACATCTCCTTCCTATAATGATGCAGTGCAATGCAATGCAGTGCAATGTAATACAAACATGAACACAAAACACGGTAGCACAAGAAAAATAAACAACTAAAATAGATTACCTAAATGAGTGACCATTAGGGTTTGGCGCGGCTCTACTTAAGGTGGGCTCCTAGGTCTCTCTATATGTGGTTTGGTTCTAAAGAGGGGGTACCTGAACCAGCAGATTCCTCAATCCTCACCCGTTATAGGCTCATATGGATCAAGCTCGGTTCCGGGGAATACATTTCCCTATGCCCATGTGGAGGTGAAAACCTCACGAAGACATAGGTATGGATGTATTCAAAGCAGTCCACTAGCCCGTGCGGAGGTGAAAACCTCACGAAAGCTTAGTTTCTCACTCCCACTTAAAGGTGCGACCACAACGATCATGCAATGAAATGCTAAAGTATTTTGTTAGACTCGACATTATTGTAATTATAAAACAAACAAAATGCATCGAAAGAAACATGATTCTTCAGAACAATTTTTTTTTCAAATTTCAATCAAAAGGACAAAAATTAATCAATTTATGGCCTGGCTCTCAACCATGTCCCTAGTGGAGTCGCCAAGCTGTCGAAACCATTTTTTTATTATCAAGTTTTGAAAAATGGGGATCGACTTTAAAAATATGGAGTCGCCACCAATCCTTTTTGTTTAGGTGTGATCGGATCACCTATAAAAATATTTTGGTCTACAAAATTCGAGAAAGCGGGTTCGGGAGTCGATTACGTGTAAAGAAGGGTTAGCACCCTTGCAACGCCCAAGATTGGTACCAAATTGATTAATGTTGTCCTAAAGTCAAAAACTTGAAAATATTTAGGCTCAAAAATTTTGGAAGAAAGTTAATTAAATCGACATTGAATCTCAAAATTAACTCGTTTCAAAGGGATAAAAGTATCATACCCAGCACGTTAGGATATAACACATTTATACTTTGATACCGAGATCATCTTTGATCTTCAAAACATGTAAAAAAGGGTATTTAGTTGAACGAGAAATCGACACCAAGCACGTTAGGATGTAACTTTTAGTACTTCTAAACACATAAATATTGCCTTGTTTTTTCTTTGAAAAATTTATGTACAAAAAAAGAAATTTTAAATGGACTTAACATAAACAAAATATTTGATAAAGGCATACATATATTGAAGTTTGAAGCATAAAACAATAACAAGTAGCATGAATATAGCATTAAGCATGAAATAATGCACAAACTTAACATTATACAAATAGACATAATTATAGAGATAATTTAGCATAAAATATATAATAACGATAATAATTAATAACATAAAAATGTTGTGAAAATAAATTAAACATTAAAATATGATCTTTCAAATTAATGAATTATATACAATAAGTTTAAAAGAAAAGGAAATACATGTATATATATATATATATATATATATATATATAAGCAATTTCAAATAAACCCAAATATACATATAGATTAGTTTAAGGAAGAATATATAAATAAAATAATAAGAAAAAATAATTTGTACAAAATAATAATACGTAAATATAATACAAAGAATAAAAATACATTTAAACAAAACAAAAAGTTATAAATTCAATTTCCAAAACGATTTTATTAAAAAGCTTAGGTAATAACTAAATCTAATACTATAAAAAGTCATGGGAATTAAAAACCGAAATTAAGGCTTAATCGGAATAAAAATATAATTAGAGGGCCAATTAGTAAAATAAACAAAACTATTTAAACATAGAGGATCAGACTGCATTTCATATGAGTAAAGAAGGGTTGAACAACAAAACATTCCTTATTACCAATGTGCAGCACATAAACTGGACCAAATTAAAATAACGCGCAAATTATCGAGATCGATTAAACAATAAAACCATGCATCACATATTTAATTTAAAGCAGTACAGAAATGAAAGGGACCAGATGCGCGAATTCTCCATTAATTGCAAAAATGCACGGATCTGGGGTTTTGAATCGGGTCGGGTCACTTCGTACGGTGTCATTTAAGGCTATGGCAATGAGCCAAACCGACACCGTTTTCTTAATGACTGAAACTGAGTTTAAGAACCTAATCCATCCTCATTTCGAGCTAACCCTAACCTTCTCTCAACTTTTCCGCTTCAACCGTTCTTCCCAGAACCCTTTCAGCTAACCACCAAAACACGCACATCCGATTCAAACAAACACCCCCCGTCCAACTCTGATTGCAATAGAGAGAATAAGGGACGGATCTAACAAAGGTAACCTTATTTCTCTTACTTTTTCTTTACTCTTTCTTTGCTAATCAAATAACATCACAAACGGTGAGAGATGATATAAGAAAGCCCGATTTGACCATCTCTTCGTTCAAACCCTGATTGCGACGGAGAGAACGAGGTAGGATCTTTTGACGGTAATCTCTCTCCCTCCTCACTCCTACTTTAATTTCAAATAAATATTAACAAAAGAAAACAAAAAAACATAGGGAAAAGTCACCTTTTAATCTTTTTACTTCTGTTTTCTATTTCTGCTATTGGTATCATAAAATTGTCCCTTTTGCAACCATCTTTCTTTGGTTTTATAGCCGATTTAGAAAGATGGAAATGAAAAAAAAAAAAGAAAATTACAAAAAATTGTTTCATTTTTGTTATCCTCGCTGGGCACTTGCTGTTGTTTTTTGTTTCGTTGTGTAGGTACGAAGGTGGGAGTGGCGTACGGAGGCACGTGGGGCATGCAAGAATATGCGGTTGTGTGCGTGGAGGCACGCACGAGGGAGGCTGCGGCGCTGGCTAATTCAAGAAGCTTCTGCTAGGGTTTTCTAAAGGTTCAATCTGTTTTGGGCCATTTGGGCCAACTGGGATTGGGTTATGTATTGGGTTAGTAATCTAGGTTTGGGCTTATTTAGTAATGGGTTGGTACGGGTCCATAGATGGATTGTTAAAATACTGTTAATGGACCATCATTATTTGTTTTTGGTTTTTGGTTATAAAATAGGCCCGGGCAGATTGGGCCTGCTACATATGGCATCTAGCCGGGATTTCAAGGAGAACTTGATTTTGGATTTTATCAAAGAAAATTGTTCATCAAGGGGGGTTTAAGAATCATTACATAACTCATCCAGATACAGATAATTAAGGAAAAATATTGTGAATATTAGTTACAAGCGTTACATGAAAACAAGGATGAAGGAAATTGAAGTAGAACAACTAGTGAGTTTTTTAGAATGGGGGAGATGAGATACAAAGCTGTACATGCAGAAGAAATAAGAAATGGCAAAAATCAAGTTTTATATAGGACAGAGAGGCAGCAATAGCCACTATTCCAGCCTTTCTACCCAAATGACATGCAAGTCCTAATTAATTATAACAAGGGTCACCCCCCCTTTTTTTTTAAATTGCAACATGAAGTCATGCACTTTTTCAGGCTTGAGTAACTGAGCTTTAAAACTGAAATTTTCTACATTTGGAAAGCAAGAATTATTGTGGTTTTAAGAAATCATGATCATAAGACCACAATTCAAATACAATGGAACATTAAAAGAACCCTTGTAAGACTGCGCATGAGATTAATTTCGTAAATTCAAAAAATTGTAGCATTTCATCCTTATATATAAAAAGAGCGAGTAACACTTATCTGGAATGTTGAGACCGACCCGATAAGCATCAAGTAAAAAAAATAGCGGAAGAAATTGAGAATTTGAACACACAAATTTAACGTGGAAAACCCCTCCAAAGAGAATAAAAAAATCGAAGAGTACAAAAGATGGAGATAAAAACTAAACCCCGAAAGCCCAAAAACAAAAAACCCTCAAAACGTAAACACTAAATTCTCTAAATGTGTTGTGAGTTCTAATTTCTAATGGGTGTGTTTATAAGGTTGTAAAAGAGCCTATTTATAGGCTAAATTCATAGGTCAAATAATAATAAAATAATCTAGACTAATCGAAGTTTGATTGAAACAAATAAATAGAGTTTATCTGAAAGATTATTTATCAAATTTGACTGAAATAGGAGTCATACTCAACATGGAAAATGAAGTGAAGTACGGAGCATGGAAATTTTCCAAAAAGTAGGAATCACTTAAAGCTTCCAAAAATAATCCCTAATTAGACAAACCGTTGTTTTGGTGGTGGATAAGGAAGAGTCTCCACGGGATTCTCATTGGTTAATAAAGGAAAGTAACAGTTATTTTGTTGGTTTCCAGCAAAGAGGGGATTGTCGAACGATGGTGGTATTTTATGGTGTGCTTTGGGTAGACTGATATGGAGCCAGTGTCCGATGGCTTAGTTTGGTTTCATGTAAAGACTAATATGGATTCAATTGTAAGAAAGTTGTTGATCCATGACTGTTAATGACATCGAAGGGTATGGCTTTTGAAATTATTTGAAGGTCATGTATTCGATCGACCTCCACCGCACCAATTGTTGATACAAAGTATCAACCAATGGAGAGGAGAGAGTTCTCGTGAAGAAATAATGATGGTAAAAATGGAATGTCTGAGTGTCGTCCCCCAAAGAAGTTCTTTAGAATTTTATTGTATAGGGAATTAATCGGGTTGGACCCTGGGTTGGTTTTTTTTATTATAATTATATAACAAACATCAAATACAAGGTTCCATCGTGGCGGTACGAACCTAAGTTTCATGCTTTTTTTCCCCTCTAGTGTCATGAGCCACAGTTTAAAGACTGTGACCATCACACCAAATGCATCCGATGGAGGTCTATTGTGTAGATGGGGATAATATGGCCATAAAAATTGGCCTGATTCAGTAAGTTGTTGGAGAAGCCTGTCAGATTGAAGCCTGGTTGGCCCGATAATGAAGATATGGTAACTTATGCTATTTTGGTAACTAATCTTAGAAGATTGATAGTGTAGTAAGCCCAATTTGCCCGGGGCCCATAAGCAAACTACCACAAACCCAAGCCTAACCCTAAACCAAATTACAAAATAACCCAAACCCAACCCAATTAACCCGAGGCCCAATTAAGCCCAAAACCATGAAACACAAAAAAAAAAGAAAACCCTAGGTCTACCTAGGTTTGCCGCCACCTGCCCTAGGCTTCCTGCCAATGTCAAAGCGCTGCCATCGTCACATCTTCAGTGCAAGTGGTGCACCTGCTCCACCGCCACTGTCATGGCACCGCCCACTTGCACCTGCAAGGATCAAAAGGCAGAAAAGACAGCATAAAATATAAATAAAATCGTGTAAAATGGCTATATAAAGCCAAGCAAAGCCAATATAATCACTCTAGATTCTTCTTGGAATACAACCAAAAATAGATTTTAGAAAACACCAAAAGCAGAGATTCAAGCACTAACATCCAAGATACAACAAGAAATATAAAGGAACAAGGGAGTTTGACATTCGAATATCAAAGGTTATTTTGATACTTTTTCATTTTTTTAATTTATTTACTGAAACTATTTACATTTATACATTTATTAAAATATAGCATAAAAAAAGAAAAAAACTTAACTTTCGGACTTTTCGGTAATTGTCAGTACCTGGACGTGCTCAAAACAGACGGCGGCGGAGGCGGCGACGACTAGCTGGATCCTCACCGGACTTCGGGCCCTCCAGAGAGAAAAGAAAAAGGAGGGGGTTGTTTCATTTTAAAAACTGTTGAAATGAATTTTTTTAGATTTTTTTGACTTTTATAGGTGTATAAAACGACGCTGTTTTGGTCGGCGTCCTTAAGCCCCAAAACGACGTCGTTTTGCCCAGCCTGACCCGATCCGACCCGCCTCCGGCCTAGGATCTATTCGTTTTTTAATGGAACGGCTAATTGCGCTTTTAGTTGCGATTAAGTTTATTTTATTTTTTAATTTTGCCCAATAATTTATTTTGGTTATCAATCCAGTCCCCCCTGATGCTGTGTGTAACATCCTTAAAATGGGATCTCTACATTTTGCATGCATTTGTATGTGACAATATGCTTACTATGCTAGTTTAGCATGTTTTGGGGCCTAGGCATGACCTCGGGTTAGGCTTGAGTCATGGCTAAAATTTTAGTTTTGACACTTAGGAATAGGGAGCTAAGGAAGTTAGGGGTTAAAGGATATTCTTGGTGTGTTGTGACACGAACAATCTAGTGGCAAAATGGCAAGGGAGGCGCCACTAAGGTGCTTGGTTAGTGACGCCACATGCAGGGAAGGGGGAGCTCAGGTTTGAGCTGCAGAAATCCCTTTTCTGCTTATTATTTTGACTCCAAAGTGGGAAGAGGTGTGCTCAGGTAGGACTCTGTTGGAAGGATATAGATTAGGCTAACTTTAAGTGATAGGTGGAGGACTCATTCAAACTTGTTTGGATGAGTGGATGAGAGGAATTCAGGGAGGGATGAGGGGGACGATTATGAGTGGATGAGAGTCTTGAAGTGTTGGCCGAAAGTTGGACTGTGGGGAGGAGGAGTGCAATCTGTTTGGGTTCTTTGGAGGGTGACCAAATGTACTTTGGTTTGGGGAGTTTTTTTCTTTTTCTTTCTTTTCTTGAGTGACAAAACCGAAACCTCCTCTAGGTGACCCTTTCATTCGGTCTTTGCTATTTGTTGGTCGAACCACCCTTGTCGTTTCAGTTAAAAGCTGAAAGCAACTCTTTTTGTTCATCTTTTATTTCTTTCAAACCTCATTGTGCCGAAATTCCTTCTTATCTCTAGTTTTCTTTCTCTTTGCCGAATTCTTGATCTTCTATTTTTATTTTCTTCCTCTATCTTTACTCTCTGCTAAAGCCAAATACTCTGCCCCTCAGTTTCTCTCCTCTTGCGTTTTCTCCTCCTTGACCGAATCTATCTTCTTCTTTTTGAGGCAAGCCGAATCCATTGGTAAGTGGTTTCCCCTCTATCCCCCATTCTATTAAATATCCGTATACTAAACTCCATTCCTGCTTATGTTGGTAGCCGAAACCTCTAAAATCATTAGGGTGTCAAACTTTGGTGATTGGTGGCGAATCATCGACTAAGGTAAGGATGCGTCAAACTCTTTTGGTTTTGGGATTCATGTTATGGCCGAATGGCCTTTAGATTTCTAATGATGTGTTAAGCCGATTGTAGGGGGAGTAGCCGAATACAGTGGATTTTGAGATTTGGTTGCCGATTAGGGGCTTGGCTGATTGTAAAGGGAGATCCTTTGAGTAGTTTCGGGATTTGGTTGGAAACCTATCGGTATTAAGGTGAGTGTGCCTTTGTGTGACACATCTTCGGGATTTTGTGTTTAGTCAAATGGCTTTAATCTTAAAATTGTGTGTTGGCCGATTGTAGGGCAGAGTGAGGGCTAACGTTTTGGGACATCATTTAGATCTACAAATAGTTAGGTGTGTAACGCAACACACTTTGTTAGTTTGACATGTTTATTGTGTTTCATTATAGCCATTAAAACCAAGAGCTATGCCTTGTGGGCATGAGCATGGACACCGTAAGTCCCCGATTATGAATATCGGTATATGCTATCATGTCATTGTTAAATGTATGCCATGTGTTATTTACATCATTATATGTTATTATGCCACGACTGATATGGATATGATGGTGGGATTGTTGAGTGGAGCGGGAAGAATTATTTGGACTGTCACCAGTGGTTTTGATCACACGACAGGTTAGCCCCATCTTTGATATTATAATTTGTGACTAAGTCCAAGTGGTTTTGACCACTAGTGGTTTTAACCACATATGAATATTGTGACTCATCCCAGTGGTTTGGTACCACAGTGGGTTGGCCCCACAAGTTAATTACGGGATTGCATCAGTGGTTTTAACTACACGATGGGTTGGCCTATCACTTGATTTGTGACTACAGTCATTAGTGGTTTTGACAACACCGATACATATTTGTGACTACGGTCACCAGTTGTTTTGACCACCAGTGGTTTTGACCACACGGGGTAGATAAAGGAGATTGGATGCTTAGGTTATGGGGTTGCATGATTTGCATGTTTTACCGATGATTTGTGTAAATGCTTGCACTATCGGGTTGGGGATTTATACACTAAGTCACGTGACTCACCCTTCTCTTATATTTTGCGATGATGGCGAGATTGCGGATATGGAGCCGGGAGGACTCGAGGCGCCATGCATGCTAGTTTGGGTTTTGATTTTTAAGTTACTATTTTAGTTTTATTTATTTACTTAAATTCAATTTTGATTTTGTAATAAGGCCGCTAAGTATTAGTTGGGTTTTTGTTGTTTTTTTAGATTTTACTTTAATTATCGTATGCATATGTTTAATAACCTGATTTGCTTTAGTAACTGAAATTAAAATGGGATTTACAAAACTACACTCTATATCGGGTTTTTACAATGTTACCATCGGGTGGCATTATTCACAAGGTAATGACAAAAATAATAGAGATGATTTCAAACCTAAATTTTCAACAACTAGTCATATCAAACGGATTTCTTAAGCATTCGTTTCTCCGAAATGTTAAGCAACACGAAAATGTTTTCAACATCACTTGTATAAAGTTTTTCTAAACTTTAAGATCGATTAAAGAGTTTTCAATGAGAAGTAAACCAGGGGAACTTATTTATTCAAACATTTTCACCCCGTAGCATGCCAGATTCGGTCGTGATGTGTTGACCGGGTTTGGGGTGCTACAATTTTGGTATCAAAGCCTAGGTTCAAAAGCTCGACTGCGTGCCTGAGGCCCAAAAAGTTTAAAAGTAGGGTCTTGGAAAAGTTTTTGTGGGAAATGTACATGGTTTGAACAGCATGGCACCGAGTCTTCGGCACCAATCCACCAGGTAAGTATCCCTAACCCTTGTGTGTTTTGAATGTGGGAGAAATAGGTATTTTGGGATCTTTGATTAGTAGGTTAGGAGTTATTGAACCTTAGGAATAGCACACTCCAACGCAAAATTACATAAGACTTAAATATCAATTAAACAAACATGTGAGTACGTCGCTAAGATTAAAGGTGTGGCAACCATTGTGCGCATGTCTAGGAATGGATTCAGGGGGAGCTTGGTATTTAAGCGACTCACCTCCTCTTCACCCGAATCCTACCTAGTGCGTAGTGACGGTTCACTCTAACTGAGACGACTTATTCACAGGCTCAATTCAATAACTAAAACCCGAAAGGGACCAACCACCTTGTTTTGTACAACCCTAAAATTAACCCATGGTTTCAAAATTACCAAAGTACCCTAGATTTGGAAAATGACCAAAATACCCTTGATTTGCAAATTGACCAAATTACCCCTGACTTGTAAAATTACCGAAATACCCTTGGTATGAAAAATTACCTAAGTACCCCCGAATTGAAAATTTATAAAATACCTTTATTTCGTAAAATCACCTGGAACCATATTTTGGAAAAATTACGAAAATACCCCTAGTTTATGAAATTACCAAAATACCCCGATTTTGGAATTTTAAAATACCTATGATTTGTAAAGATTTTCAAATTAACCATAATTTATTATCGAAATACCCCGATAGGCTAAATTATGGAAATACCCCCGGGTAGTAAAATGACGAGAATACCCCTACAAATGGAGTGTGGGTGGAGGATGTTATTGATGAGTGAATGTGATTCACTGAATTAGGGTGGAAGACTTGAAATGAAAACTTTGTAATGATCGAAAGAACCACTATTAAGCTTCTTTACATAAAACTTATTCATGGGTAATCGGTGGAATGAAGCTAATTCATAAAACTTCTTAAGCGATTAAATCACGAGCATAGTCATGAGTTCTAGGGGCGTGGTCGTAATGTGTGAGGCGTGGTAGAGCGCGAATGGCGATGTCGTAACCCGTTAGGTCTGGTCAAGGGTCGAGAATGATATACCACCACCACCACCTTTGGGGTTGAGTACCGAGATCGAGACGGGGGACGATGTAGTGTTACAGGCGATGCTGCGAGTGCTTAAGAGAGTGGCTAGAGCAGGTGGAGGTACGGGAGCTCAGAAATCTATATCCGGCGACTCAACCAATGGAGCCGAGGTATTCCGAGGAGTATCGGTGTGGCGCCTAATACTGGTGAGTATTGGTTGGAGGCAACGGAATGAATCATGGATAATTTAGACCTGACGGTAGAGGGGAAACTGAAAGGGGTAGTAATGCTTCTTCGAGATGAGTCATACCAGTGGTGGCTCACGGTTCGGGATAGTCTGCAGCAGATGATCTCACTTGGGATTATTTCAAGGCGACTTATCAAAAGAAGTATGTTGGGACTAGTTATATTGACGCCTTGAGGAAGGCGTTTACGAGGCTAGTTTAGGGAATAAGTCCATGTCGTAGTCGAGGCGTAATTCTTAAGGTTGAGCCGATATGCTCGAGGAATCGTGGCTACGAGCATGAGCGATGTGTCGTTTGAGGACGGATTGAGGATGATCTAAGATTGCTGATTGCTCTACAAACAGGAAGAGAGTTTGATTTTAGTGGAAAAGGCCAAAGTTGTGGAGGAAGTGAAACAATCGGTAAGGCGAAATCAGGACAGGGGATGGAATAAAAGGAATTTGGATCATCCGGGTCTCTGAAAAATCAATGTAAACGGGTAGATATAGTGGGCCAAACCAAGCTGCTAGGCCTACTGCTGCTAATACTTAGTGGCCGCCACGGTGTGCTCGATGTGGGAAGTCTCACATGGGAGAATGTTGGACTAGAAACAGAGGATGTTTTGAGTGTGGATCGATGGAGCATCGAGTGAGGGATTGTCCACAGAGGTCAGCTAGGTTGTAGTCTGGGGATTAGAATCGTACTCAGAACAGGAGGGGTGGTCAGCAGCCACAGAGGGGCCGTGGTGTAGCTAGGGGAGGTAATGGCTCTAGTAAAGGTGTGGAGCACCGGGCAAGAGGTGCAGGAGGTACAGAGGCGAGACAGCCTGGATTGGTCTACGCAGTGAGGCGTCGAGAGGAGGGCGACGCACCGGACGTCATAACCGGTACGTTCTTAATCTTTGGACTACCTTATAATACTTTGATAGATGTGGGTTCGACGCACTCATACGTAGCCAGTAGCATAGTGGAAACTATGAACTTAAACTCTGAGATTACTTCTAGGAAGATGACAGTGATAAGCCCTCTAGGTCACTCTGTAGAAGTAAGTAAACTATATAGGGATGTACCCCTAGAACTTCAAGGGGTCGTGTTTTTGGCTGATTTGATGGAACTGCCATTTGGGGAGTTCGATCTGATTCTCGGGATGGATTGGCTGGTGAAGTACCAGGCCAGTTTGGATTGCGCGGCTAAGCGCATGGTGTTGAGGACAATAGAAGGTGAGGAGGTGGTGATGATAGGTAATAGGAGAGATTACTTATCCAATGTGGTCTCTACACTGAAGGCGAGAAAATGGTAAGGAAGGGTTGTGAGGCATTTATGGTGCATGTTTATGCTTGGGAGCCAAGGATGCAGCTGTAGAGAGTGTCTGAACTGTAGGGGAATTTGCTGATGTATTCCCAAAGGAACTTTCGGGTCTGCCTCCGGATCGGGAAGTTGAATTCGATATAGACCTGTTACCCAAAATTGCGCCAGTGTCTATTGCCCCGTATAGAATGGCGCCAAAGGAGTTGGTGGAGCTGAAGGCTCAAATTCAGGAATTGCTAGACAGAGGTTTTATCCGACCGAGTATATCTCCTTGGGGAGTGCCTATGCCCTTTGTTAAGAAGAAAGACGATGCAATGCGGATGTGTATAGACTACCACCAGGTGAACAAGTTGATGATCAAAAACAAGTATCCATTGCCCAGGATTGACGACTTGTTTGATCAACTCAAGGGTGCATCAATTTTCTCTAAGTAGATCTTAGGTCGGGGTATCATCAGCTTAAGGTGAAAGAGGATGATGTTCACAAGACGGCATTTCGCACTCGTTATGGACACTACGAGTTTCTGGTAATGCCGTTTGGGTTGACTAACGCACCAGTGAAATTTATGGACTTGATGAATAGGGTGTTCCAGCAGTACTTGGATCATTTTGTCGTGGTATTTATAGACGACATATTGGTGTACTCAAAGACCGATGAGGATCACGATGCACACTTGCGGGTAGTTTTGCAAATACTAAGGGAAAAGTAGTTATTTGCCAAGTTTAGTAAGTGCGAGTTCTGGCTTAGAGAGGTGACTTTCTTAGGTCACGTGGTATCCTCTGAAGGGATTAGAGTGGACCCTCGCAAGATTGAGGCAGTGTTGGACTAGAAACCGCCTAGGTCAGTTGCAGAAATTCAGAGTTTTCTAGGTCTGGAAGGGTATTACCGGAGATTTGTTGAAGGATTTTCTCTGATCGTGGCGACGTTGACCAAGTTATTGAGGAAGGGAGTTCCATTTGTGTGGTCAGAAAAACAACAGGAAAGTTTCGACAAGTTGAGAAAGATTCGACTAAGCTTTGTTCGGTTCACCACAGCGCAGAAAGGTATTCACGGTCTACTGTGATGCATCACATACTGGCTTGGGATATGTGCTAATGTAGGAAGGGAAAGTAGTGGCATATGCGCCTCGACAGCTGAGACCGCATGAGGGTAACTACCCGACGCATGACTTGGAGTTGGCTACAGTGGTTTTTGCCTTAAAGATATGGAGGCACTATTTGTATGGAGAGAAGTCGATAGTTTACCCAGATCACAAGAGTCTGAAGTACCTCTTGACTCAGAAGGACTTAAATTTGAGGCAGAGAAGATGGATCGAGTTGTTGAAGGACTATGACTGCTCGATGAGTACCATCTGGGTAAGGCTAACGTAGTGGCAGATGTGTTGAGCCGTAAGATGGTAACAGACTTACGAGTGATGTTTGCTCACCTTAGCCTGTATGATGACGGGAGTCTTTTGGCAGAATTGCGAGTTAAGCCGACTTGGGTAGAACAGAATAAAGAGAAACAGTTAGAGGATGAGGGTTTGAATGCTCGGAGGTTGCAAGTACAGAGTAGTGGGTTGGAAGGTTACGGCTTGACCAACGATGGAGTGTTGTGTTTTCAAGGGAGAGTTTGTATGCCGAAGGATGTCGAGTTGAGGTAAAGGATTCTTTAGAATGCACATAGCAGCCCATATGCTATGCATCCTGGAGGTAGCAAGATGTACTGGGATTTGCGTGAGCAATTCTGGTGGCCAGGTCTGAAGCGGGAAGTGACTGAGTTTATGGGTAAGTGTCTAACGTGTCAGCAGGTCAAAGCTGAGCATCAGTTACCGTCAGGACTATTGCAACCGGTAAAGATCCCGCAGTGGAAGTGGGAAATGATTACCATGGACTTTGTCAGTGGGCTACCCCTTACGCCTAGCAAGAAGGACTCAGTCTGGGTGATTATGGATCGATTGACTAAATCGGCTCATTTTATACCGGTGAGGGTTGATTATTCTCTTCAAAAGTTAGCCAAGTTGTATGTGGCCGAGATAGTAAGGTTGCATGGAGTGCCAGTGTCAATTATTTCGGATAGGGATCCCAGGTTCACGTTGAGGTTCTGGAGAGCTTTGCATCAGGCTTTGGGTACACGGTTGGATTTCAGCACAGCTTTTCACCAGCAATCTGATAGACAGTCTGAAAGAGTAATTCAGATTTTAGAAGACGTGCTAAAGGGCTGTGTTCTGGATTTCAGTGGTAGTTGGGAGGAGTATCTACCATTGACGGAGTTCGCTTATAACAATAGTTATCAAGCGAGTATCCAGATGGCACCATATGAGGCATTATATGGACGAAAATGTCGTACTCTGACATGTTGGACAGAATTGGGTAAACGGCAGATGTTGGGTCCAGAATTGGTGATAGAAACCGAGGATAAGGTTAAGGTGATCCGGGCTCGTCTTAAGGAAGCATCGGACAGGTAGAAGTCTTATGCCGATCTTAAACACAAGGATATAGAGTATGCAATGGATGATAAGGTTTTTCTAAAAGTATCGCCGTGGAAGAAAGTGCTGAGATTTGGGGGAAAAGGGAAGCTAAGCCCTAGGTTTATCGGGCCGTACACGGTGTTGAAGCAAGTGGTACCGATAGCTTATCAGCTTGAGTTACTAGTAGAGTTAAGTTAGATTCACGACGTCTTTCATGTTTCGATTCTTAGGCGCTATCGATTAGATCCATCACACGTCGTGCCAGTTGTGGAGATTGAGGTGAGCTTGGACTTGTCTTTCGAGGAGGAATCGATACAGATTTTGGATCGGGATGTCAAGATCTTGCATAGGAAGTCAGTCCCCTTGGTGAAAGTGTTATGGTGGAACCATGGAACGGAGGAGGCCACGTGGGAACCAGAGGATGTGATGCGGCAGCAATACCTCCAACTCTTCTGACAAGGTAATTTCGAGGTCAAATTATTTTTAAGGGGGGTAGAACTATAACATCTTTAAAACGGGGTCTCTACATTTTGCATGTGTTTGTATGTGACAATATGCTTACTATACTAGTTTAGCATGTTTTGGGGCCTAGGCATGACCTCGGGTTAGGCCTGAGTCATGGCTAAAATTTTAGTTTTGACACTTAGGAATAGGGAGCTAAGGAAGTTAGGGGTTAAAGGATATTCTTGGTGTGTTGTGACACGAACAATCTAGTGGCAAAATGGCAAGGGAGGCACCACTAAGGTGCTTGGTTGGTGACGCCACATGCAGGGAAGGGGGAGCTCAGGTTCGAGCTGCAGAAATCCCTTTTCTGCTTATTATTTTGACGCCAAAGTGGGAAGAGGTGTGCTCAGGAAGGACTCTGTTGGAAGGATATGGATTAGGCTAACTTTAAGTGATAGGTGGAGGACTCATTCAAACTTGTTTGAATGAGTGGATGAGAGGAATTCAAGGAGGGATGAGGGGGACGACTATGAGTGGATGAGAGTCTTGAAGTGTTACCCGAAAGTTGGACTGTGGGGAGGAGGAGTGCAATCGGTTTGGATTCTTTAGAGGGTGACTGAATGTACTTTGGTTTGGGGAGTTTTTTCTTTTTCTTTCTTTGCTTGAGTGACAAAACTGAAACCTCCTCTAGGTGACCCTTTCATTTGGTCTTTGCTATTTGTTGGTCAAACCACCCTTGTTGTTTCAGTTAAAAGCCGAAATCAACTCTTTTTGTTCATCTTTTCTTTCTTTCAAACCTCCTTGTGCTGAAATTCCTTCTCATCTCTAGTTTTCTTTCTCTTTGTCGAATTCTTGATCTTCTATTTTTATTTTCTTCCTCCATCTTTACTCTCTGCTAAAGCCGAATACTCTGCCCCTCAGTTTCTCTCCTCTTGCGTTTTCTCCTCCTTGACCGAATCTATCTTCTTCTTTTTGAGGCAAGTCGAATCCCTTGGTAAGTGGTTTCCCCTCTATCCTCCCTTCTATTAAAGATCCGTATACTAAACTCCATTCCTGTTTATGTTGGTAGCCGAAACCTCTAAGATCACTAGGGTGTCTTAAACTTTGGTGATTGGTGGCCAAATCAGTCGACTAAGGTAAGGATGTGTCAAACTCTTTTGGTTTCGGGATTCATGTTATGGCCTAATGGCCTTTAGGTTTCTAGTGATGTGTTAAGCCGATTATAGGGGGGTAGCCAAATACAGTGGATTTTGAGATTTGGTTACCGATTAGGGGCTTGGCCGATTGTAAAGGGAGATCCTTTGAGTAGTTTCGGGATTTGGTTGGAAACCAAATCGGTATTAAGGTGAGTGTGCCTTTGTGTGACACATCTTCAGGATTTTGTGTTTAGCCGAATGGCTTTAATCTTAAAATTGTGTGTTGGCCGATTGTAGGGCAGAGTGAGGGCTAACGTTTTGGGACTTCATTTAGATATACAAATAGTCAGGTGTGTAACGCTTACACACTTTGTTAGTTTGACATGTTTATTGTGTTTCTGTTATAGCCATTAAAACCAGTAGTTATGCCTTGTGGGCATGAGCATGGACACCGGGTAAGTCCCCTGATTATGAATCTCGGTATATGCTATCATGTCATTGTTAAATGTATGCCATGTGTTATTTGCATCATTATATGTTACTATGCCACGATTGATATGGACATGATGGTGGGATTGTTGAGTGGAGGGGGAAGAATTATTTGGACTGTCACCAGTGGTTTTGACCACACGACGGGTGGCCCCATCTTTGATATTATAATTTGTGACTAAGTCCCATGGTTTTGACCACCAGTGGTTTTGACCACATATGAATATTGTGACTCGTCCCAGTGGTTTGGTACCACAGTGGGTTGGCCCTACAAGTTAATTATGGGATTTCCATCAGTGGTTTTGACCACATGATGGGTTGGCCCCATCACTTGATTTGTGACTACGGTCATCAGTGGTTTTGACCACACCGATATATATTTGTGAATACGGTCACCAGTGGTTTTGACCACCAGTGGTTTTGACCACACGGGGTAGATAAAGGAGATTGGATGGTTAGGTTATGGGGTTGCATGATTTGCATGTTTTACTGATGATTTATGTAAGTACTTGCACTATCGAGTTGGGGGATTTATACACTGAGTCACGGTGACTCACCCCTTCCCTTATATTTTGCAGATGAGGCGTAGATTGCGGATATGGAGCCGGGGAGGACTCGAGGCGGCCATGCATGCTAGTTTGGGTTTTGATTTTTAAGTTACTATTTTAGTTTTATTTATTTACTTAAATTCGGTTTTGATTTTGTAATAAGGCCGCTAAGTATTAGTTGGGTTTTTGTTTTTTTAGATTTTATTTTAATTATCGTATGCATATGTTTAATAACCTGATTTGCTTTAGTAACTGAAATTAAAATGGGGTTTACAAAACTACAATCTATATCGGGTTTTTACAACGTTACCATTGGGTGACATTATTCACAAGGTAATGACAAAAATAACAGAGATGATTTCAAACCTAAATTTTCAACAACTAGTCATATCAAACGGATTTCTTAAGCATGCATTTCTCTGGAATGTTAAGCAACACGAAAACATTTTCAACATCACTTGTATAAGGTTTTTCTAAACTTTAAGATCGATTAAAGAGTTTTCAATGAGAAGTAAATCGGGGGAACTTGTTTATTCAAACATTTTCACCCCGTAGCATGCCAGATTCGGTCGTGGTGTGTTGACCGGGTTTGGGGTGTTACATTGTGCGTTTTGGAGGAGAGGGAAAATTTCCTTTTAGTCCCTCCTTGTTATTCGCGCGTTCGATGGGTCTTTTTCCTTTTATTTATTTTTAGATTTGCCTTGAACTTCTGTTTTAAATTCAATTTAGTCCTTTCTTAGTTATTTTGTTATTTTATTATTAAAATTAATTAATTAATTATTCATATTATTATTATTATTACTATTATTACCATTATCATTTTTTAATTTTTTAATTTTAATTTTATTACTATTATCATATTATTATTATTATTGTTATTACTATTATTTATTTTTTATTTTTATTTTTACTATTATTATTCGCTTTATTATTATTATTATTATTTTAGTTGCTATTATTATTGCTATTATTTTTGTTATTATTACTATTATAATTATATTTTCTCTTTGTATTTATTTACTTATTGTTTTTCTTTTCGTTTTTTGGCTCGTTTATTTTATTTTCATCCTTATTATTGTTATTCACATTAATACATTTATTATTCTTTCATCATGCATATTTGTACCATTATTTTTCATTTTACTACCAATTTATGTTAATTTAATCTTTATCCAATACATAATTTTTTTTTTTAAAAAAAAGGAGCAACATATCGTATTTTGAGATTCGAAAGGTCGTACCCTAACTTACGGGGTTTCAACTCTCTTGATAAATCCAAACAAACGAACATTTTAAAATTTCTAAAAACCGAGATAATCGAATACCTTTCAAAATAAATAAGTTTTTCGGTGTTTATTCTCGTATAAAATTACTGAAAATCGTGTTCTAACTTATGTATGATTCTAACTTATGAAATATGATTTCTTTCTAAAATTTAAGATCGAGATAATCGAATACCTTTCAAAATAAACAAGTTGTTTTGAAAGATAGTTTGTTGTGGGTTGGGCTCGAGTTGAAAACAAATTTATTTATAACAAAAACCCATTTGTTTCAAGAAAAATATTTAAGATATTGGGCTTATTCTTTGTAAAGCCTAAATTCATAACATAGTAATTAAAGCGTAAATAAAATGTCACGATGACCTTATTACATAAAATGAAACAATAAATTGTACAGACTTAAAATAAAATAAAGATTCAAATAAAATTAAACTTCAAGTTGAACATGGCCACCACAAGTTCTGCCGTCCGGATCCATTCTTGCTCATCACCCAAACATGTTCCCTAGCAGGGTGAGTCGATAGACTCAATGTGTAACCAACACCAAAACATAATAGAAATAGGCACACCATACATATCATATTCATATAAAATTCAAGATAATGATGCAAACCCGAACCCAAACCTAGGTCCATCCGTTACACCAACCTTAGCGGACTCCTGCTCAAGGCCGTAGTAGCTAATCCACCGATCACAACCGAAAGTGATCCCACATATCTTACCTCGGCGGACCTGTCTGACAAGGCCGTGGTGAGCCACGGATATTTGTGTCATGAGACACCAAATTTAGATAATGTAACCGGGTTACCACATTCACTTAATGTGACCGAAGTCACCACATTCACTTAGTGAGACCAAGTCATCACATATTCTTAGTGAGACCAAGTCAACACGCTCACTTCCCTTTCTCAAATAACCCGAATGCCCCAAATTATACATATCATGCATATCATATTTAATTTCACTTTCACATCACTTTTCACATGTTAAATATAACATATTTCAAATCCTAGTAGTAGGAAAACGTGCACTGAGTACTTTGTACCATAATATGGTACTTTAGCCACATTCTTTCACTTTCACATTAACATATATATCATATTTAAGCCATAAATCTATTAAGATTAGTGTAGACACACGGTACCTTAGCCATATTCTTACACTTTCATATTAACACATATATTGAATTAAAGCAGAATCTATCAAGATTTAGTGTAGGTACACACCGATTTGCTTATCAATTCCTTGAAATCGAAACCCAATCTATTGCTTTAGATCTCAATTCCTACATTTGATTAATCACTTACTACTTTAATAAAAAACCATTTGACCATAAATCCAAATCCTAGTAGGATTAGTATTCTTAAAACTTACCTTGTTGCCGATTTCAATACTAATCAAATCCCGAAATCTATGCTATGCTCCTCCTTGTATTCGCCAAGCACTAAATCTCATCAGGGGTTAGTTTTGGCTTTTTAAACAAACAAGAATTAGATCTAATTATCAAAATAGGCCTTAGCCGAAAGCTATAGACACTTACCTTGTGGATTTTAAATCCCGAAACTCACCAAATAACTAGGGAACACTCGGCCTATGGTGTACCTTCGGGAAAAGAACTTCTCCTTCCTTGTAGCCTACACTTAGTAAATCCCAAAGATCTCTTCAAAGTTTCGGCAACCATGAACATTAATGGGATTAGCCCTAGATTTCGATAAGTCTAAAATATAAAAGAATAGAAACCAAACTTGGATCTTACCCTTATTTGAAGGAATCGATTGCACCTTCACTTCAACCTTCAGAGATTTGGCTTAGAGACTTGATGAACAATCGGCTATGATTCCCTTATGTATTCGGTTTCAAAGATGAAAGAAGAGAGGAATAATAGGCTTAGAAGGAATCGGCTAGGAGGCTAAAAGAAAAGAAGAAAAGAATGGATGCTCAAGAAGAATATTCGGAGAGAAAAGAGAGAGGGAGAATGAATAATGAATGGCCCTAGTCTCATCCTTTTATAGCCGAAATTACTAGGCCAAGAATCCTTAACTTGGCCACCACTCTTCCTTATTTTCCTAATTAAAGAATAATTCTTCATTTATCCACCTATTTAGCTGAATTTTAAAGAGAATTAAACTCTTCCCTTAAGAGTCCTTATGATCTTCTAATTAGTCGAGTTTTAAAGAGAGTGAAACTCCTCTTTTGCAAGCCTTGTGCCGTCCACCTCTTGGGCTTCTAGAAGCAAAATAAAACTTATTTTATTTGCTTCTTATGTGACTCGAACTCAAGCCCAACACCCTTGCATGTGGGCCATTTCCTGAGGCCTTAAGTGGCATCTTCAGGCCACTTTTCCAAGTCCGTTAATGGGTCAAATTTCACATACTTTATATTTTAGGGTCACCTGGCCCTAAGTTCCCCTTTGAACTTTAAAATTCGACATTTCGGGGTCATTTTTAAGTTTCCAAAAATTTTCGCGCGGCTCTGTAAACTTGACATTTCCTAGGTTTCCAAAATGTTTACTTTCCTATTTTGGCTTAGTTTCCAAAATGTTTACTTTCCTCTTTTAGCTTAGGTTTCCAAAATGTTCACTTTCCTCTTTTAACTAATCGTTCCATACATTTCCTTACATTTCCATACATTTCCTTACATTTCCATACATTTCCATACCTTTCCATACATTTCCTTACATTTTCTTACATTTCCATACATTTCCATACATTTCCATACATTTCCTTACATTTCCATACATTTCCTTTTATTTCCTTTCATTTCTTTAGATTTCCTTACATTTCCTTATACTTCCTTTTATTTCCTTACATTTCCTTACATTTCCTTATATTTCCTTACATTTCCTTACATTTCCAAGGTTCTAAAGATGCACACCACACATCCATATCATAGTAAACATGCTATTTCATTAAGCAAAAATGCACACAATGGGATTCGAACCTCTTCCCTCAAAGTACTTCACGTGATGCCATAACCCTTGCCCCTTAGGTGGCGTCCTTTGCCACTTTTCCACATCACTTCTTGTTTTTAACTTAAAACCAATAATTGTCCAAAGCTTTCTCTTCCATCCTAGGATTTTAAAACCCGTAATTCACTTCCAACCATTGTCAAAACCTACTACTCATGAATTATGCACAAACGCATAACCCCTAATATAGGATGTTACATTGTGTCCTAACTTACGGGACGTAATTTTTTTCTCGATTAACGTGAAACATGCCCTGTTCTCAAATTTTTTAAATTTTATAACAAATGATCGTATTTTAAAATTTTCTCATATTTTTAATTTTTGGCACTAAGGCACTAATTAATCATCTAGGTACCAATTTTAGGCGTATCGAGGGTGCTAACCCTTCCTCGTGCGTAACCGACTCCCAAACCTATTTTTTGGATTTCGTAAACCAAAAATCGTCGCTTTAGTAAATTAAAAATTTTATTAAAATAATTGAATTACGAGGTGACCCGATCACACCTCATCAAAAAGGATTGGTGGCAACTCCCGTTTTTTGTTTTCATTTTCAAAATCAAAGTCGACCCGTTTTTCAAAAAAATAGTTTCGACAGCTTGGCGACTTCGCTGAGGACTGTAAAATAAGAGAGTCTGTAACACCCCAAACCCGACCTAGATGTTATGGCCGACTTTGGTGACGTCACATGATAGTGCTTTGAAAAAACATAACTATGTTAAAACCATTTGTAGATATTTTGGGCTTTCGTCAAAACGTGTCATTTAATTATTTATTATCCATCTTAAAACATTATATGTTGTAGAAGCTTTTAACATAATTTACGAGTTCATGTATTTTTAATAAAACATTTATTTATTTTGAAAATCTACGTCTTATCCTACTACCAGTAGTTTATAAAATAGTAATCCCAAATTTTAACCAAAAATCCATAAAGGTCATGTTACATAAAAGTTACCCAAAAATATAACCAGATCATAAATAAAAATAATCCGTAAATAGGTGTCCAAAATCGTGGTCACCGCCGAGCCCTCCGCTGCACCGATCCGTCTACTGCTAGGGATTACCTAAATAGCTTAAACAGAAAAGGGGTGAGTTTTAGCAAACTCAGTGTGTAATCCCCACAGAAAACATACACACATAGAAATATCAGATAACAGACATCGATTCACAATTTGGGTCTGAGCCCATTACAGGAACGGTGTGGACCCTAGTCCCTTCAGATACAGATTCAGACATATTTCAGGGCCTTAGCCTATTTCAGACAGAATATGTAGAAAATAGAATCCTACCCACCAACCTCTACACACCAACTCCGTCCAACCATACACACCATGTGGGGATAAAATCAACCCACCCAATTTCTACACACCATGTTGTGCAATTAATGCGGCACAAAATCAGAAATTTGCAGTTGAACTGCCAGATAACAGGCTTAAAAGCCTTTCAGATACTTCCTCTGAATATCATCAATCCCACCCCGATGCAATGCAACATACATAAAATGTCATGCTTTTCGAAACACGAAACATTACCTTGTTTTTTGAGATCCTTATCCCGAGATAACAAAACGTCATATCCAATGAGTTAGGACACGACAATTTTGAATTCTCAAGAATAAGTTTTTATTTAACTTTTAAAAAGAAAGTAATAGGTTCTTTGGACTCGAAGAGAAAAAATCAAAACCCAGTAAGTTAGGGTACGATTTCTTTCGACTCTTAGAACGCGGATTATTTACTTATTTTGAAACTGAAAATTTTAATATATTGAATAAAATATAATACGACCGTAATAAAATAAGAAGTGAATTACAATGCCAACAAGTGCATGACAACAATAAACATCAAAGTTCAAATAAAGAGAACCAAAATAAAAGGAATAATAAAAATAAAATAAAGATAAGATAAATAACAATACAATAATAAAGAAAATAAAATGAATAAAAACTAATTATAAGAAAAATAAGTAAGTAAATAAATGATTAAAAATAGTGAATCAAATAAATAAATGAATGGATATTAGATAAATAATTTAAAAATAATTAATAATAAAAAATAATAATAATAGTAAAACAAAAATAATAATGTTAATAATACAAGTAAAAATAATAATAGGAAAATAATGATAATAAGGTATAATAATAGTACTAGTTGTTGAAACCATTTTTTAAGTTGATTTTAAAAAATGGGGATCGACTTTAAAAACGAAAATGAGAGTCGCCACCAATCCCTTTTTGCTTAGGTGTGATCGGAGCACCTTATAAAACGTTTTATTTCAAAATATTGATTTTGGCCTACGAAATTCAAGAAAACGGGTTCGGGAGTCGATTACGTACGAGAAAGGATTAACACCCTCGTCACGCCCAAAAATTGGTACCAGATTAATTAGTTATTGTCCTAATGTCAAAAATTTGAAAAGATTTAAAAACATGATTTCTTTGAAAACTTGACCAATTTGAGTTAAAACTTGAGATTCCTTTGTTCTGAAAGAATACAAACATCGCATCAGCACGTTAGGAAATGATGTTTTAAACCCTCGTAACCAACATCATCTCATGATTTAAAAGGATATTTAGTTATTTAGTCAAACGGAAAATCGAAACCCAGCACGTTAGAGCACAATTTCCTGAATTTCTAAACACAAAACATTGACTTATTTAAGAAAAACTTTTGGATAAATAGTTGCAATTAAAATGAAATACATTTTCTAAAACAATGATTTGAATGAAATGTGGCATTAGAACATTATCAAATATACATTTCAAAGAGCATCTTACTAAATAGAAGTAATAACATAATAAATAATACAAATAATGTAAACAATATAACAATTATGCTAAGGTAAATAAATATTACAAATTTATTCTTAAAAAATGAATGATCAAATAAAAGATAGAAAGTAAACAATAAAATATATTTAAAAAAGAAATTAAGGAATAACCATGAGAATTTTACACAAGCTTAAATACATATAAAAATAAGATGAATAATGTATATATAAAAAACTATAATAAAAAAACAATATGGCAAATTCTATATATATATATATATATATATTCATGAGAAAACAAAGTAAGATATATTTTAAAGAAATAAATAATATACTACTTTAAATAAAAGTATATTTATAATACAATAATCTAATACATATATGCATAAAAACTACATATTTTAAAAATAAACAATATAAACAATATATGTTAGACAATATACTAAATTTTATACAATATTAAGGATAAAACAATTTAAATTTTATATAATATAATATAATAATATATAATATAAATTTTTTAAAAACTTTATATATATTGTAATAAATAATATACAAATTTTAAAATGACGATAAATAATATTAAATTTAATAAAATACCTAGCATAGTAATAATTTAATATATATAATATTAAATAATTAAAAATAAGAATAAAATGAAAATAAAAAAAACATGAATTAAATCGAAATAAAACGAAATACATGGTAATAAATGTAAAAGGACCATATTAGAACGCGTGTCACATTATAGGGACTTATTAGGCAATTATGTCTTATCTCCTAAACGACGCCGTTCCCCCTTTCTGCCTTAAAATAGCCCTAGGATCAAATTGCAAGAAAATATAAATTTTAGGGCCTAATTAAAAATAAAAAAATTTAAAAAGAACGAAATTAAAAAATAATAAAATTACGGAAGGACTAAAGAGGCAAATTATCCCTTTTATAAAAACACGCGGATCCTTCCCGGGTATCGGGTCAATGCACGGGTCCTGGCCCTCAAACGACGTCGTTTTGGCTCTATAGGTAACCCTCAAAACAACGCTGTATGGATCACTTATATAAGCTAAAATTAACCCCAAAAAATAATTTTAAACACCCCTTTTAAAAAATCAAAGCGAAGCCTCAAGGTCTCTCCCCTTCTACCGAGGCCAAAATCGCCCAAAGCTTGGATTTGACCGTCACACGTGTACCCATGCGCCACCGCAAGAGCCACCACAAACGGTGGCCGGAGGCCAAAAATATCGTCTTTTCAGCGCAAGTCGAAAGGTAAAGTCCTTCTTTTTATTTTTAGTAATATTTGCATAAATAAAAAAGATTGCAAAAGTAAAAACGAAAGTGCATAAATAGCAAATCACCTCTAATTTTTCTTGTATTCTTTGTATATTTTATGTGTATGCGTGTATTTTCGTGTACCCTCTTACAGATTACATGGGGGTTTTTATAACCCAAAAACAATTCGAGAAATAAACATAAGACCCCATTTTACTACTATTGTCCATTTTCTTTCCTTGCTTCGCAGGTGAATAGCGAGAACAACGGCAGTGGAATGCTATACGTCCGCCGATTACGACGCGACCGAGGGGCTGGTGCTGGGGCTTGCGGCGTGAGGGAAACCTAGGGTTTCAGAAACCCTTGGTTTCTGATTTAATGTTGGGCCCTTTTGGGCCGTGTAGGTTGGGTTATCTGTTTTGGGTAGTGGCTTGTAATTGGGTTTTGGGTCACTGGGTCATCTGTAATGGGTTGTAAATGTATTTGGGCTTGAGGGTGTAATTGGGCTATTGGGTAGTCTATTTTGGGCGGTAAATGGACTGTAAAAGGGACATTTTATTTGGTTTATTATTATTTTTTATTACTGATATGGGCCCAAGCAAAATGGGCTTATTACAGCTGCCCCTCTTTGCTCATTGTCGTGTAACAAGAATAGAGCAAAGACTATAAAAGGTCTATTTTTTCCTGGTATTTGTAAAGCCTTGACTTCTTGGTCCTCGTCTTCTTCAAATGGCTTTCAACTTCACAGTAACTTCAGGAGGGCAATATCCGCTATCTTTAATCTACTCCACTGCAACTTCAGAGAGGTCAAACTAGTATCTTCGATTCGCTTCACTGCAATCTCAGGAAGGCAAGATCTGTTGTCTTTTAGCTTGCTCTACTGCAAACTCAGACAGCCAAAACTAACATCTTTGATCTTCTTCTTGCAACTTTAGGAAGGTAAGATCTGTTGTCTTCGATCTGCTTTACTACAACTTCAGGAATGCCAGATCTGATGTCTTTTAGCTTGCTCTACTGCAAACTCAGAAAGCTAAAGCTAACATCTTCGATCTTCTTCCTGCAACTTCAGGAAGGTAAGATTTGTTGTCCTCAATCTGCTCCATTGCAAACTCAGGGAGACAAGATCTGATGTCTTCGATCTGCTTCCTGCAACTTTAGGAATGCCAAATTTGATGACTTTTAGCTTGCTCTACTACAAACTCAGAGAGCCAAAGCTAACATCTTCGATCTTCTTCCTTCAACTCCAGAAAGGTAAGATCTGTTGTCTTCAATTTGCTCCACTGCAAACTCAAGGAAACAAGATCTGATGTATTCAATCTGCTTCCTACAACTTCAAGAATGCCAAATTTGTTGTCTTCAATCTGCTCCACTACAAACTCAGGGAGATAAGATCTATAATTTTTAGTCTGCTCCCTTACTACATCAGGAAGATAAGACTATAATCTTCAGCCTGCTCCCTTGCTACATCAAGAAGATAAGGCAAGTGGCTAAAATCTGCTCCCTTGCTACATCAGGAAGATAAGATTCACCATCTTCAATCTGCCCCACTGCTATCTCGAGGAGACAAGATCTACCATTTTTAGTCTGCTCCCTTGCTACATCAGGAAGATAAGACCATAATTTTCAGCATGCTCCCTTGCTACATCAGGAAGATAAGGCTAGTGTCTAAAATCTACTCCTTTGCTACATCAGGAAGATAAGATTCGCCAAATTCGATCTGCCCCACTGTTATCTCGAGGAGACAAGATCTACCATTTTTAGTCTGCTCCCTTGCTACATCAGGAAGATAAGACTATAATCTTCAGCCTGCTCCCTTGCTACATCAGGAAGATAAGATTCTCCAAATTTGATTTGCCCCACTACTATCTCGAGGAGACAAGATCTACCATTTTTAGTCTACTCCCTTGCTACATCAGAAAGATTATAATCGGCCCATTTTGCCCGGGCCCATATCATTCAAAAAACCAAAAAATAAATAATATAAAAAATAAAATAAATAAAAAAACCAATATTTTTACAGTCTATTTGTAGCCCATTTACAGACTTAACCCACTAACCCAATAACCCAATACCCCGTTACACCCTTAGCCGAATACTAAACAACAGACCTAATCCATTACCCATTAACCTAGACCCAAAACTTACAAGGCCCAAAAAGGCCCAAATTCTAAACAGTTTCAGAAGCCTAGAGTTTCTAAAACCCTAGGCACTGCAAACCCTCGCTCCCTGGCAGCCCCTCGATCACGCCGCTAGTTGCGTCGCAGCTTGCACGAATCCCCCTATCGCCGCCACGTTCTCCGTTAGTCGCCTGCAAAAAAAAAGGAAAGAAAGAGTAGCAAAATGACAAAAGAGACAAATTTTTTGTATTTCCTTTTTAATGTTTTGGGTTATAAAAACCCCGAAACAATCTGTAACTACACACAACATTTAAACAGAATATACAAAAAAATTACCAAAATCAACAAAGGTTTTTTATTATTAATTTTTCCTTTTTCTTTTCATTTCCGAATACTACTTTTATTTTGTTCTATTTTTTATTTTGTATATATATAATATATAATATATAGTAAAAAAAAGAAGGAGAAAATTGCCTTTTTCTTAATTTCGACCGCCGTGCAATGGCGGTCGACGGTAGTGATCGGCGCCGGAGGGTCTGCCAAAAATCACCTGGAGAGCACAGGAGAGGGTGTTTGAGTGTTTTTTTTTTCGTTTTTGAAGAAGTGGAGGTGTAACACCCTAAAAATCCGAGTATCGATATATTGTATGTTTTGGTGTTTAGCTTATGAATGAAAATTTTCTTTTCTTCTTTTCGTGTTTATTATTACCTTGAAAAGGGTATAGAATTATTCGGGTATAGAATAATTTTTAGTATGGAGAATTTAGTGAAGTGGATCAAGTGACCCTGATACTTAAGTTAATTTAAGTATCTAAAATTAGCACAAGAGGAGTTAGTAGCATGGTGGTAATGGTGCATGAATGGTTGCTTGAGGGGAGTGGTTTGAATAACATGGAGTGCATTTTGGAGACTTTATTTTTTCTGCATCTTTACATCAAGTGTCGGCCAAGCTTTATATTTGGTATGTTGGACTTTAATTTTTATGGCAAGATGATTAATAGTTTAGGTAAGCTTGAACTTGGGGAAAGGAATCATTTTGATTAAGGAATGATGAGGGAACACAAGGCATATTGTAAGGTGATTGCTATGGAAAGTTTTGTGCGGAAAACTTTGACTTTGGAGGCCATGTATTTGGACGGTTTGGGAGCCTAGGGGGGTGACCGAATTTTGATGAAGGTTTTGGTAGGTTAGTAGCTAGTTGGTCATTTTGACAATTGGGTTATTTTGTGTTTTCTCTAAAGCAAATTTTCATTCTCTCCACCTTTCCTCTCCTAGCCGAATGCATTTTTAGCATTAGGTGAGCATCTTTTATTTTTTTTCTCTTTTCTATTGGCCATTCCATCTTGACCATTTTAGTTTAATTTGCCTATTCTCTCAAGTTTCTTTTCCCTATTGCCAAAAACACCAAAACCTTGAAGACCATTTTCTCTTCTTTTCTTCCTCTCCAAGGTCAAATCACCATAGCAATAAGGCCATTTTCATCCCTTTCTTTTCTTCTTTCTCTTCTCATTTACCTTGTCTAGGCCGAAATTCTTTGGTGATCAACTTTCTTTCTCTTTTGGTTAACCTTGGCCGAAACTTATAGCCATCATTCTCTCTTTTCTTTCTTTTCGCAAATCCCTAAAACCAAAACACCATAGCCGTAACTCTCTTTCCCTTCACTTCTTCTTTTCACGATTCATCAAAGCCGAACCACATCACCATCTAGCCGATTTCTTCATCTATTTTTTTTCCTTCAAAGTCCATCACTCTCCAAGTAGTCGAATATCTCTGTGTTTCCAAGCAAGGGTGAAATCGATAGGGCCTTGAAGGGGGATTTTTGGGATTCTTTTATAGCCGACGTTTAGGGGGAGATCATTCAGGATTTAAATATCCAAGGTAAGCAAGTGTAATCTTAGGCCGAAGGCCATGTATTTTGGTTCACTAATGTTAGAAATCGAATCTAACATAGATCATGTAGGGATTTTGACATCTCCAAGGACAAGTGACATATTCAGGATCTAGACAATCAAGGTAAGGGGATTTTAATATTCGGCCAAAGGCCATTTTGTCTATTAAAGTTGACCGATTTTGACTATGATCTTTTAGGGGCAGTTTGATAGGGATAAGCATTTCATTGTTAATTCTTGCTAGCGAGAGCGTTGGTATCGGTAGTATCGTAATCACTATTATTAGGTGTGTAGCCCTACACTAAACTTCCAATAAATTGATAGTATTAATATTTGCATGCGTTATTAAAAATATGTTGAAAATGATTGCGGGTACCATTTAGTGGTATATGATACTCAGGTACGTTAAACCCTTAATACTTTATTAATAATGCTATAAGCATGAATATGAAATGTGTATGATTCCGTTATGATTTTGGGGGTATATGGCATGATATCGAAATAATATGTTTATTGCATGGGCATATGGGTGATATTGATAAAGGGGAAGTGTTCCGGTGGTTTTTACCACATTATCCGGTGACTTCGGTCACATATTATGAATCCGGTGACTTTGACCACATATTATGAGTCCGGTGACTCTTTACAATTATCTGGTGGCCATGCCACAAATTATAAGGGCGATGTGCAGTTGACTGCACCGACTACCTTCGATGGTGTGTAGCGGATGGAGGGTCAATTTAGTAATCCCCACGGTGTGATTAGCAGGTACGAGTGGTGTGTAGCGGATGGATATCTAGGTGGGCTCGGGATTGCATTTCATTTTATATGTACATGTGATTATATGATTTGCTATATTATGGGCTTATGGTTAAATGTGATTTAAAATGGGCTTTATTGCTATGATCGATTGGGTTTAGTGTACTGTTACACATTGAGTCTGTTGACTCACCCTCGTGGGATATCTTTTTCAGGTGATACTTAGCGTGATGGACCGGGTCAGCGAGAACTAAGTGGTGGCCATTGCTCAACTCAGTATATGGGTTTTCTTTTAATTAAACTTATTACGTTTTCTTTTATTATTTTAGAATTTATTTTGGGTTATGTTTTTGTAATAAGGCCAGCATAAACTGTTTTATTTATATGTTTTAAATTTTTATTCAGCTACGCTCAACTTCAACTAAATAATTAAATATTTTTGACAACCAAATTAAACCGTTTTGACACCTAAATACATATGGTTTTCAACTTAATAATAAGTTCCAAATTTGGTTCTTCTTTTGATATATATATTTTTCTAAAAACATAGAGTTAACGATTTTATAAGATATAAACTTAAATCACAACCTGGTTTTCAACAATATCGTACTTCAAATCTATTCTCTTACCTCAAAATCACATGTTTTCCAAAACGACAAAACGAGTTTTTCTCAAGAAGCATACCAAATCCTATCGGGGCTTGTGGGCCAGGTTTGGGGTGTTTCAACTTGGTATCAAAGCCCAGTTTTAAATACTCAGCCTTAGGTTTTGAAGTCCACAACGTTTTCAAAATTAAGCCCAAATGAGTTTTTGTGAAAAGTTTTGGTTAAACTGGTTTTTATGGAAGCATGACACCCTAGTTCTCGACCCAAGTCTGCCAGGTAAGTTCTTTTG
This sequence comes from Gossypium rotundifolium, assembly GCA_025506655.1. Lineage (NCBI taxonomy): Eukaryota > Viridiplantae > Streptophyta > Magnoliopsida > Malvales > Malvaceae > Gossypium > Gossypium rotundifolium. The sequence goes on from CP106733.1 coordinate 38,984,092, forward strand.
TTGATAAATTGATGTGAGTATGTTAATGTATGATACTTTAGTTGATAAGCCTAAGGAAACTATACTTTAGAGACATGGACCCTAGGTATATGTGTACTACTACGAAAAACCACCGATTAAAACTCATTGCATAAAATTTTCTTTAAACAAGAAAGTGAAAAGACTCTAATGCATAAAATTTTCAGTAAAAGCAGATAAGATGCTAAGTAGACATGAGTTCTAGGGGCGTGGTCATCGTGGGCGCAGAGAGTTAGAATGGTTGTGTCAAAACAAGTTAGGTCTGGTCAGGGTTCCGAAAATGAGGCACTGCCACCGGCTGTAGGGGCGAAATTTCAGGAGCAAACAGGGGGAGATGATGCAGTATCTCATGTTATGCTGCGAGTTTTAGAGCGAGTAGCGGGAGATAGTATGGGAAATGGGGCTCGAAAGTCAGTAGCTGAGAGACTTAGATCAAACAGAGCCGAGGTTTTTAGGGGAGAATCTAGGGTAGCTCCGAATGTAGCGGAGTATTGGTTAGAGGCAGTCGAGATGTAACGCCCCAAACCCACCCAAAACACTATGGTCAATTCGAATGCTACTGAAAAAAAACTTTAGGTTGGGAAACAATTTGAAGTTCGGAGTTAATTGGAAACGAGTTTTTTTTTCTATTAAAATTTCTTCAGAAAAACCGAGTAAAAATCTTTAATAAGTTTTTAAGATATAAAACCGCCATAATTTGAAACTTTGTTTGCAACTAATAATTTAGGTCTAGTCTAACATAACCACAATGAAAACCCAAAATAATTAAAAGGCCTTATTACATCAAAATATCCCAGATAAACTGAATCTAAAAATAAAGTCTTTAAATATGGACACTGCATCTACAATGCCATCTCGAATCCCATCCAACCCGGTCCAACATCACGAATCACATGCATTGTTTTGTAAAAATTGGGTAAGTCAACAGACTCAGTGTGTAATTAGTCCACAGATTTCCACATATGGGCTTGGCCCAAAACCACACCAACCCACAAATCAGATAATAATGCAAAATGCACCCAACCCAGCCTAGGGTCCATCCTCTACACACCCCCGTATCCAACCACCACACACCAGGGGATTACTAAATCGACTCTCCAACCTCTACACACCAATTCGGCAAATCATGCCATCCACCAAGTGGTCGAGCCACTGGTCCACGTGATCAAGTCACAATTTAATCCACAACATGACCTCAGTCAACGTCAATCCACGATGAGGCACATAGCCATCACCAACCACGATATGGCACAAAATCGATACCAACCATGATGAGGCACTGAGCCGATCATCAATCCATGTAAGGCTCGTAGCCATCACTATACCACGTACATAAATGTACACCCTATCCTTCTTTCGTATATGCAATCCCACCCCATGCACATGCAACATACGATAGTGTCATGATGAATAATGCATAAACATGTTATTCGGCATACCACACATATATACACCAATAACCACAATTTTATCAGATTTAATACTGACCTGATTATTGACATACCCACTCAAGGGTACCCATCTCATTATTTCCACTGCATTAATCTACATATACATAACACATACAAACATAACATACAACCGGGAAATTTTGGGTTAATCATACACCTTTTAGCAAAAGTCGCCTAAACCCGAACCCCGTAGCCTACACGATTGCACCTTGCGACTTGTTGAACTCCCTCCTACACAACTATGTTAGATTCGACTCTTACATAAATGAGCAAAAGTACGGCCTTCAGCCGACCACTATCATCATCTTACCTCAACTGATCGAATCCCAGAATCACCCGTTTGAACCTATAGCCTGCCGAAATCCCTAAATGGAGCCATATTAGTTTCGGCCTCAAACTTAAAGACATAAAAAATATGTGACCCCTTGGCCGAACACCACCACTTCCTTACCTTGAGTAATCGAACCCAAGAGGCTCCTTTAATGCTCCTTCACGTTGGCTACATACAAAAGAAACACATATTATGACACTATGAATATTTAGCCATCCCTAAAACCAAGGCTTAACCACTTGATTTTGGCACATCCATGAAAAGAACCCAAAACCGATTGCTAAGGAAGAAAATACTTACCACTACACGTTGCTTGCGAAGACTAAAAGAGAGTAGTCGACTTACTACTCCCATTGATTCAAATTTCTAACAAATCGCCTAAGGAAAAGGAGAATTTTGGGAATGATGATGGTTTGAAAGATCAACGAAAAGAAGAAGAAAAGAATCAAATCACTGCTTCCGACTTTTGAGACCAAAGAGAAACGGTTTTGGCTAAAGGAAAGAATGTTTCGGCTTTTAAGACTTGCGGCAAAGAAGAGAGAATAAGGGCACCTTGAGATTCGGCTATGGCTCTTAATGAAAATGGTAGAATAAGTACCTACAAGGTTCGGCTAAGCCTTTCAAATGGTGATGGAATATTCGGCCATAAGAGGAAAATATGTAGAATTGAAGTTGAAAGAAAGAAAAAGAATAAGAAAAGAAAGTTAGAAGAATTTCGGCAAGGAGACTAAAGGAGAAAGAAAAAGATGGATACACACTAAAAGATAATTTCGGCACTTATCTCCCCCTACATGATCAAATTTGCCACCAAAAGAACCCCTTGGCCGGCCAACTCTTCATCCCTTATCAAATCCCACCTTTTTCTCCTATTTTTCCTCTCTGCCTCTCATTTAAAGAATTTGAATGAGTCCAGCCTTCAGCCACTCTCTCTAGCTGAATTTTGAATGAGTTTGACTAAGCCAAAAGCTCATCCACTAATGTCCCAATAACGTCCAACATTTCCCCCCTCTCCTGACCAAAAAAAAAAAAACAAAATAAAACCACATTCTCTTGTTATCTGCGTGACTTGAACCCAAGCACTCCTTGCTCCCTGTGGCGTCACCTCCCTTGTGACTTAAATGGCGCCTCCTTGCCACCTTACTAAGACACTTCTTGTGTCTAAAACCCCACACAATTTTCCTCAAGGCCTCACTTGCCTAGCTCCCCTTTTTAGACCTAAAACCCAATATTTTTTCTAAGGCATTCTCCTACATCCTAGGGTTCCCAAAACTCTTAAGACACACTCAAACAACACATAGGCACACTATCGCACAAATACCAATTAAATTGCATGACCCCCAAATCTAGGATATTACAGTTCTACCCCTTTAAAAATAATTTCGTCCTTGAAATTACCTGATCAGAATAAGTGTGGGTATTATTGCTACATTGCTTCCTCTGGCTCCCACGAAGCTTCCTCCGAGCCATGGTTATGCCATAACACCTTAACTAGAGGAACTGATTTCCTATGCAAGACTTTCACACCCCGCTTCAGAATCTGAATTGGTTCTTCCTCGTAGGACAAGTCAGGTCTAAACTCCACTTCTTCAATTGGAATCACGTGAGATGGATCCTACCAGTAACGACGTAGCATCGAGACATGGAATACATCGTGCAACTGCTTTAACTCCGAAGGCAACTCCAGTTGATATGCCACTGGTCCAACCCACTTCAAAACCCGATAAGGCCCTATAAACCTGGGACTTAGCTTTCCCTTGCGACCAAATCTCATTACCTTCTTCCACGGTGACACCTTTAAAAACACATAGTCACCCACTGCAAACTCTATCTCTTTCTACTTAAGATCTGCATATGACTTTTGCCTATCAGATGCCTTCTTCAACTGGGCTCGAATTACCTTAACCTTTTTTTCTGACTCCGCCACCATTTCTGGTCCCAAAACACGACGTTCCCCTAGTTCCGTCCAACAAGTAGGTGTCCGACACTTTCGTCCATACAACGCTTCGTACGGTGCCATTTGAATGCTCATCTGGTAATTGTTGTTGTATGCAAACTCTGCTAAAGGCAAGAATTTCTCCCAGCTTCCGCTGAAATCTATCACACATCCCCTCAACATATCCTCTAATACTTGGATTACTCGCTCTGACTGGCCATCCGACTGTGGATAAAACACCGTACTGAAGCCTAATCTAGTGCCCAATGCCTGATGTAGTGCCTTCCAAAACTGAGACGTAAACCTCGGGTCCCTATCCGAGATAATCGACACTGGCACTCCATGTAGTCTTACAATTTCTGCCACATACAGCTTCTCCAACTTCTGCAAAGAATAATCAACCCGCACTGGGATGAAATGTGCAGACTTTGTCAACCGATCTACTACTACCCATACCGAGTCTTTGTTAGTAGGCATAAGGGGAAGCCCACTAACAAAGTCCATGGTGATTCTCTCCCATTTCCACTGCGAAATCTTTATCGGTTGAAGTAACCCCGAGGGTACCTGGTGTTCCGCCTTGACTTGCTGACACGTTAAGCACTTTCTTACAAGCTCTGTGACTTCCCGCTTAAGACCAGGCCACCAAAATTGATCCCGTAGATCTCTGTATAACTTGCTTCCTCCAGGATGCATAGCATAAGGGCTACCATGCGATTCCTGAAGAATCCTCTGCCTAAGCTCTTTATCCTTTGACATACAGACCTTGCCCTTGAAACACAACACTTCGTCACTGTTCATACCATAACTTTCCAATCCCCCATCCTGCACTTGTCGTAGCTTAACACTTAGATCATCGTCTACCAACTATCTTTCTTTCACCTGAGTCAACCATGTCGGTTTCACTTGTAACTCTGCTAGCAAACTTCCATCGTCATACAGGCTAAGATGTGCAAACATCGCCCTCAGATCCGACACTACTTTCTGACTTAGGGCATCCGCCACCACATTCGCCTTGCCCGGGTGATACTCTATAGAACAATCATAATCCTTCAACAGCTCCACCCACCTTCGCTGTCTCAGATTCAGCTCCTTCTAAGTCAACAGATACTTAAGACTCTTGTGGTCCGTAAAAATCACCGACTTCTCTCCATATAAATGGTGCCTCCACACCTTAAGCGCAAAAACCACAGCAGCCAACTCCAAGTCATGCGTCGGGTAATTAACCTCATGAGGCCTTAATTGCTTTAGACGTCAGAACACCCTAAACTCGGTCTATGCATTGAGACTAGATTTGATTTGTTACATGAATCGAGCTATTTTAAATCACTAATGAGTTGAAAGCTACAATATTTATTTACTGTGGTTTAAAATTTTGAAGAGTATTTGAATTTGATAAATATTTGAAAACATTAGTTGAAAATCCTTGTATTATCAAATACCTTTAGGTAATTTATTAAAGAGTTAACAATGATAAAATATTTATAAAAGGATTTGAAAACCCAAATTTATTTTAATAAAACATCATATAATCATAATCCATATTTAAAAGTCCAAAGTATAATTTAAAACCAACACACATAAAATCCATAATTTACTTATAGAGGCCCTTATTACAATAACCCAAAATAGTAAAAAATACTTATTAAAAGTTCGAGTTTATATAACCCTCTTTTTGCAAGATGGCCTCCACGAAGTCATCCTCGGCCCAAGTCCACGCCAATTTCCATTACCCGAGATGGAAAAATTAAAGGGGTGAGTTACTTAGAACTCGCAGTGTAACTCATTTACCACCATTATTGGGCGGATCATCAAGAAATTATGTTTGGGCTTGAGCCCAATTACGTAATTCAACAATTTATCATAAAATAAAATAAATTAAAATGCATGTAAAATGAATTTCCCAACCAAACCTAATATCCATCCGCTAACACCCCGCACCAACCATCACACTGTGGGGATCGAGTCAACCCACCCGCCAACACACCAATCGTAGGCATTAAGCCTTTTTATAAATCTGCAAAGCCACCAAACTAGAGGCAATAAGCATAATTGTGGTAGAGCCACCGAACTAGAGGCAATAAGTTATAATTGTGGCGAGCCACCGAACTAGATTTTGGCAACAGCCATTCTTCTCTTCATATACCCCACCCCATGCAAGTATGCTTATATAGCAAAATATAGTCATATAATAATTTTTAATTTAATTTATAACATTGGTGGGTTTTTCATTAAACATTTCATTTGGCCCAAAATAAATAACTTAGCAATTTGCCCATTTATCAGTTTAGTGGGATTTGGCCCATTTATTAAACTAGAGTATTTTTGGCCCAATTTATCGAACTAGAGTATTTTGGCCCAATTTATCGAACTAGAGTATTTTGGCCCAATTTATCGAACTAGAGTATTTTGGCCCAATTTATCGAACTAGAGTATTTTGGCCCAATTTCACGAAACATACAATTTTCGTAATAACAAATAATTTCTCGAGGGCATTTTCGTAATTTTCACGATTTAGTCGTTTTTACGTATTTTCGTCAAAATATCAGTTTTTACGTTTTTACCGATCTAGTCGTTTTTACGATTTTACTTCCATACCGATATTGACATCCAACCGAAAAATAGTGTGAAGTTACACACCTCGATACCGAGAGTACTAATCCTTCTCGCCCCTCGGCACCTAAAACATATTTCGATCCGTTAGAATACTATTTCGTAAAATATTCTTAATCGATAATAGATCCAAAATCTTACCCTCTTGATTTTGAATCACTTGATTTTCGGCTTCTCCTCGTTTATGGGTTCGTTAGTCGTAGAGAATCCACCAACGATAATGGCTCGGAAGTTCGTACTACTTGAATAGTTGACTCCTTTCAGAAGATGGTCCGCAACCCGGTGGAAAATCCTGGACTGCCGAAACCGCTCTTCGTTTAAATGGGGGATTTACAGATCCGCCCCTCTTAACGTGACTAACCACCTTCCTTTTCTTCCCTATTTTGAAAGTCTTCATGATCAAAGGAATATTAGTTAAATCTAATATAATATCGAATAGTACTAGAGGTTTTAAAGAGTGGGATTTCCTTACCACAATAAAATGTTTCCAACGTTTCTACGGTTCTCCCGATCACTTGAGTTCCGATCTTCCGTTATTGCACTAAATAATAACGAAAGAAACATTATTAGAATGAACATTATATCGATTCAAAAAGTTCTTCATAACACTATTAATATTCAGCCATAATACCATTAGTAAATCGAAAATGAAAAAGAAGAAACCCTTACCTATAATCCACGATCAAAAAGAAAGGATTGAAAACGATGCTTATGAGAGTTGGAAAATTCGACTATGCAACCAAAGAAAAAGAAAATAAATTGACTATGGGCACTCTAGCATTCGCCATTGAAGAAAAAGGAAGAAAATATGAGTGAAAAGAAATAAAGATGAGAGAAGAATGATGATGATGTCTTTTGACTTTCAAAGAGAATGGAGAATAGAAGAAAGAAAGAGATGAGTTTTGAGAGCAATGTATGTTCGGCAATGGGGAGAAGAAAAGAAAAGAATGGTCTTTTAGGTATTGGTAAAATCGGCACTAAGAGAAAGGCACAAAATTGAACACTAAAGTGAAAAGCAAAAATGACCAATTGGTCAAAATAATCAAGGCTTACCAATGATCAATTTCGGCTAAAGGGAAAAGAGGTTGAGAAGAAGAAAATTTGCACTAGGTTGCTAGGAATGACCAAAGAGAAAATGAAATGCTTAGCCAAAACTAACACAAAAATTTGGCTCCTTCTCTATACCCAATTGTCAGTCCAAAGCATGGTCAATAGCCATGATTTTGTTTCCAAAATTCTTCCTTGATATGTGCCTTATGTTCCCCCTATCTTTCCTTAAGTATTTGATTCCATGCCATATGATAACTATTTCCATAATCCTTTGATACACTAACCAAAAATAACATGGTCAACACTTACCATATATGTTCTTGGCCGACACTTGCTATCCATATGTAGAAAATTAAAACAAAAATTCATTTAGATGCTAAACAAGGATTCAACCTCTTCCCTCTTGCTATAACTCATGCGCCAACTCCACCATGCCATGTACTCAACTTATGACACTCATTAACACTTAATTTAACTTAAGTCTTAATGACATTTGCTTCTCTTCAATAATTTCTCAATTATTAATTTTTATTCCTTATCCTAATTATGCTATACTCCTCTTTAGAACTTCAATAAGTACTAAAATAAAAGCAAGGAATTTTCCTTTAAAATCTAAACACCAATTCATGCAATATAAAAACACTCGGATTTTTAGGGTGTTACAACTCTACCCTCCTTAAAGAAAATTTCGTCCTCGAAATTTACTTGGTTGAAAGAGGTGAGGGTATTGTTGCCGAATTGCATCCTCGGGCTCCCACGTAGCTTCTTCCACTCGTAGTTACGCCATAGAATTTTGACCAACGCACGGTTTTCTTTCTTAGCACCTTGACATCTCGGTCTAAGATTTCCACCGGTTCTTCTTCAAAGACAAATCAATTCAGCTCCAATTCTTCTCTGGGTATAATGTGCGAATGATCCGATCTATAACGCCTCAACATGGAAACATGAAAACATTATGGATTTGATCCAATTCGGAGGTAACTCAATCGATAAGCCATCGACCAACACGCTTCAAAGACACGATAAGGTCCAATGTATCTAGGACTTAGCTTGCCCTTCCTTCCGAATCAAGATCTTTTCCAAGGAGATACCTTCAAGAAAACCCGATCCCCACATCATACTCGATATCCTTCGCTTCAGTCTCGCATACGACTTCGCCTGTCCGAGGCTTCTTTCAACCGTGCTTGAATAACTTTTACCTTATCCTCTGTCTCGGATATCATCTCAGACCTAACATCTGTCTTTCGCCCAACTCACCCAACAATAGGAGAATGACACTTACGACCATACAATGCCTCGTAAGGTGCCATCCGAATGCTAGATCGATAGTCGTTGTTATATGCGAATTACGCGGTGGTAGATAATCTTCCCAACTACCCTCAAGTCGATTACACATCCCTTAACATATCTTCCAATATCTGAATTACTCTCTCGATCGACCATCAAACCGAGGATGAAAAGCCGTCTTCAAGTTCAACTTTGTCCCCAAGGCTTCATGTAGAGCTTTCCAAAATCGTGATGTAAACCTAGTGTCCCTATCCGATATAATAGATACAGTACCCCATGCAACCTCACAATTTCGGATACATACGGTTTAACTTCAGAATGAATAATCCGTGCGGATCGGCGTAAAATGAGCGGTCTTCACAACCGATCAACAATTTACCCACACGTAATTTTTCTTAGTAGGTGTTAAAGGTAACCCACTAACAAAATCCATGGTTTTCCGCTCCCATTTCCAAAGAGGAATTTTTATCGGTTGTAACAACCTGCACGGTAATTGATGTTCGCCTTCACTTGTCGACAAGTCAAACATTTTCCCACAAATTACGAAATTTCACGCTTCAACCACGCCACCAATACATTCACGGAGATCTCGATACATCTTATTTCCTCCGGGTGCATAGCATAAGGGCTACTATCGCCTCTCAGTAGAATCGATTGCCTCAGTGTCGAATCTTAGGCATACATACTCTTCCTCGAAAGCATAACACACCTTCCGTGTTTATTCCAAAATCCTCAATTTCACCATTTTCAACTTGCCGAAGTAAAGGTCCCAACTTCTCATCTGATGTCTGTTTTTCCTTGATTTGTTCCAGCCACAGAGGCTTCAACTGAAGTTCTACTAACAAACTGCCATCCTCGTACAGACTCAAACGGGCAAACAAAGCTCTTAATTCGGATACTGTCTTACGACTTAACGCGTCAGCTACCACGTTAGCCTTTCCAGGATGATATTCGATCAAGAAATCATAATCTTTTAGTAATTCTACCCATCTTCTTTGTCTCAAATTTAACTCCTTTTGGGTAAGGAGGTATTTAAGACTCTTGTGATCCGTGTAGATTATAGATTTCTCACCATAGAGATAGTGCCTCCAAATCTTTAGAGCAAAGACAACGGCAGCTAACTCCAAATCATGCGTAGGGTAGTTTACTTCGTGTGGTCTCAATTGACGAGAAGCATAAGCCACCACTTTTCCATTTTGCATCAACACACAACCCAAACCCGTGTGAGACGCATCATAATAAACAAGAATTCATTTCAGCCTCCTATGAATCAAAATTGAGCTTCCGTCTGATCTTCTTCAATTTCTCGAAACTCTCTTCTTGCTTTTCACCAAATATACGGAGCTCCTTTCATAATGCTTTAGTTAGGGGTGCAACAATCAACGAAAACCCCTCTACAAAACGCCTATAGTATCCACCAAACCCAAGAAACTCGAATTTCACCACCGATGTTGGTGGTTTCCAATCCGAATAGCCTCAATTTTTCGAGGATCCACCCTTATTCCTTCTACCGATACTACATGACCAAGGAAAGTCACTTCCTTAAGCCAAAATTCGCATTTACTAAATTTGGCATATAATTGTTTATCACGTAGTAGTCAGTAATACTATCCGCAAATGCCGGGTCATGTTCCTCCTCATTTCTCGAATAAACCAATACATCATCTATGAACACTACCATAAACCGGTCTAAATATGGTTGAAAGACTGGTTCATCATGTCCATAAATGCAATTTGGTGCATTGGTTAGTCCAAACGGCATCACTACAAACTCATAGTGTCCGTAACGTGTCCGAAATGCCGTCTTATAAATGTCCGCTTCTTTCACCTTGAAATGGTGATAACCCGACCTCAAATCAATTTTGGAGAAAACTCAAGCTCCTTTTAATTGATCAAACAGTCGTCAATTCTCGGCGAGAGGATACCGATTCTTGATCGTCAATTTATTCGATTGTCTATAGTCAATGCACATACGCGTCGATCCATCCTTCTTCTTGACGAACAGTAATCGGTGCTCCCCACGGAGACACACTTGGTCGAATAAATCCCGATCCAAGAATTCTTGAATTTGATCTTGAGCTCACCAACTCCTTCTGGTGCCATTCTATAAGGAGCAATGGACACCGGAGTCATCCCAGCAAAAGCTCAATGCCAAACTCAACTTCCCGATCCGAGGTATACAAGGAAGTTCTTCGGAAATACATCGAAAATTCCTTCACCGTCCTCACATCATCCACAGATAATTCTTTAGCACCCAAAGCACAGATAAAGGCTAGGAATGCTCCATATCTTTTTCGCACCAACTTCTCCGCCTTTAATGCAGATACCACATTTGCGGATAGTTCCTTCGCCACCAATCATTATGACTTCCTTATCATTCGAGGTTCTTCGACATTCGTTTTCAACACAATCCAATTCGCCCGATGTTTAACCACCAATCCATGCCTGTAATGAGATCGAACTCGCCGAAAGGTAGTTCCATCAAGTTTGCTAAGAATATCTCCTCTTAAATTTTTAAGGCACGTCTTTAAATATTTTATTAACAATTACCGAACGCCCTAAAGGACTAATTCATCGCTATCTCACTACCGGTAATTTGATTCTAATTTCGGGTTTCGGATATGGCACTAGATACATATGAATGGGTAGAGCCAATATCTATTAGGGCAATAATGATACATCAAAATGAAGAACGTGCAGTTTATCACATCGGTGCATTGCCGCCCTCATGGCGTCTAATCGCATAAACCACCCAGTCGTCTTGCATCTCGCATTTCCTCTATGACCATTGCCTCGACCGGTGCACCTTGACCACGACCAGCCCCATTACCACCACGACACGGTCCACGACCTCTCGGTGGGCTGCTGATTACCTCGCCCATTGTGCATCATTATTACGAACTTCTTGAGTTGTATCCATACGTCGAGGACAATTTTGTACCGATGATCCATTGAACCGCATTTGTAGCATGCACCCGCTTTTCCTCAACATTCTCCAAAATGTCTTTTCCCACACTCGATGCAATCTCGACTCGATTATTTGTTACCGGGTTCTACCTTGAACGATTCATCATTCGAGGTTTCTTACGAATCTCTTTGACGAACCGATCACAGTGTCTCTCACTTGTTTGAATTTTTCTCGGTCGCCATTACGAATTCTTAGCCTCTTCTTATTTTGGCCTTCTCCACGAGAGTCAAAAAATTTCTAACTTGTCAGTGGAGCAATCGAACCCTCACCATCATTAAGTCTATCCTCGAACGCACACAACGCTCGTGATCTGTTGCTACAATTGTCCGCATAACGGCTCGACGTAAAACTCGACTTCATATGTCGCCACTGGCCTTACTTCCTTGGACAAGATTCGAAATTCTTTCCTTCGACGTCTACATAACTCGCTCCAACAGATTTTCCTTGGAAGGCGGCTTTAAAGAATTCCCAATTAATCGGTGCAACTTCGTGCCTTCTCGAACAATGAGCCACCACCGACGCCTCATCTCTTAACAAGGATACACTCCTCTCGGTTTTTGCTCGACAAGACATTCCATATCATCCATAATCCGTTCCATAGCTTCGAGCCAAGATTCACCACATTGAGCTACACCGAGACTCTCCTAAAACTTCGCATTATTTGCCTTAAGTCGCTCTGAAATTGACCCACGAGTTGTTGGCCCAATTCTACCTCCAGCGACCCTTTCCAAGACTTGCAACATTGCTTGAGTCAATGCATTATCTTCTTCCATGTGATCGCGTGATCCCGTCTCACTTTCAATTGACGCAGTGCGTCTACTACTCGCATATGATTTGGTGCTTCATCGTAGCACCTCGGCCTCTACCACGCCACGCCTACTGGCGTCCACGACCACGCCCTCTAGTGCTCATGATAGCTCGTTCGCTTTTATCGATTACAAGTTTTATGAATCGTAAAATTTGTTTCGTATTTATTAACGATATTTTATGAGATTTGAGATATAAAGTTATTTTCATAACATATCCTATAGTCTCAATCTCTACGGTTTTCACATCTAAAACTAGAAGTTCTAAAGTGTTGCTATGATTATATTATAGTAATTACTAAGCAATAAATACTTACTTGACTTGTTGCCTGGATGCTTGTGGTGCCATCTTGATAAAAAATTTGAACGATTTCATACGTAAATTATTTATAACCCAAACCACGTACCGAAGTTTTTGAAACTGCTCGATACCACTAAATGTAACACCCCAAACCCGGTCTATGTATTGAGACTAGATTTGATTTGTTACATGAATCGAGCTATTTTAAATCACTAATGAGTTGAAAGCTACAATATTTATTTACTGTGGTTTAAAATTTTGAAGAGTATTTGAATTTGATAAATATTTGAAAACATTAGTTGAAAATCCTTGTATTATCAAATACCTTTAGGTAATTTATTAAAGAGTTAACAATGATAAAATATTTATAAAAGGATTTGAAAACCCAAATTTATTTTAATAAAACATCATATAATCATAATCCATATTTAAAAGTCCAAAGTATAATTTAAAACCAACACACATAAAATCCATAATTTACTTATAGAGGCCCTTATTACAATAACCCAAAATAGTAAAAAATACTTATTAAAAGTTCGAGTTTATATAACCCTCTTTTGCAAGATGGCCTCCACGAAGTCATCCTCTACCAAGTCCACGCCAATTTCCATTACCCGAGATGGAAAAATTAAAGGGGTGAGTTACTTAGAACTCGATGTGTAACTCACTTACCACCATTATTGGGCGGATCATCAAGATATTATGTTTGGGCTTGAGCCCAATTACGTAATTCAACAATTTATCATAAAATAAAATAAATTAAAATGCATGTAAAATGAATTTCCCAACCAAACCTAATATCCATCCGCTAACACCCCGCACCAACCATCACACACATTGGGGATCGAGTCAACCCATCCCGCCAACACACCAATCGTAGGCATTAAGCCTTTTTATAAATGTGGCAAAGCCACTAAACTAGAGGCAATAAGCCATAATTGTGGCGAGCCACCGAACTAGAGGCAATAAGCCATAATTGTGGCAGAGCCACCGAACTAGATTTTGGCAACAGGCCATTCTTCTCTTCATATACCCCACCCCATGCAAGTATGCTTATATAGCAAAATATAGTCATATAATAATTTTTAATTTAATTTATAACATTGGTGGGTTTTTTATTAAACATTTCATTTGGCCCAAAATAAATAACTTAGCAATTTGCCCATTTAGCAGTTTAGTGGGCTTTGGCCCATTTATTAAACTAGAGTATTTTTGGCCCCATTTATCGAACTAGAGTATTTTGGCTCAATTTATCGAACTAGAGTATTTTGGCCCAATTTATCGAACTAGAGTATTTTGGCCCAATTTATCGAACTAGAGTATTTTGGCCCAATTTCACGAAACATACAATTTTCGTAATAACAAATAATTTCTCGAGGCGTTTTGTAATTTTCACGATTTAGTCGTTTTTACGTATTTTCGTCAAAATATCGCTTTTTACGTTTTTACCGATCTAGTCGTTTTACGATTTTACTTCCATACCTATATTGACATCCAACCAAAAAATAGTGTGAAGTTACACACTCGATACCGAGAGTACTAATCCTTCTCGCTCCTCGGCACCTAAAACATATTTCGATCCGTTAGAATACTATTTTGTAAAATATTCTTAATCGATAATAGATCCAAAATCTTACCCTCTTGATTTTGAATCACTTGATTTTCGGCTTCTCCTCGTTTATCGGTTCGTTAGTCGTAGAGAATCCACCAACGATAATGGCTCGAAGTTCGTACTACTTGAATAGTTGACTCCTTTCTAAGATGGTCAAGAACCCGGTGGAAAATCTCGGTATCGAAACCGCTCTTCGCTTAAATGGGGATTTACGATCCGCCTCTCTTACGTGACTAACCACCGCCCTTTTCTTCCCTATTTTGAAAGTCTTCACGATCAAAGGAATATTAGTTAAATCTAATATAATATCGAATAGTACTAGAGGTTTTAAAGAGTGGGATTTCCTTACCACAATAAAACGTTTCCAACGTTTCTACGGTTCTCCCGATCACTTGAGTTCCGATCTTCCGTTATTGCACTAAATAATAACGAAAGAAACGTTATTAGAATGAACATTATATCGATTCAAAAAGTCCTTCATAACACCATTAATATTCGGCCATAATACCATTAGTAAATCGAAAACGAAAAAGAAGAAACCCTTACCTATAATCCACGATCAAAAAGAAAGGATTGAAAACGATGCTTATGAGAGTTGGAAAATTCGGCTATGCAACCAAAGAAAAAGAAAATAAATTCGCTATGGGCACTCTAGCATTCTACCATTGAAGAAAAGGAAGAAAATATGAGTGAAAAGAAATAAAGATGAGAGAAGAATGATGATGATGTCTTTTGACTTTCAAAGAGAATGGAGAATAGAAGAAAGAAAGAGATGAGTTTTGAGAGCAATGTATGTTCGGCAAATGGGGAGAAGAAAAGAAAAGAATGGTCTTTTAGGTATTGGTAAAATCGGCACTAAGAGAAAGGCACAAAATTGAACACTAAAGTGAAAAGCAAAATGACAAATTGGTCAAAATAATCAAGGCTTACCAATGATCAATTTCGCTAAAGGGAAAAGAGGTTGAGAAGAAGAAAATTCTACACTAGGTTGCTAGGAATGACCAAAGAGAAATGAAATGCTTAGCCAAAACTAACACAAAAATTTGGCTCCTTCTCTATACCCAATTGTCATCAAAGCATGGTCAATAGCCATGATTTTGTTTCCAAAATTCTTCCTTGATATGTGCCTTATGTTCCCCTATCTTTCCTTAAGTATTTGATTCCATGCCATATGATAACTATTTCCATAATCCTTTGATACACTAACCAAAAGTAACATGGTCAACACTTACCATATATGTTCTTGGCAGACACTTGCTATCCATGTGCGTAAAATTAAAAACAAAAATTCATTTAGATGCTAAACAAGGATTGAACCTCTTCCTCTTGCTATAACTCATGCGCCAACTCCACCATGCCATGTACTCAATTTATGACACTCATTAACACTTAATTTAACTTAAGTCTTAATGACATTTGCTTCTCTTCAATAATTTCTCAATTATTAATTTTATTCCTTATCCTAATTATGCTATACTCCTCTTTAGAACTTCAATAAGCACTAAAATAAAAGTAAGGAATTTTCCTTTAAAATCTAAACACCAATTCATGCAATATAAAAACACTCGGATTTTTAGGGTGTTACAGACGCATAGGCAACAACCTTCCCTTCTTGCATAAGGACACATCCTAATCCTGTATGGGAAGCATCACAATACACCACAAAGTCCTATCCTGCCTCAGACTGAATTAAAACTGGAGCTTCAGTCAAAACTTTCTTCAATCTCTCAAAACTTCCCTGTTACTTGTCTGTCCACACGAAAGGTACCTCCTTTCTTAATAATTTCATCAAAGGTGCTGCTATAGATGAGAACCCTTCTACAAACCTCCTATAGTAGCCTACTAATCCCAAGAAACTACGAACTTCTGCCATCGACCTAGGCGGTTTCCAATCTAACACCGCTTCAATTTTCCTGGGATCTACCCTTATCCCTTCCGCAGACACCACGTGACCCAGAAAAGCAACCTCTTTTAGCCAGAATTCACACTTGCTGAATTTGGCATACAGCTTCTTTTCTCTTAACACTTGCAACACCACCCAGAGATGCTCATCATGTTCCTCCTTAGACTTGGAATACACCAAGATGTCGTCTATGAACACAACGAAGAATCGATCCAGATAGGGTTGAAAACCCGATTCATCATATCCATGAACGCAGCTAGGGCATTCGTCAACCCGAACGACATCACTAGGAATTCATAATGCCCGTATCGAGTCCGAAAAGTTATTTTATGGATATCCACTTCCTTCACCTTGAGTTGGTGGTATCCCGACCTTAGATCTATTTTCAAAAATACCGCAGCCCCCTTAAGCTGATCGAACAAGTCATCTATCCTTGGCAATGGATATTTTTTCTTGATGGTCAGCTTATTCAGCTGCCGATAATCTATGCACATCCGCATAGACTCGTCCTTCTTCTTAACAAAAAAGACCGGTCCCCATGGAGACACACTGGGTCGGATAAACCCATGATCAAGCAATTCCTGGATCTACGCCTTGAGCTCAACCAACTCTTTTGGTGCCATTCTGTACGGAGCGATAGATACTAGCGCTGTACCTGGCAACAAATCAATCCCAAATTCCACCTCGTGATCTGGAGGCAACCCCGGTAGTTCCTCCGAAAAAACATCCCCAAACTCTCTCACTGTCCTGACCTCACCTACCGCTGCTCCCTTAGACTCCAAGGCACTAACAAGCATCAGAAAAGCCACACACCCTTTCCTTACCATCTTCTCTGCCTTAAGGGCAGACACTACATTCGACAAGTAGTTTCTCCGTTCCCCTATCACTATAATCTCTTTGTCATCGGGAGTTTTCAACGACATGCGCTTATCAGCACAGTCCAGATTCGCATGATACCTCATTAGCCAATCCATGCCTAATATTAGGTCAAACTCTCCGAATGGTAGTTTCATTAAGTCAGCTGGAAACATTACCCCCTGAACTTCTAAAGGCACGTCTCTAAAGAGTTTATCTACCACTACAGATTGCCCTAAAGGACTGAGTACAGTCATTTTCCTAGAGACAAATTTAGAGTTCACTTCAAAAGTTCCAGACACCATACTAGCAATGTACGAATGAGTTGACCCCACATCAATTAAAACCAAAAAGGGTAATCCAAAATAAAGAACGTACCCGTGATAACATCTGGTGCATCTCCCTCTTCTCGACATTTGGCGGCATACACCAACTCTGGCTGTCTCGCACCTGAACCCCCAGCACCTCTGCCTGGTGCTCCATGACCTCGACCGGAACCATTCCCTCCATGGTTCGAACCACGACCCCTCGTCGCCTGCTGACCACCTCTACCCAACTGAACATATCCCTGGCCTACTGTCTGAGCCCTTTCCATCTCCCGAGGACAATTCCTAACCAGATGAGCCTTGGACCCACACCAAAAACATTCCTTATTCTGCCCCCACCACTCTCCTACATGAGTTCTCCTGCATTTAGCACATGAACGACTCTGGTTCCCGATAACTGGTACCGGTGCACAAACAGAGTTCTCAATCCTTGGTCTTTTTTAGAAACCCCCAGATGATGCTGACGGCCCAAAACTCCTCTTATTCTGGTTTCTATCTCTATCATTGTTCTGTCTCTCGGTCCTCTTGACCTCCTCAGCTATCCGAGCTTTCTCTACTAGAATAGTAAAGTCTCTTTCTCACTGCGGGGCAATCAGCACTCGCAGCTTATCTCTCAGTCCATCTTCAAATCGAACACACCTCTCATAATCAGTAGCTACGATGCCCCGAGCATACTGACTCAATCGCAGAAATTCTGCCTCATACTCAGCTACCGATTTACCACCTTGTACCAAATTGAGAAACGCCTTCCTCTGTGCATCCACATAACTAGCTCCTACGTACTTTCCCTCAAACTTGATTTTAAAGTAACCCCAGTCCACTCGGTCCACAGGGGTACCTTCCCTGACAGTGAGCCGCCATTGGTAAGCCTCGTCCCGGAGCAATGAGACAACACCTTTTAGCTTCTCCTCAGCAGTGAAATCCAAATCGTCCATGATCCTTTCCACTGCCTCCAACCACTACTCCGCCACGTTCGGAGCTACTCCCGATACTCCTCTAAAAACCTCAGCTCCATTCACTCTAAGTCTCTCAGGTATTGACTTTCGAGCCCCATTTCCAATACTCGCTCCAGCCACTCGCTCCAAAACTCACAGCATATCCTGCGATATTGCATTCTCTCCTCCTGTCTACTCTTAAAATTTTGCCCCTACAGCCGGTGGCGGTGCTTCATTTTCTAAACCTTGACTAGACCCAACTGGTTCCGACACAGTCATTTGGCCTCTACCATGCCCTCGCACATTACGTCCACGTCTCCTAAAGCTCATGTCTACGTTCGAGATTTAGTCTGCTTAAGAATTTTATGAATCAATTTTTGTTCCACTGGTTTATCGCGAATAGTCTTATGTTTAATAGTTCTAGAAAGTGGTTCTTTCGAATTCATACATACACACAGTCTCAAGTCTATTCATCTAATCATCATCATTTATAAACTTGCGTTCATCACAGAAAAGTGTTGTGGTTTCATTGTTGTTGTCCTCCACTACCTTAGGGTATTTTCATAATTTGTCCTATAGGGGTATTTTGGTAATTTTCCAAATCAGGGTATTTGAAAGTTTCACAAAATAGAGATTTTTGATATTTTTGCATAATAAGAATACTTGGTAAGAAGATTAAAGGGTAATATGATAATTTTATAAACTGAGGGTATTTTTATAATTTTACAAACCAAGGGTATTTCGATAATTTTGCAAAATATGGTTCCAGGTGGTTTTTCAAAATAAGGGTATTTTAGAAATTTTTAATTCAGGGGTACTTTGGCAACTTTCCTTACTGAGGGTATTTTGGTGATTCGAACAGGTCAGGGGTAATTTGGTCAATTTGCAACTCAGGGGTATTTTGGTCATTCATTTTTTTAATCAAGAGTTCTTTGGAAATTTCAAAACCAAGGTTTGATTCAAGGATTATTCAAAACAAGGTGACTGGTCCCTTTCGGGTTTTAATTATGGATTTTAGCCTGTGATTAAGTCCCATTGGTTAGGGTGAACTATCACTACGCACCAGGTAGGATTCGAACGGAGAGGAGGTGAGTCACTAGGACTACTTAAATACCAAGCTCCCCCTGAATCCAATCCTAGACATGCGCATAACGGTTGCCACACCCTTATCTCAATGACTCAGTCACATTTTTGTTTGGTTAGACTTTAAAATTTATGTATCCCGGTGTTGGGGTAGACTAATCCTAGGGTTCAATAATTCCTAATCTACTAATCTACGTCCCTATAACTCCCACATCCAAATCACACAAGGGTTAGGGGTACTTACCTGGTGGACTTCGGGCCGGATGATTCGAGTGCCATGCTCCACAAAAACCTTTTTCCTGAAAACTTTCTTTGACCCACTAAAACACAAAATGAAAACGTTTATAGGCTTCAAAATCCATAGGCCGAGTGTAGAAACTGGGCTCTGATACCAATTTATAACGCCCCAAACCCAACCTAAAACACTATGGCCGAATTCAGAATGCTACTGAAAAAAACTTTAGGTTGGGAAACAATTTGAAGTTCGAAGTTAATTGGAAACGAGTTTTTTTTTCTATTAAAATTTCTTCAGAAAAACCGAGTAAAAACCTTTAATAAGTTTTTAAGATATAAAACCGCCATAATTTGAAACTTTGTTTGCAACTAATAATCCAGGTCTAGTCTAACATAACCACAATGAAAACCCAAAATAATTAAAAGGCCTTATTACATCAAAATATCCCAGATAAACTAAATCTAAAAATAAAGTCTTTAAATATGGACACTGCGTCTGCATGGCCATCTCGAATCCCATCCAACCAGGTCCAACATCACGAATCACCTACATTGTTTGGTAAAAATTGGGTGAGTCAACAGACTCAGTGTGTAATTAGTCCACAGATTTCCATATATGGGCTTGGCCCAAAACCACACCAACCCACAAATCAGATAATAATGCAAAATGCACCCAACCCATCCTAGGGTCTATCCTCTACACACCCCCATATCCAACCACCACACACCAGGGGATTACTAAATCGACCCTCCAACCTCTACACACCAATTCGGCAAATCATGCCATCCACCAAGTGGTTGAGCCACTAGTCCACGTGATCAAGTCACAATTTAATCCACAATGTGACCTCAGTCAACATCAATCCACGATGAGGCACATAGCCATCACCAACCCCGATATGGCACAAAGCCGATACCAACCATGATGAGGCACTAAGCCGATCATCAATCCATGTGAGGCTCGTAGCCATCACTATACCACGTACATAAATGTACACCCGGTCCTTCTTTCGTATATGCAATCCCACCACATGCACATGCAACATACGATAGTGCCATGATGAATAATGCATGAACATGTTATTCGGTATACCACACATATATACACCAATAACCATAATTTTATCAGATTTAATACTGACCTGATTATCGACATACCTACTCAAGGGTACCCATCTCATTATTTCCACTACATTAATCAACATATACATAACACATACAAACATAACATACAACCGAGAAATTATGAGTTAATCACACACCTTTTAGCAGAAGTAGCTTAAACCCGAACCCCGTAGCCTACACAATTGCACCTTGTGACTTGTTGAATTCCCTCCTACACAACTATGTTTGATTCAGCTCTTACATAAATGAGCAAAAGTACGGCCTTCAGCCTACCACTATCATCATCTTACCTCAATTGATCGAATCCCGGAATCACCCGTTTGAACCTACAGTCTACTGAAATCCCTAAATGGAGCCATATTAGTTTCGGCCTCAAACTTAAAGACATAGAAAATATGTGACCCCTTGGCCGAATACCACCACTTCCTTACCTTGAGTAATCGAACCCAAGAGGCTCCTTTAATGCTCCTTCACATTGGCTACATACAAAAGAAACACACATTATGACACTATGAATATTTGGCCATCCCTAAAACCAAGGCTTAACCACTTGATTTCGGCACATCCATGAAAAAGAACCCAAAATCGATTGCTAAGGAAGAAAATACTTACCACTACACGTTGCTTGCGAAGACTAAAAGAGAGTAGTCGACAGCACTACTCCCATAGATTCGGCCCTAACAAATTGTCTAAGGAAAAGGAGAATTTTGGGAATGATGATGGTTTGAAAGATCAATGAAAAGAAGAAGAAAAGAATCAAATCAATGCTTTCGATTTTTGAGACCAATGAGAAATAGTTTCGGCTAAAGGTAAGAATGTTTCAGCTTTTAAGACTTACGACAAAGAAGAGAGAATAAGGGCACCTTGAGATTCGGCTATGGCTCTTAATGAAAATGGGTGAATGAGTACCTACAAGGTTCGGCTAAGCCTTTCAAATGGTGATGGAATATTCGGCCACAAGAGGAAAATATGTAGAATTAAAGTTGAAAGAAAGAAAAAGAATAAGAAGAGAAAGTTAGAAGAATTTCGGCAATGAGACTAAAGGAGAAAGAAAAAGATGGATACACACTAAAAGATAATTTCGGCACTTATCTCCCCCCTACATGACCGAATTTGCCACCAAAAGAACCCCTTGGCCGGCCAACTCTTCATCCCTTATCAAATCCCACCTTTTTCTCCTATTTTTCCTCTCTGCCTCTCATTTAAAGAATTTGAATGAGTCCAGCCTTCATCCACTCTCTCTAGCCAAATTTTGAATGAGTTTAACTTAGCCAAAAGCTCATCCACTAATGTCCCAATGCCGTCCAACATTTCCCCCCTCTCCTGACTCAAAAAAACAAAATAAAACCACACTCTCTTGTTATCTGCGTGACTCAAACCCAAGCACTCCTTGCTCCCTGTGGCATCACCTCCCTTGTGACTTAAGTGGCGCCTCCTTGCCACCTTACCAAGACACTTCTTGTGTCTAAAACCCCACACAATTTTCCTTAAGGCCTCACTTGCCTAGCTCCCCTTTTTAAACCTAAAACCCAATATTTTTCTAAGGCATTCTCCTATATCCTAGGGTTCCCAAAACTATTAAGACACACTCAAACCACACATAGGCACACTATCACATAAATACCAATTAAATTGTATGACCCCCAAATCTAGGATATTACACGAGAGGATCATGGATGATTTGGACTGCCTTCATCGAGGAAAAGTTGAAAGGTCTTGTTTATTGCTTGAGATGAGGCCTACCAGTGGTGGCTCACTGTCAAGGAGAGTATTCCTGCGAAACGAGTGGATTGGGGGTATTTTAAGGTTAAGTTTAAAGATAAATACGTTGGAGCTAGCTACATCGACTCTCAGGGAAAGGCGTTTCTGAATTTAGTGCAAGAAAATAAGTCAGTAGCTGAGTATGAAGTAGAGTTTTTACGGCTTAACCGGTATGCCAGAGGGATAGTACCTACTAATTATGATCTGTGTGTTAGATTCGAGGATGGACTGAGAGATGAGCTGCGAGTGTTGATTGCTCCGCACCGGGAAAGAGACTTTGCAGTCTTAGTGGATAAGGCATGGATAGTTGAAGAAGCTAAGCGGACTAAGAGATAGAACCGGGACTGAGGTCAGAATAAGAATAAGAGGAGCTTTGGGTCTTCAAGGTCATCCAAAAATTTTCAAAAGAGATCTAGAGTTGATGGGCATGCAAGTCGGAAGGTTGCTACTGGGGACAAGATCTGCATTTGTGCTCAGTGTGGAAAGATGCACTCGGGTGAATGTTGGAAAAAGACAGGGGGATGTTTTAAGTGTGGCTCCAAGGATCATATGATTAAGGATTGTCCGATGGATAAGATAGGAACGCCCAAAGTCGTCGGGGTTTTAATCGAGGTTAGCGAGAGGTGGGCGATGAGTCGCCAAGGGGTCGTGGTCCAAATGGTAGAGGTAATGGTTCTGGTAGAGGTCGCGGAACCCCAGGCAGAGGTAGTGGTAGCACTCAAGCTAGACAAACCTGTGTCCGTATATGCAGATTCGTCAGGGAAGATAGTGATACACCCGTTGTTATCACGGGTACGTTCCTTATATCTGGATTACCCTTTATTGCTTTGATAGATATAGGGTCAACTCATTCATACATCACTAGTGAAGTATCTGGAACTCTGCATGTGAACTCTGAGATTGTACCTAGGAAGATGACCATGCTTAGTCCGTTAGGGCAGACTGTAGTAGTAGATAAGCTCTTTAAGGAAGTGCCTTTAGAAGTGCAAGGGACGCAGTTTTTGGCTGACTTAACGGAGTTGCCATTCGGAGAATTTGATCTAATATTAGGCATGAACTGGTTAGTGAAGTATCGTGCGAATGTAGATTGTACTGCTAAGCGCCTGTCATTGAGAACCTCTGACGACAATGAAGTTGTGGTGATGGGCGAAAGACGGAATTACTTGTCAAATATAGTATCTACCCTTAAGGCAGAAAATATGGTTAGGAAGGGTTGTTTGGCTTTTCTGATGTTGGTTAGTGCCTTGGAGGTTAAGGAAACAACTATTGAAGAGGTCAGAACTGTGAGAGAATTTGTGGATGTTTTTCCGGAAGAACTTCCTAGATTGCCTTCAGATCGTGAGGTGGAATTTGGGATTGACTTGTTGCTTAGAGTGGCGCCAGTATCTATCACTCCGTATAGAATGGCACCAAAGGAGTTGATTTAGCTCAAGGCTCAGATCCAGGAGTTGCTTGATTGTGGGTTTATCCGACCTAGTGTGTCTCCATGGGGAGCACCGGTCCTATTCGTGAAGAAGAAGGATGGAATTATGCGTATGTGCATAGACTATCGACAGTTGAATAAGCTGACCATTAATAACAAGTACCCTTTGCCAAGGATAGACGACTTGTTCGATCAGCTTAAGGGAGCGATAGTATTCTCAAAGATAGATCTACGGTCGGGATATCATCAGCTTAAGGTGAAGGAAGCGGATATCCATAAGACAGCTTTTCGGATAAGATACGAGCATTATGAGTTCTTAGTAATGCCGTTCAGATTGACGAATGCCCCAGCTGCATTCATGGATATGATGAATCGGGTTTTCCAACCCTACTTGAATCAGTTCATTATTGTGTTTATTGATGACATTCTAGTGTATTCCAAGTCTGAGGTAGAGCATGAGGAGCATCTTCGGATAGTGTTGCAAGTGTTAAGGGAGAAGAAGCTTTATGCCAAATTCAGCAAGTGTGAATTTTGGCTAAAGGAGGTTGCGTTCTTACGACATGTTGTGTCTACGGAAGGGATAAGGGTGGATCCTCGGAAGATTGAGGCAGTGTTAGATTGGAAACCACCTAAGTCTGTAGCTAAGGTTCGCAGTTTCTTAGGGTCAGCAGGTTACTACAGAAGATTTGTCAAAGGATTCTCATCGATAGCGGCACCTTTAACGAAATTGTTGAGAAATGAGGTACCTTTCATATGGACAGATAAGCAGCAGGAGAGTTTCGAGAGGCTTAAGAAGGTTTTGACAGAAGCTCTGATTTTGATTCAACCTGAGGCAGGGAAGGATTTTATGGTATATTGTGATGCTTCTCACACAGGATTGGGATGTGTTCTAATGCAAGACAGGAAAGTGGTTGCTTATGCGTCTCGCAATTAAGACCACATGAGGTTAACTATCCAACGCATAACTTGGAGTTGGCTGCTGTGGTTTTCGCACTAAAGGTATGGATGCACTATCTATATGGAGAAAAGTCAGTGATCTACACAGACCACAAGAGTCTTAAGTATCTGCTGACTCAGAAGGAGGTGAATCTGAGGCAGTGAAGGTGGGTGGAGTTGTTGAAAGATTACGATTGTTCTATAGAGTATCACCCGGGCAAAGCGAATGTAGTGGCAGATGCCTTAAGTTGAAAAGTGGTGTCAGATTTGAAGGTGATGTTTGCACATCTTAGTCTTTATGACGACAAAAGCTTGCTGGTAGAATTACAAGTAAAGCCGACGTGGTTGAGTCAGGTGAAAGAAAGACAGTTGGTAGACGATGATCTAAGTACTAAGCTACGGCAAGTGCAGAGTGGGAAGTTGGAAGATTATGGTGTTAATAGTGACGGAGTGATATGTTTCAAAGGTAAGGTCTGTATACCAAAGGATGCAGAACTTAGGCGGAGAATTCTTCAGGAATCGCATTGTAGCCCTTATGGGATGCATCCTGGAGGTAGTAAGTTGTATCGAGATTGATGGAATCAGTTTTGGTGGCCTGGTCTTAAGCGGGAAGTTACAAAATTTGTAGGGAAGTGTTTAGCGCGTCAGCAAGTTAAGGCTGAACATCAAGTACCGTGGGGGTTACTTCAGCCGATAAAGATTCCACAGTGGAAGTGGGAGCGAATCACCATGGACTTTGTTAGTGGCCTTCCCCTTACGCCTACTAAGAAAGACTCGGTATGGGTGACAGTGGATAGATTGACGAAGTCTGCACATTTTATACCAGTGCGGGTTGATTACTCTTTGCAGAAATTGGCGAAGTTGTACGTGGCAGAGATTGTGAGGTTGCATGGAGTGCCGGTGTCGATTATTTCGGATAGGGATCCAAGGTTTACGTCTCGATTTTGGAAAGCATTACATCAGGCTTTGGGCACCAGGTTAGACTTTAGTATAGCATTTCATCCACAGTCAGACGGCCAGTCTGAGCGAGTAATCCAAGTGTTAGAAGATATGTTAAGGGGATGTGTGATAGATTTCAGAGGAAGCTGGGAGGAGTTCTTACCTTTAGCGGAGTTTGCGTACAACAATAGTTATTAAGCAAGTATTCGGATGGCACCGTATGAAGCGTTGTATGGACGGAAGTGTCGCACTCCTACGTGTTGGATAGAATTGGGGGAACGTCATGTTTTGGGTCCAGAGATTGTGGCGAAATCCGAAGAAAAGGTTAAGGTAATTCGGGCTCGGTTAAAGGAAGCATCTGACAGGCAAAAGTAGTACGCAGATCTTAAGCGGAAGGAAATAGAGTTTGCTGTGGGGGATCAAGTGTTCCTAAAGGTTTTACCTTGGAAGAAGGTGATGAGATTTGGTCGCAAAGGGAAGTTAAGTCCCAAGTTTATAGGACCTTATCGGGTTTTAAAGCGGGTTGGACTAGTGGCATATCAGTTAGAGTTGCCTACAAAATTAAAGTAGATGCACGATGTGTTCCATGTTTCGATGCAACGTCGTTACCGGTCGGATCCATCTCATGTAGTGCCAGTTGAGGAGGTGGAACTAAGACCAGATTTGTCTTACGACGAGGAACTGATTCAGATTCTGGAGTGGGATGTGAAGGTGTTACGGAGAAAGTCAGTTCCTCTCGTCAAAGTGTTATAGTGTAACCATGGATCGGAAGAGGCTTCGTGGGAGCCTAAGAGGCAATCGCAACAAAATACCCTCACTTGTTCTAGCTGTAATTTCGAGGACAAAATTTTCTTTAAGGAGGGTAGAGTTGTGACACCATAAAAATCTGAGTATCGATATATTGTATGTTTTGGTGTTTAGCTTATGAATGAAAATTTTCTTTTCTTCTTTTCGTGTTTATTATTACCTTGAAAAGGGTATAGAATTATTCGGGTATAGAATAATTTTTAGTATGGAGAATTTAGTGAAGTGGATCAAGTGACCCTGATACTTAAGTTAATTTAAGTATCTAAAATTAGCACAAGAGGAGTTAGTAGCATGGTGGTAATGGCGCATGAATGGTTGCTTGAGGGGAGCGGTTCGAATAACATGGAGTGCATTTTGGAGACTTTATTTTTTCTGCATCTTTACATCAAGTGTCGACCAAGCTTTATATTTGGTAAGTTGGACTTTAATTTTTATGGCAAGATGATTAATAGTTTAGGTAAGCTTAAACTTGGGGAAAGGAATCATTTTGATTAAGGAATGATGAGGGAACATAAGGCATATTGTAAGGTGATTGCTATGGAAAGTTTTGTGTGGAAAACTTTGACTTTGGAGTCCATGTATTTGGACGGTTTGGGAGATTGTGGGGTGACCGAATTTTGATGAAGGTTTTGGTAGGTTAGTAGCTAGTTGGTCATTTTGAAAATTGGGTTATTTTGTGTTTTCTCTAAAGCAAATTTTCATTCTCTCCACCTTTCCTCTCCTAGCCGAATGCATTTTTAGCATTAGGTAAGCATCTTTTATTTTTTTTTCTTTTCTATTGGCCATTCCATTTTGACCATTTTGGTTTAATTTGCCTATTCTCTCAAGTTTCTTTTCCCCTATTGCCGAAAACACCAAAAACCTTGAAGACCATTTTCTCTTTTTTTTCTTCCTCTCTAGTGTCAAATCACCATAGCACTAAGGCCATTTTCATCCCTTTCTTTTCTTCTTTTCTCATTTACTCATTTACCTTGTCTAGGCCTTATAGCCAAAAATTCTTTGGTGATCAACTTTCTTTCTCTTTCCATCACTCTCCAAGGTTAACCTTATGGTAACGAAACTTATAGCCATCATTCTCTCTTTTCTTTCTTTTGGCCTTATTACATTAAGTAAAACAAATCCAAAATAAAACCAAAACACCATAGCCCGGTCCAGTAACTCTCTTTCCCTTTACTTCTTCTTTTCACGATTCATCAAAGTCCAAGCACATCACCATCTAGCCGATTTCTTCATCTATTTTTTTTACCTTCAAAGTCCATCACTCTCCAAGTAGTCGAATAATAACATATTTCATAATCCTATCTAAGTAGGAAACGACTGAAGTACCTTTGTACCACATTAGGTACTTAGCCATATTCATATTCTTATACATATTCATAAAAATAATTGCCACATGATAAATCAAGGTTAGTGTGCGTATACACCGATTGGCTTAATAGATTCCTTGAAATCTCAAGAACGATCTACCGATCTAGATCTTTATCTCCTATATTCGCCAATTATTAAAACATATTAACAAACCTATTTGGCTTAAAAACCAAATCCTAGTAGGATTTGTATTATTTACCTTGTTGCCAAATTGGATGATTGTAAATCGAATCCCAAAATTGCTAGTATCCTTTTCCTTGAAATCGGCTAACTCTAATTCATGTAACCATGTGAGTTTTCGGCTTTTGAAATAATGAAAAATAATTCCAAATACCAAAATTAAGCCTTTGCCGAATATCACTTACCATACAAATTCCAAATCTGAAGAGGATTCCTTGCCCTATATGTCTGTCGAAATCTTCATGTTAGATCTAATCTAACATATACATCATAACCTTTAATCAAATAAATTTATCTTACCTTAGATCCTTGATCCTTGTATTCGACAGTTGAAGAAACCCTTTTGATGTTGTAGTTGATTGCTCCTTTACTTAGAATCAACAAAGATTCGGCTTTGACAGTAGAAACAGAGAAGAAAATAGAAGAAGAAAAGATGGATTTTTCTTAAAGAAAAATTCGGCAGAGAGGGGGAGAGAGCTAGGAAAATTCGGCACCAGAGAGGAAGAGGGAGCAAAAGTGAATGAGTAGCCCTCCTGCCCTCCTTTTATAGCCAAAGTTATCAGCCTAGGAGTCCCTTACTTGTCCACCACTCCTCTTTTTGATAATATTATCTCTTTTATTTAAAAGATAAAAGCCTTTAATCCATCCATTA
The DNA here is from genome assembly GCA_025506655.1 of Gossypium rotundifolium. NCBI lineage: Eukaryota > Viridiplantae > Streptophyta > Magnoliopsida > Malvales > Malvaceae > Gossypium > Gossypium rotundifolium. Next base: position 39,012,986 of record CP106733.1, read on the forward strand.
TCTCCTCAATTATCTCCTTAGAAAATAATCCTTTATTTATCTCTTATTATTCACATATTTATGTGAATAAAACTCCTTTATTTATCTCTTAATCTCCGTGTTTCCAAGCAAGGTGAAATCGATAGGGCCTTGAAGGGGATTTTTGGGATTCTTTTATAGCCGACGCTTAGGGGAGATCATTCAGATTTAAATATCCAAGGTAAGCAAGTGTAATCTTAGGTCAAGGCCATGTATTTTGTTCACTAATGTTAGAAATTGAATCTAACATAGATCATGTAGGATTTCGACATCTCCAAGGACAAGTGACATATTCAGGATCTAGACAATCAAGGTAAGGGGATTTTAATATTCGGCCAAAGGCCATTTTGTCTATTAAAGTTGACCGATTTTGACTATGATCTTTTAGGGGCAATTTGATAGGGATAAGCATTTCATTGTTAATTCCTACTAGCGAGAGCGTTGGTATCGGCAGTATCGTAATCACTATTATCAAGTGTGTAGCCCTACACTAAACTTCCAATAAATCGATAGTATTAATATTTGCATGAGATATTAAGAAATATGTTGAAAATGATTGCGGGTACCATTCAGTGGTATATGATATTCAGGTACGTTAAACCCCTAATACTTCGTTAATAATGCTATAAGCATGAATATGAAATGTGTATGATTCCGTTATGATTTTGGGGGTATATGGCATGATATCGAAATAATATGTTTATTGCATGGGCATATGGGTGACATTGATAAAAGGGAAGTGTTCCGGTGGTTTTTACCACATTATCCGGTGACTTCGGTCACATATTATGAATCCGGTGACTTCGGCCACATATTATGAATCCGGTGACTCTGTCACAATTATTTGGTGGCCATGCCACAAATTATAAGGGCGATGTGCAGTTGACTGCAGTGAATGCCTTCGATGGTGTGTAGCGGATGGAGGGTCGATTTTGTAATCCCCACGGTGTGATTGGCAGGTACGGGTGGTGTGTAGCGGATGGATATCTAGGTGGGCTCGGGATTGCATTTCATTTTATATGTACATGTGATTATATGATTTGCTATATTGTGGGCTTATGGCTAGATGTGATTTAAAATGGGATTTATTGCTATGATCGATTGGGTTTTAGTGTACTGTTACACATTAAGTCTGTTGACTCACCCCTCGTGGGATATCTTTTTCAGGTGATACTTAGCGTGATGGACCGGTCAGCGAGAACTACGTGGTGGCCATTGCTCAACTCAGTATATGGGTTTTCTTTTAATTAAACTTATTACATTTTCTTTTATTATTTCGGAATTTATTTTGGGTTATGTTTTTGTAATAAGGCCACCATAAACTGTTTTATTTATATGTTTTAAATTTTTATTCTACTACGCTCAACTTCAACTAAATAATTAAATATTTTCGATAACCAAATTAAACTGTTTTGACACCTAAATACATATAGTTTTCAACTTAATAATAAGTTCCAAATTTGGTTCTTCTTTTGATATATATATATTTCTAAAACATAGAGTTAATGATTTTATAAGATACAAACTTAAATCACAACCTGGTTTTGAACAAGATCGTACTTCAAATCTATTCTCTTACCTCAAAATCACATGTTTTCCAAAATGACAAAATGAGTTTTTCTCAAGAAGCATACCAGATCCGGTCGGGGCTTGTGGGTCGGGTTTGGGGTGTTTTAGAAGAGGAAAATGAAATTTTTGAAAAAAAAAGACTTCAATAGCACTGCGAAATAGTGCCGTTTTACACCTGGATTTTGAACGCCAAAATGGCGTCGTTTCACCCATGACCCGCGTGTGTGACCCGGCCCGCAAGGAGGATCCACGTGTTTTTATAAAATGAGTAATTTGCACAATAGACCCTTCCGCTTTTGCAACCTGTCCTGATGTGCTCCTCTTTTTGCTTTTGATTTTGGCCTAAAATTTCCTTTCTGTTTCAATCTGGTCCTTAGGCCAATTAATGGTGGATATCTGAACGATGTCGTTTTGAAAATTTGGCATAATTGCCATATTAATCCCTACAGTGTGACACACGTTTTAATTTAATCCTTTTATATTTATTTTTTATTGCTATTTAATCCCCATTTCCTTATTTATTTTTAAAACCATTTTATTTTTTAAAATTATTCTAATACTATATTGAATTATTTTATTATATGAAAATTTTATATTATTTTATATTATTTCTATATTAATTTATTAATAGTATAAAATTTGTATGTATTATTTTTAAAATACGTATTATCCTTATAATTATATTTATTATTATATTTATTATTATCGTTATTTTATTATTAGTATTAGTATTATTTTCAATATTACTATTTTATATTCTATTCTCATTATGATTTTTTTTTATTTATCGCTATTAATTTTAATATTATTACTGTCGAAACCATTTTTAAGGTTTTGGAAAACGGGGTCGACTTTTAAAAACGAAAATGGGAGTCGCCACCAATCCCTTTTTACTTAGGTGTGATTGGATCACATTGTAAAACGTTTTATTTAAAACAATTGATTTTGGTCCACAAAAAAAACAAGAAAACGGGTTCGGGAGTTGGTTACGTATGAGGAAGGGTTAGCAGCCTCATAACGCCCAAAAATTGGTACCTAATTGATAAAATCATGTCCAAATGTTTGAAATTTAAAAGTATTTAAAAATATGATTTCTAAAAAAATTTCAAGCAATTTAAGTTAAAATTTGAGATTTCTTTGTTCCGAAGGAATATAAACATCACATCCAGCACGTTAGGACACGATATTTTAAAACCTTCGTAATCAAAATCATCTCACGATTTATAAAGCTTGTTAAAAGGATATTTAGATATTTAGCCAAACGGAAAATCGCAACCCAGCACGTTAGGGCACTATTTCTCGAATTTCTAAATACCAAAACATTGCCTTATTTTAAAAACATTTAGATAAAATATAATAATTTTGCAAAAAAAATGTATTTTATTTTAAACAATAATCCATGTGACAATATTGCATTTATATTCTATCGAACATAAATATTAAAAGCAATTATTATATACTAACATTTAAGATAGGCAATAAAGAAATAATAATACAAAATATGACAAATAATTCCTACACTAAAGCAATTGTAAATACATGATAAAATATAAACAAATACAATAAATAATAAAACAAATATGAACATATTTCATGAAAGTGCTCATGCAATGACATATAAAAAATGTACATATATATTAAGAAAATAACTATTTATGACTTTAAATAGAAATATATTTATAATAATCTAATACATATAAAATTATATTTTAAATAAATAATGTATTATTCAATATAAATAATTTTTGGTAAAATAAAACTTTTAACAAAATAATATAAGATATAATACTATATAATATACATTATTTTAAAAATATGTAATATATAATAAAATAATCAAATCAAATAATAGATAATAATAATTTAAAATACATAAGAATAATATATAATAATAAAATATACAAGTAAAATTAATTTACAAATAATAAGAGTAATATGATATCTCAACGTGATAAAATGATTTAAAAAATAGTATTAGAATAAAATAAATAAAAATAAAGAAAGCAAGGTTAAATAGTAAATAAAATAAACATAAAATTATTAAATTGAATAAGGCGTTGAATTTCAGGGACTTATTGGGCAATTATAACCTTTTTCAAAATGGCGTTGTGGTGATTTTGGCCTTTAAAACAATTTAAGGGACTTAATTAAAACAAAATGCAAATTTGGGGCCAATTTTATAAAAAAATAAAATTTCCAATTGGGCTGAATTGAAACATATAAAACTGCGGAGGGACTAAAATTGTAAATTCCCCTTTTTTAAAAAATGGCGTCGTTCTTCATTACCTATATAAGTCAGTTTTATTTAAAAAAATCATTTAAACACCATTTGTAAAAAAAAAAATTCTGAAAATCCTCTAAAATCATCGTCCTTTCGCCTGAGCTCCGATCGCCAGGTTTCTGGGCCACGCGCCACACGCTTCTCCTGGCCGGTGGCCGGTGGCCGGAGGCCTAAAACTTTTGATTTTCCTTGTCTTCGAAAGGTAATTCCTTCCTTTTTTATTCTTTTTTAAAGTAGTGGTTATATACGCCAATATATATATATATATATATATATATATATAAAATAAAATAAAAATAACATAATGAAATATTAAAAAGAATCACCTCTGCGAAATCTCTGTCTTTTATTTCTTTAAACTTTCTAACGGTATTATTTGTACTCATTGACTTTGTGTAACACCCTAAAATTCGAGTATCGATTTTTATTGCATGTTTTTGGTGCTTAGATTATGAAGGAAAATTTTCTTACTTCTTTTTCGTGTTTATTATAGTCCTGAAGAAGAGTATAGAATTATTCGGGAATGGAATAATTTTTAGTTTTGAGAATTTAATGAAGTGGATTAAGTGACATTGATACTTAAGTTAATTTAAGTGTCAAAGTGTAGCATAAGATGAGTAAATGGTAATGTGGTGTTGGCGCATGAGTTGTGGCATTAGAGGAGTGGTTCGAATCCCTTGGTTAGCATCTAGATAATTTTTATTTTTGCACAAGTATAGCAAGTGTCGGCCAAGCAATATATATGGTAAGGTTGGACTTTTCATTTTTGGTAAGTAGACTAAAAGAATAAGGTAATTGTTAACTTATGGTAGGGAATCAAGAAATTTTGGAAAGATAAGGGGACATAAGGCATGTATCAAGGAAAAGGTTTTGGAAATTATTTCATGGTCATTTGACCAATGAATTTGGACGGCATTGTGGCTAGAGGGAGGTAGGCCGAATATGTTAGTAGTGATTAGGATTAGGAATTAGTTTTTGGTCATTCCTAACATCTTGTGCAAAGTTTTGCAATTCTTTTCTCAACCTTTCTCCTTTGGCCGAATTTGATCTTTTGGTAAGCCTTAATCTTTTGACCATTTGGTCATTTTTGCCTATCACTTTAGTACTCTTTTGTATGCCTTTTCAAAGTGTCGAAATCTCCAATACCAAAAAGGCCATTCTTTTCTTTTCTTTTCCCCATTGCCAAAAGTACTTTGCTCCTAAACTCATCTCTTTCTTTCTCTTTTCTTCTCTTTGAAAACCGAAACAATATCATCATCATCTCTTTCTCTCATCTTTTAATTTCTTTTCAATCATACTTTCGCCATAATATTCTCTCATGGTCGAATGTTAGTGTGCCATTGCCGAACCATTTTCTCTTTTCTTTGGTTATTCATAGCCGAATCTCTCTCTATTCATAAACATCCTTCTCAATCGTTTCTTCTCAACCGTGGACATTAGGTAAGAGTTATTTTAGTTTATTTTAGTTAATAATGGTTTTGGCCGAATCTTGATGGTGATAAGAAGGATCTCTTAGATCGAATTTATCGTTCATTCTATTAACGTTTTCATTCGTTATACTTTAGTGCGATAGTGGAAGACCGAAACTCAAGTGTTCGTGTGTATCTTAGAACGTTGGAATCGATTTAAGGTGTTGAGGGAACGTTTTTGGTCGATTCTCATATTGTAGAGCAAGGATCTTTGTGGTAAGGAAATCTCACCCTTAAAACCTTTAGTATTATTTTCGATATATTATTAGGTTGGATTAATGATCTTTTGTCATTGAAGACATTCAAAATAGGGAAGAAAAGGGCGGTGTATAGTGTTCGAAAGAAGGGAGGTTCCGTTAATCCCCCTACGTATAAACGGAGGGCGGTTTCGGGAATCCAGGATTTTCCACCGGGTTGCGGACCATCAACCGAGGGAAATTAATTATTCAAAGTAGTTCGTACTCCCGAGCCTTTGTACGTTAGTGGATTCTCAGCGAATAACGAATCGATAAACGAGGAGAAACCAAAAATAGAAGTGATTCAAAATCAAAGGGGTAAGGATTTGGATCGAATACCAATAGTATATTTTTATACATGATAGTGTTCTAATAGATCGTATTATGTTTAGGTGTTGAAGAGCGAGAAGGTTTAGTACTCACGATATCAAGGTGTGTAACTTCACACTTTTCTCGGGTTGGATGTCATTCGTGGTTTGAGTAAAATCATAAAAATGAAAAAATCATTATAATACGAAATAATTGGTATTTTGGTGAAATTACATGGAAACGGTTAAAATGGTGAAAATTACGAAAAAGCCCTCGATGAGTTAGATGGAAAAAAATGTAAATTTTTATGTCTTCGTAAAATGGGCCGAAAATGTGTTATATCGTAAAATGGGCCGATAAGTTTGATAATTAGTAAATGGGCCAAAAAAATTTTGCTAGTTAGTAAAATGGGCCGAAATCTTGGATAGATAGTTAAATGGGCCAAAATCCCTGATAAATAATAAATGGGCCGAAATCTCTGCTAGATCGATAAATGGGCCAAATTCTTTGCTAAATCGTAAATTTTGGGCCTAAGATGCTAAATTGCTAAATGGGCCAAATGTTATTTTGTAATTTTAGGCCTTAATAAAAATTTGAAATATTGACTCTTATGTTAAATGGGCCTTTTTGATAAAACCATTATATGATCATAAACTATTTTGCATACATGTTGCATGGGTTGGGATTAACGATGAAGAGAAGAAAGGCTGCTGCCAATAATCTAGTTCGGTGGCTCGCCACAAAATAATTAAATGGCTATTTGCTCTAGTTCGGTGGCTATGCCACAAATATTTTAATGGCTCTATGCCTCTAGTTCGGTGACCTCGTCACAATCTAGTTCGGTGGCTCTGCCACAAATATAAATGGCTTAATGCCTACGATTGGTGTGATGGCGGGGTGGGTTGACTTGATCCCCACAGGTGTGATGGTTGGTACGGGGGTGTGTAGCGGATGGAAATTAGGATGGGTGGGGAAATTCATTTTTGCATGTATATCATTATTTATATTGTTAATCCTGCTAATGGGCTCAAACCCAAAACTATAACTTGATAATCTGGCCCAGTGGATAAAGAAAGTGAGTTATACACTGAGTTCTATGTAACTCACTCCCTCAAATTTTTTTCATCTCAGGTAATGGAAATTGACGTGGACTTGGGCCAAGGATGACTTCGTGGAGGCCATACTGCAAAACATGGGTTTATTAAACTTTGAACTTTTTAATAAGTACTTTCTATAATTTACTATTTTGGGTTTGATGTAATAAGGCCTCTATTAATATGGATTTTATGTGTTGTTGGTTTAAAACTATGCTTTGGATATTTTAATATGGGCTTATGATTATTACATGATGTTTCTTAAAATAATTTGGGTTTTCAAATATATGGAATTCCTTTATCATTTTTTTAAAATATTTTGAACTCTTATAAAATTTACTTTAATGATTTTGACAAAACAATATAAATGATATTTTTAATTAATGTTTTCTCATATACATCAAATCTAAAATACTCTTTTGATCTTTATTAAACCTTGTAAATAAAAAAATGATTTGAAAATTTCGATTCAATTGTAATTATTAAGATAGTTCGATCTAAGTATCAAACCAAATCTAGCCTTAACGATAGACCGGGTTTGGGGTGTTACATTTAATGGTATCGAGCCGCTTTCAAAACTCTACTGTGGTTGGGTTCACAAATAATTTCGTATGAAATCATTCAATTATGTTTTAAAGATCAAGATGGCACCACAAGCATCCCAAGACAAGTCAAGTAAGTATTTATTACTTAATGATTATTATGATGATCATAGGAACACTCTAGAACTTCTAGTTTTAGATGTTAAAAATCGTAGAGATTGAGACTATAAGATGTGTTGCGAAAAACAACTTTATCTCTCAAATCTCATAAAACATCGTTAATAAACACCGAAACAATTTTCTGATCCATAAAACTTGTAATCAGATTAAATCGAATTAGTCATCATGAGCACTAGAGGACGTGGTCGTGGATACGGTAGACGTGGCCGTGGTAGAGGCCGAGGTGTGCGATCAAGCACCAAATCATATGCCGAAATGGATGCACTGCGCCACTTGTAAGTGAGACGGGATCACAAGATCATATGGAAGAAGACAATGCTTTGACACAAGCAATGCTGCGAGTCCTGGAAAGGGTCGCTAGAACTAGAATTGGACCAACAACTCGTGGGTCAATTTCGGAACGACTCAAATCAAATAATGCAAAAGTTTTTAGAGGAGTTTCCGGTGTAGCTTCGAATGTGGCTGAATATTGGCTCGAAGCTGTGGAGCGGATTATGGATGATATGGAATGTACTGTTGAGCAGAAACTAAAAGGAGCTGTGTCCTTGCTAAGAGACGAGGCGTATCAATGGTGGCTTACTATTCGTGAAGGCACCGAAGCTGCACTGATTACTTAGGAATTCTTTAAAGCTGCCTTCCAAGGGAAATACGTTAGAACGAGTTATGTAGACGCCCGAAGGAAGGAATTTCTGAATCTTGTCCAAGGGAGTAAGACAGTGGCAGCGTATGAAGCTGAGTTTTTACGTTTGAGTCGCTATGCTCAGACAATAGTATCAACAGATCATGAACGTTTGTGTATTTTGAGGATGGGCTAAATGATGAGTTGAGGGTTCTGATTGCCCCACAACAAGTTAGAACTTTTTCCACGCTTGTGGAGAAGGCCAAGATAGCTGAAGAGGCTAAGAACTCAGAACGTCAGAATCGGAAAAGATTTAGAAACAAGAGAGAGACACTGCAATCGGGTTCTTCAAAGAGATTTCAGAAGAGGCCTTGAAATGATGAACCAGTTCAAGGTAGAGCACTGGTAACTAATAATCGAGGTCGAGATTGTGCTGAATGTGGAAAAAGGCATTCTGGAGAGTGTTGGAGGAAAACGAGCGCTTGTTACAAATGTGGTTCAATGGATCACCATTATAGAAATTGTCATCGACGTATGGATACGACTCAGGAAGTTCGTAATAATGATGCACAGTCGACCAGAGGTACTCAGCAGCCACCGAGAGGTCGTGGACCAGGTCATGGTGGTAATGGGGTTGGACGTGGTCAAGGTGCACCGGGTCGAGGCAATGGTCCTAGAGGGAACACGGATGCAAGAGAGCCTGGACTGGTCTATGCAGTTAGACTCCGCGAGGATGGCAATGCACCTGATGTAATAACTGGTATGTTCTTCATCTTCGATGTACCTGTTACTGCCTTAATAGATATTGATTCTACCCATTCGTATGTTGCTAGCGCCATATCTGGAAACCTGAATCTAGAATCTGAAATTACCGATAGTGAGATGACAGTAATTAGTCCTTTAGGACAGTCGGTAATCGTAAATAAATTGTTTAGAGACGTGCCCTTAGAAATTCAAGAGGAGGTATTCTTGGCAAATTTGATGGAATTGCCTTTCGGTGAGTTCGATCTCATTCTAGGCATGGATTGGTTGGTTAAACATCGAGCGCAATTGGATTGTGCTGAAAAATAGATGCCAATAAGAACCTCGGATGATAAGGAAGTCATCATGATTGGTGAACGAAGGAACTACTTGGCAAATGTGGTATCTGCGTTGAAGGCAGAGAAGTTGGTACGGAAAGGATATGGAGCATTCCTAGCCTTTATTTGTGCTTTGGATGCCAAAGAGTTATTTGTGAATGATGTGAGAACGGTGAAGGAATTTTCGGATGTTTTTCCCCAAGAACTTCCTAGTATACCTCCAGATCGGGAAGTAGAATTTGGCATTGAGCTTTTGCCTGGAACAGCTCTAGTGTCCATTGCTCCTTATAGAATGGCACCGAAGGAGTTGGCAGAGCTTAAAGCTCAAATTCAAGAATTACTGGATCGGGGATTTATTCGACCGAGTGTGTCTCCGTGGGGAGCACTAGTTTTGTTCGTCAAGAAGAAGGATGGATCGATGCATATGTGCATTGATTATAGATAATTGAATAAATTGACGATCAAGAATCGGTATCCTCTGCCGAGAATTGATGATCTGTTTGATCAATTAAAGGGAGCTTCAGTTTTCTCCAAAATTAATTTGAGATCGGGTTATCACCAGCTTAAGGTGAAAGAAGCGGATATTTATAAGACGGCATTTCAGACTCGTTACGGACATTATGAGTTTGTAGTGATGCCGTTTGGATTAACCAATGCACCAGCCGCATTTATGGACATGATGAACCGAGTCTTTCAACTATATTTAGACCGGTTTGTGGTAGTGTTCATAGATGACATTTTGATTTATTCAAGAAATGATGAGGAGCATGACTCGCATTTACTGAATTGTATTACGATTACTTGAGATAATCAACTATATGCCAAATTCAAGAATGCTAATTTTGGCTAAAGGAAGTGACTTTCTTGGGTCATGTGGTATCACCAAGGAATAAGGGTGGATCCTCGGAAGGTTGAGGCTATTCGGATTGGAAACCACCAATGTCGGTGGTGAAATTCGGAGTTTCTTGGGTTTGGTGGTTATTACGACGTTTTGTAGAGGGTTTTCGTTGATTGTCGCACCCTAACTAAAGCTGCTTGAAAGGAGTTCCGTATAATTGGTGAAAAATAACAAGAGAGTTTCAGAAATTGAAGAAGATTCTAACTAAGCTCTAGTTTTGATTCAAATTGAGGTCGGAAAAGAATTCACTGCTTATTGTGATGCGCCTCACACGGGTTTGGGTTGTGTGTTGATGCAAAATAGAAAGGTGGTGGCCTATGCTTCTCATCAATTGAGACCAAGACGAAGTAAACTACCCTACTCATGATTTAGAGTTAGCGGTAGTGTTTGCTTTAAAGATTTGGAGGCATTATCTTTATGGTGAAAAGTCTATCATCTATACGGATTACAAGAGTCTTAAGTATCTTCTTACTCGTAAGGAATTAAACTTGAGACAACGAAGATGGGTGGAGCTATTAAGGACTATGATTTCTCAATCGAATATCATCCTAGAAAGGCTAACGGGTTCTTGACGCGTTAAGTCGTAAGCAAGATTCGATTTGAGAGCATTGTTTGCTCATTTGAGTTTGTATGAGGATGGGAGTTTGTTAGCGTAACTTGGTGAAGCCTCGTGGTGGAACAAATCAAGGAAAAGCAGACATCAGATGAAAAGTTGGGACCTTTATTCTAGCAGGTTGATAGGGGTGAAATAGAGGATTTTGGTATAAATATGAATGGAGTGTTGTGCTTTCGTGGAAGGGTTTGTATGCCCAAAGATTTAGAATTTAGGCAAATGATTCTACGGGAGGCGCATAGTACCCCCTATGCTAGGAAATAAGATGTATCGAGATCTTCGAGGACAGTATTGGTGGCCAGGGTTGAAGCGTGAAATTTCAGAGTTTGTGGGAAAATGTTTAACTTGTCAGCAAGTGAAGGCGGAGCATCAATTTTCGTCAGGTTATTACAGCCAGTAAAGATTCCTCTTTGGAAATGGGAGCGGATAACAATGGATTTTGTTAGTGGGCTACCTTTAACACCTACTAAGAAAAATTCTGTTTGGGTAATTGTTGATCGTTTGACGAAGACTACCCATTTCCTACCAGTTCGTACGGATTACTCGTTACAGAAGTTGGCGAAGCTTTATGTATCTAAAATTGTGAAGATGCATGGGGTACCAGATTCATTATATCGATAGGGATCCTAGGTTTACATCACGATTTTGGAAAGCTTTGCATGAAGCTCGGGAACAAAGCTAAACTTTAGTCGGCTTTTCATCCTCAATCGATGGTCACGGGAGAGTGATTCAGATTCTAGAAGACATGTTAAGGGGTTGTGTGATTGACTTCAAAGGTAGTTGGGAGGATTTTCTCTGCTGGCGTAATTTATGTATAACAATGCCTATCGGTCCTAGCATTCAGATGGCACCTTACGAGGCATTGTATGGTCGTAGGTGTCGTTCTCCTATTTGTTGGACTGAGTTGAGTGAACGGCAGATGTTGGGTCCTGAGATGATATCTGAAACAGAGGAAAAGGTAAAAGTTATTCGAGCACGGTTAAAGGAAGCCTTAGATAGACAGAAGTCATATGCAGACCTGAAGTGAAAGGATATTGAGTTTGCTGTGGGAGATCAGGTCTTTCTGAAGGTCTCACCTTGGAAGAAAATTTTCAAATTTGGAAAGAAGGGCAAGTTGAGCCCTAGGTACATCGGGCCATATCGTGTGATGAAGCGTGTTGGCCCAGTGGCTTATCAAATTGAATTACCTCCAGAATTGGGTCAAATTCATAATGTTTTTCATGTTTCCATGTTGAGGCACTATAGATCGGATCCTTCGCACATAGTACCCAGAGAAGAATTGGAGTTAAATTGGACTTGTCTTTTGAGGAGGAACCAAAGGAAATCTTAGACCGAGATGTTAAGGTGCTAAGAAAGAAAACCGTGCTGTTGGTCAAAGTTTTATGGCGTGTCGGGGGCGAAGGAAGCTACGGGAGTCTCGAGGATGCAATTCAAGAACAATATCCTCACCTCTTTCAACCGTAAATTTCAAGGATGAAATTTTCTTTAAGGAGGGTAGAGTTGTGACACCCTAAAATTTGAGTATCGATTTTATTGCATGTTTTGGTGCTTAGATTATGAAGGAAAATTTTCCTACTTCTTTTTCATGTTTATTATAGTCCTAAAGAAGAGTATAGAATTATTCTAGAATGGAATAATTTTTGTTTTGAGAATTTAATGAAGTGGATTAAGTGACATTGATACTTAAGTTAATTTAAGTGTCAAAGTGTAGCATAAGATGAGTAAATGGTAATGTGGTGTTGGCGCATGAGTTGTGGCATTAGGGGAGTGGTTCAATCCCTTGGTTAGCATCTAGATAATTTTATTTTTGCACAAGTATAGCAAGTGTCGGCCAAGCAATATATATGGTAAGGTTGGACTTTTCATTTTGGTAAGTAGACTAAAAGAATAAGGTAATTGTTAACTTATGGTAGGAATCAAGAAATTTTGGAAAGATAAGGGACATAAGACATGTATCAAGGAAAAGGTTTTGAAATTATTTCATGGTCATTTGACCAATGAATTTGACTGACATTGTGGCTAGGGGAGGTACGCCTGAATGTGTTAGTAGTGATTAGGATTAGGAATTAGTTTTGGTCATTCCTAACATCTTGTGCAAAGTTTTCAATTCTTTTCTCAACCTTTCTCCTTTGGCGAATTTGATCTTTTGGTAAGCCTTAATCTTTTGACCATTTGGTCATTTTGCCTATCACTTTAGTACTCTTTTGTATGCCTTTTCAAAGTGCCAAATCTCCAATACCAAAAGGCCATTCTTTTCTTTTCTTTTCCCCATTTCCGAACGTACTTTGCTCCTAAACTCATCTCTTTCTTTCTCTTTTCTTCTCTTTGAAAACCGAAACAATATCATCATCATCTCTTTCTCTCATCTTTTAATTTCTTTTCAATCATACTTTCTCCATAATATTCTCTCATGGCCGAATGTTAGTGTGCCATTGCCGAACCATTTTCTCTTTTCTTTGGTTATTCATAGCCGAATCTCTCTCTATTCATAAACATCCTTCTCAATCATTTCTTCTCAACCGTGGACATTAGGTAAGAGTTATTTTAGTTTATTTTAGTTAATAATGGTTTTGGCCGAATCTTGATGGTGATAAGAAGGATCTCTTAGATCGAATTTATCATTCATTCTATTAACGTTTTCATTCGTTATACTTTAGTGCGATAGTGGAAGACCGAAACTCAAGTGTTCGTGTGTATCTTAGAATGTTGGAATCGGTTTAAGGTGTTGAGGGAATGTTTTTGGTCGATTCTCATATTATGGAGCAAGGATCTTTGTGGTAAGGAAATCTCACCCTTAAAACCTTTAGTATTATTTTCGATATATTATTAGGTTGGATTAATGATCTTTTGTCATTGAAGACATTCAAAATAGGGAAAAAAAGGGCGGTGTATAGTGTTCGGAAGAAGGGAGGTTCCGTTAATCCCCCTAAGTATAAACGAAGGGCGGTTTCGAGAATCCGAGATTTTCCACCGGGTTGCGGACCATCAACCGAGGGAAATCAATTATTCGAAGTAGTTCGTACTCCCGAGCCTTTGTACGTTAGTGGATTCTTAGCGAATAACGAATCGATAAACGAGGAGAAACCAAAAATAGAAGTGATTCAAAATCAAAGGGGTAAGGATTTGGATCGAATACCAATAGTATATTTTTATACATGATAGTGTTCTAATAGATCGTATTATGTTTAGGTGTTGAAGAGCGAGAAGGTTTAGTACTCACGATATCAAGGTGTGTAACTTCACACTTTTCTCGGGTTGGATGTCATTCGTGGCATTGAGTAAAATCATAAAAATGACAAAATCATTATAATACGAATTAATTGGTATTTTGGTGAAATTACATGGAAACGATTAAAATGGTGAAAATTACGAAAAAGCCTTCGATGAGTTAGATGGAAAAAAATGTAAATTTTTATGTCTTCGTAAAATGGGCCAAAAATATGTTATATCGTAAAATGGGCCGATAAGTTTGATAATTAGTAAATGGGCCGAAAAAAATTTTGCTAGTTAGTAAAATGGGCCGAAATCTTGGATAGATAGTTAAATGGGCCGAAATCCCTGATAAATAATAAATGGGCCAAAATCTCTGCTAGATCGATAAATGGGCCGAGTTCTTTGCTAAATCGTAAATTTTGGGCCTAAGATGCTAAATTGCTAAATGGGCCAAATGTTATTTTGTAATTTTGGGCCTTAATAAAAATTTGAAATATTGACTCTTATGTTAAATGGGCCTTTTTGATAAAACCATTATATGATCATAAACTATTTTGCATACATGTTACATGGGTTGGGATTAACGATGAAGAGAAGAAAGGCCTGTAGCCAATAATCTAGTTCGGTGGCTCTGCCACAAAATAATTAATGGCTATTTGCCTCTAGTTCGGTGGCTATGCCACAAATATTTTAATGGCTCTATGCCTCTAGTTCGGTGACCTTGTCACAATCTAGTTCGGTGGCTCTGCCACAAATATAAATGGCTTAATGCCTACGATTGGTGTGATGGCGGGGTGGGTTGACTTGATCCCCATAGGTGTGATGGTTGGTATGGGGGTTTGTAGCGGATGGAAATTAGGTTGGGTAGGGAAATTCATTTTTGCATGCATATCATTATTTATATTGTTAATCCTGCTAATGGGCTCAAACCCAAAACTATAACTTGATAATCTGGCCCAGTGGATAAAGAAAGTGAGTTATACACTGAGTTCTATGTAACTCACTCCCTCAAATTTTTTTCATCTCAGGTAATGGAAATTGACGTGGACTTGGGCCGAGGATGACATCGTGGAGGCCATACTGCAAAACATGGGTTTTTAAACTTGAACTTTTTAATAAGTACTTTCTATAATTTACTATTTTGGGTTTGATGTAATAAGGCCTCTATTAATATGGATTTTTATGTGTGGTTGGTTTAAAACTATGCTTTGGATATTTTAATATGGGCTTATGATTATTACATGATGTTTCTTAAAATAATTTGGGTTTTCAAATATATGGAATTCCTTTATCATTTTTTTAAAATATTTTGAACTCTTATAAAATTTACTTTAATGATTTTGACAAAACAATATAAATGATATTTTTAATTAATGTTTTCTCATATACATCAAATCTAAAATACTCTTTTGATCTTTATTAAACCTTGTAAATAAAAAAAATGATTTGAAAATTTTGATTCACCGTAATTATTAAGATAGTTCGATTAAGTAACAATCCAAATCTAGTCTTAACGCATAGACCGGGTTTGGGGTGTTACACTTTGAGTATTTGTGTGTAAATCGATTTTTTTTTGTATATTCGTGTATTTCGTGTCTGTTTTACAGATTTTACATGGGGTTTTATAACCCAAAAAATGAAATAAAAAAGGAAAATACATATGTCCATATCTACTTCTTTCCTTTTTTGTTGCTTTTTCCTTTTTTGTGCAGGTCGAACGCGAAGGTCTCGGCGATGGTGAGGCGTGCTAACTGCGGTGCAAATTGGGGCACAACCGAAGAGCTATTGCGGCGCAGACGATTGGGCTCCTGTTGGGGCACTTGCTCTTGCGACGCCTAGGGTTTCAAAAACCCTAGGCCACTGATGATTGGTGTTTGGGCCTTCTTGGGCTATACTAGTTTGGGTCTAAGTCTGTTTGGGTGGTGGGTGTAACGAGTTTCAGGTTTTAGGTATTGGGTTAAGGTCTGTTGGTTTAATTGGGTAGTTATTTGGGCTTGATGGTATCTGTTTGGGCTTGTAAACAAACTGGACTGCTTAGCAAACATTGGTTTTTATTTATTTTTTTGGTTTATTTCAAGGCCCGGGCAAAATAGGTTACTACAATTACTATTATTTTATTATTAATACCATTTTATTTTTACCAATACTTTTATTATTATTTTTATGGTTATTATTATTATTAATTTAGTGTTACTAGTATTTTATTATTATAATTGTTATTTTAATATTACTACTATTATTATTATTTTATTTGTAATTAACTTGCTTATTATTATTATTATTATTACTATTGCCTTTATTATTATCATTATTATTATATTTTTTTACCATTATATATTACCATCACTATTATTATCACTATTATTATTATTATTATTATTATTATTATTATTATTATTATTATTATTATTATTATTATTATTATTATTATTATTATTATTATTATTATCTTTACTATTATTATTATTTTGTTATTATTAATTTTTAAAATTATTTACCTAATATCCTTTTATTTATTTATTTGATTCACTATTTCTAATCATTTATTTTCTTACTTATTTTTCTTATAATTTGTTTTTATTAATTTTATTTTTCTTTTATTCTTATTTTGTTATTTATCTTATATTTATTTTACTATTCTTTTTATTTTGGTTCGCTTTATTTGAGCTTTGATGTATATTATTGTCATGCACTTGTTGGCATTGTAATTCACTCTTTATTACGGTCGCATTATGTTTTGACATTAAAATTTTCATTTTGAAATAAGCAAATACTCCGTGTTCTAAGGTTCGAAAGAAATCGTACCCTCACTTACTGGGTTTCGACTTATCTCACCGAATCTAAAGAATTAATCATTTTCCTTTAAAAGTTAAATAAAAAAACTTATTCTTGAAAATTCAAAATTGTCGTGTCCTAACTCACTGGATATGATGTTTTGTTATCTTGAGATAAAGATTTCAGAAAACAAGGCAATGTTTCATGTTTGGAAGTTCGAGAAATTGTGCCCTAACGTGCTGGGTTTCGATTTTTCGTTCGTCCAAATAACTAAATATCCTTTTGAAAATCATGAGATAATTTTGGTCATGATGGTTTAAAATATCATGTCCTAACGAGTTGGATGTGATGTTTGTATTCTTTCGGAAACTCAAATTGTTCAAGTTTTTAAGAAATCATGTTTTAGGATCTTTTCGAATTTTTAACATTTGGACATTAAATAATCAATTAGGTACCAATTTTTGGGCGTTACGAGGGTGCCAACCCTTTCTCGTACTTAACCGACTCCCAAACCTATTTTCCTAAATTTCGTAGGCCAAAATTAATATTTTAAACAAAAAAATGTTTTATAAGGTGATCTGATCACACCTAAGCAAAAGGATCGGTGGCGACTCCATTTTCATTTTTAAAGTCGATCCCTGTTTTTATAAAAACTTTAAAAATGGTTTCGACAAAGATAAAACTACAATCTTCAACCTGATCCCTTGCTACTTCAGGGAGATAAGGTTGGTGACTTGAATATGCTCCCTTGCTATATCAGGAAGATAAGATTCGCCATCTTCGATCTGTTGCACTACTATCTCGAGGAGACAAGATCTACAATTTTTAGTCTGCTTCCTTGTTACCTCTGGAAGATGAGACTACAAACTTCAACCTGCTCCCATGCTACCTTAGGGAGATAAGGTTGGTACCTTGAATCTCCTCCATTGCCTATACATGGAGATAAGATTTTCCAAATTCAATCTGCTCCACTACCGCTTAGGGAGATAAGATCTGTTAATTCATCGATGTTGCTATACCGTCCTCTGGATGACATGTTCTATAGACTCAATTTCATATGCTTATGTTTATGCCAAATGATTAGGATGCTATGATTTAATGCTCCTAACACTATGTATTATGGACGACATTTGCATGTATACAGAATGTCATGAGAAAGATCCCTTTTTTAAATGTAGAATTATTAGGATGCAATGATCGGAATGAATCAAATGGTCCTAACTGAATGTGTTTTGCATGAATGCAGAATTTCCCGAGAATGATCCCCTTTTAAATGCTTAGGGTTGTCATTGCTCGTTATTCTTCCAGGTTGCATCACTTGACGTAATATCCTAACTTCTTGCTTGGGTGGTATTTTGACCAAAAACCTGAAGAAACAATCGTATTTTGCCCAAACGGTTTGCCCCACTATAACTTTCATGTCCCTTCCACTGTACCTTGGGGACATAAGATTTGTACCATCTTTAAACCATCCTACTGCGACTTATAGCTATAGGATCTGTGTCAACTTCAGCCCATCCCACTACAACTCAAAGGTATAGGATCTGTAACTTGTTCCAATCATCTGACCACTCCCCGGATGACCTAACCAAATGTGCATGCATGATATTTGTATGGATGCAGAATATCATTTTTCCTCGAGAATGATTCCCCTTTCTACACTCAAGTTAACATTGCTCGTTATTTGTCAAGATGGTATCACTGACGAAATGTCTTGCCTTTTTGTTCAACCAATAAAAATCCAAAGAGATAATCATCTTTCAATATTTCCAACCCTTAAGCTTGGTGAGTTCTAAACAATAGTCCTGTTTCAGATTCTTATATTATTTAGAAGCTTCCAGAGTAATACACGAAACTCCTTTTATGAAAGTATTGTTAGTCCATTAATCAATATTTCAATATAAAATGCTTGAAAAAGATCACAACAATGGACGAGAAAGAAATTAATCAGGAGCATAGCTCGAAACAAATAAGTTAAGCAAAGATAGCAAATGCAATCTAGAAGGAAATTTATTGGTAGTGTATCTTGAAACAAATAAAATAATTAAAGATAGCAAGTTTAGAATGGATAAGATGGGAAACTAGGTGCCCCAGATATCGCAGCCTGAGCTTCTCTGTTCAAACTTCTTGAGGACCATTTTAAGCTCAATATGTGTTTAAGGATCCTAAGTACTTTGTCGATGCCCCAAGACGTAACATACTTTCTCATTGTTAATTCAAGCTAGCAAGACTACTGTATGCCCCACTTTCGATCAAAATTTGAGCCTCCCTTTTTGGGTTTTCAACTCAAATCCCCTTTGGTCTCAAAGTGCCCTTTGCGGGTTTTCGCCTTGGCCTCTCTTTTTTTTTTTTGAATTTGATCTCAAGGCGCCCTTTGCAGGTTTTCACCTTAGCCTTTCTCCTTTCGGGTAAAATACTTCTTGACTGAACCTAAATTCTCCGAATTGGGCAAGTCTTCGCCATCTATCTCGGTCAATATCAATGCTCTCATAGAACATGCTCCTTTTTACTACATAAGGTCCTTCCCAGTTTGGCATCTGCTTTCCCCTGAAATCCTTTTGTATAATAAGGATCTTCCTCAATACCAGGTCCCCATCATGACATTCCTTTGGGTGGACCATTTTCGACATAAATCAGCATCATCCCTTTTTGGTATATTTGACTATGATGAATACTTTCAAACCCTTTTCTTCAGCCAAGTTCACTGGAGACATTCTACTTCATCCAATTCTTGACTCAATCAAAGGTTGGAGCAAAGGAATCTCAATTTCCATAGGCAAGACCACTTCTATTCCATAAACCAATGGGAAAAGTGTTGCCCCAGCGAAAGTCCTGGTCGACGTTTGATATGCATAGAGAGTAAATGGTAGCTTCTTATGTCAATCTTTACAAGTCTTGGTCACCTTTCATATTTTTTGTTGTTTTTTTCCTTTTATACTTTCTCTTTTGGCAAACTTTGCTACACTATGATATGCTGCCTGATCTTTGAACAAACTATAAACTTTAACATTGTACAGTTGTGCATGATCCTTTCTGGCATTCTTTGCTGGCACCTGATCCTTTTTCTTTTTTTTTTTTTTCAATTTGATGACTGTCGACTTTGCAATATTGGCATATAAAGCAACATTCACCCTCTTAGTAAAGTAATCGATGACCAGAAAGATAATTCGATGTCAACTAGAAGTTTTTTGACAAGATCGGCCCCATAACATCCATGCCATATGTAACACCCCAAACTCGGTCGAAACTCTACAACCGAATCTGGCGTGCCACGGGGAACAAAATGTTTTGAAAAATAGATTTGTCAATTTATTTAAGGAGAAAACTATTGGATAATTTTAGAGAAAACGAAGTTGAACCTTGTGACGTTTAAAACGTGCTAAAACTTGTTTTAGAAAAAAAAAACTTAGTTGTCTTATTGTTACTCTGCGGTTATTACTTAATCAGTGAACATTTCAGAAAACAAGTACTTATCGAGGTTTTGAAAACAACCAGTTCATATTTACCAGGTATGCTTAACGAAAGTTATAGAAACTGAAACACCCCAAACCCAGCCCACAAGCCCTGACCGGATCTGGCATGCTTCTAAGAAAACCATTCGAATCTTATTTGTTACTTTGCTAAAAATTATTCGTGTTTTTGAAAATGGTTGATTTGGGTTGGGCTCGAATTTTAAAACCCGTGTCGCTTAGGTGTTAAAAACAATTTGTTATTTATACTTAAGAAAAATTTACTTTTAACTTTGAATTATCAAAATCGTGTCACACTTAGATAATTAAATTTTGCATGCATAAACAGTTCATACTATAGGCTTATTACATCAAAATAAAACCCAAAATAAAATTTAAAGTACTTAAATAACATAAAGTGTCCAACTAATAAAATTCGTCTTTGGGCATGGTCACTACTAAGCTCCCGTCAATCGGTCCATCACCGATCATCACCAAAAATATTCCCACACGGGGTGAGTCAAACAGACTCAATGTGTACAATCAACACTAAGTCTCAATAGTTATGATATATCAAATCATACATATTCATATAGCGTAAAATGATGCAATCCCGAACCCAAGCCTATATATCCATCCGCTACACATCACCCGTACCAACCGTCACACCGTGGGGACTACTAAGTCAACCCTCCTTCCGCTACACACCATCGAAGGCAGTCGCTGCAGTCGACGTGCTCATCGCCCTTATAATTTTGTGACATAAGTCACCACATTCATATATTGTGACATAAGTCACCACATTCATATATTGTGACATAAGTCACCACATTCAGATATTGGGGTATTGAACCACCAATTCACTTCCCCTTTACATATCACCCATATGCCCATGTCATACAAAACATGCAAACATGCTTTATTACTCGTTCTTATCACTATTAACACATGTGCCATAATAGATCATAACCTACTCATAGTAGGAGTGGGAAAACGATACTGTACTTCTGCACCATCTCATGGTAACTTAGCCATATTTTTCACATTTTTCTTATCACATACATTAAATTAAAGCAGTAATCTATTAAGGTTTAGTGTGGGGTACACACCTGATATATTTATCGCTTTGTTGAAAATCCTGAAAACCCGATTTAACGCCTTAGATCTTAGTTCCTATATTCGACCATTATTGGACATATTAGCAAAACCTATTTGGCTAATTAATTAAATCCCGAAGGACTATTGAAACCAAAACTTACCTTGTAGCCGATTGGATTAAAGATCAAATCCCGAAACTTTGCTATGTTCCTTCTTGTAATCGACCAAGCACTAGATCACTTCACAGGTTAGCTTTTGGCTTTTAACCGAAGTAAGAAATAAATTTAAGTTCCTAAATAGGCCTTGGCCGATTGTACATTATGGCTTACCTTGCGATTTGAAATCCTGAAATCCTTGTACACCACTGTCGACTGCCCCTAAATGTCCATAGTTAAATTTGGTCAATCACAAAAACCAAAATATGGCCTTAGGCCGAAAGTCACACTTCCTTACCTTGTTAACTAAATCCCGAAATCAATCCTTGCTCCAAGTGATGTCGAAATACCTATAGGGTATATGTGTTAGATCCAATTCCAACCTTAAACATAATAGATGGCCTTTGGCCTAATCTTAAACCTTACTTACCTTAGATCTGAAATCCTGAATAGTTTCCTCCCTTGTAGGTGCCTATAGTAGAATCCCAAAATTCCTAAAAGGACCGATTTCATCGTTGATTAAATGCCAAATTTTGGCTTTTGTTCCCCACAAGTCGACAGAGAAGAAATAAGGAGGAATAATAGAGATTTCGGCCATAGCAGACTTACCTATCCAAACCGATTTGAGAAAGGATCACAAGAGATCTCTAACTTGGTTGCTATTCAGCCAAGACTGAGAAGAGATGAGGTGGAAGAATTTCGGCAATAGCTTAGGAGAATAATGAAGATTCGGCTTCAATGGAAAAAGGAAAATAATATTGTGAGTTGGCCTTTTACAAATGTGGAGAATGAGAGTATGAAGCTTAGGAGTTTCGGCTATGGTGAATATAGGAAGAAGATTTCGGCTAGGAAAGAAAACTATGAGAAAAAGGAGAAGAAGGAATTTCGGATAGAGAAGCAGATGAGAAAGAAAAGTAGAGTAAAAAGATGGACACTAGCATTCAAACACTAGCCTTTCCTTGCTTTTCTACTATTTTATCTCTTCTTCCTCCATTCAAAATAAATAAAGAAATAAATCTACATTTATCTCCTTAGCTTTAGCCGAATTTTTAAAAGAATCCAAGCCTATCTAAAGCTCCTTCCTCGGTCTCCCTATCTCAGTCCACCTCTACTCCTTATTGCCGTAAAAAATTAAAGCTTCATTTAGCTTCCTATGTGACTCAAACCTTGGCCCATTACTCCTGCTTGTGGCGTCATTCCCAGAGGCCTTAAGTGGCGCCTCCAAGCCACTTTTCCAAGCCCAATTGTGTGTCATGTTTCACCTCCATTTTCTCTTAAGGCTTATCGGGCTTAATTCCCTTTTTGGACTTAAAATACGATATTTTCTAAATCATTCTCCTATATTCTAGGGTTATAAAACACATTCATACACACAAAGGCATGCTTTCACATTCAATTAAACAATTATGCATAAGCCATAATCTAGGATATTACGCTTTACCCCTTAAAATAATTTCGACCTCAAAATTACACGCTAAAATAGGTGGGGGTATTATTGTCGATTGCTTCTTCCGGCTCCCACGAAGCTTCCTCCGATCCATGATTTCATCACAACACCTTGACCAAAGGGACCGACTTCTTTCGAAGCATCTTCACATCTCGTTCTAGAATCTGAATTGGCTCTTCCTCATAAGACAGATCTGGTCTCAACTCCACCTCTTCAACCGGAATTACATGAGATGGATCCGATCGATATCGACGTAGCATGGAGACATGAAATACGTCGTGCATCTGTTTCAATTCTGGTGGCAACTCCAACTGGTATGCCACTGGTCCAACTCGCTTCATTACTTGATAAGGCCCTATAAACCTTGGACTTAGCTTCCCTTTTCGACCAAATCTCATCACCTTCTTCCAAGGTGAAACTTTAAGGAACACTTGATCTCCCACATCAAACTCTATTTCCTTTCGTTTGAGATCTGCGTATGACTTCTGCCTATCAGATGCCTCCTTTAATCGAGCTCGAATTACACTAACCTTCTTCTCTGATTCTGCCATAATTTTCAGCCCCAAAATCTGACGTTCTCCCAATTCTGTCCAACATGTAGGAGTCCGACACTTCTGACCATACAATGCCTCGTGACAAAGCCATTTTAATATTGGCACGATAGTCATTGTTGTATGCAAATTCTGCTAAAGGCAAATATTCTTCCCAACTTCCACTAACGTCTATCACACAGCCTCTTAGCATATCCTCTAGCACTTGGATCACCCGTTCAGACTGACCGTCCGACTGTGTATGGAAAGCCGTACTGAAATCCAATCTAGTGCCTAAAGCCTGATGTAGAGCTTTCCAAAACCGAGACGTGAACCTCGGATCCCTATCCGAGATAATTGACATCGGCACTCCGTGCAACCTTACAATCTCCGCCACATACAACTTTGCTAACTTTTGTAGGGAGTAGTCAACCCGCACGGGAATAAAGTGCGCTGATTTTGTCAGTCGATCCACTATCACCCATACTTAGTCCTTCTTAGTAGGTGTAAGGGGAAGCCCACTAACGAAGTCCATGGTAATTTTCTCCTACTTCCACTGTGGAATTTGTATTGGCTGAAGCAATCCCGATGGAACCTGGTGTTCAGCCTTGACTTGCTGACACATCAAGCATTTGCCAACGCATTCAGTCACTTCGCCTTAAGACCAGGCCACCAAAATTGTTCCCTTAGATCTCTGTACATTTTACTACCTCCGGGATGCATAGCATAAGGGCTACTATGCGATTCCCGAAGAATTCTCTACCTAAGTTCTTCATCCTTCGGCATACAGACCTTACCCTTGAAGCACAATACTCCTTCATCATTAACACCATAACCCTCTAACTCTCCATCCTGTACTCGTCGCAACTTAACACTTAGATCCTCATCCACCAACTGTCCCTCTTTCACTTTATTCAACCACGTTGGCTTAACTTGTAGTTCTGCCAGCAGACTTCTATCATCATACAAGCTCAAATGTGCGAACATCGCCTCAGATCCGACACAACCTTTCGGCTTAGGGCATCTGCCACCACATTCGCCTTGCTCGGGTGATACTCTATTGAGCAATCATAGTCCTTCAATAGTTCCACCCACCTTCGCTGTTTCAGATTCAGCTCTTTCTGAGTCAGCAGGTACTTAAGGCTCTTGTGGTCTGTGTAGATTACCGACTTTTCTCCATAGAGATAATGCCTCCATACTTTAAGGGCAAAGACCACTGCCGCCAATTCCAAGTCGTGCGTCCGGTAGTTAACCTTGTGTGGCCTTAGTTGTTGAGACGCATAAGCGACTACTTTCCCATCTTGCATAAGAACACCTCCCAATCCTGTATGAGAAGCGTCACAATACACCACAAAGTCCTTTCCTGCCTCCGGCTGAATTAAGACTGGAGCTTCGGTCAAGACCTTCTTAAGCTTCTCAAAGCTCTCCTGTTGCTTATCAGTCCATATGAAAGGCACTTCCTTCCTTAATAACTTTGTCAGAGGCACGGCTATCGACGAGAACCCTTCCATGAACCTTCGGTAATAGCCTGCTAATCCTAAGAAACTCTGAACTTTTGCCACTAACTTAGGTGGTTTCCAATCCAACACTGCCTCTATCTTCCGAAGATCCGCCCTTATTCCTTCAGCAGATACCACATGTCCTAGAAATGTCACCTCCTTAAGCCAAAATTCACACTTGCTGAATTTGGCGTAGAGCTTCTTCTCCTTCAACACTTGTAACACTATCTGGAGGTGCTCATCATGCTCCTCTTCAGACTTTGAATACACCAATATGTCATCTATGAACACAACAACAAACTGGTCCAGATAGAGTTGGAAAACCCGGTTTATCATGTCCATAAACGTGGCTGGGGCATTTGTCAAACCGAACGGCATTACTACGAACTCAAAATGCCCATACCTTGTCCGAAAAGCCGTCTTATGGAATATCTACTTCTTTCACCTTAAGCTGATGATATTCGGACCTCAGATCTATCTTTGAGAAAATCGCGGACCCCTTAAGCTGATCGAACAAGTCGTCAATCCTTGGCAAAGGATACTTGTTCTTGATAGTCAGCTTATTCAACTGACGATAATCTATGCACATGTGCATAGTTTCGTCCTTCTTCTTCACAAATAAGACTGGTGCTCTCCATGGAGACACACTGGGTCAAATAAACTAGCAACTCTTGAATTTGAGCCTTGAGCTCAACTAACTCCTTTGGCGCCATTCTGTATGGGGCAATTGACACAAGGGCTGTACCCGGGAGCAAATCAATTCCAAACTCCACCTCCCTGTCCAGGGATATTTTGGGTAATTTCTCCGAAAAGACATCCACAAACTCCCTTACAGTTCTAACTCCACTAACTCCCTCTTCGTTTGTATCCAAAGCACAAATGAAGGCCAAAAATGCTTTGCACCCCTTCCGAATCATCTTATCAGCTTTTAAGGCTAAAACTACGTTAGACAAGTAGTTTCTTCTTTCGCCTATCATAACCATCACCTCATCCTCTGGGGTTCTTAACTCCATTCATTTGGCTGCACAATCTAATATAGCCCGATGCTCCACTAGCCAATCCATGCCAAGTATAAGATCGAATTCTCCGAAGGGTAATTTCATTAAGTCGACAAGAAATACCACTCCTTGAAGTTCCAAATGTGATCTCTGAATTATCTTATTCACCACTACAGTTTGGCCTAATGGGCTTACTACAGTCATCTCCCTATCAGATAGTTCAGAGGCTATCCCTAGAGTTTCAACTACTCTACATACAACATAAGAATGGGTAGGGCCCACATTGATCAAAGCAAAATAAGGCTTGCCATAAATAAGGAACGTACCGGTTATGACGTCCAGTGCGTCACCATCCTCCCTATGGCGAACTGCATACACCAAGCCCGGCTGTCTTGCCTCTGTATTACCACCACCTCGACTCGGTGTTCCACGTCCTCTTTCGGCACCATTAACTCTACCATTCGGACCACGCCCTCACTGAGGTTGCTGTCTGCCTCTTCCAGCTTGGTTAACACCCTGAGCTGCTGGCCGATTCCCATCCTGTCTCATTGGACAGTCCTTAATCATATGGTCCTTAGACTCACATTTGAAGCATCCTCCTATCTTCTTCCAACACTCTTCTAGATGCTTTTTTCCACACTGATCACAAGTACGGTACTGCCCTCCTGTCATAGCCCACTGACCTTGCGGCCCATCAACTCTAGGCCTCTTTTGCACATTCCCTGATGATCCAGATGACCTAAAACCTCTCTTATCTATTTCGATCGGTGTTCTACCTTATAGAATCCCTGATACCCTCGGCTACCTTAGCCTTATCCACCAACACCGTAAACTCCCGCTCTTGTTGTAGAGCTATTAATAACCTCAGGTCATCCCTTAGTCCGTCTTCAAATTAAACATACCGCTCATGCTCAATCGACACTATGCCTCGACATAACGGCTCAGCCTTAGGAATTTCGCTTCATACTCAGCTACGGACTTATTCCATTGAACCAGCCCCAGAAATGCCTTCCTCTGAGCATCGATATAATGAATACCAACATACTTCTTCTGGTATGCCGCCTTGGCATACTCCCAAGTGAGTTCCTCAGCTGTAGCACCATCCCGCATCGTGAGCCACCATTGATATAACTCATCGCGAAGAAGCGACACCAACTCTTTCAACTTTTCCTCGTCAGTTAAGTCGAGCTCATCCATAATCCGCTCAGTCGCCTCCAACCAGTATTCAGCGGTACTGGGTGCCACACCAGATATACCATGGAATACTTCAACTCCGTTGGCTCGGAGTCACTCAGGTACCGACTTCCGAGCTCCCATGCCTCTAATCGCTCAACCACCCTTTCCAAGGCCCACAACATCGCTCGTGACATCACTGCGTCATCCCGTCGATCCTCGATATTCCACATCGGTGGTGGTGGTGGTGGCATTTCATTCTCGATCCTTGACCCGATCTAACGGGTTCGAACACGATCATTCGGCCTCTTCCATGGCCACGCACGTTACGACCACGTCCCCTTGAATTCATACTTACGCTTTGCGTTTATCTGATTAAAGAGTTTTATGAATTAGTTTTGTTCCACTGATTTAACACGAACAGTTTTATGTTTAATAGTTCTAGGAAGTAGTTCTTTCAATTCATACACATACAGTCTCACATCATTCATTTAGTCACACACATGAACTTGCGTCCATTACAGAGAAATGTTGTAGTTGTCGTTTGTTGTTTTCCACTACCCAAGGGTATTTTCGTAATTTTATCCGACAGGGGTATTTTGGTAATTTTTTTTCAAATTAGGGTATTTGAAAATGTTGCAAAATAGAAATTTTTGGTGTTTTTACAAAATTGAAATACTTGGTAGGGAATTTCAAGGGTAAAATGGTAATTTTATAAACTGAGGGTATTTTCGTAATTTTCAAACTAGGGTCATTTCGGTAATTTTTTGCAAAATATGGTTCCTGATGACTTTTCTAAATAAGGGTATTTTTTAAAGGTTTCTAATTTGAGGGCACTTTGGTAATTTTCCTTATTGAGGGTATTTTGGCCATTCGTTCAGGTTAGGGGTAATTTGGTCATTTTGCAAATTAGGGGTAATTTCACAAATTTTCCAAATCAGGGTGTCTTGATATTTTGTAAAGTTTTTTTTTTGGATATTTGTAAGGTAAGAGAATCTTGATAAAGAAAACCTGTGGGTGGTATGGAAATTTTATAATCCAAGGGCATTTTAGTAATTTTTTTCCAACTAGGGGTATTTGGGTCATTTTAGTAAAATGAGAATATTTTGGAAAATTTTTCAAAATAGTTTTCCTACTCCTTAAAGGGATAGTTTGGTGATTTTAAGACTAGGGTTCTTATAAAAACATGGCTAGTCCCTTTTGGGTTTTAGTTATTGGGTTTAGCTTGTGGCTGAGTCCTCTTGGTTAGGGTGAACCATCACTACGCACCAGGTAGGATTCAAGTGGGTAGGAGGTGAGTCACTAGGACTGCTTAAATACCAAGCTCTCATTGAAACCAATCCTAGACATGCGCACAACAGTTGCCACACCCTAGCTTAGCGACTTAGACACAGGTTTGTTTAATTGTACATTAAAGTTTTATATAATTGTTGGGGTAAACTAGTCCTATAGTTCAAGTACCTATCATACTAATCTACGTTCCATTTCTACCCTTCCACAAATAACTCACACAATAGATAGGGGTACTTACTTGGTGGACTTCGGATCGGAGACTTAGGTGCCAGGCCAGAAACCCTGCTTATTTCACAAAATTTTTCACAAAATCCTTTTGGGCTTACTTTTGAAAACGTTTTGGGCCTTAAACCCAAGGCTGAGAGTTTAAAAACTGGGCTCTGATACCAAGCTGAAACACCCTAAACCCGACCCACAAGCCCTGACCGGATCTAGCATGCTTCTAAGAAAACCATTCGAATCTTATTTGTTACTTTGCTAACAATTATTCGTGTTTTTGAAAATGGTTGATTGGGTTGGGCTCGAATTTTAAAACCCGTGTCGCTTAGGTGTTAAAAACAATTTGTTATTTATACTTAAGAAAATTTTACTTTTAACTTTGAATTATCAAAATCGTGTCATACTTAGATAATTAAATTTTGCATGCATAAACAGTTCCTACTATTGGCTTATTACATCAAAATAAAACCCAAAATAAAATTTAAAGTACTTAAATAACATAAAGTGTCCAACTAATAAAATTAAATGCGTGGCATGGTCACCGTAAGATGTAAGAAAATGGCAAGTTACAAAGCCGATCGAAAATTTTAGGAAACTTAGAAATAATGCCAAATGTCAAATTTTAAAGTCCAAAATAGGAAATAAGGAAAGAGGGCCTTAAAAGTAAAAGTTGGTGAAATTTGACACACAATCGGGCTTGGAAAAGTGGCCTGAAGGTGTCACTTAAGGCTTATGGAAATAGCGCCATGTGTAAGAGAAATGGGCCTGAGTTCGAGTCACTTGGGAAGCAAATAATGAAGATTTATTTTTGCTTCCATGAGTGAGAGGGTGGACGGCACCTATTTGTTAGAAAGGGAGGAGTTTTATTTCGGTTAAAACTTGATAAATGAAGTGATAAATAAAGGATTTTCTTTTAATAAGATAAATGAGGAGATAAAGGATGGATTAAACACTTTTAATTTAATTTAAGGTGATAATTAAAAGATAATATTATCACTTGTGGGGGAGTAGTGGCCAAGTCAAGGACTCTTGGCATAGCAATTTCAGTTAAAAGAGGAGAATTAAGGCTATTCTCTCATCTTTCCTAAGTGTGTGTCAAAATTCTCATAGCTCTCTCCCCCTCTCTGCCGAATTTTCTTTGAACAAAAACCATCCTCTTTTCTTCTATTTTATCTCCGCTTTCTCTTGTCAAAGTTTAATCTTGGTTGATTCTAAGCAAAGGAGCAATCAACTACAACATCAAAAGAGTAAGATCCGTGGTCAATCAAATTCTATTCCTTTTCTTTTTACAAAATCAAGATACTAATCCCTATTATTGTTCATGGCCGAATCTACATGGGGTCTCTCAGGTTTCCACAATAACCGAATATAAGGATCAAGGATCTAAGGTAAGAACAATTAATTCTTGTTCTTCTAATTCGCTTAATCAAGATCTAAGGAAATAACCTCTTTTATGTCTCTTGGCGAATATCAAAGGAAGAGTTTTGGATTTGATTCAAGGAATTTAAGGATTTCGACAGTATATTAAGGAATCCTCTTGATTTGGAAATTGTTTGGTAAGTGACATTCGCCAAGGTTTGATCTTGATATTCTAATTATTTTCCATTTATTCAAAAGTTAGAAACCGGCATAATTACGATCTAGTGGCTAGCCGATTTAAGGAAGGAATATTATCAAATTTGGCATTTGATTTACCATCTTTTAATTCAAGCAACAAGGTAAGTAATACAAATCCTACTTGGATTTGGTTTTAAGCCAAATAGGTTATTAATATATTTTAATGGTTGGTCGAATATAGGATCTAAAGTTAGATCGGGATTTTGAGATCTCAAGGAACCTATTAAGCAAATCGGTGTGTACGCACACTAACTTCGATATTTCATATGGCAATTATTTTTATTATATGATTATACGTAAGAATATGAATATGGCTAAGTACCCTAATGTGGTACAAAAGTACTCGTGCACGCTTTCCTACTTCGATAGGATTATGAAATATGTTATTTTATAACATGTGAATATATGTATATGAATATGAGATTAAGTATGTTATGCATGATATATATATTTTGGGGCATTCAGATTTATGTGAAAAGGGAAGAAGGTGTTGACTTGTCTCAATTAACGTTATATGGTGACTACGGTCACATAATTTTGAATATGGTAACTCGGTTACATTATCTCAAATTGGTAACTTCGGTTACACTATTTGAATATGGTGTCTAATGACACAAATTATATATGCGATGAGCACGCCGATCGCAGCTGAACGCCTTCGATGGTGTGTAGCGGATGGAGGTTGACTTAGTAGTCCCACGGTGTGACAGCGTGTGTACGGTGGTGTGTAGCGGATGGACAAATAGGCTTGGGTTGGGTTGCATCATAATTTATTTTATAATATGAATTTGATATGAACATGTATGCTGATTTGTTGAATGTTAGTATTGTGTGCACATTGAGTCTGTTGACTCACCCTGCTGGGAAATATTTTCGGTGATGAAAAGGATTTGACCGACGGTAGACCTCGAGGTGGCCATGATCCATTTGAAGATTCTATTTAAATTTGGACTTTATTTATGTTTAGTACCTTTAATTTTATTTTTTTGGGTTTTATTTGATGTAATAAGGCCATAAGGCCCAGTGGATTTTCTTATTCTACTTCACTTTAAATTATTATGTTACTTAATCGTTATGATTAAAGTTAAGTGTTTTTTAAAACCTTAAAAATTATTTTGTCACCTTAATAAAATTGGGTTTACAAGTTTAATTAAATGGGTTTCAATCTAAGCCCAATCCACAACAACAATTTCTAAAATTTTACAAATTTTCTTTAAGTAACTAAATTCTTTGAAACCGATTTACTTTAGGAACATACGGATCCGGTTCGGGCTCATGGGCCGGGTGTGGGGTGTTTCAATTTGATATCGAGCCAGCTTTAAACTTCTACGTGTGGCTAAGGCCCAAAACGTTTTCAAAACAAGCCCAAATGAGTTTTATGAAAATAATTCTAAAATGGACAGTATGATGACATGGCCCTAAGTCTCCGACCATGATCCACCGTGTAAGTACCCTAACTCTATGTGTGATTCATGATTTATGAACCGTATAAGGGTAGAAAAGGCATGGAACGTAGAATAGAATGATAGGAACTTGAACCCTAGGACTAGTCTACTCAAACACAAACACATAAGACTTAATGCACTAAACAAACCTATGGCTAAGTCACTGAGCTAGGGTGTGGTAACCCTGTACGCATGTCTAGGATTGGATCCGGAAGAGCCTAGTATTTAAGCAGTCCTAGTGACTCACCTCCTCTTCGCAGAATCCTACCGTGCGTAGCTTCTTGGTTCACCCTAACTCGTAGGGCTCGGTGGTGTGGCAACCTCATGCGATGTCTAGGAATGGTTTCGGTGGGAGCTTGGTATTTAAGCAATCGCATGACTCACCTCCTCTCCACACGAATCCCACTCAGTGCGTAGCTTTGGTTCACCCCGACCAAGAGGGCTCGGTCATAGGCTAAACGTAATGACTAAAACCCGAAAGGAACTAGCCATGTTTTAAAAAAAAAAAGAGAACAAAACAACAAACCCTAGTTTTTCAAATTTTTTAAAACTTTCTTTTAAATCGGAGAAAATTATTTTTACAACATTTCCGAAAAAACTCCTGATTTGCGAAAATTACAAAAATGCCCTTAGTGGTAAATTACCAAAATGCCCTTGGTTTGTAAAATGTTCAACTACTCAAACAGCTTTACCAAAATTTCATTATTTCATAAACATTCAAAAACCCTAATTTGTAAAATATCAAAATACCTTGATTTTGGAAAAAAATTACAAAATTGCCCCTAACTTACAAAATTACCAAAATGACCCTAATTTCCAAAATTTTGCAACATTCCCATTTTTGAAAGAACAATTTTTAAAAAGAACCCTCAAAGTTTTACAACTTTCAAATACCCATAATTTATTAAATTTACAAATTTACTTTGATTTGAAAAAAAAATTATTACCAAAATACCCCCGGATTCCAAAATTTTTCCAAATTACCCCGAGACTTTGAAATTTACAAAATAAATTTTGACAAAAACACCAAGGAACATTTTTTCTTCTGAAAAATTACGAAAATGCCCCTGTAGGACAAAATTACGAAAATACCCCTGGGTAGTGGAAAACAACAACAACGAAAAACTACAACGTTTCTCTGAATGAACGAAAGTTCATACTTGTTTGATGGATGGATGAATGAATGGAAAAGACTGTGTGTTTGTATGAATATGAAAGAACCACTCTTAAATCCCTTTTCATAAAACTCCTTCACGCAGAATAAGTGGAACAATGGCTAATCCATAAAATTTCTTAATCAGATCTCAACGTTAGAAAATGAGCTCTAGAGGACGTGTTCGTCGTGGTCGAGGTAGAGGAAGGATGACCATGTCGGAACCCGTTAGGTCGGGTCAAGGGTCCGACAATGAAATACCGTCGCCACCACCACCCCCAGCTGTTAATGTTGAGCGGCGGTGCTCGGAAGGGGAAGATGTTGTGTCGCAGTCGTCTTTGTGAGTTTTGGAATTGGTGGCGGTGCGGGGAGGAAATTCAGAAATCGTAAGTCTCAGACTGAACGGCTCCAAGCTAATGGAGCGAAATGTTCCGAGAAGTATCGGTGTGGCACCCAAGACAATTGAAATCGGTTGGAAGCAATGGAGCGATCATGGATGAGCTCGATCTGACTCCAGAGGAAAACTTGAAAGGGATGGTGGCATTGTTACGCGATGAAGCGTGTCGGTGGTGGTTAACTATTCGGATGGTACCACGGCTGAAAATTTGACACAGGAGTATGTTAGAGAGGCATTTCAAGAAGTGCGTAGGAACCGTATCTGATGAACAAAGGAAGGCTTTTCCGGGGTTGGTACAAGGGAGTAAGTCATCGCAGAATATGAGGCGGAATTCTTGAGGTTGAGCCGCTATGCTCGAGGGGTAGTGGCAACTGAGC
The DNA here is from genome assembly GCA_025506655.1 of Gossypium rotundifolium. Taxonomy (NCBI): domain Eukaryota; kingdom Viridiplantae; phylum Streptophyta; class Magnoliopsida; order Malvales; family Malvaceae; genus Gossypium; species Gossypium rotundifolium. The sequence goes on from CP106733.1 coordinate 39,046,731, forward strand.
ATGAACGCTGTGTCTGTTTTGAGGACGGACTGAGAGACGACCTGAGACTATTGATAGCACCGCATCAGGAGCGGGAGTTTTCTGCTTTAGTGGATAAGGCTAAAGTGGCCGAGGGAATTAAGGATTCTATCAAGGTAACACCCGATTGAAATAGGCTTAAAGAGGTTTTGGATTGTCCGGATTATCGGGAATAAGAGGCCTAGAACTGATGGGCCGAAGGATCAGCAAGTTGGTACCAGAGGGTAGTATCGTCCTTGTGAGCATTGTGGAAAGAAGCATTCAGGTGAGTGTTGGAGAAAGACAGGAGCATGTTTTAAGTATGGGTCCAAGGACCATATGCTCAAAGACGTCTAAAAATACTAGATGTCAAACAACCAACAACTCGTAATGTTGATCAGCCGGTAGGGAGGACAATGACCTTCAACGAGGTCGAGGTTCGAATGATGAGGTAATGGTTCGGCCAAGGTCGTGGAGCACCAAGCGGAGGTGTTGAAGGTTCGAAGCAAGGCAACCAAGGTTAGTTTATAGCGATTGGTCCGTCGCGAGGATAGTGACGCCTGCATTTGAGACAACGAGTAAGTTTCTTATTTATGGATTATACTTCATTACTTTACTTGCTATAAGATTAGTTCGATCTTATGTTGCTAATGAAGTGTATGGAACCTTGATTGTGAACTTAGAGATGTGTCTAGAAAGTATGATAGTTCTTTAAAATCGAGTCTTGCGCACAATAGCGTAGTGTGGTGAGTTAGGCATGCGGATGAACGATAGTAAGTAATTTCGAGGACGAAATTTTGTTTAAGGGGTAGAATCTGAACATCCTGAAAAGGGCCTATGCATTTTCATTTAATTGTATGAAATGACAAGTTTAAGCACTAAGAATAAATTTTTGATATTTTTGGAAACCTGGAAATGCATGAAAATGGAAACCTGAACATTTTGGAAACCTGAACATTTTGGAAACTTGAAGATGTAAGAAAAATGGCAAGTTACAGAGCCGATCGAAAATTTTAGGAAACTTAGAAATAATGCTGAAATGTCAAATTTTAAAGTCCAAAATAGGAAATAAGGGAAAGAGGGCCTTAAAAGTAAAAGTTGGTGAAATTTGACACACAATCGGGCTTGGAAAAGTGGCCTGAAGGTGTCACTTAAGGCTTATGGAAATAAGCGCCATGTGTAAGAGAAATGGGCCTGAGTTCGAGTCACTTGGGAAGCAAATAATGAAGATTTATTTTGCTTCCATGAGTGAGAGGGTGGACTGCACCGCTTGTTAGAAAGGGAGGAGTTTTATTTGGTTAAAACTTGATAAATGAAGTGATAAATAAAGGATTTTCTTTTAATAAGATAAATGAGGAGATAAAGGATGGATTAAACACTTTTAATTTAATTTAAGGTGATAATTAAAAGATAATATTATCACTTGTGGGGGAGTAGTGGCCAAGTCAAGGACTCTTGGCATAGCAATTTCAGTTAAAAGAGGAGAATTAAGGCTATTCTCTCATCTTTCCTAAGTGTGTGCCGAAATTCTCATAGCTCTCTCCCCCCTCTCTGCCGAATTTTCTTTGAACAAAAACCATCCTCTTTTCTTCTATTTTCATCTCTGTTTCTACTGTCAAAGCCGAATCTTGGTTGATTCTAAGCAAAAGAGCAATCAACTACAACATCAAAAAGAGTAAGATCGTGGTCAATCAAATTCTATTCCTTTTCTTTTACAAAAATCAAGATACTAATCCTATTATTGTTCATGGTCAATCTACAAGGGGTCTCTCGTGTTTCCACAATAACCTAATATAAGGATCAAGGATCTAAGGTAAGAACAATTAATTCTTGTTCTTCTAATTCGTTTAATCAAGATCTAAGGAAATAACCTCTTTTATGTCTCTTGGCCGAATATCAAAGGAAGAGTTTCGGGATTTCAGATTCAAGGAATTTAAGGGATTTCGACAGGCATATTAAGGAATCCTCTTTAGATTTGGAAATTGTTTGGTAAGTGACATTCGGCCAAGGTTTTATCTTGATATTCGGAATTATTTTCCATTTATTCAAAAGTTAGAAACTGACATAATTACCTGATCTAGTGGCTAGCCGATTTAAGGAAGGAATATTATCAAATTTCTACATTTGATTTACTATCTTTTAATTGGCAACAAGGTAAGTAATACAAATCCTACTTGGATTTGGTTTCTAAGCCAAATAGGTTATTAATATATTTTAATGGTTGGTCAATATAGGATTTAAAGTTAGATCGGGATTTTCGAGATCTCAAGGAACCTATTAAACAAATCGTGTGTACGCACACTAACTTTCGATATTTAATATGGCAATTATTTTATTATATGATTATACGTAAGAATATGAATATGGCTAAGTACCCTAATGTGGTACAAAAGTACTGTGCACGCTTTCCTACTTGATAGGATTATGAAATATGTTATTTTATAACATATGAATATATGTATATGAATATGAGATTAAGTATGTTATGCATGATATATATATTTTGGGGCATTCGGGATTTATGTGAAAAGGGGAAGAAGGTGTTGACTTCGGTCTCACCAACGTTATATGGTGACTACGGTCACATAATTTTGAATATGGTAACTCCGGTTACATTATCTAAAATTGGTAACTTCGGTTACACTATTTGAATATGGTGTCTAATGACACAAATTATATGGGCGATGAGCACGTCGACTGCAGCGACTACCTTCGATGGTGTGTAGCGGATGGAGGGTTGACTTAGTAGTCCCCACGGTGTGACTGGCAGGTACGGGTGGTGTGTAGTGGATGGACAAATAGGCTTGGGTTGGATTGCATCATAATTTATTTTTATAATATGAATTTGATATGAACATGTATCCCTGATTTGTTGAATGTTAGTACTGTGTGCACATTGAGTCTGTTGACTCACCCCGTTGTGGGAAATATTTTCAGGTGATGAACAGTGACGGATCGGGACGGTAGACCTCGAGGTGGCCATGATCCATTTGAAGATTCTATTTAAATTTGGACTTTATTTATGTTTGGTCCTTTAATTTTATTTTTTTTGGGTTTTATTTGATGTAATAAGGCCATAAGGCCCAAAGGATTTTCTTATTACGCTTCAACTATTATGATTAAAGTTAAGTGTTTTTTTTTTAAAACCTTAAAATTATTTTGTCACCTTAATAAAATTGGGTTTACAAGTTTAATTAAATGGGTTTCCAATCTAAGCCCAATCCACAACAACAATTTCTAAAAATTTTACAAATTTTCTTTAAGTAACGAAATTCTTTGAAACCGGTTTACTTTAGGAACATACCAGATCCGGTTTAGGCTCGTGGGCCGGGTGTGGGGTGTTTCATCACCACTAAGCTCCTGCCGACCCGATCCATCACTGATCATCACCTGAAAAATATTCCCACACGGGGTGAGTCAAACAGACTCAATGTGTACAATCAACACTAAGTCTCAATAGTTATGACATATCAAATCATACATATTCATATAGCGTAAAATGATGCAATCTTGAACCCAAGCCTATATATCCATCCGCTACACGTCACCGCATTCAATCGTCACACCGTGGGACTACTAAGTTAACCTCCTTCCGCTACACACCATCGAAGGCGATCATTGCAATGACGTGCTCATCGCCCTTATAATTTCGTGACATAAGTCACCACATTCGGATATTGGGGTATTGAACCACCAATTCACTTCCCCTTTACATATCACCCATATGCCCATGTCATACAAAACATGCAAACATGCTTTATTACTCGTTCTTATCACTATTAACACATGTGCCATAATAGATCATCATCTACTCATATTAGGAGTGGGAAAACGTACCTGAGTACTTCGTACCATCGCATTGTAACTTAGCCATATTTTTCACATTTTTCTTATCACATGCATTAAATTAAAGCCGTAATCTATTAAGGTTTAGTGTGGGTTACACACCTGATATATTTATCGCTTTATTGAAAATTCTGAAAACCCGATTTAACGCCTTAGATCTTAGTTCCTATATTCGGCCATCATTGGACATATTAGCAAAACCTATTCAGCTAATTAATTAAATCCCGAAGGACTATTGAAACCAAAACTTACCTTGTGGCCGATTGGATTAAAGATCAAATCTCGAAACTTTGCTATGTTCCTTCTGGTAATCGGCCAAGCACTAGATCACTTCATAGGTTAGTTTTCAGCTTTTAACCGAAGTAAGAAATAAATTTAAGTTCCTAAATAGGCCTTGGCCAATTGTACATTAGGGCTTACCTTGCGATTTGAAATCCCGAAATCCTTGTATACCACTGTCGACTGCCCCTAAATGTCCATAGTTAAATTTGGTCAATCACAAAAACCAAAATATGGCCTTAGGCCGAAAGTCACACTTCCTTACCTTGTTAACTAAATCCCAAAATCAATCCTTGCTCCAAGTGATGTCAAAATACCTATAGGGTATATGTGTTAGATCCAATTCCAACCTTAAACATAATAGATGGCCTTTGGCCTAATCTTAAACCTTACCTTAGATCTGAAATCCCGAATAGTTTCCTCCCTTGTAGGTGCCTATAGTAGAATCCCGAAATTCCTAAAAGGACCGATTTCATGGTTGATTAAATGCCAAATTTCGCTTTTGTTCCCACAAGTCGACGAGAGAAGAAATAAGGAGGAATAATAGAGATTTCGGCCATAGCAGACTTACCTATCCAAACCGATTTGAGAAAGGATCACAAGAGATCTCTAACTTGGTTGCTATTCGGCTAAGACTGAGAAGAGATGAGGTAGAAGAATTTTGGCAATGGCTTAGGAGAATAATGAAGATTTGGCTTCAATGGAAAAAGGAAAATAATATTGTGAGTCGACCTTTTACAAATGTGGAGAAGGAGAGTATGAAGCTTAGGAGTTTGACTTTGGTGAATATAGGAAGAAGATTTCGGCTAGGAAAGAAAACTATGAGAAAATGAGAAGAAGGAATTTCGGCTAGAGAAGGAGATGAGAAAGAAAAGTAGAGTAAAAAGATGGACACTCTTGCTAAGAATTTCGGCTAGCATTCAAACACTAGCCTTTCCTTGCTTTTCTACTATTTTATCTCTTCTTCCTCCATTCAAAATAAATAAAGAAATAAATCTACATTTATCTCCTTAGCTTTAGCCGAATTTTTAAAAGAATCCAAGCCTATCTAAAGCTCCTTCCTCAGTCTCCCTATGCCATCCACCTCTACTCCTTATTGCCGCAAAAAATTAAAGCTTCATTTAGCTTCCTATGCGACTCAAACCTTGGCCCATTACTCCTGCTTGTGGCGTCATTCCCAGAGGCCTTAAGTGGCACCTCCAAGCCACTTTTCCAAGCCCAATTGTGTGTCATGTTTCACCTCTATTTTCTCTTAAGGCCTATCAGGCTTAATTCCCTCTTTTGGACTTAAAATACGATATTTTCTAAATCATTCTCTTATATTCTAGGGTTATAAAAACACATTCATACACACAAAGGCATGCTTTCACATTCAATTAAACAATTATGCATAAGCCATAATCCAAGATATTACAGAAACAACCAAATAAAGCGTCCCAAAAATAAAAGTTAAGCGGGCTTATTACAACGCTGAAAACCTAAAGCAAATAAACAACTATGTCCAAATGAAAGCTTTATAATAAAACGAATGCTGAGCATGGCCACCCCGAGTCCACTCCGGCTCCAAATCCACGATCTAAGGTTTATCTCAAAATATAAAGGAAGGGGTGAGTCACTTAGACTCAGTGTGTAAATCCCCATCCCGAAAGAAGTTATGCTCTTACACAAGTTCATATACAAATATGCATGTCATGCATCCCATCAACCTAGATATCCATCCGTGTCTCCCAAATCTACCCCTTGTGGTACCAAACCACTGGTGGTGCCAAACTATTGGTGATCGAAGTTAGAAATAAACATATGTGGTACCAAACCACTGGTGGTCCCTAACCAATGAGACTTAGTAACAATCTTTATAATATGTGGGGCCAACCCACTGTGTGATACCAAATCACTGGTGACAGTCTGATAGATCATACTCCCCCTCCTCTCATCACCCATAACATATATTCATGCGAACAATATCAGTATGATCATGCTTAACATACATAATTATGTATACAAAATATCATGCTCTCATATATCACAATCAACATAAGAAACATAACAACTTACCCTAAGATCCTCACTTACCCACATGGATATTTTGGTAACCACAAGTCACTCCGCTTTTATCAACGATAACAATTAACATATTATAAAGAAAGTGTAAGAGTTACACATGGTTCTCGTACTAGCATTTTCTTCGCTTCTACGCCATCATCACTCGAGACTTTGACTATCGACCTACGATTTACTTTCGATGTCGGCCCGCACCCGGATGGCCAATCTCGCACTCTCGATACTAATCGTTTCATGTACTTTAGCATTGGGTTTACAAATCCAACCCCTCCTATCGCTTGACTGTTATTAGTGTCCATAATAACTCCTTAGTCACTAAACCAATAAAACGATGAGATCTAATTAATTAAATTAATCGTATACTTAAAATGAACCCTTACCTAATCTGTCAAATCCCGAAAAGCCCTTAAGAAATTGTCGCCTTCCTATCTACATTCAGCCAAGCCCAAAAGATTAAACCAAATTGCTGATCACAACCAATAGAGTACCATACAACATTTGGCCAAAGAGGAAAGAACACGAAAGTGGCCATTTGGCCGAACCTACCACCAACCTACCTTCGGCTTTTCCACAAATCGACAATACAGGGCACAGCAAGACAGGATTTGGCTACCAATAGCAGAGAGTGAAATTGATAGAGCCTTAGGAAAAATATGATTCGGGTTAGATACTAATTGAAGTAGTGAAACACCCTAAACCCGGCCCACAAGCCCTGACCAGATCTGGCATGCTTCTTGAATAAAACAATTCAAAACTTATTTGTTACTTTGGAAAAATCTGGGTGGTTTGGAAGATAGTTTGATTTGTGTTGAGTTCAAATTGAAAACAGTGTTGTTTTTGTAATCAATAAGTTGAAAGTATAGCCGGATTTTTAGAGGTTAACATTACATTGAGAATCGATTGTTGCTTAGGTGTCAAAACATTTAGAATTTATTTTTAAGAAAAATTTGCTTAACCTTTGATTTGATAATAATCGTATCGTAATAAACCGAATAAAAATGCATGCGTAAAACAGTTAATCGTAATGGCCATATAACATCAAATAAAACCCGAAATAAAACCAAAATAATTAAATAATAAAACCCAACGAAAATAAAATAACTCTGAGCTGAGCACGGCCACCACTAAGCTCCTGCCGACCCGGTCCATTACTTAGTGTCACCTGAAACGATATCCCACAACAGGGTGAGTCAATAGACTCAATGTGCAACAACCAACACACAAACTCCCAACGATTTAGGCATACAAATCATATAAAAAACATATATATATATATATATATACAATGATGCAATCCCAAACCCAAACCTAGATAACCATCCTCTACACATCACCGTACACCGCCATCACACCGTGGGATTACTAAATCGACCCTCCATCTGCTACACACCATCGGGCGATACCGCAGCATTTACGACTTGCACATCGCCTTATAAATTGTGGCATAGCCACCAGATAATTGTGACAAAGTCACCAGATAACATTTTGTGACATAAGTCACCACATTCAGATTATGTGACATGAGTCACTAGATATTTTGGTATAAACCACTAGATCACTTCCCCTTTTCATAATCACCCATATGCCCCCATGCGTCATAAAAATCATGCGAATATCATGCCATATGCCTTATTCATATTCGTAACCAATTCTCATAAATGTCACTTCATAGTTTATAAAACTATTAACAGATCTTTAGAGAATAACGTACCTGAATATGTCGTACCATTGAATGGTACCTTTAGCCACATCATTCACATTCTTATTAACACACATATTAAGTTAATACCAGAAATCTATTAAGAATTTGTGTAGGACTACACACACGTTACTAACGCTTTCATTTGAATCCCAAAGTCTCACCAAACCGATTACACTCCTTCCTAAAAACCAATGTCAAAATCGACTAACATCAATAGATAGAATGGCTTAAGGCCGAATATCATAACCCACTTACCTTGCTTATCTAAATCCCGAAACTGTCACTTGCTCCCGAAGTTGTCGAAATCTCTACTTATCAATTGTTAGAATCGGCTTTAATACATGGAAACTATGAAGATGGCCCTTGGCCGAATATCAGGACTTCCTTACCTTGATCTTAAAATCCCGAATGATCTCCTCTTGAAGTCTGCTACAATAGGAATCCCGAAACCTCCTTCAAAGTTTCGACCAAAGAACATTAATGGGATTAGAGTCTTGATTTTGACAATCAAAATAGAGAACAGAGATTTTTAAACCCAAGAGAGATCCCTTACCAACTCAATCGAATATCCTAGCTTGAAACATAGAGATTCGACTCCTGCTTAAATGATCAAATCGGCTCCAAAAGGGTAAAGGAGCATTCGACTTTGGCCACCAAATAGGAATTCAATTTTGATTGAATTAGTAAAAGGAAGAGAAGGGTTGATATTTGAGCAATTCTAGAATGGTAATAAAGGAAGATTAAACTTCAATGGAAAAGAAAGAATAGTATTGTGGTTCACCTTTATCAAAATATAGAGAGGAGAGTGTAAGGCTTAGAAGTTTCAAGAATGGTGATCAAATGAGAAAGAGAGAAAGAGAGAACTAAATTTTGGCACCTACTCCTACAACACTAAAACCGAAAATACACCCCTAGAGTCCTACATTCTACCACTTGCTCCCTCTCTCCCTTATCCCTTGATCCCTCCTCCTTAGCCGAATCCTCACCTCTTCTACCCCATCTATACCTCATCCTTCTAGAGTCCACATGCCATCCACTACCACCCCTCCTTGCTGCAAAATAAAACTCCAAAAGTGCTCTCCTTGCTACTCGAACCTAGGCCTCCTTTGAATTGCTTGTATGTCACCTCCTAGGGCTTTAAGTGGCGCCTCCTTGCCACTTTAACAAGCCCATTTGTTTGTCAAATTTTCCTTACAATTGTTCTTAAGGCCTCATTCGCCTAGCTCCCCCCTTTAAGACTTAAAATCCGATAATTTCTAAGGCATTCACCTACACTCTAGAGTTCTCAAAAATTCATACAACATATTCAAACACACATAGGCATGCTACTTCATACAATTAAGCAATAATGCACAAACCCTAATTCCCGGATATTACAAGTAGGGAGAAATCGTAGAGAAGAAAATCATGAAAACTTACCAAACTAAAGTGATGTATTCGGCTATGGTGCACCTTCGGGAAAAAGAGACTACCTAGGAGAGGTTCGGCTATGGGAGAAGAAGATGGGAACCAGGGTATTCGGCTTTAGAAGAATTTTGGAAAGGAGAATAAGGCTAGGGGATTTAGGTTTTGTCAAGAAGCAGAGAGAAAAGGAAGAAAAGAATTTCAGCTTGAGAGAAAAGATGAGAAAGAAAAGAGGAAAAACAAAAGAAAAAATGGTCACTTTGGCTACTAAATTTTGGCAATACACACACATAGAGAGTTGGAGTTTCAGCCAACTCTCTCTCTCCTAATAGCCCTCATCTCACCTGATAACTTAATCATTATATTACCTTTAAAAGAGACCACCTTAAATCCAACTCTTGCCTTCCTATTATCATCTTTTAATTAACAAAAATAAAAGAATTTAACACTCCTAAAATGTAGCTCATGTGCCGTCCTCCCCCTTCCCCTAGGAGTGCCAAATTTTGACCCATCGATTGGGCCCCAAGCTGCCACACTAGGCCCAAACTCCTCCCCCCTTGTGACACCACCTACATGCCCACTTATAGCACCTCCAAACGTTGGGCCACAAGCCCAACTTGCTACTAAGCATACTTACTTAACTTAATTTATAAACTAACACTATTTATAATCAATTTAACCCAGGTTTAAGCCCAATACACACCTCAAGGCCTTAACCTACTAATTTAGCCATGCAACATACCAAATGCAGACCCCCAAAATCAGGATATTAGAGTTCTACCCTCTAAAAATAAATTTTGACCTCAAAATTTACCTAGTCAAAAGAGCTGAGGGTATTGCTGTCGCATGATATCCTCCGGTTCCCATGTTGCTTCCTCTGACCCATGGTTTCTCCATAATACCTTTACCAAAGGGACTGATTTCCTACACAAAACCTTAACATCCCGATCTAGGATCTGCATTGGTTCCTCCTCGAAAGATAAGTCTAGATCACTGGTACAACATGTGACAGATCTGAGCGATAGCGTCTAAGCATGGCCACATGAAACACGTCATGGATTTGACTCAACTCTAGTGGCAACTCGAGCTGATAAGCCACCGGTCCCACTCGCTTCAACACCCGATAAGGCCCGATAAATCTAGGGCTTAACTTGCCTTTCTTACCAAATCTTAGAACCTTCTTCCACGGCGACACCTTCAAGAAAACCCTATCACCTTCTGCAAAATCTATATCCTTCTATTTAAGATCGGTATAAGACTTCTGCCTATCCGAAGCTTCTTTCAAACGAGCTCGAATCACCTTCAACTTATCTTCTGTTTCAGCAACCAACTCTGGACCCAACATCTGCCGCTCCCCCAATTCCATCCAACACGTAGGGGTACGACACTTCCGACCATATAACGCTTGTATGGTGCCATTTGAATACTTGCCTGGTAACTATTATTGTACGTGAACTCCGCCAACGGTAAGAATTCTTCCCAAATGCCTTTAAAATCCAAGACACAACCCCTTAGCATGTCTTCCAAAACTTGAATCACCCTCTCCAATTGTCCATCTGATTAGGGATGGAATGCTGTACTAAAATCCAACCTTGTCCCCAATGCCTGGTGCAAAGCCTTCCAGAACGTTGACGTAAATCTAGGGTCTCTGTCTCAAATAATCGACATTGGCACCCCATGCAACCTAACAATCTCTGCTATATATAGTCTCGCTAGCTTCTGAAGAGAAAAATCCATATGTACAGGTATGAAATGAGCGCACTTCAGTCGACGGTCCACAATCACCCAGATCAATCCTTTTAGTGGGTGTGAGGGGTAGCCCACTTACAAAATCCATTGTAATCCTTTCCCACTTCCACTGTGGAATCTTAATTGGTTGCAACAATCCCGAGGGTAACTGATGTTCAACTTTGACCTGTTGACACGTCAGACACTTACCCACAAACTCAGTTATCTCACGCTTAAGGCTCGGCCACCAAAACTGCTCACGCAAATCCCGGTACATCTTACTACCTCTCGGATGCATAGCATATGGACTGCTATGTGCCTCCTGTAAAATCTTTTGCCTTAACTCCACATCTCTAGGCATGCACACTTTTCCCTAAAAACACAGCACTCCATCGTTGCTCAAGCTATACCCCTCCAATCCACTATCCTGCACTTGCAAACATCGTGCGCTCAAAACTTCATCTACCAACTGTTTCTCCTTAACCTGTTCTACCCACATTGGCTTTACTTGCAATTCCACTAGTAGACTTCCATCATCATACAGACTAAGGTAGGCAAACATGGCTCTTAAATCTGCCACCACCTTACGGCTCAAGGCATCCGCTACCACATTAGCTTTTCCCGGGTGGTACTCAATCGAGCAGTCATAGTCCTTCAACAACTTGATCCACCTCCTATGCCTTAAACTTAGCTCCTTCTGTGTAAGAAGGTACTTCAAACTCTTGTGATCCGTGTACACTATAGACTTCTCTCCATACAAATAATGTCTCAAAATTTTTAGGGCAAAAACCACTGCAGCTAATTCTAGGTCATGCGTCGGGTAGTTCACCTCGTGAGGTCTCAACTGTTGAGAAGCATACGCTACTACTTTCCCTTCCTACATCAGCACACATTCTAATCCTGTATGTGATGCATCACAATAAACCGCAAACTCTTTCCCTGCTTCAGGTTGAATCAACACCGAGCTTCCGTCAAATTCCTCTTTAACCTTTCAAAACTCTCTTGTTGCTTGTCTGTCCACACAAACGGAACACCTTTCCTTAGTAACTTGGTCAATGGCACTGCAATCAGAGAAAACCCTTCCACAAACCTTTGGTAATATCCCACTAAACCTAGAAAACTCCAATCTCCGCCACAGACTTTGGTGGCTTCCAGTCCAATACAGCCTCAATCTTCCGAGGGTCCACTCTAATCCCCTCAGCTGACACCACATGACCCAAAAAGGTAACTTCCTTCAACCAAAACTCGCACTTACTAAACTTTACGTATAAACGCTTTTCCCTAAGAATCTGCAACACCCCCCGCAAATGTGCGTCATGCTCCTCCTCCGATTTTGAGTACACTAGAATATCATCTATAAATACTATGATGAACCGATCCAAATACGGCTGAAACACCCAGTTCATCATATCCATAAACATTGCTGGTGCGTTCGTCAACCCGAACGGCATTACCAAAAATTCATAGTGTCCGTATCGAGTACAAAATGCCATCTTATGGATATCTACCTTCTTCACCTTAATTTGGTGATATCTCGACCTCAAATCTATCTTAGAAAAGACCGATGCTCCCTTAAGCTGGTCAAACAAGTCGTCTATCCTCGGCAATGGATACTTGTTCTTAATCGTCAATTTATTCAACTGTCGGTAGTCTATGCACATTCGCATGGACCCGTCCTTCTTCTTAACAAAGAGTACACGCGCTCCCTAAGGTGATACACTTGGCCGGATGAAACCCCTATCCAACAACTCCTGAATCTGTGCTTTTAACTCCACCAACTCCTTTGGCGCCATCCTATACGGAGCAATAGACACTGGCGCAGTTCTTGGTAGAAGATCTATACCGAACTCCACTTTGCGATCCGGGGGAAAACCCGAAAGCTCTTTCAAAAAGACATCGACAAAGTCTTTCACCGTTCGAACATTCTCCACACCTAATTCCTTAACTTTCAAGGCACAAAAGTAGACCACAACCGCCTCACATCCTTTTCTTACCATCTTCTCCACCTTCAATGCGGATACCACATTAGATAGGTAATTTATTCTCTCTCCTATCATCACCACCTCTTCACCCTCGACCGACTTCAGTACCATGCACTTAGCTGCACAGTCTAGTTCTGCCTAGTACTTAACTAACCAAACCATTCCTAAGATTAAACCGAATTCCTTGAAGGGTAATTCCATCAAATCAGCTTGAAACACTACCCCTTGCAGTTCTAGGGGTACATCCCTATACAGTTTTTCTACTACTACAGAGTGTCCTAGAGGGCTAACTACCGTTATTTCCCTAGCAGTAGTCTCACAAACTAAGTTTAAGGTTTCCACTATACCACTAGCAACATAAGAGTGCGTCGAGCCAACATCAATCAAAGTAGTACAAGGTAACCCAAAAATTAAAAACGCGCCAGTTATTATGTCCGGTGCGTCGGCCTCCTCTCGACGCTTCACCGCATAGACCAACCCCGACTGTCTATCATTAGTATCTCTAGCACCTCATCCAGGTGCTCCACGGCACCGTCCGTTACCATTTCCACCCCTAACTGCACCTTAACCCCTCTGTGGTTGTTGGCCATCTCTCCTGAATTGACCATGTCATTGACCCTCAGCTTGAGTCCTAGCTAACTTCCACGGACAGTCCCTTACCCGGTGCTCCATTGACCCACACTCAAAACACCCTCTATTACCAACCTAGCACTCTCTCGAATGAGACTTCCCACACCGAGCACACTGAGGTGGCCACTGAGCAGCAGCAGCAGGCTTTGTGGCTCGATTCGGTCCACCAAATCTAGCCCTCTTCTGTGAACTTCCAGCAGACCCTGACGGCCTAGAACTCCTTTTTATCCCTACCTCGGTCCTGATTCTGTCTCTCGATTCGCTTCACCTCCTCAGCTATTCTGGCCTTTTCCATGAGAACGGTAAATTCCCTTTCTCGCTGAGGTGCAATCAACACCCGCAGCTCATCTCTTAGCCCGTCCTCAAACCTGACACATCGCTCATGTTCTATAGCCATCATTCCTTGAGCATACCTATTTAACCTCAAAATTCTACCTCGTACTCGGGTATTGACTTATTCCCTTGAACCAAATTCAAGAACGCCCTACGTTGCGCATCAGTATAACCAGCTCCCACATACTTCCTCTGATAGGCTGCCCTAAAATAATCCCAGGTGATGTCATCAGCCATTGCACCATCCCTGACCGTGAGCCACCACTGATACGACTCATCCCGGAGAAGAGACATTATCCCCTTCAACTTCTCCTCAACCGAGAAGTCTAAGACATCCATATACGCTCTGTTGCCTCTAACCAGTACTCAACAGTATTGGGAGCTACACCAGACACCCCCTAAACACCTCCGCTCCGTTAGCTCGGAGTTGCTCAGCCACCAATTTTTGGGCACCAACTCGCTACCGCCTTGAAAACTATTTCCAAAACCCATAGTATCGCTCGAGATATCTTGCATCATTACCACCGCTTGGTCCTCGAACTCACCTTTGCCACGGCAGATCCGGTATCACATTCCCTGACCTATGGATAGACCCTACTGGCTCTGACAAGGCCATCCTACCCCTAGCATGGCCACGCAGCGGACGTCCATGACCTCTTGTACTCATGCTTCTCGTTCATGTTTAGATGGATAAGAATTTTATGAATTATTAATTCTGTTCACTATTTATCCACGACCAATTTTATGAAAGATAGTTTTAAAAGTGATTCTTTCGAATTTGAATCTATCAATAGTTTTAGTTTCAGGCTTATCTCCTAGTTCTAAGTACATTTATCACACAACCAACATCCACAGACCACATTCAACGTGTAGGTGTATTTTCATCATTTCACTACCCGGGGGTATTTCTGTAATTTTAACCTACAGGGGTATTTTCATAATTTTCCAAAATAAAGTTTCACGTGATTTTTCAAAATAAGGGTATTTTGGTAATTTTTTGTGAAGTAGGGGTATTTTGGTAATTTTTTGTGAAGTAGAGGTATTTTGGTAATTTTATAACTTGGGGGCATTTCGGTAATTTTGTAAGTCAGGGGCAATTTGGAAATTTTACAAACCAGGGTACTTTGGTCATTTTTCAAATCTAGGGTAGTTTTTACAAATCAAGGAGTAATTTGGTAATTTCAAAACTAAGGTTTTTTTTTTTTTCAAAATAGGGTGGCTGGTCCCTTTCGGGTTTTACTTATAAGGTTTAGCCTGTGAACAAGTCCTTATGGTCAGAGTGAATGGTCACTACGCAAAGGTAGGATTCGAGTGGAGAGGAGGTGAGTTATTGGGATTGCTTAAATACCAATCTCTCCCTAAATCCACTCCTAGACATGTGCATGACAGTTGCCACACCCTAACTCGGTGGCTCACTCACAAGTTTGTTTGATTAGACTTAAGTCTTATGTAATTAAAAGTTGTGTAAACTAGCCATATGGTCCATCAGTACTATCATGCTCAACTACGCCTAGAAACCCATAAAGCCCAAAGATATAAACATTAAATCAAAGGTTAGGGTACTTACTAGGTGGATCGTGCCAGGAGACTCAAAGCCATGCTTTCGGGAAAAATTTCATTTCTCAAACTCTTAAAACATATTTTGGCCTTAAACCCACAACCGAGCTTTTGAACCGGGCTCTGATACCAAAATGTAACACCTCAAACCTCGTCGAAACGCTACAACCGAATCTGGCGTGCCACGGGGAAGAAAATGTTTTGAAAAATCGATTTGTCAATTTGTTTAAGGAGAAAACTTTTGGATAATTTTAGAGAAAATAAAGTTGAATCTTGTGACATTTAAAACGTGTTAAAACTTGTTTTAGAAAAAAAAACTTAGTTGTCTTATTGTTACTCCGCATTTATTACTTAATCAGTGAACATTTTAGAAAACAAGTACTTATCAAGGTTTTAAAAACAACTAGTTCATATTTACTAGGTATGCTTAACGAAAGTTATAGAAACAACCAAATAAAGTGTCCCAAAAATAAAAGTTAAGCGGCCTTATTACAACGTTGAAAACCCAAAGCAAATAAACAACTATGTCCAAATGAAAAGTTTATAATAAAACAAATGCTGAGCATGGCCACCTCGAGTCCACTCCGGCTCCAAATCCATGATCTAAGGTTTATCTGCAAAATATAAAGGAAGGGGTGAGTTACCTAGACTCAGTGTGTAAATCCCCATCCCGAAAGAAGTTATGCTCTTACACAAGTTCATATACAAATATGCATGTCATGCATCCCATCAACCTAGATATCCATCCGTGTCTTCCAAATCTACCCCTTGTGGTACCAAACCACTGGTGACCGAAGTCACAAATAAACATATGTGGTACCAAACCACTGGTGGTCCCAAACCAGTGAGACTTAGTCACAATCTTTATAATATGTGGGGCCAACCCACTGTGTGATACCAAATCACTAGTGACAGTCTGATAGATCATACTCCCCCTCCTCTCATCACCCAAAACATATATTCATGCGAACAATATCAGTATGATCATGCTTAACATACATAATTATGTATACAGAATATCATGCTCTCATAGATCACAATCAACACAAGAAACATAACAACTTACCTGGCATCCTCGCCTATTACCCACAAGGGTATTTTGGTAACCACAACTGTCACTCTGGCTTTTATCAATGCATAACATTAACATATTAAGTAAAGAAAGTGTGTAAGAGTTACACACTTGGTTCTCGTACTAGCGTTTTTACTGCTTTTACGCTACTGTCACTCGAGACTACGACTATCGGCCTATGATTTACTTTCGATGTCACCCGCACCCGGATGGCCAATCTCACACTCCCAATACTAATCGTTTCTTGTACTTTAGCATTGGGTTTACAGATCCAACCCCTCCTATCGCTTGACTGTTATTAGTGTCCATAATAACTCATTGGTCACTAAACCAATAAAACGATGAGATCCAATTAATTAAATTAATTGTATACTTAAAACGAACCCTTACCTAACCTGTCAAATCTGAAAAGCCCTTAAGAAATTGTCGCCTTCCTACCTACATTGGGCCAAGCCCAAAAGATTAAACCAAATCGCTGATCACAACCAATCGAGTACCATACAACATTTGGCCAAAGAGGAAAGAACACGAAAGTGGCCATTTGGCCGAACCTACCACCAACCTACCTTTGGCTTTTCCAAAAATTGGCAATACAGGGCACAACAAGTCAGGATTCGGCTACCAATAGCAGAGAGTGAAACCAATAGAGCCTTAGGAAGAATATGATTCAGGTTAGATACTAATTGAAGTAGAGAGAAATCGCAGAGAAGAAAATCCCGAAAACTTACCAAACTAAATAGGTGTATTCAGCTATGGTGCACCTTTGGGAAAAAGAGACTACCCAGGAGAGGTTTGGCTATGGGAGAAGAAGATGGGAACCAGGGTATTCGGCTTTAGAAGAATTTTGGAAAGGAGAATAAGGCTAGGGAATTTCGATTTTGTCAAGAAGCAGAGAGGAAAGGAAGGAAAGAATTTCGACTTGAGAGAAAAGATGAGAAAGAAAAGAGGAAAAACAAAAGAAAAGATGGACACTTTGGCTACTAAATTTCGACAATACAAACACACAGAGTTGGAGTTTTGGTCAACTCTCTCTCTCCTGATAGCCTTTATCTCACCTGATAACTTAATCATTATCTTACCTTTAAAAGAGACCACCTTAAAACCAACTCTTCCCTTTCTATTATCATCTTTTAATTAACAAAAATAAAAGAATTTAACACTCCTAAAATGTATCTCATGTGCCGTCCTCCCCCTTCCCCTAGGAGTGCCAAATTTTGACCCACCAATTGGGCCTCAAGCAGCCACACTAGGCCCAAACTCCTCCCCCATTGTGACGCCACCTACATGCCCACTTATAGCACATCCAAACGTTGGGCCACAAGCCCAACTTGCTACTAAACATATTTACTTAACTTAATTTATAAACTAACAGTGTTTATAATCAATTTAACCTAGGTTTAAGCCCAATCCTGAGCCCAATACACACCTCAAGGCCTTAACCTACTAATTTAGCCATACAACATACCAAATGCACAGACCCCTAAAATCAGGATATTACACCATACATATAGAAAAGTCTTGTGAAGAAAATGGAGGAGTCACATAATTCTCTTCTTCTTCAATTCAGTATTTGTAGTATAACCGATGCAATCCTCTTCCATGGTAGACCAACAGTACCCAAACCTTATGATTACCCTGGCAATTGTAGAACCATTATCACCCTTATAGACCTCTTTTAAGAGTTTCCCAGGCGTGTCTTGATGTGATCGTGTGAAAACATCTTTGAATTCTTGAAAATAACTCAATGATGTATTGCCTTATTTTTGTGGTGAGCTAGGCTACAATCTTCACCTCTTTTCTAGGCTCATAATATCCACTGACCCTTTGTAGAGTAGGGTCTATTTTTCATCTTGTTCTACCATTCTTAATAAATCAGAAGATAAGTTACAATCTCTGTCATCTTCAAAGTCCTGAGATCCTTCTAGACACATATCTTACTCAAAAAGGGAATCAGCAACAAAGTCGCTCATGTCGTTGATATCTAGGTACCTAGGTACGAAGGCAATAAATTATTTTAAGGATGATTATTTGTATGGTATGGTCATGAATAAAGAATGAAAGAATATTCTAAAAAACAAAGAATGTACAGTATGAAATGTAAAGAATGAAAAAATATTTGCTTAAAAAGATGCATTTTATTAAAATAAAAATTCTGGACATAAGCCTATTTCACAAAAGGATTCTTATTGTCTCTAGGCTTAAAGCAACAAGTAGGTTTTGAATATTACTCTAGATTAGTCTTAAAAAAACATGAATCCTTTCCATAGTTCCATTGTTTAAAATCTTCCCAAGTATGTAAGGGCTTGGAAACTTTTATTCCCCGATTCTCTCTTCGAATATATCGTTAATGCTTAGATTCCCCAACATTCCCATCGGGTCTTTGATCTCCTCCATTTATTATCCATCAAGCCTTGCACTAAAGCCCTGAGTTCGATCCATTCTTGGATCCCATGCCCCGATCTATCGTGGAACTTACAATGTTTACCCTTTTAATAGAAAGGTTAGGTAACAAATTTTCTGCACCAGAGGGATCATCGAATAATATGACACCTAATTTGATGAGTCTTTTGATTATCTTTTTAAAATCAACGCAGTTCTCGATCAAATGCCCTGTGATTCCTCCATGGTATTCGCATTGGCATTTTTGTCGTACCATTTGGGGTATGGGGGACATATTGGTTTCATATAAAAAGGGGATACAACATGTGTGTCAAACAAAATTTGGTACAAATCCCTATACGTGATTGGGATGGATGCAAACAGGGGTTTTTTAGAGTTCGGTCTTGGATTGGGTTCTTGCCTTGGGGATACCTGATGGCTAGTAGTTACTGTCCTTGGCTGGCTTACTGTAATCGGCTCCGAATGACCCTTGTTATACCTACTCGTTTGTTCGCTTCCTTTTCTTTCTTCTTCGGGACCTTTAAAGTCCACTATCCCCTTTCCTTTGTTTGTGCCAGAACAACCGATTTGGCTCGATGATCCTCTGGGTTAAAACCTGAGCTTATCGGGAAGTTCGACAAGGTCAAGGTATCAGTCTGACATTGAGGTCCGATAATGACGGGTACCCCATGCGAATGCGTGTCTGGTTGGGTCAGGACACTTATTGTGGAAAAACCTGAGGAATAAATGATGTCTTTATCATCATCCCTACTGTTGACCACTGGGCCATTCCTTTTTTCAAGTCCTCCGGCTAGTAACTGAGTTAACTGGCCCATCATATTCCTTTGGAAATCTAGCATTTGTTCTCGCATTTTTTGTTGAATTTTGGTCAATTTTTCTAGCATCTGTATTTGCATCTGCTCTATTCTTTCCAACCTCTGATCCACGGCTTTCGTTTCCCTTCAAGTGTAGTAGTGATGTTCCAGGGTAACTATAATACGATCTCTAGTTAATAGGGTTCTTTTATGACATTTAATGCATATGATGCGATGTAATGCAAATGTATGAAATGCAATGCAAAGGAATGAATGCAAAAAGAAATAGAGGCGTTGATTTTGAATTCAATTCCATTAGAAGAACTTTTCTAGAAAATAAATTTCTTTACATAAAATGGATATTTATACGACGTTTCCCTCATATTCTAAGCAAAGACATTAATCTCTTTCTTCTTATCCGGATATCAAGGTCCAATCTCGCAAACTTTCTAATAAATGTCTCTACTAGCTCTTTTTACTTGATCTGGGCCTCGACTTATTGCTTACTTATTTCCACCATGCTCGTTAGCCTCTTCAAGAAAATCGAGACGTGGTGATTCTCGAATAGTCTTTGTCATCTTGAATCCTTGGGCAATAAAGTCTTGTATTCCTTCACGGACTATCAGCCTTCTCTTGTTGTGTTTACTTGGACCATATTCGGACGACCATTTTATAATCCACTTTATCAAAAAATCTATTTTCTTATGACAAACTTTTCTATTTAGCAATCGAAATTGAACCAACACCTTTTTTCTATGATGTGAATGCAATCCAATCAAAACAAAAGAAAACACGTTAGCACGAAAGAAATAAATAATAGAATAGGGCACCTATCTAGGTGACCACTAGGGTTTGACATAGTTTTACCTAGGGTAAGCCCTTAGGTTTTCTACATGTGGTTTAGCTCTAAAATTGAGGTACCCAAACCAGCAGATTCTTCGATCCTCACCCATTATAGGCTCATACGGACTGAGTTCAGTTCAGGGGAATAAATTTCCCTATGGCTACACGAAGATGAAAATCTCACAAACATATAGGTACGGATGTATCCTGAAAGCGATTCACTAGCCCATGCGGAGGTGAAAATCTCACAAAGTCATAGTTTCTCACTCCCACTTAAAGGTACGACCACAATGGTCATGCAATGTAATGTGTGCAAGAAAATAATAATCATCTGTTCAAATCAAAATTTTTAAATTTTCAAATCAAATTTTCTAATTTCTGACAAAGGACAGAAAATAATCAATTTTACGGCCTGACTCTCTTACGTCCCCAGTGGAGTCGCCAAGCTGTCGAAATCATTTTTTAAGTTGATTTTAAAAAATGGGGATCGACTTTAAAAATAAAAATGGGAGTCACCACCAATACCATTTTGCTTAGGTGTGATCGGATCACCTTATAAAACGTTTTATTTCAAAACATTGATTTTGGCCTACGAAATTCAAGGAAGGATTAGCACCCTCGTAACGCCCAAAAAATTTGTACCAGATTGATTAGTTATTGTCCTAATGTCGAAAATTCGAAAAGATTTAAAAACATGATTTCTTTGAAAACTTGAACAATTTGAGTTAAAACTTGAGATTCTTTTGTTCAGAAAGAATACAAACATCACATCTAGCACGTTAGGACATGATGTTTTAAACCCACATAACCAACATCATCTCATGATTTAAAAGGATATTTAGTTATTTAGTCAAATGGAAAATCGAAACCCGGCATGTTAGAGCACTATTTCCTAAATTTCTAAACACAAAACATTGCCTTATTTAAGAAAAACTTCCGGATAAATAGTTGCAATTAAAATGGAATACATTTTCTAAAACAATGATTTGAATGAAATGTGGCATTAGAACATTATCAAATATACATTTCAAAGAGCATCTTACTAAATAGAAGTAATAACATAATAAATAATACAAATAATGTAAGCAATATAACAATTATGCTAAGGTAAATAAAGATTACAAGTTTATTCTTAAAAAATGAATGATCAAATAAAAGATAGAAAGTAAACAATAAAAATCTATTTAAAAAGAAATTAAGGAATAACCATGAGAATTTTACACAAGCTTAAATATATATAAAAATAAGATGAATAATGTATATATAAAAAACTATAATAAAGAAAAAAAAAAACAATATGGAAAATTCTAATATATATATATATATATATATATTCATGAGAAAACAAAGTAAGATATATTTTAAAGAAATAAATAATATACAACTTTAAATAAAAGTATATTTATAATACAATAATCTAATACATATATGCATAAAATTACATATTTTAAAAATAAGCAATATAAACAATATATGTTAGACAATATACTAAATTTTATACAATATTAAGGATAAAACAATTTAAATGCTATATAATATAATATAATAATATATAATATAATTTTTCTTAAAATTTATATATATTTTAATAAATAATATACAAATTTTAAAATGACGATAAATAATATTGAATTTAATAAAATACCTAGCGTAGTAATAATTTAATATATATAATATTAAATAATTAAAATAAGAATAAAATGAAAAATAAAAAATGGATTAAATTGAAATAAAATGAAATACGAGGATAATAAATGTAAAAGGACCGATTAGAGCAGCGTTACATTATAGGGACTTATTAGGCAATTATGCTTATCTCCTAAACGACGTCGTTCCCCCTTTCTGCCTTAAAATAGCCCTAGGATCAGATTGCAAGAAAATATAAATTTTAGGGCCGAATTAAAAATAAAAAATTTAAAAAGAACGAAATTAAAAAATAATAAAATTGCGGAAGGACTAAAGAGGCAAATTACCCCTTTTATAAAACACGCGGATCCTCCTTGGGTATCGGGTCAACGCGAGGATCCTGGCCCTCAAACGATGTTGTTTTGGCTCTAAAGGTAGCCCTCAAAACAGCGCCGTATGGATCACTTATATAAGCTAAAATTAACCCAAAAAAATCATTTTAAACACCCTTTTTAAAAAAAAAATAAAAAAAGAAGCCCCGAAGGCTCTCTCCCCCTCGGCCTGAGGCCAGAATCTGGCCCAGGCTCCGGTGACGGACCGTCGCAGGTGTACCCCACGCGCCACCACAAGCGCCACCATGTACGGAGGCCGGAGGGCAAAAAATTCATCTTTTTAGCACGAGTCGAAAGGTAAAGTCCTTCTTTTTATTTTTAGTAATATTTGCATAAACAAAAAAGATTGCATGAGTAAAAACGAAAGTGCATAAATGACAAATCACCTCTAATTTTTCTCGTATTCTCTGTATATTTTATGTGTATGCGTGTATTTTCGTGTATCCTCTTACAGATTACATGGGGGTTTTTATAACCCAAAAAAAATCAAGAAATAAACATAAGACCCCGTTTTGTTGCTACTGTCCATTTTCTTTCCTTGTTTCGCAGGTGAATGGTGAGAACAACGGCAGTGGAGCTATATCGTGCACCAATTGCGGCGCGACCGAGGGGCTGGTGCTAGGGCTTGCGGCGCGAAGGAAACCTAGGGTTTCAAAAACCCTTGGTTTCTGATTTAGTGTTGGGCCCTTTTGGGCCATGTAGGTTGGTTATCTATTTTGGGTAGTGGCTTGTAATTGGGTTTTGGGTCACTGAGTCATCTGTAACGGGTTGTAAATGTATTTGGGCTTGACAGTGTAATTGGGTTATTGGGTAGTCTATTTTGGGTTGTAAATGGACTGTAAAAGGAACATTTTTTTTGGTTTTTTATTACTGATATGGGCCTGGGTATAGTAGTAATATATACAAATAATGGTAATAAAAATATAATAATACCGATAATAATAAAAGCAATAGTAATAATAATAAGAAAGTTAATGACTTAATAATAATAGATAAAATAAAATGTACATAGATAAAATAAAAATAAACAAGACAAAAAAAGGTCAAAGAATAATTAAATAAAATATTTAAATGAAATATTAACTAAAACAATTTCTAAAAAAAATGAAATTAAGCCAATTCAGGATGAAAATGAAATTGAAATAAAATTTGAGGTACAAATTGCAAATGATTTAAAGAGAAAAGTACCAAAATAAGACACACTAAAAGGAAAAGGGACTAACTGGGACAATATCCCTTTTGTCCTCATATGCGGGTATTAATGTACCGAAATGAAACAGAAATGAAATTTGAGAGACATTAAAAATAATGAAAAGGACCGAATTAAAAGAGCTCAAAAATACGGAAGGACCACGGGCATAAATAGTCCATTTTTAAAAAAACACGCGGACCCTCCTTGCGGGTCGGGTCATGCGGGTTGGATATAGGCAAAACGACGCCGTTTGGATGGCCTTTATAAACCAGATTTTTTAAAAAAAATCATTCTTTACCTCATTCTTAAAAAAAAAAGTTTTCAACCCTCAAAATTTTCTCTCCCTCTCTAATTTTCGGTGAGAGTTTCGATCAGCGGGCCACCACCGCTGGCCACCGTACACGGTGGCCAAAATGCCCAAAAACACCCCAGATCGACTGTCCTAATCCCTACAACTCAGATCCACCTTAAAAATGTCTAAAACAGCCCCCGAAGATTACTGGAAGACTGAAAGACTATTCTGCTTCCTCTCTTTCGGCCACCAGCGATGTAAGGCTTCTCTGTATTTGCTTGAAGTCTGTAACATCCTAAAAATTTGAGTATCAATATGTTGCTTGTCTTTGGTGTTAGCTCGGGTATGATTTTATTGTATGCTTAATATAGTCTTGAGAAGGCTCGGGTTTACTTGGAATTAGAATAAATTTTAGTAAAGAGTACTTTACTGTAAAGGAATCAGGTGACCTTGAAGTAAGTTAATTAAGTGATAAAAGATGGCATAAGATGAGTAATTGGCAAAGTGGTGATGGCGCCATAAGTTGGACTTGAGGGGAGAGGTTCGAATCTCCTAGCATGCAAATTGGGAGCTTTTATTTTTGCTTTTTCCTAGCAAGTGTCGGCCAAGCATCATTCATGGATAAGATGGACTAAATTTTTATGGTAATGAGACTTAAGGTTATGGCAAGCATGAATTAGGGATAGAATTGCTTGATTTTGGGGATAGGATTTCTCAAACTTTTGGAAAATGGAGGATTGCAAGGCTTGAATCAAGGTTGATGTTTTGGAAACTTTTTCATAGCCATTTTGACCATGAATATGGACGGCATTATGGACAAAAGGGGGGAGCCAAAATTTGGTGGTTAGCTTGGGTAGGACGGTAGCTTGTTAGAATTCTTTTGGTCATTTTTGTTTTGTTTGAAGACACTTTTTCTCCATTCATCTTTTCCTTCCCTTGGCCGAATGTATTGGTGTAGAAGAAAACAACATTTCCTTTATTTCTTTTGGTCATCTTTTGACCATTTGGTCATTTTTCTAATCATTCTAGTGTCTTTCTCCTAGTGTCGAAACTACCAACACAAAAACCATTCTTTTCCTTCTCCTTTCCCATTTTCGAATGCATTTTGCTCCTAAATTCATCTCTTTCCTCATTCTCTTTTCTTCTCTTTGAAAACCGAATTATAACACCTTCTTCCCATTCTCTCTTCTTCTTCATTTTTTTATTTATCATTCAAACACTTTCTTCATTATTTTTCTCTCATGGCCGAATGGTATTAATACCATTTTCTCCAATTTTCCTTCAAAGCCGAATCTCCTATTCATCTATATTGTCTTGTTGGTTATTCTTTCAACCCTCGTTTAAGCAATAGGTAAGATCTTTCTTTTTGGTTCTTATGTTGGCTTAAGGGATGTCTTGGTCAAATCTTAATGGTGGTAAGAAGAATCTCTTTGATCGAAATCATCGTTCATTCTATTAAACGTTTTCTTTCGTTATATTTTAGTGTGATAGTGGAGGGCTGAAACTCAAGTGTTCGTGAGCGTCATGAACCGTTGGAATCGATTTAAGGTGTTAAGGTAAGGGTTTATTAAGGACTCTTATATTACTCGTCATATTGATATAGATGGATTATTAATCGATTTTGTTTTAGGGGACGTTATCGCTCGATTTTCATATTGTGGAACAAGGATATTTGTGGTAAGCCAATCTCACCCTTAAAACTATTAGTCATAATTTCGATATATTATTTAGTCGGACTAATGATCTTTTGTCAATGGAGACAATCAAAATAGGGACGAAAATGGCGGTAAATAGTGTTCGGAAGAGGGGTGGTTCCGCTATTCCCCCTAAGTTTAAGCGAAGGGCTGTTTCGAGAATCTAAGATTTTCCACCGGGTTGTGGACCATCATCCGAGGAGAACCAGTTGTTTGAAGTCGTTCGTACTCCCGAACCTTTGTTTGTTCCTGGATTTTCATCGGGTAACGAACCAACAATCGGGGAGAAACCGCAAATAGAAGTGGTTCGAAATTTTGAGGGTAAAAGTCTAGATCGTTATTTCTAAGATTCGATTTGTAAATAAATAATAGTGTTCTAAATTATCGTGATGCGTTTAGGTATCGACGAGCGGGAAAGTCTAGTTCTCACAGTAACCAGGTGTGTAACTTCACACTTATCTCGGGTTAGATATTATACCGTAAGTATTGGGATAAAATCGTAAAGATGTCAAAATCAGAAAATGCGTAATAATTAACATTTTTGTGTAAATGCATGAAAACAGTTAAAGTCGTGAAATTTACAAAAACGCCCTCAATGAGTTAATTGCTAAATAGTAAATTTTATGCCTTATGTGATAAATGGGCCGAAAAATTGCTAGATCGATAAATGGGCCGAAAAACTGCTAAATCGATAAATGGGTCGAAAAACTGCTAGATCGATAAATGAGCCGAAAAATTGCTAGATCGATATATGGGCCAAAGTTTGCTAGATCGTTAAATGGGCTAAATGCTATTTTTTCTTATGGGCCAAAGTGAAAATTTAAATTTTTGGACTCACATGTATTATGGGCTTTTGTTAAATTATCATATGGATATATATATATTGTTATGCATACATGATTGCATGGGTTGGGATAATTGACAAAGAGAAGAAAGGACTATTGCCAAAAAACTAGTTCAGTGGCTCTGCCACAAATATATTTTAAATGGCTTAATGCCTCTAGTTCGGTGACTTTGTCACAATCTAGTTCGGTGGTGCACCAAATATTATTTAAAATGGCTATATGCCTACGATTGGTGTGTTGGTGGAGTGGGTTGACTTGATCCCCACAGGTGTGTTGGTTGGTACGAGTGGTGTGTAGCGGATGGAAATTAGGTTTGGTTGGGAATTTCATTTTACATGCATTTTATTTATTATATTGTTAAATCCGTAAATGGGCTCAAGCCCAAAATAATGTCTTGATGATCTGGCCCAATGAATGTGGTAAGTGAGTTATACACTGAGTTCTGAGTAACTCACTCTGTTTAATTATCCATCTCAGGTAATGGTAATTGACGGAGGCTTGGGCCGAGGATGACTTCGTGGAGGCCATACTTTGAACATGGGTTTTATAAACTATGAACTTTTATTAAGTATTTTTATTTAATTACTATTTTGGGTATGATATAATAAGGCCTTTATTAATATTTTATGGATTTTTATGTGTGGATGGATTTAATTTTGTTTTAGACACTTAATATGGGCTGATGTTAATTCAATAATGTTTCCTTAAATATTTTGTTTTAAAACATATGAGATTCTTTAAATATTCTTGTTTTCAAAATTCTTTTTGAACTCTTTTAAAAAAAAACTACTTAAAGGTTTTTGACAATTAAATACTAAATGATAAGATTTCAAACTAGTATTTCTTTATTCATCAATTTTAAATCAAATTCTTGATTTTTACTAAACTTCACTTTCAAAAGGTTTTGTAGAACTATTTTACCTAAATCATTAGAGAATTAAATGGATGTTCGATTTGTGTGACAAACTAAATCTCGTCTTAACGCATAGACCTGGTTTGGAGTGTTACATCTAATGGTATCAGAGCCAGTTTCAAAACTCGACTGTGGTTGGGTTCAATAAATAACTTCCGTTTGAAATTATTTTTAATTATGTTTTAAAGTTAGTATGGCACCACAAGCATCCAGCACCAAGTCAAGTAAGTATTCATTATTGAATGATTATTATGATGATATGATCATAGGAACACTCTAGAACTTCTAGTTTTAGATGTTGAAAATCATAGAGATCGAGACTATAGGATGTGTTTGCGAAAAACAACTTTATCTCTTGAATATCATAAAATATCGTTAATAAACACTGAAACAGCTTTCTAATTCATAAAATTTGTAATCAGATTAAAACAAGTTAGTCAGTATGAGCACCAGAGGACGTGAACATGGTAGACGTGGCCATGGTAGAGGCCGAGGTGCTAGAGCTGTGTCCGAGGAATCGAGACATTTTTTGGAAATGGATGCACTATCATCACCAGCGTCAGAAAATGATTCACAAGAGAATAGGAGAGAAAATAATGCTTTGACACGAGCAATGTTGCGATTCCTTGAAAGGGTCATTGGAACTAGAGCTGGGCCAGCAGTTCGTGGGTCGATATCGGAGCGATTGAAATCAAGTGGTGCTGAGGTTTTCAGAGGTGTCTCAGGTGTAGCTCCAAATGTTGCTGAATATTGGCTTGAGGCGGTGGAGCGAATTATGGATGACCTAGAGTGCACTGTAGAGCAGAAACTAAGGGGAGCGGTGTATTTGTTAAGGGAAGAGGCATATCAATGGTGGCTTCTCGTCCGAGAAGGCACCAAGTGCATTAGTTACTTGGGATTTATTCAAAGTCGCCTTTCAAGGAAATATATAGGAACAAGTTATGTGGATGCCCGAGGAAGGAATTTCGAATCGGTTCGGGGAAATAAGATGGTGGCGTGTATGAGGTTGAGTTTTACGCTTGAGTCGCTATGCTCGGACAATAGTGCCAACGGATCATGAGCATCTGTACGCCTGAGGATGGCTCGAATGATGATTTGCGGTCTTGATCACCCCACAACAAGTGAGAACTTTTGCCACGCTTGTGGAGAAAGCCAAGATAGCCGAAGAGGCTAAGAGCTCAGAATGTCAGAATCGGGAAAGAGTCAAAGGCAAGATAGATATAAAGTATTTGGGTTCTTCAAAAAGGTTTCAAAAGAGGCCTCGGAGTGATGAGCCAGCTCAAGGTAGAACACACGGGCTATTAATCGAGTCGAGATCGTCTTTGAATGTGGGAAACGACATTCCAGAGAGTGCTGGAGGAAAATTGGTGCTTGTTATAAATGTGGTTCAATGGATCATTAATATAAGAATTGCCCTTGACGAATGGATATGACTCAGGAAGCTTGTAATCCTGATGAACAGCCGGCCAGAGGTACTCAGCAGCCACCGAGAGGCCGTGGACCAGGTCGTGGTGGTAATGGGGCTGGACGTGGTCAAGGTACACTGGGTAGAGGCAATGGTTCTAAAGGTAACGCGGATGCAAGATAGCCAGGATTGGTCTATGCAGGTAGACGCCACGAGGATGGCAATGCACCTGATGTGATAACTGGTACGTTCTTCATTTTTGATGTGCCTATTACTGCTTTGATAGATATTGGTTCTACCCACTCGTATGTTGCTAGTGCCATATCTGGAAACCTGAATCTAGAATCTGAAATTACCGATAGTGAGATGACGATAATTAGTCCTTTAGGATAGTCAGTAATTGTAAATAAACTATTTAGAGACGTGCCCTTAGAAATCCAAAGAGAAATATTTCTAGCAAATTTGATGGAATTGCCTTTCGGCGAGTTTGATCTCATTCTGGGCATGGATTGGTTGGTTAAGCACCGGGTGCATTTGGATTGTGCTGAAAAATGAATGTCAATAAGGACTTCGGATGATAAGGAAGTAGTAATGATAGGCGAATGAAGGAATTATTTGGCAAATGTGGTATCTGCGTTAAAGGCAGAAAAGTTGGTGCGGAAAGGGTATGGAGCATTCCTAGCTTTTATTAGTGCTTTGGATGCCAAGGAGTTATCAGTGGAAGATGTGAGAACGGTGAAGGAATTTCTAGATGTATTTCCCGAAGAACTTCCTGGTATACCTCCAGATCGGGAAGTAGAATTTGGTATTGAGCTTTTGCCCACAACGGCTCCAGTGTCCGTTGCTCCTTATAGAATGGCACCGAAGGAGTTGGCGAGCTTAAAGCTCAAATTCAAGAATTGTTGGATCGGGGATTTATTCGATCGAGTGTGTCTCTGTGGGGAGCACCAGTTTTGTTCATTAAGAAAAAAGGATGGGTCGATGCGTATGTGAATTGATTATAGGCAGTTGAATAAATTGACGATCAAGAATAGGTATCCTTTGCCAAGAATTGATGACCTGTTTGATCAATTGAAAGGAGCTTCGATTTTTTCCAAAATTGATTTGAGATCGGGTTATCACCAACTCAAGGTGAAAGAAGCAGATATTCATAAGACGACATTCTGAACTCGTTATGGACATTATGAGTTTTTGGTTATGCCGTTTGGGCTGACCAATGCACCAGCTGCATTTATGGACATGATGAACCGGGTCTTTCAACCATATTTAGACCGGTTTATGGTAGTGTTCATAGATGACATTTTGGTATATTCGAGGAATGAAGAGGAGCATGACTCACATTTGTGTATAGTATTGCAGTTACTTTAAGATAAGCAACTTTATGCCAATTTTAGTAAATGTGAATTTTGGTTAAGGGAAGTGACTTTCTTGGGTCATGTGGTATCAGCTGAAGGAATAAGGGTGGATCATCGAAAGATTGAGGTCAGATCGGATTGGAAACCACCAAGTCGATGGCGAGATTCGGAGTTTCTTGGGTTTGGCTAGTTATTATAGACGCTTTGTTGAGGGGTTTTCACTGATTGCCGCACCCTTAACTAAGCTGTTGCGAAAGGGAGTACCGTATGTATGGATTGGAAAACAACAAGAGAGTTTCAAGAAATTGAAGAAGATTTTGACGGAAGCACCAGTTTTGATTCAACCTGAGGCTGGAAAAGAATTTATCGTCTACTGTGATGCGTCAAACACGAGTTTAGGTTGTGTGCTGATGCAAAATGGAAAAGTGGTGGCTTATGCTTCTTGTCAGTTGAGACCGCACGAAGTAAACCGCCCTACTCATGACTTGGAGTTAGCTGCGGCAGTGTTTGCTTTAAAGATTTGGAGGCACTATCTCTACGGTGAGAAGTCTATTATCTATACGGATCACAAGAGTCTTAAGTATCTTCTTACTCAAAAGGAGTTAAACTTGAGACAAAGAAGATGGGTGGAACTATTAAAGGATTATGATTTCTCAATAGAGTATCATCCTGGAAAGGCTAACGTGGTAGCAGATGCGTTAAGTCGTAAGGTGGTATCAGATTTGAGAGCAATGTTTGCTCATCTGAGTTTGTATAAGGATGGTAGTCTGTTAGCGGAACTTCAGGTGAAGCCTCTGTGGTTAGATCAAATCAAGGAAAAGCAGATATCAGATGAAAAGTTGGGACCCTTAATTCAGCAAGTTGAAAGTGGTGAAATAGGGGATTTTGGTATAAACATTGATGGAGTGCTTTGTTTTCGTGGAAGAATTTGTATGCCCAAGGACTCAGATTTGAGACAAATGCTTCTACGGGAGGCGCATAGTAGCCCTTATGCTATGCACTCTAGAGGAAATAAGATGTATCGAGATCTCTGTGAATGGTATTGGTGGCCAAGGTTGAAGCGTGAGATTTCTGAGTTTGTAGGAAAATATTTGACTTGTCAACAAGTGAAGGCGGGGCATCAATTGTCGTCAGGTTTATTACAACCGGTAAAGATTCCCCTTTGGAAATGGGAGTGGATAACAATGGATTTTGTTAGTGGGTTGCCTTTAACACCTACTAAGAAAAATTTCGTTTGGGTAGTAGTTGATCGATTAACAAAGACTACTCATTTTCTACCAGTTCATACGGATTACTCATTACAGAAGTTGGCTAAGCTATATGTATTTGAAATCGTGAGGTTGCATGGGGTACCAATGTCTATTATATCAGACAGGGATCCTAGGTTTACATCACGATTTTGGAAAGCTCTGCATGAAGCTTTGGGAACAAAGTTAAACTTCAGTACAACTTTTCATCCTCAGTCAGATGGTCAGTCGGAAAGAGTAATTCAGATATTGGAAGACATGTTAAGGGGTTCTGTAATTGACTTTAGAGGTAGTTGGAAGGATTTTCTACCGTTGGTAGAGTTTGCGTATAACAATAGCTATCAGTCTAGCATTCAGATGGAACCCTACGAGGCATTGTATGGTCATAGGTGTCGTACTCCTACTTGTTGGACTGAATTGGGTGAACGGCAGATGTTGGGTCCTGAATTGATATCTGAGATGGAAGAAAAGGTAAAAGTTATTCGAGCACGGTTAAAGGAAGCTTCGGATAGACAAAAGTCGTATGCAGATCTAAAGCGTAAGGATATCGAGTTTGCTATGGGGGATCAGATCTTTCTGAAGGTCTCACCTTGGAAAAAGATTTTCAGATTTGGAAGGAAGGGCAAGTTGAGCCCTAGGTTCATTGGACCATATCGTGTGATGAAGTGTGTTGGTCCAGTGGCCTATCAGATTGAATTACCTCCGGAGTTAAGTCAAATTCATATTGTTTTCCATGTTTCCATGCTGAGGCGCTATAGATCGGATCCGTCTCACATAGTATCGGTAGAAGAAGTGGAGTTGAGATCAGAGTTATCTTTTGAGGAAGAACCAGTGGAAATCTTAGAACGAGATGTTAACGTGCTAGGAAAGAAGACTGTGCCGTTGGTTAAGGTTTTATGGCGTAATCACGGAGCAGAGGAAGCTACGTGGGAGCCTGAGGATGCAATTTGGCAACAATATCCTCACCTCTTCTAATGAGGTAAATTTCGAGGATGAAATTCTCTTTCAGGGGGTAGAATTGTAACATCCTAAAAGTTTGAGTATCAATATGTTGCTTGTCTTTGGTGTTAGCTCGGGTATGATTTTATTATGTGCTTAATATAGTCTTGAGAAGGCTCGGGTTTAGTTGGAATTAGAATAAATTTTAGTAAAGAGTACTTTACTGTAGCGGAATCAGGTGACTTTGAAGTTTAAGTTGATTAACTGATAAAAGATGGCATAAGATGAGTAATTGGCAAAGTGGTGATGGCGCCATAAGTTGGACTTGAGGGGAGAGGTTCGAATCTCCTAGCATGCAAATTGGGAGCTTTTATTTTTGCTTTTTCCTAGCAAGTGTCGGCCAAGCATCATTCATGGATAAGATGGACTAAATTTTTATGGTAATGAGACTTAAGGCTATGGCAAGCATGAATTAGGGATAGAATTGCTTAATTTTGGGGATAGGATTTCTCAAACTTTTGGAAAATGGAGGATAGCAAGGCTTGAATCAAGGTTGATGTTTTGAAACTTTTCATGGCCATTTTGACCATGAATATGGATGGCATTATGGACAAAAGGGGGAGCCAAATTTGGTGGTTAGCTTGAGGTAGGATGGTAGCTTGTTAGAATTCTTTTAGTCATTTTGTTTTGTTTGAAGACACTTTTTCTCCATTCATCTTTTCCTTCCCTTGGACGAATGTATTGGTGTAGAAGAAAACAACATTTGCTTTATTTCTTTTGGTCACCTTTTCGACCATTTGGTCATTTTTGCTAATCATTCTAGTGTCTTTCTCCTAGTGCCGAAACTACCAACACAAAAAACCATTCTTTTTCCTTCTCCTTTCCCATTTTCGAATGCATTTTGCTCCTAAATTCATCTCTTCCCTCATTCTCTTTTCTTCTCTTTGAAAACCTAATTATAACACCTTCTTCCCATTCTTTCTTCTTCTTCATTTTTTTTATTTATCATTCGAACACTTTCTTCATTGTTTTTCTCTCATGGCCGAATGGTATTAATACCATTTTCTCCAATTTTCCTTCAAAGCCAAATCTCCTATTCATCTATATTGTCTTGTTGGTTATTCTTTCAACCCTTTTTTAAGCAATAGGTAAGAGCTTTCTTTTTGGTTCTTATGTTGGCTTAAGGGATGTCTTGGTCGAATCTTAATAGTGGTAAGAAGAATCTCTTTGAACGAAATCATCGTTCATTCTATTAAATGTTTTCTTTCGTTATATTTTAGAGTGATAGTGGAAGGCCAAAACTCAAGTGTTCGTGAGCGTCGTGAATCGTTGGAATCGATTTAAGGTGTTAAGGTAAGGGTTTATTAAGGACTCTCATATTACTCGTCATATTGATATAGATGGATTATTAATCGATTTCGTTTTAGGGGACGTTATCGCTCGATTTTCATATTGTGGAACAAGGATATTTGTGGTAAGCCAATCTCACCCTTAAAACCGTTAGTCATAATTTCGATATATTATTTAGTTGGACTAATGATCTTTTGTCAGTGGAGACAATCAAAATAGGGATGAAAAGGGCGATAAATAGTGTTCGGAAGAGGGGTGGTTCCGCTATTCCCCCTAGGTTTAAGCGAAGGGCTGTTTCAAGAATCTGAGATTTTCCACCGGTTGTGGACCCTCATCCAAGGAGAACCAGTTGTTTGAAGTCGTTTGCACTCCCAAAGCTTTGTTTGTTCGTGGATTTTCATCGGGTAACGAACCAACAATCGGGGAGAAACCGCAAATAGAAGTGGTTCGAAGTTCTGAGGGTAAAAGTCTAGATCATTATTTTATAAGATTCGATTTGTAAATAAATAATAGTGTTCTAAATTATCGTGATGCGTTTAGGTATCGACGAGCGGGAAAGTCTAGTTCTCACAGTAACCAAGTGTGTAACTTCACACTTATCTCGGGTTAGATATTATACCGTAAGTATTGGGATAAAATCGTAAAGATGGCAAAATCGAAAAATGCGTAATAATTAACATTTTTGTGTAAATGCATGAAAACAGTTAAAATCGTGAAATTTATGAAAATGCCCTCAATGAGTTAATTGGTAAATAGTAAATTTTATGCCTCATGTGATAAATGGGCCGAAAAACTGCTAGATCGATAAATGGGCCGAAAAACTGCTAGATCGATATATGGGCCAAAGTTTGCTAGATAGTTAAATGGGCTACAATGCTATTTTGTCTTATGGGCCAAAATGAAAATTTGAATTTTTGGACTCACATGTATTATGGGCTTTTGTTAAATTATCATATGGATATATATATATATATTTATGCATACATGATTGCATGGGTTGGGATAATTGACGAAGAGAAGAAAGGCCTGTTGCTAAAAATCTAGTTCGGTGGCTCTGCCACAAATATATTTTAAATGGCTTAACGCCTCTAGTTCGGTGACTTTGTCACAATCTAGTTCGGTGGTGCACCACAGTATTATTTAAAATGGCTTTATGCCTACGATTGGTGTGTTGGTGGGGTGGGTTGACTTGATCCCCACAGGTGTGTTGGTTGGTACGGGTGGTGTGTAGCGGATGGAAATTAGGTTTGGTTAGGAATTTCATTTTACATGCATTTTATTTATTATATTTTTAAATCCGTAAATGGGCTCAAGCCCAAAACAATGTCTTGATGATCTGGCCCAATGAATGTTGTAAGTGAGTTATACACTGAGTTCTGAGTAACTCACTCTGTTTAATTATCCATCTCAGGTAATGGCAATTGACGGAGGCTTGGGCCAAGGATAACTTCGTGGAGGCCATACTTCGAACATGGGCTTTATAAACTATGAACTTTTATTAAGTATTTTTATTTAATTACTATTTTGGGTATGATGTAATAAGGCCTTTATTAATATTTTATGGATTTTATGTGTGGATGGATTTAATTTTGTTTTAGACACTTAATATGGGCTGATGTTAATTCAATAATGTTTCCTTAAATATTTTGTTTTAAAACATATAAGATTCTTTAAATATTCTTGTTTTCAAAATTCTTTTGAACTCTTTTAAAAAAAAAACTACTTAAAGGTTTTTGACAATTAAATACTAAATGATAAGATTTCAAACTAGTATTTCTTTATTCATCGATTTTAAATCAAATTCTTGATTTTTACTAAACTTCACTTTCAAAAGGTTTTGTAGAACTGTTTTACCTAAATCATTAGAGAATTAAATGGATGTTCGATTTGTGTGACAAACCAAATCTCGTCTTAATGCATAGACCTGGTTTGGGGTGTTACAAAGTCCACTTTTTTTTATATTAATCATATATTCGTAGAAAAATCCGTACAAAAAGTGACTGTGTTCTTGTATATTTCAGTGTATATCCTCCATTTACAGGTTTCGATTTGGCTTTTATAGCCTAAAATAAATCCAAAATCATAAATACAAAGATATTGTCTTGCTATGCTTGCTGTTTTTGCTGTGTTTCTTTCCTTTTGCTGGTGAACAGCGAAGATGTGGGTGCAATTCACACGCCAATGGCAGCGTGATGTCCAACGGTGAATGGTTGGTATGGAGGCAGCGGCGCAAGGCCCTGCTAGGGTTTTCCAGAAGCTGGAAATGTTGAAAAAAATTGGGTCTACCGGGCCTGTTAATTGGGTTAGGGTTAATTGTCTGGGTTGTAATATATTTGGGCTTGAGGGTGTAATTAGGTTATTGGGTAGTCTATTTTGGGCTGTAAATGGACTATAAAAGGGACATTTTATTTCATTTATTATTTTTGGTTTTTTGTATGGGCCCGGGCAAAAATAGGCCATTACAATGCTAATATGCATATAGTAGTTCATACATTTAGAATAGCATACATGCTTAGTACAGAAATCAAACAGTCAGATCATTTATTTAGGGGCCTAAGCATTGCTTACCGACCCTACGGTAGGTCCACAATCGACTTAGGCGACCCGTGTAACCTTACAGAGTTTTCTAGAAAAATGGGCTCACACGTCCATAGGCCTACCCGTGTGGCCTATACGGCCCAAATTGTCGTACACGGCCTTGCCCAGCCATCACATGGCCATTTCGCTCGAGACGGCCTGGTTTGTCGATCACACGGTCGTGTGGTGACTTACAGCCTTGTACACGGCCTACCACAAGGGCGACCACATGCCCGTGTCATATCGATAGAAAGGTTTTTGACTTTCGTCAAAACCTCGTTTTCTGCATTTTCAGGTACACACCTGGTATCGAATCGATGCTAACACAATCTCGAGCAATCCCGAACCTATAATTGACATGATAAGGCCCTTATTCAGTAACATCTTCCAACTTTAATAGAAAAATTTCCACGAGCGAAATCTCATAACAATTAACAACGTTATCAAAACTTACCGAAGATGATCAGAACCTCTAACGCTTAACTCACGATTGAAAACGATATTCAATCCCTCGATTAATTCTTGAGTAACAAAAGAAAAATCCCCTTTAAGGAAGAATACAGAATGTTTGGAAAAGCAAAATCCCGACTTACCGAAACTGATCCCTACAGCCAAATAGTGGTCCTCCGAACTCAAAGGTAAGAACAAAACGAAAATAAAAACTAATAGCAATGAATGGAAAGGGGCGGGGAAAGGGTTTTGGAGAAGAAGAGAGAAACCAAAATTTTGTTTTTGTTTGGGAGGGGGAAACTGAACAGATTTTCTGATATTCCCCCTATTATCTCCCCAAATTTCTCCTTATTATCAAATTTTCAATCTAGCACAAACTCTTTGGGCGCAATAGACAAAAATGATGCTCATGCAAGGATTCGAACTCAAGACCCCTAACACTCCAACACACCACTTAACCCCCATACCAGCAGGCCCATTCTGACATGTTCTTACAAATAAATACTTATAAGCCTACTAACCAAAGTTTGGGCTTTATTCATAAAAATTCCAAAATTTACCCAAGTTGAGACTTGAACTTGGGACCTCCCACACACACCAAAACACATAACCACTGAAGCAGACACTTATTCATGCCAAAATTACAAAAGTCAAAATTAAGCAAAAATCGGGGCATTACTGAGTCAAGCCATGAGTTGATTACTTTTTATCTTTTTGTCAAAAATTAAAAACTTGACTTAAATTTATGATCCTTTTGTTGCATTCCATCCGTTTTATTAAGATCTTTATCATTTTGGTTTATAATCGCTTTACCAGTTTGAATTTTTGATATGTTTCTGCACATTGCATTACATGACCACTCGATTATAGCTTTTTAAGTGGGAGTGAGAAACTATTCCTTCGTGAGGTCTTCACCTCAGTGCAGGATAGTGGATCGATTTTGGGATACATCCGTACCTATGTCTTCGTGAGATTTTCATCTCTACGTAGCCATAGGGAAATGTATTCCCCTAAACTGAACTCGGTCCAAATGAGCTTATAATGGGTGAGGATCGAGGAATCTTCCGGTTTAGGTATCCTTACTTTAGAACCGAACCGCATATAATGAGCCCTAAGAGCTTACCCTAGGAAGAACCATACCAAACCCTAGTGGTTACCCGAATAGGTGCTCTATTTATTTATTTCTTCCTTGATTTTCCTTTGTACTAACCTGTTTTGTTTTGTTCTGGTTACGATTGCATTGCATTTTCATCATAGAAAAGAGGTGTTGATTCACGTTCAATTGCTAAATAGAGAGCTTGTCATGGAAAATGAATTTCTTGATAAAGTGAAGGATAATGCGGCCGTCTGAATATGGTCCTAGTAAACATAACTAGAGAAGGGCAATAGTCTGATAGAGGAGTACACGACTTTGCTTCGTTACCCGAGGATTCAAGCCAACAAAGATTATTCGAGAGCTATTAACATCTCGAATTTCTTAAAGAAGCTAACGAGCATCACATGGATGAGTGAGCAATAGGTCATAGCCAGATCAAACAAGAGTGTAACACCCCAAACCCGGCCCAAACGCTACGGCCAAATCTAGAATACTACTGAGGAAAAAGGTTTGAAAAGAATTTGTCATAAGGGTGAAAACATAAAAATTTTCTGTCATTTATAAAAACATTGTATATTTAAAATTCTAAGTAAAATTATGTTGTTACAAATTTCGAATTAAAACTTTAATATAAGTTTTGATGATGTAAATCACTTTCTAAAATAAAACATTCCAAATATCATCTCGATCGTCAATCCAACTCGAACACAATAAAAGTCCCCAAATACTTTAAGTGGCCATTATTACAATAAATATTTACTCAAAATACTAAAAATATAAAGTGCATAAAACAATGAAAAACATCTTCTGCATGGCCACCTCGTATCCGCTCCAGCCCGGTCCAAGAATCATGTATCACCTGTATTGTTTGGTAAAAAAATTGGGTGAGTCAAACCGACTCAGTGTGTAATTAGTCCACAGATTTCCACACATGGGCTTAGCCCAAACCACACCAATCCACATATCAAATAATAATGCAAAATGCACCCAACCCAGCCTAGGGTCCATCCTCTACACACCCCCGTCTCCAGCCACCACACACCAGGTGATTACTAAATCAACCCTCCAACCTCTACACACCAATTTGGCAAGCAATGCCATCCACCAAGTGGTCAAGCCACTAGTTCACGTGAAATAAATCACAGTATAATCCACAACGCGACCTCAGTCAACGTCAATCCATGATGAAGCTCGTAGCTAACATCAAATCACGATGAGGCACATAGCCATCACCAACCACGATATGGCACAAAGACGATAGCAACCACGATGAGGCACAGAGCAGATCATCAACCCACATGAGGCTCGTAGCCATCACTAAACCACGTACATAAATGTACACCCTGTCCTTCAATAATCATATCCCAATCCCTATGCATATGTCAGTATCATGGCCAAATAATAGTAAAATTCCAATGAGCATACATCACATGCTTACCACAATTCCACACATATACCACGGTAAAATAATATCATAAAACTGACCTGGTTAACCGAATACCCACTATGGGTAGCCACCATCTCAGCCATTATTTTCGGATATCATACACATCTTATATGTATATATATATACATAACAACAAATCCAAACAACAGGAGATCAGTACGATAACTACACACCATTTTCGGCACAGTCGATTAAATCCCGAAACCCAAAGCCTAAACGATTTGCACCTTGCGATTTGATGAACTCCCTCCTACTTAACTATGTTAGAATCGGCTTCAACCCATAAGGCTTACAAAAAAAATGGCCTTTGGCCTAATATTACACTTCACTTACCTTGGAACCACAGAGATATTCGGCTACTATAGAGGAGTGATTGACTTTGGAAGAAGAAAGAGATGGAGAAATTGGCTAAGGCTTACTTGTGATTTTGGTTTTGATGGATTGTGAAAAGAAAAGAGAAGGTTGAGACTTGATGCAATTTAGCTTTGGTATCCAAAGGAGATTCTACCTAAGCAAAGTAAAAAGAAAAGAAAAAAAGAAAAGAAGAAGATGAGGAAAGAGAGAATGATGACTATAAGTTTGACCAAGGAAGAAAAAGAATAAAATGAAAGAAAAAACAATGCTCCTTTCAATGGTAGTAATTTCGCACAAAGAGGAAAAGAGCTTGAGAGGAAAAGAAAATAATACCAATTTGGTCAAGAATAATAGCCAAAACCAAAGAAAAATTTTACCAATAGCCCAAGACACATTAATTAGGAAGAGAGGTTTTGGAGAGAAAAGAAAATGGTGCCCAATTTGCTAAAGAATTTGATCAACTATCCCTATTCCCTTTCAATATTCGCAAACCCCTAGCCCCAAAAATCGACCAGGTTCATGGTCAAAATGGCCATGAAATAATTTCCAAAACAAAACCCTTGATTCATGCCTTATAATCCTCTACTTTCCTAGAGTTTAAGAAATTCTATCCCTTATTTCAAGCCTTATGTCCCCTTATCATACCAAAACTTAGGATTTCATTCCTTAAATTAACACTTACCTTTTTCCTTAGTCTACTATCCATAAAAGAAAATAGTCCAACCTTACCTTAATTAAAGTTTGACCCTCACATGCCATACAAGTCCAAAATAAAAAAAATCACCTTAAGACTATCCATGGGATTAGAACCTAAGTCCCCCTCACACTGCTTGTGGCGTCACTTTCCAAGACCCTAAGTGGCACCTCCCTTGCCACTTTGCCAAGTGAATTATTGTCTTAACCTCCACATTAATTCCCTTAAGGCCTAGCTCCCCTTAGCTCCCTTTAACTAACACTTAAAACAAAAATTTTTCCTACAGCTCGGGCCTACCCTTGGCTTAAACCTAGATCTTAAAACACCTTAATTAATGCACAATCAAGCCATACACATGCAAAACAATTCAAACCTAATAGCCCCTATTTCAGGATGTTACATTTCTACCCTCCTTAAAGAAATTTCATCCTCGAAATTTCAAGCTAACTAACAGTCGTGCATCCTAACTCACCACGCTACACTCTTGCTGCGCACTCTGAT
This sequence comes from Gossypium rotundifolium, assembly GCA_025506655.1. Lineage (NCBI taxonomy): Eukaryota > Viridiplantae > Streptophyta > Magnoliopsida > Malvales > Malvaceae > Gossypium > Gossypium rotundifolium. Next base: position 39,087,728 of record CP106733.1, read on the forward strand.
CTTAATAAAACTAACATACTTTCTAGGTATAGCCTCAAAGTTCACACTCAAAGTTCTAGATACTTCACTAGCAATACATGAATGAGTTGACACGATATCTATCAAGGCAATAAAGGGTATTTGAAATAAGGAATGTACACGTTATCACATCCGCACATCTTTCTCCTCATGACCTTTGTTGCATAAACTAACCCCAGGCTGTCTCGCATCTACACCCTCAAACACCATTTGATGCTCCACGACCTCGGCCAGAACCATTCCCTCTATGGTTCGGACCACGACCCCTTGTCACCTGTTGACCACCTTTGCTCGACTGCACATAACCCTGGCCTACTGTCCGAGCCCTATCCATCTCTTGAGGATAATTCCTAACCAAATGAGCCTTAGACCCACACCGAAACATTCCTTGCTATTTCCCCAGCACTCTCCTCAATGAGCTCTCCCACACTAAGCATATGGATGACTCCGATTCCCAAAAACTGGTATAGGTGCACGTACAGAATTCTCAACTCTTGGTCTTTTCTGAAAATTCCCAGATGATTATGACAATCCATAACTCCTCTTATCCTGATTCCTATCCCTATCTCTATTCTACCTCTCGGCCCTCTTGACCTCCTTGGCTATCCGAGCTCTATCCACTAAGACTGCAAAGTCCCTCTCCCGATACGGCGCTATCAACACTCGTAGCTCATCTCGTAACCCATCCTCAAATCTAACACATCGCTCGTAATCAGTAGTTACAATCGCTCCAGCATACCGACTTAATCGTAGAAACTCCGCTTCATACTCAACTACCGACTTATTTCCTTGCACTAAATTCAGAAACGCCTTTCTCTGAGATTCGATGTAGCTAGCTCTAACGTATTTCCCTTCAAACTTAACCTTAAAATACCCCCAATCCACTCGATCCGCAGGGATACTCTCCATGACAGTGAGCCACCACTGATAAGCCTCGTCTCGAAGCAGTGAAACAGCACCTTTCAGCTTTTCCTCAGCAGTGCAGTCCAAATCGTCCATGATCCTCTCGACTGCCTCTAACCAATACTCCACTACATTCGGAGCTACCCCAGATACTTCCCTAAAAACCTTAGCTCCATTTGATCTAAGTCTCTCAGCTACTGACTTCTAAGCCCCATTTCCCATACTAGCTCCTGCTACTCGCTCTAAAACTTCATGACATAGCCTTGATCTTTGCGTCATCTCCTCTGTTTGCTCTTGAAATTTTGCCCTACAAAGGTGGCGGTGCCTCATTTTCGAACCCCGACCGGCACCAACCGGTTCGACACGACCATCCTACCTCTACCTGCGCCTCTGACGACCACATCCCCTAGAACTCATGTCTACTTCGCGATTTAATCTGATTTAAGAAATTTTATCCATTAGTCTTTTGTTCCACTGATTATCCGCAAACAATTTTATGTAAAGTTTTTAGTAGTAGTTCTTTTGATCAACCAAAGTTTTCATCTCAAGTTTACTACCCTAATTCAGAGAGTCACATTCATTCATCCACAACATCCACTACACTACTATGGGCATTTTATCCGTTCCCAACCCAAGGGTATTTTCATAACTCATCCTACAGGGGTATTTTAGTAATAAATCGAGATTAATTCAAAAATCTTTACAAATCAAAGGCATTCCAGAATTTACAAATTTTGGGGTTATTTTGAAAAATTTTCCAAATCAAAGGTATTTTTGGAAATTCTAGAAATCGAGGTTATTTTGGTAATTTTGTAAATCAGGGGTAATTTAGTAAATTTTCCAAACCAGGATATTTTAGTCAAAACAGTGTAGTTTTTACAAAACTAAGGTTTGTATTCAATCTGAGGTAATTTTTTTACAAAACAGTGTAGCTGGTCCCTTTTGGGTTTTAATTATCGGGTTTAGCCGGTGAATAGGTCCTCTTGGTTAGGGTGAACCATCACTACGCACCAGGTAGAATTCAAGTGAAGAGAAGGTGAGTCACTATGACTACTTAAATACCAAGCTCTTACCGAATCCAATCCTAGACATGCGCACAACTGTTGCCATACCCTAACTCGACGACTTACTCACAAGTTTGTTTGGTTGTACTTAAGTCTTATGTATTTTGTGTTGGAGTAAACTAGTCTTAGGGTTCAATAGCTCCTAATCTACTAATCTACGATCCCGTAATGCCCATAAAGTTTCACATACCAATCACTTCAGTAGTTAGGGGTACTTACCGTGGACTTGGTAGGAGATCTTGGTGCCATGCGAATAAACTGAAATAGTTTATGAAAGTCTATGTTTTTGAAAAGCCCATCTTTGAAAAATGTTTTTGGACCCAAAACCCTCAAAGTCGGGTTTTGAACCGGGCTCTGATACCAAATTGTAACACCCCAAACCCGGCCCAAACGCTACAGTCGAATCTAGAATGCTACTGAGGAAAAAAAGTTTGAAAAGAATTTGTCATAAGGATGAAAACATAAAAATTTTCTGCCATTTATAAAAACATTGTATATTTAAAATCTAAGTAAATTTATGTTGTTACAAATTTCAGAATTAAAACTTTAATATAAGTTTTGATGATGTAAATCGTTTTCTAAAATAAAACATTCCAAATATCATCTCGATCGTCAATCCAACTCGAACACAATAAAAGTCCCCAAATACTTTAAGTGGCCCTTATTACAATAAATATTTACTCAAAATACTGAAAATATAAAGTGCATAAAACAATGAAAACCATCTTCTGCATGGCCACCTCGTATCCGCTCCAGCTTGGTCCAAGAATCATGTATCACTTGCATTGTTTGGTAAAAAAATTGGTGAGTCAAACCGACTAAGTGTGTAATTAGTCCATAGATTTCCACACATGGGCTTAGCCCAAACCACACCAATCCACATATCAAATAATAATGCAAAATGCACCCAACCCAGCCTAGGGTCCATCCTCTACACACCCTCGTATCCAGTCACCACACACTAGGGGATTACTAAATCAACCCTCCAACCTCTACACACCAATTTGGCAAGCAATGCCATCCACCAAGTGGTCAAGCCACTGGTCCACGTGAATTAAATCACAGTATAATCCACAACGCGACCTCAGTCAACATTAATCCACGATGTAGCTCGTAGCTAACATCAAATCACAATGAGGCACATAGCCATCACTAACCATGATATGGCACAAAGACGATACAAACCACGATGAGGCACAGAGTCGATCATCAATCCACGTGAGGCTCGTAGCCATCACTAAACCACGTACATAAATGTACACCCTGTCCTTCAATAATCATATCCCAATCCCTATACATATGTCAGTATCATGGCCAAATAATAGTAAAATTCCAATGAGCATACATCACATGCTTACCACAATTCCACACATATGCCATGGTAAAATAATATCATAAAACTGACCTGGTTAACCAAATACCCACTATGGGTAGCCACCATCTCAGCCATTATTTCTGGCTATCATACACATCTTATACGTATATATATACACATAACAACAAATCCAAACAACAAGAGATCAGTGCGATAACTACATACCTTTTTCAGCATAGTCGATTAAATCCCGAAACCCAAAGCCTAAACATTTGCACCTTACGATTTGATGAACTCCCTCCTACATAACTATGTTAGAATCGGCTTCAACCCATAAGGCTTACAAAAAAAATGGCCTTTGGCCGAATATCACACTTCACTTACCTTGGAACCACAGAGATATTCGGCTACTATAGATGAGTGATTGACTTTGGAAGAAGAAAAAGATGGAGAAATCGGCTAAGGCTTACTTGTGCTTTCGATTTTTGATGGATTGTGAAAGAAAAAGAAAAGGTTGAGACTTGATGCAATTTAGCTTTGGTATCCAAAGGGAGATTCGGCCTAAGCAAAGTGAAAAGAAAAGAAAAGAAGAGAAAAGAAGAAGATTAGGGAAAGAGAGAATGATGACTATAAGTTTCGGCCAAAGAAGAAAAAGAATAAAATGAAAGAAAAAAGCAATGCTCCTTTCAATGGTAGTAATTTCGGCACAAAGAGGAAAAGAGCTTGAGAGGGAAAAGAAAATAATACCAATTTGGTCAAGAATAATAGCCAAAACCAAAACAAAATTTTACCAATAGCCCAAGACACATTCGGCTAGGAAGAGAGGTTTTGGAGAGAAAAGAAAATGGTGTCCAATTTGCTAAAGAATTTGATCAACTATCCCCTATTCCCTTTCAATATTCGGCCACCCCCAAGCCCCAAAAACCGACCAGGTTCATGGTCAAAATGGCTATGAAATAATTTCCAAAACAAAGCCCTTGATTCATGCCTTATAATCTTCTACTTTCCTAGAATTTAAGAAATTCTATCCCTTATTTCAAGCCTTATGTCCCCTTATCATACCAAAACTTAGGATTTCATTCCTTAAATTAACACTTACCTTTTTCATTAGTCTACTATCCATAAAAGAAAATAGTCCAACCTTACCTTAATTAAAGTTTGACCCTCACATGCCATACAAGTCCAAAATTAAAAAAAATCACCTTAAGACTATCCATGGGATTCGAACCTAAGTCCCCCTCACACTGCTTGTGGCGTCACTTTCCAAGACCCTAAGTGGCACCTCCCTTGCCACTTTGCCAAGTGAATTATTGTCTTAACCTCCACATTAATTCCCTTAAGGCCTAGCTCCCCTTAGCTCCCTTTAACTAACACTTAAAACAAAAATTTTTCCTACAGCTCGGGCCTACCCTTGGCTTAAACCTAGATCTTAAAACACCTTAATTAATGCACAATCAAGCCATACACATGCAAAACAATTCAAACCTAATAGCCCCTATTTCAGGATGTTACAGTTCTACCCTCCTTAAAGAAATTTTATCCTCGAAATTTCCAGCTAACTAACAGTCGTGCATCCTAACTCACCACGCTACGCTCTTCTTGCAAGACTCGATCTTAATAAAACTAACATACTTTCTAGGTATAGCCTCAAAGTTCACACTCAAAGTTCTAGATACTTCACTAGCAATACAGGAATGAGTTGACACGATATCTATCAAGGCAATAAAGGGTATTCCAAAAATAAGGAACGTACCCGTTATCACATCTGGCACATCTTCCTCCTCATGACCTTTGACCGCATAAACTAACCACAGGCTGTCTCGCATCTACACCATCGGACCTCTGCTTTGATGCTTCACGACCTCGGCGAACCATTCCTTTATGGTTCGGACCACGACCCCTTGTCGCCTGTTGACCACCTCTGCTCGACTGCACATAAATCCATCTCCTAAGGACAATTCCTAACCAAATGAGCCGTAGACCCATGCCGGAAACATTCCTTGCTATTTCCCCAGCACTCTTCTGCATGAGCTCTCCCATACTAAGCACATGGACAACTCCGATTCCCAGAAACTGGTACAGGTGCACGTACAAAATTCTCAACCCTTGGTCTTTTCTGAAAATTCCCAGATGATTCTGACAATCCATAACTCCTCTTATCCTGGTTCCTATCCCTATCTCTATTCTACCTCTCGGCCCTCTTGACCTCCTCGGCTATCCGAGCTCTATCCACTATGACTGCAAAGTCCCTCTCCCGATGCGACGCTATCAACACTCGCAGCTCATCTTGCAACCCATCCTCAAATCTAACACATCGCTTGTAATCAGTAGCTACAATCGCTCTAGCATACCGACTTAACCACAGAAACTCCGCTTCATACTCAGCTACCGACTTATTTCCTTGAACTAAATTTAGAAACGCCTTTCTCTGAGAGTCGATGTAGCTAGCTCTAACGTATTTCCCTTCAAACTTAACCTTAAAATACCCCCAATCCACTCGATCCATAGGGATACTCTCCTTGACAGTGAGCCACCACTGATAAGCCTCATCTCGAAGCAGTGAAATAGCACCTTTCAGCTTTTCCTCAGCAGTGCAGTCCAAATCGTCCATGATCCTCTCGACTGCCTCTAACCAATACTCCGCTACATTCGGAGCTACCCTAGATACTCCCCTAAAATCCTCATCTCCATTTGATCTAAGTCTCTCAGCTACTGACTTCTAAGCCCCATTTCCCATACTAGCTCCTACTACTCGCTCTAAAACTCGTAGCATAGTCTGCGATACTGCGTCATCTCCTCCTATTTGCTCTTGAAATTTTGCCCCTACAGCCGGTGGCGGTGCCTCATTTTGGAACCTTGACCAGACCCAACTGGTTCTGACACAGCCATCCTACCTCTACGTCGCCTACGACAACCATGTCCCCTAGAACTCATGTCTACTTCGAGATTTAATCTGATTTAAGAAATTTTATGCATTAGTCTTTTGTTCCACTGATTATCCGCGAACAATTTTATGTAAAGTTTTTAGTAGTAGTTCTTTCGATCAACCAAAGTTTTCATCTCAAGTTTACTACCTAATTTAGAGAGTCACATTCATTCATCCACAACATCCTTTGCACTACTATGGGCATTTTATCCGTTTCCCAACCGGGGGATATTTTCGTAACTCATCCTACGAGGTATTTTAGTAATAAATCGAGATTAATTCGAAAATCTTTACAAATCAAAGGCATTCCAGAATTTACAAATTTTGGGGTTATTTTGAAAAATTTTCCAAATCAAAGGTATTTTTGGAAATTCTAGAAATCGGGGTTATTTTGGTAATTTTGTAAATCAGGGGTAATTTAGTAAATTTTCCAAACCAGGATATTTTAGTCAAAACAGTGTAGTTTTTACAAAACTAAGGTTTGTATTCAATCTGAGGTAATTTTTTACAAAATAGTGTAGCTGGTCCCTTTCGGGTTTTAATTATCGGGTTTAGCCGGTGAATAGGTCCTCTTGGTTAGGGTGAACCGTCACTACGCACCAGGTAGAATTCGAGTGAAGAGAAGGTGAGTCACTAGGACAACTCAAATACCAAGCTCTTACCAAATCCAATCCTAGACATGCGCACAACTGTTGCCATACCCTAACTCGGCGACTTACTCACAGGTTTGTTTGGTTGTACTTAAGTCTTATGTATTTTGTGTTGGAGTAAACTAGTCTTATGGTTCAATAGCTCCTAATCTACTAATCTACGATCCCATAATGCCCATAAAGTTTCACATACCAATCACTTGATGGTTAGGGGTACTTACCGGTGGACTTGGTAGGAGATACAGTGCCATGCCGAATAAACTGAAATAGTTCATGAAAGTCTATGTTTTTGAAAAGCCCATCTTTGAAAATTGTTTTTGGACCCAAAACCGTCAAAGCCAAGTTTTGAACCGAGCTCTGATACCAAATTGTAACACCTAAACCCTACTTAAATGCTACTACCGAATCTAGAATGCTCTTGAGGAAAAAGTTTGAAAAGAATTTGTCATAAGGGTGAAAACATAAAAATTTTACATCATTTATAAAAACATTGTATATTTAAAATCTAAGTAAATTTATGTTGTTACAAATTTCCAAATTAAAACTTTAATATAAGTTTTGATGATGTAAATTGTTTTCTAAATAAAACATTCCAAATATCATCTTGATCGTCAATCCAACTCGAACACAATAAAAGTCCCCAAATACTTTAAGTGGCCCTTATTACAATAAATATTTACTCAAAATACTGAAAATATAAAGTGCATAAAACAATGAAAACCATCTTACAGCATGGCCACCTCATATCCGCTCATTGGTCCAAGAATCATGTATCACTGCATTGTTTGGTAAAAAAATTGGGTGAGTCAAACCGACTCGATGTGTAATTAGTCCAAAGATTTCCACACATGGGGTTAGCCCAAACCACACCAATCCACATATCAAATAATAATGCAAAATGCACCCAACCCACCTAGGGTCCATCCTCTACACACCCGTATCCGACCACCACACACCGGGGATTACTAAATCAACCTCCAACCTCTACACACCAATTTGGCAAGTAATGCCATCCACCAAGTGGTCAAGCCACTGGTCCACGTGAAATAAATCACAGTATAATCCATAACACGACCTCAGTCAATGTCAATCCACGATGTAGCTCGTAGCTAACATCAAATCACGATGAGACACATAGCCATCACTAACCACGATATGGCACAAACACGATACCAACCAGGATGAGGCACAGAGCCGATCATCAATCCACGTGAGGCTCGTAGCCATCACTAAACCACGTACATAAATGTACACCACATCCTTCAATAATCATATCCCAATCCCTATGCATATGTCGATTATCATGGCCAAATAATAGTAAAATTCAATGAGCATACATCACATGCTTACCACAATTCCACACATATACCATGGTAAAATAATATCATAAAAGCCGACACAGTTAACCGAATACCCACTATGGGTAGCCACCATCTCAGCCATTATTTTGGCTATCATACACATCTTATACGTATATATATATACATAACAACAAATCCAAACAACAAGAGATCAGTGCGATAACTACACACCTTTTTGGCATAGTCGATTAAATCCCGAAATCCAAAGCCTAAACAATTTGAACCTTGCGATTTGATGAACTCCCTCCTACGTAACTATGTTACAATCGGCTTCAACCCATAAGGCTTACAAAAAAAATGGCCTTTGTTCGAATATCACACTTCACTTACCTTGGAACCACAGAGATATTCGTCTACTATAGAGGAGTGATTGAGTTTGGAAGAAGAAAGAGATGGAGAAATCGGCTAAGGCTTACTTGTGCTTTCGATTTTGATGGATTGTGAAAAGAAAAGAAGGTTGAGACTTGATGCAATTTAGCTTTGGTATCCAAAGGGAGATTCGGCCTAAGCAAAGTAAAAAGAAAAGAAAAGAAGAGAAAAGAAGAAGATGAGGGAAAGAGAGAATGATGACTATAAGTTTCGGCCAAGGAAGAAAAAGATTAAAATGAAAGAAAAAACAATGCTCCTTTCAATGGTAGTAAGTTCGGCACAAAGAGGAAAAGAGCTTGAGAGGGAAAAGAAAATAATACCAATTTGGTCAAGAATAATAGCCAAAACCAAAGCAAAATTTTACCAATAGCCCAAGACACATTCGGCTAGGAAGAGAGGTTTTGGAGAGAAAAGAAAATGGTGCCCAATTTGCTAAAGAATTTGATCAACTATCCCCTATTCCCTTTCAATATTCGGCCAACCCCCTAGCCCCAAAAATCGACCAGGTTCATGGTCAAAATGGCCATGAAATAATTTCCAAAACAAAGCCCTTGATTCATGCCTTATAATCCTCTACTTTCCCAAAGTTTAAGAAATTCTATCCCTTATTTCAAGCCTTATGTCCCCTTATCATACCAAAACTTAGGATTTCATTCCTTAAATTAACACTTACCTTTTTCCTTAGTCTACTATCCATAAAAGAAAATAGTCCAACCTTACCTTAATTAAAGTTTGATCATCACATGCCATACAAGTCCAAAATAAAAAAAATCACCTTAAGACTATCGATTGAACCTAAGTCCCCTCACACTGCTTGTGGCGTCACTTTCCAAGACCTAAGTGGCACCTCCTTGCCACTTTGCCAAGTGAATTATTGTGTCTTAACCTCCACATTAATTCCCTTAAGGCCTAGCTTCCCTTAGCTCCCTTTAACTAAAACTTAAAACAAAAATTTTTCCTACTGACTTGGGCCTACCCTTGGCTTAAACCTAGATCTTAAAACACTTTAGTTAATGTCCTCTCAAAATCTTTTCAAGAGATTCGCCTAAAGAGAAATAAAAGATTATGATTTCAAACTTATTCAAAAAGGAAGTGATGAAAATAATTGATAGCATCTTACTTTGATCACTTGAAGATTCGACTTGAAAAAGAAGAAAAGAAAATGATGATTCGCCTTCACAAAATAAAGAATAAAATGGTGGCTTCAATATAATGGTTTGGTTTTGAAGGGAAAGAAGAAAGAGAATGAAAGGAGAAGGAAGTAAAGAGAAAGAAAAAAGAAAATGATAATGGTGATTTGACAATGAGAGAAAGATAAGAGAAAGAAAATTAAGATGAAAAGAAAAGAAAAAGAATAGGATTAAAGAGAAGAGAGATTGACTATGGAGCTTAGATACATTCGGCAAGAGGAGAGAAATGAAGAAGAATAATGGTGCTTAAACTTTGTGGTTTTTGGTTTCAAAATAAAAACTAAATGAGAGAAAGAAGGTTGTATTTGGTTCAAGCAATTGAGGCTCACAATCAAGCCATACACATGCAAAACAATTCAAACCTAATAGCCCCGTAGAAACCTTTACATCTCGCCCGAATTTGAATTGGCTCTCTTCATATGACAAATCGATCTTAATTCCACCTCCTCAATCGGTATTACATGAGATGGATCCGATCAGTAACGTAACATTGAAACATGAAACACATCGTGCATTTGCTTCAATTCAAGGCAAATCTAAGCGATATGCCACAGATCCGACCCGCTTCACAATCCGATAAGGTCCAATGAACACGGACTTAATTTCCTTTTGCGTCCAAATCTCATCACCTTTTTCCAAGGTGAAACCTTAGGAAAACTTGGTCTCCCAATGCATATTCTATTTCTTTCCGCTTAAATCTGCGACGATTTTTGTCATCGGACGCTTCCTTTAACCGAGCCCGGATTACCTTAACCTTTTCTTGGATTCGTACACTATCTTCGGACCCAAAATCGACGCTCCCTAATTACATCCAACACGTAGGAGTGCGACACTTCCGTCCATATAGTGCTTCATACGGTGCCATCCGTATCTCGGATTGGAAGCTGTTGTTATGCAAATTCGCCAACGTAAGAATTCCTCCCAACTTCCCTTGAAATCTATCACACAACCCCTTAACATATCTTCTAAGATCTGGATTACTTTTCGGATCGACCGTCCGATCGAGGATGAAATGCCGCTTGAAGTCCAATTTGGTGCCCAAAGCCTGATGCAATGCTTTCCAAAATCGCGACGTAAACCTTGGATCTCTGTCTGAAATTATCGACAACGGCACTCCATGCAATCTCACAATTTCAGCTACATATAACTTTGCCAACTTCGAAAGAGTAATCAACCAATCGGGATAAAATGTGCAGATTTGTCAATCGGTCCACTATCACCCAAATGGAGTCTTTCTTAGTAGGCGAAGGGAAGCCCACTAACAAGGTCCATGGTGATTCTCTCCCACTTCCATGCGGAATCTTTATCGGTTGAAGCAACCCCGATGGTACTTGATGTTTAGCCTTGACTTGTCGACACGTCAAGCACTTCCCTACAAACTCAAGAATCTCCCGCTTAAGACCGGCCACCAAAAGCGATCTCGCAAATCTCGGATAACTTACTTCCTCCGGGATGCATAGCATAGGGGCTACCATGCGATTCTCAAGTATCTTTTGCCTCAACTCGATCCTTCGCATACAAACTTTACCTTTGAAGCACAATACTCCGTCATTGTTAATCTGAAATCTTCCAATTTCCCACTCAAGACTGTCGAAACTTTTCACTCGGATCTTCATCTATTAAGCTGTCTCTCTTTACTTGACTTAACCATGTCGGCTTAACTCGAAGTTCGCCAACAAGCTTCCATCATCGTAGAGACTAAGATGAGCAAACATCGCCTCAAATCGACACCACTTTTCGACTTAGGCGTACGCCACCACATTCGCCTTGCGGGTGGTACTCGATGGAACATCGTAGTCTTTCAACAACTCTATCCACCTTCTCCGCCTCAAATTCGCTTCTTTCGAGTCGGTAGATATTTGGACTTTGTGGTCCGTATATATCACCGATTTTTCCCGTATAAGTAATGTCTCCGGACCTTAAGAGCAAAGACTACAACCGCTAACTCAAGTCATGCGTCGGGTAGTTAACTTCATGTGGTCTCAATCACGAGACGACACGCAACTACCTTTCCGCCTTGCATCGTAACACATCCTAATCCCGTGTGAGAAGCATCGCATATACACAACAAAATCCTTTCCCGCTTGAGTGAATCAAAGCAGGAGCTTCAGTCAAAACTTTCTTGAGCTTCTCAAAACTCTCTTCGCTTATCGGCCCACACAAAAGGTACTTCCTTCCTCGGTAATTTCGTTAAAGTGCATTAACGATGAAAATCCTTCGACGAATCTTCGTAATATCCGCTAAACCCAAGAAATGCGAACCTCGATTCACGGACTTAGGTGGTTTCCAATCTATACGCCTCGATCTTCCGAGGATCCACCCTAATCCTTCTCGCAGATACCACATGTCCTAAAATGCAACTTCTTTCACCAAAATTCACACTTGTCAATTTGGCGTCTGATTCTTCTCCTTAAAACTCTTAACACAATCCGGAGATGCTCATCATGTTCCACTTGGACTTAGAATACACCAAGATGTCGTCTATGAATACCACGACACTCGATCGATTCTTGGAAGTTTGCCCCAACAGCCGGTGGTGGAGCTTCATTCTCGGAACCTTGACCGAATCAACCGATTCAAATAGTCATCCTTCCTCTTCCATGTCCACGACGACCTCGTCCCCTAGAGCTCATGTCTACTACGATCTTATCATGCTTTCTAAAAGTCTTATGTATTAGAGTCTTTTCACTTCTTATTAAAAGAAAGTCTTATGAAATGATATTCATGGTTTTCGTAGTAGTACACATACACCTAGGGTCCATGTCTCTAAAGTTTCCTTAGGCTTATCAAACATTCATATCACTTATCAAATAAAGGTACATACCTGATGGATCTGGGCCGAGAATTTCGAGTGCCATGCTCTTATAAAACCATTTAACTTAAGAAAAACTTTCAAAAATCTTTTTGGGCCAAATTTTGAAAACGTTGTGGGCTTCAAAACCCAAGGCCGAGAGTTTAAAACCTGGCTCTGATACCAAGTTGAAACACCCCAAACCTACCCAAAAGTCTAACCGGATTTGGTATGTTCCTTGAGTAAAACTTTAGCGAATTCCATTGTAAAGAAATTTTGTCTTTAAAACATTATTCTTAACCTAAGTCCCCTTCACATATGTGACACAAAACCACCGAATACTTCCTCCTTTATTAAACATACCCATATGCCCATGCACATACATATCAAATCGATTTTTATGCTTGTGATTGGTATCCGCAAACAAACATATTATCATATAATCACTTTTTAATAATATAAATCTATGCGTCACTTTCCTCTGATTCACGAATGCAGCTTATTTGCGATTTTCTCAAGACCGTTTGTAGTTCGATGGTAAAGGAATACCTAAGTGGCACCTCCTTTGCCACTTCACTGCCATATTTAGGGATGTTACAAAGAAAGAGATGGAAAATGTATCTCTTGGAATAGTTTACGAGATTTGATCTTAGTACACCCAGATATGAAGAAAAGGGTCGATGTCTTAGCTTTGAGCATTTACAGGCTGGCTATTTTCCCTAAAGCACTGGGGCACATGGATGAGGTAGTTTCAGATTTGTTCGATAGACTTGATAAGACAGTCATGCCCGTCCCTATAATTTTGGCTGAAATATTTCGATATTTGAATGCATACCGAAGAGCGAGTGAAGGAAGATTCATTGGATGTGCACAACTCTTGTTGGCATGGTTCCATAGCCCCTTTTGGAGGGTAGAGAGGGTTTCTTTTGAGTATTCTCTGAGAACTACTCTCCATTGAAAGAATTAGTTGCTCAAATACAAGAGGTGGCCAATCATTGGCAAACCATAGTAGTTCAAGCTGACATGCTAAGTTTGAAGTGAATTAGAATCAGATCAGGGTTAGGAGTTAGCTTGGCTTCTTAGGAAGGTTAAGGCATTAAGTATTAGGGCGAGGCCTTATATGTAATCTGTTTTATGTAAAGAATAGAAAAGTTGTTCTAATAGAATTGAATCAGAATCAATGCCTTTTTGTTGTATTCATTTCATGCATTCATGCATCTGCATTGCATTACATCATATGCATTAATTCCACATAAAAATAGGGGACCCTAGTTAATTAAAAAAATTGAAATTCATTAAAGATGTCAAAAGCCTAGCAAGAATGATGGGAAATATGAACATCAATGCCATATCCAAAGAAGGAATTAGAAGAGAATATTTATCAGGCATTTACCCTTACAAGCCTAGAAGTGTTATGAACAATTGGACTGCGGAAGAGATTCCTGTAGTTTTTAGAGCTAATTTAGAGTAATGTTCAAAACACGCTTGTTGCTTTAAGCTTAGAAGCAATAAGAATCCTTTTGTGAAATAGGCTCATGTCCAACATTTTTATTTCAATAAAAATACATTTTTGTGTCTCACTTTGAGGAAATATTCTTTTATTCTCTTATTTCATTCATATTCATACCACATAAGTTGCTATTCTTAGATTCATTTATCCTTTGAAATATTCCTTCGTACCTACAACAGGTCTCTAGATATCAATGATATGAGCGATGCTGCTGCTAGCTCAAAATCTCCTTTTGAGCAAGATATGTGTCTAGAGGGTTCTCAGGACTTTGAAAATGACAAAGATTGTAACTTGTCTCTGGATTTGTTAAGGATGGTAGAACAAGAAGAGAAACAGATCCTACCTCACAAAGAGTCAGTAGAAATAGTGAACCTAGAAGACGGATAAGAAAAGAAAGAAGTGAAGATTGGAGCTTGTATTACAGCAGAGACAAAACAAGACCTTATTGAGTTACTCCAAGAATTCAAAGATGTATTTGCATGGTCGTATCAAGATATGCCTGGGCTAAGCACTAACATCATGGTACACTGGCTGCCCATAAAAGAGAAGTGCAAGCCAGCCCAACAGAAACTTCGAAAGATGAGGCCTTGATAAACCGTAAAAGTAACATATTTTAACCCCATATTTAGTATGCTTTTAGGATGATTTAGCCGATTTATGTAAAAGGTGCTTTTAATCCTTTCTTTTCATATTTCTACTCGGAAAGCACCGAGGACGAAAAGAACAAGAAGCGGGCTGAAAACGGGCCAATTTGGGCCAGAGAAGAAAATAGACACGACCTGGATTTCAAGCCACACGGCCGTGCTTTGACAATTAACTAAGACACGACCATGCCACGATTTACACAGTCGTGCCCCAATCGACAGAATCGAGACACGGTCCAACCACGATTTACACGGGCGTGTGCCATGGCCGTGCCCCTGTTACGAGAGAGAGCAATTTCACTCGGATTTGGATACTTAGAGCCAAAGAAACACTTTCCAAAGCTTATTCAAATACCAAGTAAGAAGCAGACTTAAATTAGGACACTTAGAGGCCAAGTAAAGCATTCCAAGAGCCTATATAAACACCCTAAGTGTATCCTGAAGGGAGGCGGTGAGCTAGGCCAAGGAGCCGAGCCAGAAGGATCACATTTGTGGGAATCACTCGAAGATAGCCAGAAGATCCATCTCGAAGAGCCAAAAATCTACTCAAGATGGCGGATTTCTCCTTCAATTCCTCTAGGGGTTTTAGGGATTTCTTATGTTTTGTTTTATCTTTTCTCTTGAGATGTTTTTATTCATTATGAACTAAACCCTTCAGATACCTGAAGGGGATGAAACCTAGATGAATTTTGTTATTATTTTCTGAATTATATGATAAATACTTAGTTTGTTCTTAATTATGTTGCTTAATCCAAATCTGATGTGCTTAGGTGGAGGAGGAATAGACCCTGCTTAAGAGTAGATCTAGCATAATTAAGCGGAGTTGATCAAACGCCTAAAGATAGGGTTACAAGATTTTTCTAAATTAGGGTGAAACCTAATATGGGAATCCATTGATCGATTTACTGCTATTCTAGGGGGTTATTATAAGCGAACGAGAGTTCCACTAATTAACCTAGGGTTAGATGTTATTCGCCTCGAGAGAGGGTTTAATATAGGTTAGGGAGTCCTACGGATCAAGCTAAGTAAAGAAATCATATGATTCGGTAATAAGTAACAAGTGAAGTCTAGGTGGATTCTTCCTGAGGGTATCGTCGTAATCAATTGAGTTTCTTCAAGTTATTTCCCAATTCGTTCTTTTTGTCTTTGCGTCTTTAGCTTAGTAGTCGTTAAACTAGATTAAATCAACCAATCACTCCATATTTTAGGCTAAATAATAAAAAGAAAGTGAGTATTAGTACTTTTAGTTCCTTTGGGTTCGATAATCCGGTCTTGCCTAAGCTATACTACCATTCGATAGGTACACTTGCCTTTAAGTCGTTGTCAGAGTTAGTTTCCAGGTTTGATCATTCTATTTATAAATTTTAAAGCTCTGATTTCAGCGATCAAGTTTTTGGCGCCGTTGCCGGGGAACTAAAATATTAAGAAAACTCTATTTTTATTACTTTAGCCATTATTTTATTTCATAATTTATTTTATTCCATTATTTTTTCTAAATTTTATTTTCTTTCTTTTTCCTAGCAGGTACCTCTAGTTTATGACTAGACGGAACCCGACAGGACCTCTAGTATACGATAGTGAAATTGAAGCTACCGCTCGGAGAAATCGCAGAGAAATTAGGCGAGTTCTAAATTACACAGAAGAAGAGCGAGAAGACAGATCCAATCCTACTGAAGGGATGGACGAGAATAATCCACCATGAGATGTGGCGGATGCTCTGCGCACTATGTATGATTATGCTAAACCCAATTTGACAGGAGCAGAATCTAGTATTGTTAGGCCTGCTATAGCTACTAATAATTTTGAATTAAAGCCTAATACAATACAAATGATTCAACAATTTGTTCAATTTGATGGTTTGCAGGACAAAGACCCGAACACTCATATAGCAAATTTTTTAGAGTTCTGTGATACTTTCAAAATAAATGGCGTTTCTGATGATGCCATTCATCTTCGGTTATTTCCCTTTTCATTAAGGAATAAAGCCAAGCAGTGGTTGAACTCGTTACCACGAGGGTCAATCACTACATGGGAACAAATGATCGAAAAATTTTTATTAAAATATTTTCCACCGGCCAAAACAGCTAAATTACGGAATGATATTTCTTCTTTTGTGCAGATGGATTTAGAGACATTATACGATGCATGGGAGAGATACAAAGATCTCTTGAGGAGATGTCCACACCATGGATTACCATTATGGCTTCAAGTCCAAACCTTCTACAATGGTGTAAATCCCTCAACGAGACAACTAATTGATTATGCCACTGATGGAACCTTGAATAATAAAACTCTTGAAGCAGCCTACGAATTCATTGAAGAGATGTCGTTGAATAATTATCGATGGCGAGTTACAAGGACAAAAGCCGACAAAATCAGCCATGAGTCTATAGCATTGATGCGATAACCATGCTATCAAATCGGTAGAGATGATGAATAAAAAGCTTGCGGTTTATGTTCTTCGCGGTACACCCAGGTCATGCAATGCAACATAAGTGGGCTATGGTGAATCACAGTATCCACCCTACCAATCGGACGTGAGAGCGAATAGACAAACTATATAGGTAATAATTTCAGATCTAATAACAATCCTTATAGTAACACTTACAATCCAAGTTGGAGGAACCACCCAAATTTTTCATGGGAGGCCAAGGAATTCAAGGAAATCAAAGACAACAACCTCCTTCAAATTTCCAAAATCAGCCATATCCATGAAAAAGAAGCCAACCCTCGAAGAGATCTTGACAAAATTCGTCGGACACGAAAAGCGCTTCCAAGCGAAAAAACAATTAAGAGCAATAAGAATCGAATGGGGAACTTGCGAAGTCGAGTCAAGGAAGCCACGAATGCGATCGAACAACTCATAAAGCTAATGTCGAACAGACCGCTAGGACGTCTACCAAGTAACACCGAGATTAACCCAAAGGAGCAAATTCAAGCCATCTCAGCTCAAGACAGTAAGGAGTTAGATGAACCAAAATCAATACAAGAAAACAAGGTAGATGAAGGTAAGATAGAGGTAACACAAGAAAAGCCAAAATCGGTAATCAAGGAGTACCAACCTCGCATACCTTATCCCGAAGCGATAAAAAGAGGCGATTCAGAGGAACAGTTCGGTAAGTTTCTTAAACTCTTAAAGAAAATACATATTAACTTACCTCTTCTTGAAGCTCTTTTTCAAATGCCAGACGCGAGGAAATTCTTAAGATAGCTCATGACTAACAAACGTAAATTAGATGAAGAGCACCACGTGGAATTAAACGTAGCATGCTCAGCAATGTTACAAAATAGACTACCACGAAAGCTAAAAGATCTAGGGAGTTTTACAATTCCATGTTTAATTGGTAGTCTAACTATTAATAATGCGTTAGCTAATTTAGGAGCAAGCATAAATGTCATGCCTTATTCATTGTTTAAACGACTAGGTCTAAGGAAGCCCAAACAAACTAGGATGAGTATACAATTAGCTGATAAAACTGTTAGAATTCCTAGGGGCATTATTGAAGATGTTCTTGTCAAAATAGATAAATTTGTTTTCCAGTAGATTTTGTTGTTTTAGATATGGATGAGGATAATACCATCCCCTTAATTTTAGGAAGACCTTTTCTAGCAACTACCAAGACTAAAATTGATGTTGCCACAAGAGAACTCATACTTTGTGTAGGAGACGAATCAATCAGTCTTCAAGCTCTTGACTCGGCTAGAATAATAATCGATGAAGGTGAGAAAGTAAATCTGAGATGATAATCAAATTGTTCAACTTTCATCGCAAAAACACCACATAACGACAACCCTGAGCCGACTCATAAGTCCCAAAACAACAAAGAAGAATCTTACAAGGGACAAGACCTTAGGATTGACAAGTTTGAAGAGCAGAGGACACACGTCAAAGAAGAACCGCACGAAGTAAAACCAGAGGAATCACAAGAAGAGCTCGTAGGAACATCAAACCACTACAAAATAGGAGACCAGGTACTGTTAGACAAAGCAGATCCGCACATCACCACAACAGACCTGAAGACAAAGGGAGAAATACTTCTTAAGGTACACGATATCTTCCCCCATGGAACAGTCGAGGTAAGCAATCCAACATTCGGCACTTTTAAGGTAAACGTTTCTCGACTTGAACCTCATCAAGAAAATAAAATTTTAAGCAAGAGGGAAGATATTCAAACCTTTAAACCTCCTAATTTTTCTAATTCGAGGAAAGTCCAGCTTAAGACTATAAACGAGCACTTCTCGGGAGGCAACCCGAGTACTAACACTATTTACTTTCAAATTTATTTTTAGTTTCTTTCCCTACCTTCTTTATTTCCTCTTAAACTAACCGGAAGTGCAGAACTTAAAGGCCACACGGCCTTATACATGACCGTGTTTATGTGACTGTGTAGACCACTAGAACCACCGTACTGGCAGAATAGAGGCCGTATGAATCAGCCCCAACCACCCCACGACGTCACGGATCCAACCACTCCCCCACGGGCACCAGTAAATTGGCACGGCCGTGCTCCACAACCATGTGAAGCCACTGACTTATCAGACACGGGACAAACATGCCCATGCTATCCAACCGTGCCAACACACTACCTTTTTAGGCACGGGCGTGGTGTCAAAGAAATGGGCGTGGGTGTGCAAACACACCTAGACACACGGCCGTGCGATGCGGCCATGTCATTCAACACACCCTCGGTCCACAGGCATGGGAACGTGCCAGATTTGAGACCCTATTTAAACCCCATAGCCCTCCTCCTTCTCCCCTCATTTTTCTTCTTTCTTTTTCTTTCTTTCCTTAGAAAAAGTGTCCAGACTCTTGAGCTACACTAGAATCATGCCGAAGAAGCGTAAGAAGGCAAGCATTGTCTCCTTAAAGGAGACCCCAACACATAAGTTCATGCTGGCCGCTTCATTCAAAAACCAAGCCAAGGGTCTTTTAGACCATTTAAATTCTTCTTTATGTTTATTTTCCCCTTTATCCTACTTATCTATAATTCTCTTCTGCTTAATATATTTTAAATTCTTTTAGTTTCTTGGTTTTAGGTTCTAAAGGCTGCTTGGGAATCACGCACCACAGCCTTAGAGGTCACACCCACCTCGTGAACCATCCAACAATAAGGACTCCTTAGTCCATTAGTCTTTTCTTTCAATTTTAGTTTTCTTCTTAGTCTCCTTCTCTTTATTTCCTTTGTCTTTAATTATAGTATTAGTATATTATTAATGTTTCTTTAGATTTCTTGGCTATATCTTTGCAGGCTACCCAATTTCTTTATCTAGCACAAAGATCATCGGTAGACACCCCACCAGGCCCATAGAAAATGCCACCACCACCTCCTCCACCTACTTTCTACCACCAAAGATGCCAACTCCCGGAATCATCCAAAATTCAGGAAGTGTTACTTCTCCCCTTCTCTTTTGATTATTTTATCACATAATTATTTATCTATCTTTGTACATTGAGGGCAATGTACATCTTAAGTGTGGGGGGTAAAAGTACCTAACTTTTTGCATTATTCTAAAATCCTAAATTTTAGTCTTGTCCCTAAGAAATTTTCTCATATTATTAATTAGGGTGAAATTTCTGATGATTTATGATTTTTATTGATAAGCTCTTGAATAAGTCATTGATAATTGTGCATTGATGATTTATACATGAAGAATACTAGAGAATCAAGCATGATAAGTCTATTTTTCAAGAATAAAAATTTCCTAGGTTGTTGAACTGAATTTGAATATTACCTTGAAGCTTGAAATTTACAGGATTGATGTCAAATACCCATAATTTTTGTGAGATTTGAGCCTTATAGAGCATATATTCTTTTTCATGCTCACTTTATTAATTATGAGTGTGTCAACACTGAATTGTTATTCTAGAACTTGCCTCGATTATACATGTCGAGACCACATTAATGATTTGATATACTGAGATGATAAAGGCACCTAGGTTTTAACCCATTCACTCCACTAAAAAGCTTACCTACATAATTAACCCTTAGTGAACCCATTTGATCCCAACAACCCTTTTATTGAATTACCCACTTAATATTAACCTAAAACCCTTTGTATTTGTTATCACCATTCTTTTGACCACCCTTCTATCGAGAATTGAATTGATCAAGTTACCAAATTAGTTTATTTGATAAAGTTCTTTATTTATTTAATTATATACTTAGTTTGTTCTTAAAAAACCAAAGTATATTCAAGTATTAGTATATGATTAAAGGAGCTTATGCATTTAAATTCCAATTGTTGAAGAAGAGCTCGTATCAAAAGTATTATCAATAGTAGTATTATTAGTTTCAAATTTTCAATTGATGTAATCATTTATTATTTTTAGTTAAGTAATTGGTCAGGTCAATCTCGATTCTAAACCCTCTAATTCAGTCTTTATCCACACCTTTAACCCAAGCCCCGTTACAACCCTGTCAAAGACCTTTTGATTTGTGTATCATCTCATATTACAGTGGTGGAGATTTGATTTTCAAGCAAGCCTATGGGATTAACTTTTCAGGTTCGACTTATGAGTGCTTTTCTTGAAACTTAAACACTTCGAGTGCTTTGAGTGAATCCTTAGTGAGGATGTCAATCCTTGTCGGTTTCAAATTAAAAGGTAATCGTTTAGATAAGGGGAGACACCTATGTTTTCGTACTACAAAATTCATGACTTATATTGTTTGAATCTTTAAGACTCTTTGAGTTAAATTATCCATGTATAAATTATCCATGAATTATGATGAAGCATTGTTGATAGGAATTGTGAATTACGGAAAGTTCATTTTAATTGTAAGTTGAGAATTTTGCTTGAGGACAAGCAAAAGCTTAAGTGTGGGGGTATTTGATAAACCGTAAAAGTAACATATTTTAACCCCATATTTAGTATGCTTTTAGGATGATTTAGCCCTGATTTATGTAAAAAGGTGCTTTTAATCCTTTCTTTTCATATTTCTACTCAAAAAAGCACCCGAGGATGAAAAGAACAAGAAACGGGCTTAAAATGGGCCAATTTGGGCCAAAGAAGAAAATGGACACGGCCTGGACTTCAAGCCACACGGTCGTGCTTCAACAATTAACTAAGACACGGCCATGCCACGATTTACACGGTCGTGCCCCAATCGATAGAATCGAGACACGGCCCAACCACGATTTACACGGGCGTGTGCCATGGCCGTGCCCCTATTACGGGAGAGAGCAATTTCACTCGAATTTGGATACTTAGAGCCAAAAAAACACTTTCCAAAGCTTATTCAAATACTAAGTAAGAAGCAGACTTAAATTAGGACACTTAGAGGCCAAGTAAAGCATTCCAAGAGCCTATATAAACACCTTAAGTGTATCCTGAAGGGAGGCGGTGAGCTAGGCCAAGGAGCCGAGCCAGAAGGATCACATTTGTGGGAATCACTCGAAGATAGCCAGAAGATCCATCTCGAAGAGCCAAAAATCTACTCAAGATGGTGATTTCTCCTTCAATTCCTCTAGGGGTTTTAGGGATTTCTTATGTTTTGTTTTATCTTTTCTCTTGAGATGTTTTTATTCATTATGAACTAAACCCTTGAGATACAGAAGGGATGAAACCTAGATGAATTTTGTTATTATTTTCTAATTATATGATAAATACTTAGTTTGTTCTTAATTATGTTGCTTAATCCAAATCGATGTGCTTAGGTGGAGGAGGAATAGACCTCTGCTTAAGAGTAGATCTAGCATAATTAAGCGGAGTTGATCGAACGCCTAGAGATAGGGTTACGAGATTTTGTCGGATTAGGGTGAAACCTAATATGGGAATCCATTGATCGATTTACTGCTATTCTAGGGGTTTATTATAAGCGAATGAGAGTTCCACTAATTAACCTAGGGTTAGACGTTATTCGCCTCGATAGAGGGTTTAATATAGGTTAGGGAGTCCTACGGATCAAGCTAAGTAAAGAAATCATATGATTCAGTAATAAGTAACAAGTGAAGTCTAGGTGGATTCTTCCTGAGGGTATCGTCGTAATCAATTGAGTTTCTTCAAGTTATTTCCCAATTCATTCTTTTTGTCTTTGCGTCTTTAGCTTAGTAGTCGTTAAACTAGATTAAATCAACCAATCACTCCATATTTTAGGCTAAATAATAAAAAGAAAGTGAGTATTAGTACTTTTAGTTCCTTTGGGTTCGATAATTTGGTCTTGCCTAAGCTATACTCTTTATTCGATAGGTACACTTGCCTTTAAGTCGTTGTCGAGTTAGTTTCGGGTTTGATCATTCTATTTATAAATTTTAAAGCTCGATTTCAAAATTCCACTAAAGCTTAATCGAGATCCGGACAACTCGGAGACTGAGATAGTACATGTTGTACCATACAACTTGGCTAATCTCGAAACTAGACCCTCTAAAGTACATGATGGAGTCAACCGCTTTGAATGGAAGGATGGCCCGGTAGCAAGTTCTACTTTCTGAATTTGACATAGTCTATGTGAATCAGAATGCTATAAAAGGGAGCGCAATAGCTGATTTTCTAGCCAATAGAGCTCTAGAAGATTACGAGCCTTTGAACTTTGATTTCCCTAATAATGATCTAATGTATGTGGTAACTACAGAAAAAGATACTCCAGAAGATCGTGCTTGGAAATTGAATTTTGACAAAGCATCAAATGTTGTTGGTAATAGAATTTGGGCAGTCTTGGTATCCCCAAATGGAGATCATTATCCATTTACTTGCAAATTGGATTTTGATTGCACAAATAAGATGGAAGAGTACGAAACATGTATCATAGGAATCCGTGCATCAATAGAACGCAAAATCAAAGTGCCAGAGGTGTATGGGGATTTTGCACTAGTGATCTATCAGCTCAAAGGTTAATGGGAAACAAGAGACCCCAAATTGATCAATTGTCAAAATCTAGTTCTGGAATTAATTGAGGAATTTGATGATATCACCTTCCGTTACCTCCCGCGAGATGAAAACCAGATGGCTGACGCTTTGGCTACATTAGCTTCTATGATCAGAGTAAATAAACAAGAGGATGTGAAGCCTATCCAAATGAGTATTTACAAGGTTCCAGCTCATTGCCACAATATCGAAGAAGAAGAAAAAAGAGATGATCACCCCGGTATCACGATATACTACAATACGTGAAGAATCGTGAAGACCTTGACCAAGCAACTGAGAATGATAAAAGGACTTTGAAAAGACTGACCAGCACCTACGTCTTAGACGAGGAGATCCTATGCAAAAGAAAATAGGATCAGGTACTACTAAGATGTGTAGACACTGTCGAGGCTAAGAAAATCATGGAAGAAGTCCATGAAGGCGTCTGCTGAACATATGCTAACGATTTTACAATGGCCAGGCAAATCATAAGATTTGGATATTATTAGGCCACCATGGAACGGGATTGCATCAATTATGCTAAGAAGTGCCATAAATGCCAAATTTATGGGGACAAGATTCATGTGCCTCCTTCACCTCTTAATGTTATAACCTTTCCATGGCCTTTCTTTATGTGGGGTGTAACAGTCCGGTTTATACCCTAGTCAGAACAGTGGTTTCGAGACCACAAATCTGAGTCTGTATAATATTTTAATATTATATTCTGTGCCGTTGATATGTGATTAAGCATGTGGTAAATTTTTCATGAGCTAATTCATCTGTTTGTGTGATTAATTTGACAAAAGGGATGAAATTGTATTAAATGTGAAACTTGCATGCCATTTGTTAAAACACATATGTGTTGTGGCTTTTAAAAGTTATGGCCTTAAGTGGTAATTGAACCACTATTAAGTTAGTGGATTGTTTTGGTCAAAAATGACCTTTTTAGTTATGTTATAAATATTTTATATTTTAAGGATAAATTAGTAAATATATTATTATGTATGTTATATTTGATAAAAGCATGAAAAAAATGGCCATTTTTAGTTCATCTTTTGGCCGAATATTTAAAAAGAAAAATAAGGTTTTGCAGCTTGTATTTTTAGTTGATTACAAGCCAAAATTCAAGGTATGTTTTCGGTCAGTTTTTGATAATTTTTACGTTTTTGTAATCGTTGCTTTGAGAGCTACAAAACCCATATACTAATTTTAAATATTGATGATGTTTGTGTGAGATGCCATTGTTGATATGTTGAGTTTTGAAATGAGTTTAGTGGATAAATGAAAGTTTGGAGTTATATGAATATATTTTGTTCTTGAAGTTTTGATGAATTTTGCTAATTAGGGCTAAATTGTGAAAATGGTAAATTGGGGGACTAAATTGCCAATTTGATGAAAAGTATGGACTTGTATGATGTTTATATACATTCAGCTAAGCTTGGTTGTGTATTGATTTTGTGAATTTGATGTTTTGAGAAAAATGGACCTAATTGATAAATTGTACAAGTATGAGGGCTAATTTGTAAATTATCCTAAATATATGTGTTTGGATTGAATTGAATGAATTAGTAAATAAAAGGGTCAATTCTGAATACGTATAGATCAAGAACCGAGGGAATCGGACTTAGATCGCGGGAAAGCTAAAGTAACAGAGTAGCCATTTTCATTCCGATAAACTAAATCCGAGGTAAGTCACTATGCAAATAAATGTATTTGTATTGAATTGGATATATGCATATGAATACTAATGATAATGAATGTGTATGAGATGTTATGTGTATGAAATCAGAGATAAGTTCAATATAGTGATAAAGCCCGAGAAGTCCCGTATGAACCTAGGAATGATAGGATTAGTTACGTCATAACATAGGTATCTGTCCTGTTTTATCATGTAAGACCACATCCGAGACATTGGCGTTGAATTGTGATTATGTGTAAGACCACGTCTGGGACATTGACATCGATATGAGCTTTACGTGTAAGACCATGTCTGGGACATCGGCATCGTATTGATTTGTATAAGACCCTTTCTAGGACAGTGGCATCGATATCTGAGTGCATATAAGACCTCATCTAGGACGTTGGCATTGTATGACTATTCTGAGCTTTTCGAGCATCCTACTAGGTTCCTATTGGTTCAACGGGCAAGTCTGTGTTAAGAATGGTATATCCGAGCTGTGATCAAATAAGTGAATGAATATATGTTTCAGGTACGTTGAATGTGCATCAAATATGCATAAAATGTAAGTACCTATATGACTTTGATTTGAAGAAAAGTATGTTTGAATATGATAATGTGAATGAGATGTAAGAAAGATTATGAAAGAGCTATGTATCCAAATGAGTTTTGAATAGATGAATGTGGCAAATGTGGCCATATGTATGAATCAAAGAATATACATGATAAATTGTCATGTGAATGAGATGTGCAAACGTATCTAATTGTATATATGCTTTCTGTGTTAAGTTTGTTTGTATATTGACTTACTAAGCTTTGTAAAGCTTACTCTCTCTGTGTGTGTTCTCTGTTTTTATAGGTCGTCAAAGCTACTAAAGGCTCGGGACCATCAAGGATCATCATCACACTACGAAACCATTTTTGGTGCCCTTTTGAAAATGTATATAGCTAAATATGGCATGTATAGGCTAGATATATGAATATGATTATAAGGTGATTTTAGCTATATGTTTTGGCTAGTTTGAGTTGATAAAATGCTTGAATGAATATGTTATTTGATGCATATTTTTGGTTTGGTATTAGATGTATAATTTGAATGGTCATTTTGGTATGTATTTGGTTGCCATATATGCACGACATGTGATGAGAATGGTTGCTTGTAGGTATGACCCATATGGGTGGCATGTTGGTCTTGCAAGTGACCTATTATGTCACACGGTCTTGGCACACGGGTGTGCCTAGTAACCGTGGGGAAAAAGTCAGTAACTAGCATTAAGAGTACAAGGTCATGGCATAGGCGTGCCTACAGGTCGTGCGAGAAATGGCAGTATATGACCTTGTAGGACACGGCCTTAACACATGGGCGTGCTTGGTAGCCGTGTTGGTTTTGGCAGTATATGACCACGGGAAGGACACACTGGTGTGTCAAGTAGCCGTGGGTGAGGCACGGCCTACCTCCACGGGCGTGTATCCCCTATATTTAGAAAAGTTTTTAATTTTCCATAAAATTTTTTATGTGTTTCGATTTAGTCCCAACTCGGTTTATAAGCATGTTTAAGGTCTCGATGACCTACTTAAAAGACATTGTGATTGATATTGATGAATGGCTATCTGATAAATTCTGTAAATATTTTTGATCTGTCCGATAATACTTCTAACCCTAATCCGGCGATGGACACGGGATAGGGGTGTTACATTTGGTTGGTATCAGAGCTACGGTTTAGTCAATTCTTGGACTAACGTAGCGTGTCAGAGTCTAGCTATACATGCCATATATCTGAATTGTGATAGTGTGATGAATCTTGATGTATAAAATGTGATTTTCGTATAGTAATGGATCCCGAAAGAGCCGTAGCTGACGATGTAGAAAGTAATACATCTACTCCCGTGCAAGGGACAGAGCCTTTTGATCCGAGACTGGCTATGAATGGTCAGGAGGGAGAAGCTAAGCAAGCTTTCTTCCAGATGATGAGTGAATGGTTCACTCAATTTATGAGGAATAACCCAACTGTTTCGCAACCCCCGCCCTCGGTTAATCCCCCTCAGACTACAGTTGTGCCACCGGTTATGTATCCGAATCTATTGAATAAGCCTCCAGTTGACAAGATTCATAAGCACGAGGCCAAAGAATTCTGAGCTACTAATGATGAAATGTCTCTGACTCCGGAAGAATGAATTAAGTGTATGGTATCATTGCTCCGAGATGTAACTTATCAATGGTGGAAAACTTTAATTTTTGTTTTTTCGAAAGAACGAGTTATGTAGGATTTCTTTCAGACTGAGTTCTGGAAGAAATATATCAGTGAGAGATTTGTTGATCAGAAACGAAAAGAATTTCTAGAGCTTAAATAGGGCCGAATGACTGTTACCGAATATGAACGAGAGTTTGTGAGATTGAGTCAATATGCTCGAGAATGTGTAACTTCCAAAGCTATAATGTGCAAAAGATTAGAAGATGGCCTTAATGAAGACATTCATCTGCTAGTCGGGATTTTAGAAATAAAAGAGTTTGTTGTACTCGTTGATCGAGCTTGCAAAGCTGAGGCACTCGGGAAAGATAAAAGAAAAGTTGAGTCTGAAGCCCGAGATACGAGAAAGAGATTTCAGAACAAGTCATTTCGGTCTATTTCAAAAGATTTAGAGATGATCAAGGTCGCTCCAGAGACAATGTGGGACATCCGAATAGAAACCGAGCTAGATTGCAAATGAGTTCCAAAACTCCAGTAACTTCAGTGGCCAGCGTTGGTAATGTTCGATTTGAGAGACCTGAATGTAAACATTGCAGAAAAAGACATCCGATAAGCTGTAGATTAAATGATAGAGCATGTTTCTGGTGTGGATCACTTGACCATTTTATCTGTGATTGTCTTGAGTCTGCCGAGCCAGAGACTATTCAGAATCTGAGACCTGATAATGCACCTGTAAGAGGTAGACCTTCAAGAATACAAGAAATGTTAGTGGTAGTCAGAGGTACACGAGAGATACTGTTGTAAGATCTGAAGCGAGAGCACCTGCCAGAGCGTATGCTATCCAAGCTCGTGAGGAAGCTTCATCACCTGATGTCATAATGGGTACTTTTATGCTTTATGATACTTATGTGATTGCATTGATAGACCCTGGTTCTACACATTCGTATATATGCATGAATTTAGTTTACAGTAAAACTTTGCATGTAGAGTCTACTGAGTTTGCTATAAAAGTATAGAACCCCTTAGGTAAAAGTGTCCTTAACAAAGTATGCAAGAATTGTCCGTTAATGTTTCAAGAAAATTATTTCCCTGCTGATCTGATGCCTCTGCCATTTGATGAGTTTGATATTATTCTGGGTATGGACTAGTTGTCTTTGCATGATGTTTGTGAATTGCAAAAGAAATACTATAGATTTGAGATGTCCGAATAATGAAATTATACGGTTGAGTCTAATGATTTGAATGGATTGCCTGCTATGATATCAGTTTTGAAAGCTAAAAGTTATGTAAAAAATGGGTATGAGTCATATTTCGCTTATGTGATTGATTCGAAAGTGTCTGAGAAGAAAGTTGAGTCAGTACCTATTACTTGTGAGTTTTCTGATGTGTTCCCTGAAGAGTTATCTGGTTTACCTCCGATTTGTGAAGTTGAGTTTGGTATTGAATTGTTGCCTGGTACTACACCTATTTCGATAGCTCCATATAGAATGGCACCAACAGAGTTGAAAGAGTTAAAGTCACAGTTGTAGGAGTTGACTAATAGAGGGCTCGCTAGACCGAGTTTTTCACCTTGAGGTGCTCATATTTTGTTTGTGAAAAAGAAAGATGGTACGATGAGAATGTGTATAGATTACCGTCAGTTGAATAAGGTGACCATAAAGAATAAATATCCGTTGCCCAGAATTGATGACTTATTTGATCAGTTAAAAAGAGCTACTATTTTCTCTAAGATAGATCTGAGATCGGGATACTATCAGTTAAGAGTGAAAGATTTTGATATACCTAAAACTTCTTTCAGAACGAGGTACGGGCATTATGAGTTTTTAGTTATGCCATTTGGACTAACCAATGCTCCTGCTGTTTTTATGGATTTGATGAACAAAATTTTCAGACCGTACTTAGATCAATTTGTTGTAGTTTTCATAGATGACATATTGATTTATTCACAAA
Source organism: Gossypium rotundifolium (assembly GCA_025506655.1). Lineage (NCBI taxonomy): Eukaryota > Viridiplantae > Streptophyta > Magnoliopsida > Malvales > Malvaceae > Gossypium > Gossypium rotundifolium. Next base: position 39,117,128 of record CP106733.1, read on the forward strand.
GTGAAAATGAACATGCTGAACACTTGAGGATTATGTTACAAACTCTCTGAGAAAAGCAACTGTATGTGAAATTCAGCAAATGTGAATTTTGGTTGCACGAGGTTAGTTTTCTGGGACATATTGTGTCAGCTTCTGGGATTCGTGTTGATCCGAGCAAGATCTCTGCTATTCTAAATTGGAAACCTCCGAAGAATGTGTTTGAAGTCCGTAGTTTTTTGAGTCTAGCTGGTCATTATCGTCATTTTGGAAAAGGATTTTCAATGATAGCTACTCTGTTGACCAAATTACTTTAGAAAGATATTAGATTTGAATGGTCAGAGAAATGTTAGAAAGGTTTTGATCAGTTGAAAGCTCTGTTAACAGAAGCTCTAGTGTTAGTACAACCAAAATAGGACAAAGAATTTGTAATTTATAGCGATGCATCGTTAAATGGACTGGGATGTGTTTTGATGCAAGAAGGCAAAGTTGTAGCTTATGCCTCAAGACAATTGAAACCTCATGAAAAGAACTATCTGACGCACGACCTTGAGCTAGATGCGATTGTATTTGCACTCAAGATTTGGCACCATTATCTGTATGGTGAGAAATGTTATGTATTTTCGGATCATAAAAGTCTGAAATATTTGATGACCCAGAAAGATTTGAACCTGCGTCAAAGAAGATGGTTAGAACTATTAAAAGATTATGAGCTTGTGATAGATTATCATCTGGGTAAAGCAAATGTGGTTGGTGATGCATTGAGTCGAAAAGCATCAATTGCATTGCGTGCCTTAAATGCTCAGTTAGATTTGTCTGATGATAGTTCTATGGTGGTTGAATTGAAAGCAAAACCATTGTTCTTACAGCAGATATGTGATGCTCAGAGTGTTGATAATGAATTGTTATCAAAACGAGCTCTGTGTGAATTGAATTCTGAATCTGAATTTCAAATTGTTGATGATTGTTTGAGATTCTGAGATCGTATCTATGTTCCGAGAAATCCGGAGTTGATTCAAATGATTTTGAGTGAAGCGCATAATAGTTGTTTATTTGTTCATCCGGGAAGTAAAAAGATGTATCATGATTTGAAGCAGCACTATTGGTGGTCTGGTATGAAGCGAGACATTTCTGACTTTGTTTCGAAATGTTTAGTTTGTCAGCAAGTGAAAGCTGAACATCAAGCTCCGTCCGGTTTGCAACCAATTCTAATTCTTGTGTGGAAATGGGATAGAGTAACGATGGACTTTGTTTCTGGATTGCATCTAACTCCGAGAAAGAAAGATGCAATTTGGGTCGTAGTTGACCAATTGATGAAATCTACTCATTTTATTCCGGTAAGATCGGATTACTCACTTGAAAGATTAGCTGAACTTTATATTTCTGAGATTGTGAGATTACGGGGTGCCACTATCCATTGTGTCAAACAGAGATCCAAGATTTACATCGCGATTCTGGAAGAAGTTGCAAGAAGCTTTAGGCACGAAATTGCATTTCAATACAGCTTTTCATCCGCAAACAGATGGTCAGTCTGAGTGGATCATTCAAATTCTAGAAGATATGTTAAGATGTTGCGTTCTTGAGTTTATTGGTTCGTGGGAAAAGCATCTGCCGTTGATCAAATTTGCGTATAACAATAGCTTTCAGACAAGCATCAAAATGGCACCTTATGAAGCTTTGTACGGACGTAAATGTCGTACACCTCTGTATTGGACTGAGCTTAGTGAGAATAAGCTCCACGGGGTTGACTTGATAAAAGATTCAGAGCAAAAAGTGAAATTGATCCGAGATTGTTTGAAAGCAGCATCTGATCATCAGAAGTCTCATGCAGACTTGAAACGAAAGTTATAGAATTTGAAATCAGTGACAAAGTATTTTTGAAAGTGTCTCCGTGGAAGAAAGTGCTTCGGTTCGGGCGTAAAGGCAAATTAAGTCCGAGGTTCATCAGACCGTATGAAATCATTGAATGTGTCGGGCCTGTTGCATATAGATTAAAGTTTCCGTCTAAGCTAGAAATGATTCATAATGTATTTCACGTTTCGATGCTCCGTAGATATCGATCTGATCCGTCACATGCAATTGCTCCGTCTGAAATTGAAATCCGATCTGATATGACATACGAAGAGGAACCGATCCGTATCTTAGCTCGTGAAGTGAAAGAGTTAAGAAACAAGAAAACTCCATTATTAAAAGTATTGTGGAATTGACATGGAATTGAAGAGGCAACATGGGGCTTGAGGATTCAATGAAACAACAATATCCGACTATATTTAACGGTAAGATTTTCGGGGACCAAAATCCCTAAGGGAAGAATTATAACATCAGGTTTATACCTAGTCGAACGAGTGGTTTTGGGACCACAAATCGAGTCTCATATAATATTTTAATATTATATTACATGCCATTGATATGTGATTAAGCATGTGGCAAATTTTTCGTGAGCTAATTAAATCATTTGTGTGATTAATTTGACAAAAGGGATGAAATTGTATTAAATGTGAAACTTGTATGCCATTTGTTAAAACACCTATGTGTTGTGGCTTTTAAAAGTTATGGCTGGTAATTGAACCATTATTTAGTTAGTAGATTGATTTGGTCAAAAATGACCTTGTTAGTTATGTTATAAATATTTTATATTTTAAGGCTAAATTAGTAAATAGATTATTATGTTTGTTATATTTGTAAAAGCATGAAAAAATGGCCATTTTTAGTTCATCTTTTGGTCGAATATTTGAGAAAGAAAAAGAAAGTTTTGAAGCTTGTATTTTCGGTTGATTACAAGCCAAAATTCAAGGTATGTTTTCGGTCGATTTTAGATAATTTTTACATTTTTGTAATCATTGATTTGAGAGCTACAAAACCCATGTACTAATTTTAAATATTGATGATGTTTGTGTAAGCTTCTTTTGGCATAAATCGCTTCCGCTCTACAAATTGGTGCCTTGGAGGACTTCTAAAGGAATCCTCACTTGAGTAAAGGCTGACTTAGGCGAGTTTGGATGAATGGATTGCCTAAGGCTACACGGATCACGAGACAAAATATCTAGCCCCGTAACACTAGTACAAGTAAAAGATGCATTCAATGCTTCGTAACCCTCTTGAGAATTTTGAAGTATTCGGGGAAGGTTTTCTGTGTAGGATCTTTGATGGTAACTGGAACCTCAGCGCATGCAGCTAGAGAGAATGCCATATCCATTCGGTGATCATCATAAGTATCGATTACTGTCACATTTAATTTCTTTGGTGGAGTAATCGCGCAATAATCCAGCCCTTCTTCAACCATTGCTTCGAGCTGCAATATGAAACCAATGTAATTAAGGGAAGAACCCCGAACCAGTATCACTTACCGAGATTGTTTTAAGCATAAAACTAGATCAGAACTACCTTCGGAGTTCCATGCATATAGCAATCATCCTTTCGGTCTCTTTCACCCTCCAACTTGTCACTGAAGGAACCCAAAGAAGATGTTATTACAAAAGCTCTCCTATTTATGTTATTCATATATACTAAAGGGTAATTTAGCCATTAAGGAAAAGTGTAAATTGTATTTCAATGTGGATTATCTTGTGGAAATTCATAGTATTGTCATTAATGATGCAATAAAATGAGGTTGACCTTAGGGTTGTTTTTTATCTATATATATAGACACTAAAGGGTAGAATACATTAGTAGTAAATTTCTTTTTTGGTCACTCAAATATGAAAAATTATAAAATGGTTACTCAATTATTTAATTTTGTTTTTTTATTCATCAACGCACTAACGGTGATAACTTTTAAAAGTAGCATAATAGCAATTTTAACCCTCAACATTTATACATTGTGTTAATTTAGTCTTGATTCTAAAAAATTTAACCCTCAACATTTACGCATTGTATAATTTGATATTTGTTTGCGCTTTGCTTTTCTTTGCGACATTTTCACCTAAAAAGCTAAAAAATAAATTTATCAACTAAATTTGATTGAAAATATATAAAAAAATAGAAACACTAAAAATCTAATATAATCATTTTATTTTTTCATTCTTTTAAAATTAATCGTCAATGTTACAAAAAAATCAAAAGCGCAAAAGAAAAAAACCAAATTATACAATATGTAAATGTTAAGGGTTAATATTTTTAGAATCAAGAATAATTTGAAATAATTTATAAATATTGAGGCTTAAAATTGCTATTATGCCAATTTTAAAAGTTACCATCATTAGCCTACTCATGATTAAAAAACAAAAATTGAATAGTTAGATGACAAAAACAAAATTCACTAATAGTTGGGTGATTATTGTAGTTTACCCTATACTATAACATGTTCAAGATTATACCATCTCTTATGGCAATAGGACCATTGGCGTAAAGGGCAACAACGGCGAGAGTCATAGCAACATCTGGCATTTTGTTCATCTTTACATCAATAGCACGCAAGTGTTTCCTCCTCGATGAATTTCTTGTGGGTCCGGTGATAGTTACGCTAGTCTCGGTCCAGGTGACTTTGGCAACCACCATCTCAAGAACCTCAACAAATTTTACATCACCCTTAATATAGTGGCGGAGCCAGGATTTTAATCTTAGGGGGACAAGTTAAAATTAGATGTGCTATGTAAAAATAATCTATTCAAAAGAAGCAGTATTCCAACATAACAATCGGTTTAAACATATAAACAATTGATTTAAAATAAGCAGTATTCCAACATGACAATCGATTTAAACATATAAAAATCGTTTCAAAAGAAGTAGTATTCCAACAATAAAGAAGAAATAACATATCATTACTTAAAATTGTGCACGACGTTCTATCATTTCAATTTCATTTCATATTCAAATCATAAATAGCATAATATAAATTTTTTTACTTTTAATCAAACATACTCATGCTTGTGCTTGTTCAACCATTCGAAATCATAATATTCAAATTCAACTTAAAGTCAAGAATTTACTAACTTTATAATTGAAATCATAGTTTTTAATTCGAAACATAATATTTTAAATGCTAAGTAAATCAACTACTAATGACAAGCTTGTATATGCATGGTTTATCAAGTTGACAACTTAAGTTTCCTAATCCGAAATTCACATAACTTTCCACTCGGTTAACCATTTTTTATTTTGTTTTCACCAGAATGCTCACTGCTTCACAAGCTATCATTTGACATAATTTTAAACAAAGTGACAAATGTTTTTTTCCTTCCCTTCACTTTGACCGAAACTTACTATAACATTATCTAGCTATTTTTGTTTCATTTTACATTTCTAACAAGTTAGAAACATGTACATTTCACTTAATTTTATAAGCTTCTATCAATATTCTTTAATGACAACTTTTAATATACTTAATAAAATAAAATAAAAACTATTGGGACCTCTATCTAAAACAAGCTTCAAAGATTCAAAATTTATGAAAAATTTGAAGAAGAACATATCTTATGCTTAAAATTTGGAGGAAAATTGATGAATAATTTTTTTCTTTTCTTGATAGGCACCAATATGAGCGAGAAAAATGATAAAAGTCTCATATTTTCTTTTCTTTTTATATATATTATTATATCACTTATAAAATATTATTATTTTAAGTAAAATATTAAATAAATATTAAATTATTATTTAACAAAATATCATTCAAAAGTCATCATGAGTAATTTAGCTTATTCAATAAAATTATCCTTTTGTTTTTATCAAGAATAATTTTTAATATTATTTTAATGCTATAAAAATATTGGTGGGGCTAGAAGGGCTATAACATATATATAAAGGGGGAAATTGCAAAAATCTTAAACTTTAGAGAGCCTATTTATATTTTTGGAGGGCCATAATGTAACACCCCTAACCCATATCCATTGTCGAATAGGGTTACAGAGCATTACTGGAATTTACAGAACAAATAAATAGATATTTCATATCATATAGCATTCATATCAGAAACTAGTTGTAATTAAGCATAATGTCCCTTATGTGAGCCCTCAAGGCCCAAAATACACATTAGAAACAAGTCGAGACTAAATCGGGTACTTAAAGAATTTTTCAAAAAATATTAAAATTTTTTTAAAGGTGCAGAGGGCACACACCCATGTCATCTGGCTATGTGTCACACACGGCTGATACACATGCCTGTGTCTTTGCCCGTGTGGACGAAAATAGGCTATTTTTCAAGCCACATTTCTCACCCAAATCGACATCAACCTATACACATTAATTTGCACATCTCAAGCCATAACAAGACATTTAAGTCAAGCTAGAATCATGTCCTAAACATGTGTTACCACAACATACAACCAATATGCCTTTAGGCACCTCAAATAACATCTTATAACATGTCAATCAACATCCACAATTACCTATTGTTCCAACCACATAAATGCATAATTATGCCAAATATTCCAATTCAAACCAATCATCAATATACTTATAAGTTCACCATCACTCAAACATATCAAAGACACATCAAACATGATAAGTCATATATATATATATATATAAGTCATATATATATATATATATCAAAATATATCATCACAACAAAACATTTATGTAACACCCCAAACCCGGCCCATGCGGTATGACTAGATCTGGCATGTCACATGAAGAAAAGACTTGTGTTTGAACTAAAGTCGACGTTATTTGGTTATAGTTGAGAAACAAGTTTAGTTTATAAAAATTCGATAAAAATATTACTAATCTTGAGAGGATGATTGATGAAACAAAAATCAAACTAATGAACTTTAAAACCGTGACTTTTGAAAATGATGTTAATAATTTGAAAGAAAATCCAAGTTAAATTATTTGTATATAATCGTTCTGAAATCCATTTGTTAATCAATTTTGGAAAACCTTTATTTATAATTTCAGAAAAATTCCTGTTTAAAACAATTCATGAAAGATAATAAGTACGTCAAAACATAAAGCAAATTAAAACATATCCCAGAGGCCTTATTACAACTTTAAACCCAAAATAGTAAAAGTAATGAAATAAAGCGAAAAAGAAATTTACTAAAGTTTGAAAATATTATTCCCAAAGTATGGCCTCCACCGAGTCATCCATGGCCCCAAGTCCTCGTTACTGACCTTTACCTGTAAGGATTAAGAAAAAGGTGTAAGTTACAAGAACTCAGTGTATAATCCCCTTACTGTCATTCACTGGGCCTGAACCCGCATAACATAATCTTGGGCCTAATCCTATTTACATAGTAATAAATAAATGAAATGAATGTAACCCAACCCATCCGGCCATCACACCCCCAACCAGCCAAACACACCTATGGGGATCAAGTAAACCCACCCCGCTGCTCACACCAATTTGCAGTCGAGCTGCTATTTGTATAATATTTTCGTGGTCAAGCCACCGAAATCATAATTAAGCACAATAACAATGAATTGTGGCAATGCCACCAAGCTACACTGCTCTCTATACAAATTTTCCCATCCCATGCAATATGTACAGATGCAACATTATAAAAGTATATCCACATATATAACAACCATTAATCTAGTGAAATGTTTCAGTGTATCGGCCTATTTAATCACTTTGGTAATTCGGCCCATAAGGGCATTCTAGCAAATCGGCCCCCGTTAGGGCATTCTGGTAAATCGGCCCATATGGGCAGTTTCGTATAACGGCCCATTAAAGCTTTTTAGTAATTCGGCCCATAAGGCCATTTTTTTTAATTTAGCAAATTAATTCCGATTTTGACAGATCTTAAAATTAACGTTGTTTAAGCAAGTTACTCAATTCATGCCATATTATAGTTATTAGATTTGTAAGCAACAACGATCTATTTTTCAACATGATAGTGAATCCCGAATCTACGAGATTTAAATGTGGGATTACATACCTGATTACGATAAGAACTAAACCTTCTTGATCGTCGGCACCTATGACACCATAACATTCGATTAACTAACAAAAGATTGTGTCTTAATCCAAATCTAAATCCAATGATCTAAAGAAATGCTTACCCTTAGAATCGTGAACGACCACGATTTGCCTACTCTCACCCGAAGATGGTCCTCAACCTGGTGAAAAATCCCGAACTACCGATACCGCCCTACATTTGAACTTGGGAGTAGAGATTGCAATTTCACTCCTTTTTCACCTTCCTATCGATTTTCCCTTAATATCGCTACCACTTGCCTCTATTGAAAGAGTCTCGGTTAGAAAAATAGTATGATGAGAGAATGTAGTTGTTTAGGGAGAGGATTTAGGCTTACCACTACTTTTAAAGGATCAAAATCGATTAGTCATAACCTTCGATCTGATTTGTAAAATAACCGAGTAATGAGAGATCAAAATAAACCATAAAGAAACTCCTTACCTTAACGATGATAGATCCGACTCCCACCGATTAGTATTAAGGCTAAAGATGATTCGGCAAGGATGTGATATTCGGCCAATCTACTAGAGCACTACAAAAATTGAGATGATCACGATATGAGGAAGTAGAAGGGAATGGTGTTTCGGTTTAGAGAACCAACCAATGATAAGGGGTACATATTCAGCTAAGGAGAAAAGAAAATGAAAGGAGTAGAATGAAACCACTTACCCGATTCAACCAAGGAATAAATGCCCAACACGCAAGATGGAGAAAAGAGAAGATGTTAAAGATTCGACTATTGAAGAGAAAAGAACAAAGAAGATTCAGCCACAAAGTAATGTCGATTTAAGAGAAAGGGAGAAAGGTTGAAGAAATGGTGAAAAGGAAAAAAGTGATGGACAAAGGAGTATTAAAGAGTTTCGGCACACCACTCTGGAAAAGAAGCACAAAAATTAATCCAAAAATTTGCAATAGGTGGGATTCAAACTCCACCCCTCAAGCTCCTTCATGTGACGCCACACCACTCTACTACTAGCTCCACTTGTGCTAGCAAAATACAAACTTATTCTTTTAAGTCTTGACACCACTTACCTTCTCCACTTTAAGTGCATAAACACAAAAATTTTGCTAAGGCCCAACTCAACCCCAAGCCTTCTTAGGACCCCTAAACATACACAATTAACACTCTTAACTTGCCTATCACATGGTATAATGTAAAACATAAAATCCCAAATTTTAGGATGTTACAATTCTACCCCCTTAAAGAAATTTCAGCCTCAAAATTTACCTGATTAGAAGAGATGAGGGTATTGTTGCCGGATCGTGCGCTCTGGCTCCCATGTAGCTTCTTCTGACCCGTGATTATGCCATAATACTTTGAATAATGGAACTGACTTCCTTCTCAGCATCTTAATATCCTGATCTAAAATCTACACTGGCTCTTCTTCAAAAGACAAGTCAGGTCTTATCTCAACTTCCTCCACTAGCACAACATGAGACGGATCCGAACGATAATGCCTTAACATCGAGACATGGAATACGATATGTATCTAACTTAATTTCGGAGGTAACCCAAGCTGATAAGCCACTGACCTAACATGCTTCAATGCACGGGAATGTCCGTTAAATCTAGGGCTCAACTTGCCCTTCCGTCCAAACCTTAAGATCTTCTTCCAAGGTGAGACCTTCAAAAAGACTTGATCACCCACAGAGAACTCTATATATTTACGCTTCAGATCTGCGTATGATTTCTGTAACATCCTAAATTAGGGGTTGTTTGTAATTTAATTATTTTCCCATGTGTGTGCTTGAAGAAGTGAATATTATGATTTCTAAGCATGTTCTAGGGTCTAGAAATAACCCCGAGCTAGGCCTGGCTTAGGACTAAAAATTTTTTTAAGTGTTTAAAAGAAGGGAGCTAGGTGAGATAGGGGTTAAGAGAAACTTAGGGAGAAGCATGACACAAAGAATTAAGTGGCAAAGTGGCTTTCATGCGCCACGTAAGGGCTTAAAGGTAACGTTTGGGCAGGTCTTGGGTTCGAGTCTTGGGAGTTACAAGGGGTGTGTTTTGTTTTTGGGCTTTTTGGGCGTTAAGGAAAGAGGCTAAGGTATGAAGGCTTTAAAAATTAAATGGTGAGATTTAAGAGCATGAAAGTCGATTGGGAAGGATGGCATGGGGCGATATAAGAGGGCTGCTGCAGTGAGGTCCTATGTTCGAACCAAGGGAGCAGCAATTGGGGTTTTATTTTTTTTTCAAAGCTGGCGTGAATTTTTGGACTCTTAACTTGATAAGGATAAGTTTAATTTTTGCACTTAATTTCGGCTGGAAGGGTAAGTGTTAGTGGTTTATTTTCTTTTAATCAGTTTGATAAGGTGGTTAGGAGATTAAATGTAAGATAAATCTTGCTTTATTTTTGATAATTGAAAGCTGGAAATTATCACAAAAGAGGGGAGTTGGCCGGATTTGGGACACCTTAGGCCATCTACAATCGGTTTTATCATTAGGGAGGTGCCAAAAATTCATCAAAGTTCCTTTCTTTCTCTTCAATAGTTGCTGGCCGAATTTTCCTTAAGATACAATAGCCAAAATTCTTCAAAAATTCCTTGTTTCTTTTTCTTCTTTTTGGCCGAACCTACCCCCCTCTTCTACTAAAATTTTACCTTCCTTTTTCTGCCAGCCGAATATCTCTTCCATAAAGGGCTTAAGCCGAATCCTCCCTAACTAAGGTGCTGCCGATTTCAATAGTGTGGTAAGGGATCTCTCTCAGTTTAATTCTTTTATTCTTGTTTTGGCCAGCTGAAACCATGAGGTTTAACCCTGTATTTTTGTGTATAACCGAACCTATTCAGGGTCTTGGATTGGTAACCCTTTCTAGAAGCCAGCGTTAAGGAGAATTGAGAGGTCTTTCAAGATTTAAGGTAAGATGGTATGTAGGTTATGACATTCGGCCAAAGGCCATGTTATGTATTTTAAGTGGTGACCGAATTTTTATTGTGGGTTGTTTAAGGAATTTCGGCAGAGTCTTAATCAAGTGACGATTTCGGGATTTGTTTGGAAACCAAATCCGGTTAAGGGCCAAAGGATCTAGCATCGTAGATCGGATCTTGGGATCTAGGAATTTCGTTAGTAACAGGTGTGTAAAATTCACAACACACTTTATTAGTAACATGACTATATTGTTGCCTTTTAATCATTGTGGAAGATTTGCTTGTGGGCTTAAGCATGGATTTGGGTAAGTCCCTATTACATGATCTATGATGTATGTGTGTGCCATCATATCTTTGTTAAATGTTATGCTATACATAAATGCATGATTTATGGAATTATGATATTTGTTATGTAAGCATGATGATGGTGGGATTGATGAGATGAGGGGGATGATTTTTATGGACTGTCACCAGTGGTTTTGACCACAAGATGGGTTGGCCCCATCAGTTTAATTGTGACTTCGGTCACCAGTGGTTTTGACCACACCGTTGATAAATCGTGACTAAGTCCCAGTGGTTTGGTACCACCAGTGGTTTTGACCACATTATGATATTTATGACCTATGGTCATCAGTGGTTTTGACCAAACGATGGGTTGGCCCCATCATTTGATTTGTGACTTTAGTCACCAGTGGTTTTGACCACCAGTGGTTTTGACCACACGGGGTAGTTAAAGGAGTACGGATGGTTAGTGGGGTTGCATATTTGCATGTTTATTAATAAAATGTGTATGAGTTACATTTTCGGGTGGGGGATTTACACACTGAGTCTTGGTGACTCACCCTTTCCCAAATTATTTTGCAGATGAGTAGATCGCAGAGATGGAGCCGGAGAGGACTCGAGGCGGCCATGTTTGCTCCTTAGTTTTTTTTGGATTTGATCTTAATTTGTTATAGTTAATATTATTTATTTTTCTAAGTTTTTTCTAATTTGGGTTGTAATAAGGCCGCTAATTATTATTTGGATGTGTTAATTAGTTGTTTTAATTTACCTATACTATATTACAAAATGAAATTATAAATGTTAAGTAAATTGGTTAAAAGTAACATTTTCAAATTAAGTAACTTTTACGAGTTTTCCAAAGATGTTACCATCGGGTAACAAAATACACCAAGTCGACTATAACCTTGACGATTTTAGAATTTTACATGACCAAACGTTTTCAAAGGGATTATCAACACAACCATGTTTATAAAAATAATCCCAACTGAGTTTTATCAAACCCTGTTTTAAGACCTTGGCCATATTTTTACAAGTTTTCACCAGACACTCAAAATGTTTCAAATCATTTTACTCCATGACATACCAGATCCAGTCAGGACTCATGGGCCAGGTTTAGAGTGTTACATTTATGGTATCAGAGCCCGGTTCAAAACTCGGCTGTGGGGGGCCCAAGGCCCAAAATGTTTTGTTTGTTAGTGGGCCTTATTAGAATGTTTTGGGAAATTGTTTATGGTACGAACAAAGATGGCACCGAGTCTCCAAGCACCTATCCGCCTGTAAGTACTTCTATCTATTTTGTGAATTTTGATAGGGGTAGAAGGGTAAATCTTTGACGTAGAATATTAGAATAGAAATTGTTGAACCTAGGGTTAGCGAACCCCAACAAACAATGCATAAGATTTAATAATTCCCTAAACAACCACAGTGAGTTGTCAATGAGCAAGGGATGTGGCAATCGTTATAATGTATGTCTAGGATTGGATTCGGTGGGAGCTCGGTATTTAAGCGCCCCTAGTGACTCACCTCCTACTCACTTGAATCCTGCACAGTGCGTAGTGACGGTTCATCCTAGGCGAGACGACGTGCTCACGAGGCTAAACTTGATAACTAAAACCCGTAAGGGACTAGCTGTTTTGTTTTGAAGTAATTAAAACCTTGTTTTTTTAAAAAAAGACCAAAATACCCCTGGTTTGTAAATTACCAAAATACCATCCGTATGAAAAATTTCCAAATAAGAAAAATTCAAAATAACCTTCTTTTGTGAAATCAATTAGAACCAAATTTTGGAAATCTTGTTATGAAAGAAAATTACTAAAATACCCCTAGTGGTAAAATTACAAAATTGCCCCTAACCAACAAAATTACCAGAATAACCCTGATTTTCAAAATTTTGGCAACATCACAGTTTTGGAAAATGCAATTCTCAAAAGAACCATCAAAGTTTTACAACTTTTGAAATACCCCTAATTTATTAAATTTTACAAATTCATCCTAATTTGTGGAAAATTATCGAGATACCCCTGAGGTCCAAAATTATCGAAATACCCCCGGATTTCAAAATTTTTCAAAATGCCCCGGGAATTTAAGAGTTTCAAAATACTTTTTGACAAAATCATCTGAGAACTTGTATTTTTGAAAAATTACAAAAATACCCCTGTAGGACAAAATTACGAAAATACCCCTAGGTAGTGAAAAACAACCACAATGAAAAACCACAACGTCTCTTTGAATGAATGAATAGAAAGACTGTGTGCATGCATGAATACGAAAGAACCACTCCTAAAACTCCTATCATAAAATTTCTTCGCGGATAATCAAGTGAAACAAAGGTACTAATGCATAAAATTCTTAAACAGATAAATGCAAATGTTCTGGTCATGGGTCTGGAAATGAGATGCCGGATCTGCCGGCGGTGAAAATTAAATTTCAAGATCAGACCGGTGGTAATGATGTAGTATCCCAAGCGGTGCTACGAGTGTTGGAACGAGTTACCGAGGCAAGCGCAGATGTAAGAGCCCGTAAATCTGTGGTTGAGCGACTCCGGGCTAACGGAGCCGAGGTGTTTAGAGGAGTTTCTGGAGTGGCACCCAGTACGGCAGAATATTGGTTAGAATCTACTGAGAGGATCATGGGTGACCTGGATTTCACAGCTGAGGAGAAGTTGAAGGGTATTATCTCTCTGCTTCGAGATGAGTCATATCAGTGGTGGCTCACTGTAAGGGATGGAGCAATGGCGGAGGATCTCACATGGGAATTCTTTAAGGCCACCTATCAAAAGAAGTTTATAGGAACTAGCTACGTGGATGCGCAGCGAAAGGCTTTCTTGAACCTGGTTCAGGGTAATAAGACAGTAGCGGAGTATGAGGCCGAATTTCTCCGGTTGAGTAGGTATGCTCGTGGTATTATAGGTACCGAGCATGAATGCTGTGTCAGATTTGAAGATGGGCTGAGAGATAAGCTGAGGATGATGATAGCTCCACAACAGGAACGGGAGTTCACTGTCCTAGTGGAGAAGTCTAAGGTTGCTGAAGGGGTAAGGCAGTCAGTTAGGCGGAATTAGGATAGAAACTGGAATAAGAGGAGCTCTGGATCTTTAAAGTTCTCTGGTAATCAGCAGAAGAGGATGAGGTTTGGTGGGTCAGATCAAGCTACTAGGCCTGCTGCTACTGCCAATTCTCAATGGCCGCCACGGTGTGCTGGGTGTGGAAAATCTCACACGGGGGAGTGTTGGAATGGTAATCACGGATGCTTCGAATGTGGGTCCATGGAGCATCGAGTTAGAGACTGTCTGAAAAAGGCAGCTAGACTGAGATCAGAGGGTCAGGATCGTGCACCGAATAGAAGGGATAACCAATAGCCACCGAGAGGTCGTGATGTAAGAAGAGGAGGTAATGGTCTTTGGCAGAGGTCGTGGGCACCGAGGGGAGGTACTGGGTACCGAGGCTAAACAACTGGTTTGGTCTATGTCGCGAGGCGTCAAGAGGAGGGCGACGCACCCGGATGTCATAACCGTATGTTCTTGATCTTTGGTGTACCCTATAGTACTTTGATTGACATTGGCTCAACCCACCCATACATTGCTAGTAGCGTAGTGGAAACTCTGCACTTAGACTCTGAGCTTACTTCTAGGAAGATGATTGTATTAAGCCCTTTAGGTCACTCTGTAGAAGTAAGTAAACTCTATAGGAATGTGCCCCTAAAACTCCAAGGGGTCGTGTTCTTGGCTGACTTGATGGAACTACCGTTTCAAAAGTTCGACCTAATCCTCGGGATGGATTGGCTAGTAAAGTATCAGGCTAGCCTGGATTGCGCAGCTAAGCGCGTGGTAATAAAGACCGTGGAAGGTGATGAGGTGGTGATGATAGGTAAAAGGAGAGATTACCTATCTAATCTGGTTTCTGCGTTGAAGGCGAAAAAGATGGTTAGGAAGGGTTGTGAAGCTTATGTGGTGCATGTCTGTGCTTTGAAAGCTAAGGATGTTACTGTGAGGGATGTCCGGACTGTAAAGGACTATATTGATGTGTTTCCAGAGGAACTTCCAGGTCTACCTCCAGACCGTGAGGTTGAATTTGGTATAGATCTGTTACCCAAAATCGCGCCAGTATCTATAGCTCTGTATCGGATGGCGCCGAAAGAATTGGTAGAGTTGAAGGCGCAGATTCAGGAATTGTTGGATAGAGGGTTCATCCGACCAAGTGTATCGCCTTGGGGAGCTCCAGTGCTTTTTGTCAAGAAGAAAGATGGGTCAATGAGGATGTGTATAGACTATCGGCAGCTGAACAAGTTGACAATAAAGAACCAGTATCCTCTGCCCAGGATTGTCGATCTATTCGATCAACTCAAAGGAGTGTCGGTATTCTCTAAGATTGACCTTAGGTCAGGGTACCATCGGATAAGGTGAAGGAGGCTGATGTCCACAAGACGGTATTCCGTACTCGATATGGGCACTACGAGTTTTTGGTAATGCCTTTTGGTTTGATGAATGCACCGCATGCGTTTATGGACATGATGAACCGGTTTTCCAACCTATCTGGATCGATTAAATCGTGGTCTTCATAAACGACATTTTGGTGTACTCGAAGTCGGAGGAGGAGCATGACGCACATCTTCATGTGGTTACGCAAGTTACGAGGAGAGGCGGTTATCGCCAAATTCAGCAAGTGTGAGTTCGGCTCAAAGAGGTAACCTTTCTAGGGCATGTAGTTTGTTGAGGGCATCGGTGGATCCCGTAAGATTGAGGCGATATTAGAATGGAAACCACCCAAGTCTATTACGAAAATTCGAGTTTTACGGGTTGGCGAGGATATTATAGGAGATTCATGGAAAATTTCTCCTTAATTGCAAGACCGCTTGACTAAGCTCTTGAGAAAAGAGTTCCATTTGTGTGGTCCGAAGCGCAAGAGAGTTTCGATAAGATGAAGAGGATCTTGTGAAGCACCGTCCTAATTTAGCTTTGAGGCGAAAGGAATTTATCGTATATTGCGATGCATCGCATCTTGGTTTAGGGTGTGTGTTGATACACGAAGGGAAGGTGGTCGCTTATGCGTCCATGCCAGCTTGAGGCCTCACGGCTAACTACCCGACACATGATTTGGAATTGGTCATGGGTTTTGCCTTGAAGATTTGGAGGCACTATCTGTATGGGGAGAAGTCGGTAGTGTACACGCATCATAAGAGTCAAGTACCTCGACTCGTAAAGATTTAAACTGAGGCGCCGGAGGTGGATTGAGTTGTTGAAGGACTATGACCGCTCAATCGAATACCATCCGGTAAGGCTAATGTGGTAGCGATGCATTGAGCCGAAGGTGGTAGCGGATTCGCGAGCAATGTTTGCTCACCTAAGTCTCTATGAGGACGGAGCCTTTTGGCGAGTTGCAAGTGAAGCCATCTTGGATTGATGAGGTTAAAGAAAGGCGGATGACCGATGAAGTTAAGTACTCGGAGGTTGCAAGTCTGAGGCGGTGAGGTCAAGGGTTCGACTTAGGTAGTGATGGAGTGTTGTATTTTCAAGGAGAGTATGTATGCCTAAGGATGATGATTTGAGGCAGCAAATCCTTAAAGAAGCTCATAGCAGTGCGTATGCTATGCACCGAGAAGCAGCAAGATGTATCGGGATTTAAGGAGCGGTTTTAGTGGCGGGTCTTAAGCGGGAGGTAACCGAGTTAGTGGGCAAGTGTCGACATGCCGAAGTTAAGGTGAGCATCAATTGCCATCGTGAACATTACAATGTAGAAAGATCCCACAGTGGAAATGGGAGGAGATTACTATGGATTTCGTAAGTGGGCTTCCCCTTACGCCCAATAAGAAAGATACTGTTTGGGTGATAGTAGATCGGTTGACTAAGTCAGCCTATTTCATACCGGTAAGGGTTGACTACTCGCTTCAAAGGTTAGCCAAGTCAGATATAATGAGATAGTGCGATTGCATGGAGTACCGGTGTCCATTATCTCAGATCAGGATCCCCAGTTTATGTCGAGATTCTGGAAGGCTTTACATCGGGGGTTAGGCACGGTTGAATTTCAAAGACGACTTTTCATCCGATCGATGGACTATCGAGAGGTCATCAAGTGTTGGAAGACATGTTGAGGGTCGTGTTTCGGATTTCCGTGGTAGTTGGGAGGAGTACCTACCTTTGGCGAGTTCGCTTATAACAATAGTTACCAAGGGAGTATTCAGATGGCACCGTATGAGGCGCTGAATGGTCAGAAATTCTGTACTCCTACTTGTTGGATGGAACTAGGAGAGCGACAGATGTTGGGTCCAGAGTTAGTGGTAGAGACGGAGGATAAAGTTAGAGTAATTCGGGCTCGTCTTAAGGAGGCGTCGGACAGGAAGTAAATCCTACCGATCTTAAGCGAAGAGAGGTTGAATATGCAGCGGGTGATAAGGTCTTCTTGAAGATATCACCTTGGAAGAAGGTGCTGAGGTTTGGCCGGAAGGGCAAGCTAAGCCCTAGATTCATCGGACCGCATACGGTGTTGAAACGCAGGGACCGATAGCTTACCACTTGAGTTGCCGGCGAAATTGAGCCGGATCCATGATGTCTTCCATGTTTCGATCTTTGGCGCTTATCGATCGATCCCTCACACGTTGTGCCGGTTGAGGAAATTGAAGTGAACTCGAACTTGTCTTTCGAGGAGGAGCCGGTACAGATTTTGGATCGAGATGTCAAAGTTCTTCGTAGGAAGTCCGTGCCTTTGGTGAAGGTGTTATGGCGGAACCATGGTACGGAGGAGGCCACATGGGAACCCGAGGATGTGATGCGATAGCAATACCCCCAACTCTTCTGATCCAGGTAATTTCGAGGCTAAAATTCTTTTTAAGGGGGGTAGAACTGTAACATCCTAAATTAGAGGTTGTTTGTAATTTAATTATTTTCCTATGTGTGTGCTTGAAGAAGTGAATATTATGATTTCTAAGCATGTTCTAGGGTCTAGAAATAACCCCGAGCTAGGCCTGACTTAGGACTAAAAATTTCTTTTTAAGTGTTTAAAAGAAGGGAGCTAAGTGAGATAGGGGTTAAGAGAAACTTAGGGAGAAGCAAGACACAAAGAATTAAGTGGCAAAGTGGCTTTCATGCGCCACTTAAGGGCTTAGAGGTGACGTTTGGGTGTCTTGGGTTGAGTCTTGGGAGTTACAAGGGGTGCGTTTTGTTTTGGGCTTTTGGGCGTTAAGGAAAGAGGCTAAGGTATGAAGGCTTTAAAATTAAATGGTGAGATTTAAGAGCATGAAAGTCGATTGGGAAGGATGGCATGGGGGATATAAGAGGGTCAGGAGTGAGGTCCTATGTTGAACCAAGGAGCAAGAATTGGGGTTTTATTTTTTTTCAAAGTGGCGTGAATGGGAGAGGAGCTAATGGTCTGATTTTGGACTCTTAACTTGATAAGGATAAGTTTAATTTTGCACTTAATTTCAATTTGGAAGGGTAAGTGTTAGTGGTTTATTTTCTTTTAACTGCTTGATGAGGTGGTTAGGAGATTAAATGTAAGATAAATCTTGCTTTATTTTTGATAATTGAAAGCTAGAAATTATCACAAAAGAGGGGAGTTGGCCGGATTTGGGACACCTTAAGGCCATCTACAATCGGTTTTATCATTAGGGAGGTGCCAAAAATTCATCAAAGTTCCTTTCTTTCTCTTCAATAGTTGCTGGCCGAATTTTCCTTAAGATACAATAGCCAAAATTCTTCAAAAATTCCTCGTTTCTTTTTCTTCATTTTGGCCGAACCTACCCCCCCTTCTACTAAAATTTCACCTTCCTTTTTCTGCCAGCCGAATATCTCTTCCATAAAGGGCTTAAGTCGAATCCTCCTTAACTAAGGTGCTGCCGATTTCAATAGTGTGGTAAGGGATCTCTCTAAGTTTAATTCTTTTATTCTTGTTTTGGCCAGCCGAAACCATGAGGTTTATCCCTGTATTTTTGTGTATAACCAAACCTATTCAGGGTCTTGGATTGGTAACCCTTTCTAGAAGCCAGCGTTAAGAAGAATTGAGAGGTCTTTCGGGATTTAAGGTAAGCATGGTATGTAGGTTATGACATTCGGCCAAAGGCCATGTTATGTATTTTAAGTGGTGACCAAATTTTTATTGTGGGTTGTTTAAGGAATTTCGAAGAGTCTTAATCAAGTGACGATTTCGGATTTGTTTGGAAACCAAATT